>JAUMJL010000432.1:0-600000 GCA_033558185.1 Dromococcyx pavoninus | reverse complement strand
TGTACCAGGACCCTCTCCATGTCATTATTTACCCTTCCCTGAGGCCTTGTGTCATCTCTGAAGTTTATCAGCGATGCTCTATTTTCTACCAGGCCATCGGTAAAGATGTTAAATATTTTAGAATCTAGCATAAATCTCAGTCAGACCCCAAAACACGTCTTTGCAGACAGTTACATTATGAGGTGTTGGTGAGACAGTTCATGATCTGGAAAGGTGGGGCGTATAGCCAAAGGTTTCTTAGTTAAATAGAATTTCTAATTATTTTTTAAATTAAAAAAAAACCCTTGTCACACCAAGTCAGAGAAGTTTTTTATATCATTGTTTTCACTTTTGCCATCCTAGCTTTTTACCCTGCTGCAAAAATGCTTCCTGGCAGCTCTGGCAGAGGAGTTGGTTGGGATCATTCCCCAGAAGTCCTCAGAGATGTGAAAACCTTGAATGTGACTCTGTTTTTTCCGAGTATTTGTTTTCTAGTTTGGAGGTTGGTAAAATCAAAACTGGGTGTGGTGGTCTCTCAGCCAAGGGACTTGTTAACCACTTTTAGGGGTCCTCTTGTAACTGGTGTGGGTCTGTGTGCCACAGATGGGAGAAATGTCCCGTTTGGGGAATGAAGACAGTGTTGCCAATTTTTGCCATTTCTACTAAATCTCTTTTCCCCTTACTTGGTTGTTTTCCCAAGTCATTCAGCAAGGATATTGTGTCACCATTTTTAAAAGCAAAAAGAAAGAAATAGGAGCCTTGTGGCCACTGGGGGAGATTGAATAATTAAGATGGTCTGGTGGGAGGTGTCCTTGACCATGGCAGGGATGTTGGAACTGGATGATCGTTAAGGTCCCTTCCAACCTAAACCATTCTATGATTTTGTGATAAATGACAGAAATGAAAGTGTGCAAAGTAGATTTTTTTCCGTTTCTGTAAAAAATCATGGCTGTTACAGCAGGTGTAGTGTGTTGGAACCATGACTCCAGACTCCCAAGTGCCTGTGTCTGTCAAGTGTGCAATTTTGGCACTAATTAGCGCTGCACCTCACACCAGACAGGGACAATGTTGAGGTGTGAAGGCGTGGGGATGGGCTGCTGCCATTTGAGCTGAGCTGGGTCTGTGTCACCAGTGGGACCCTGCTTTGGGGCACACAAGTGTTGGCGGGGTAACAGGGAAAGAGGCAAGGTGGGCACTGGGGAAGCCAGCGAGTGTTGAAAAGGCAGCAGGAGAGTACAACTCTCAGTTGGCATCGCCAGGGCGGAGAGGGGAGGGCACCACATGGAGAAACAGCATGTGTGGTTTTGACATGTTTGACCTGAAAAGCGACATGAAAATCACTGAGCAATTAGAAAACCTCTCTCAGTGAAATACACCACAGAAGATCAGGCAATTAAATTTATTGAAGATAAACACTGTCCCCGTCTGGCGTGAAGTGCAGCACTGATTAATGCCAATTAATCACAGTATCATAAGGTTGGAAAGGACCTACGAGATCATCGAGTCCAACCTATATCCCAACACTAACACCAACACCATCATCTAAACCATGGCACTACAGAATCATAGGATCACAAAATCAGACTCAAAATCATAGAAACACAGAATCGTAGAACAAAATAATAAACACGGAATCAGACTCACAAAATTAGAATCACATAATCATAGAGTAATAGAATCATAGAATAATAGAATCACAGAAGGGGATGGGTTGGAAGGGACCTTAAAGGCCATCCGGTTCCCACCCCCCACCAGACAATTTCAGTTATTTGATCTCCCCCTGTGACCTTAAGGCTCATATTTATTCCTATTTTCTTTTGCTTGTAAAAATAGTGACACGATATCCGGACTGAATGGCTCGGGAAAGCACCAAGTAAGGGGAAAAAAAACCCAAACAGATTTAGTTAAATTGAGTAAAAATGGTCCAAACGGGCGGCAGCGGTTCACGCCCCGAACGGGTGGTTTCCCGCACGCCGAGGTTCCCGTGCTGCCTTTCGGCCGGCGCCTGGGACGCGGTGCGGGAGGAGGGCTGGGAACTACAACTCCCAGCGCGCCCCGCGGCGGGGCGGGGCCGGGGCGGGGCGCGTGCGCCGGGCACGGCGGGGCGGAAGCGGCGCGAGGCGGGTGCGAGGCGGCGGTGGGCGAGGGGCGCGGCGGCCGTGGCGGCCGGTGGAGGGGGCGGTGGAGGGGGCGGTGGGGGCCGTTGAGGGAGGGGGCGGTCGAGGACTGGTGGGGGGGAGGCGCGGGGAGGCGGAGTCGCTGCCTTCTCCTCGCCCCGGCGGCTGCGGCCCGGGGAGCCGAGGGGCTGGGGGGGGGGGGGCGCGGGGCTAGAGCCCTTCCTGTGGTCCTGGATTGATCCTGGTGTTGCTGTTGCCTGAGGGCTTCTTGCCGTCATTCCCCTTCCACACACACACCCCTTAATATTTTTTTCTTAACCAGTAATGCTTGGAAATTCCGCACTCCCCCCTTCTTAATAATTTTTTCTTAACGAATAATGTTGGGAGAATCCCCCGTCCTCCCCTCCCCCCTTTACTTTTTATTATATCTTTCTTAACGAATAATGTTGGGAACGTTCCCCCCCCTTCTTCCCTCTTCCCCCCCTTTAATTTTTAACATTTATTTCTTAACGAATAATGCTGGGAAGTTCCCCCCTCTTTTATACTTCTTTCTTAACGAATAATACTGGGAGATTCTCCCTTCCTCCCCAACCCCCTTTACTTTTTAACATTTCTTTCTTCACGAGTAACACCGGGAGTTTTCTGTTAAGTAACGTCAAAATGAAATGATGGTCTCAGGCTCTTCGGTTTGCTTCCCGCTTCCAGATCGCTTCTTTGTGAGCTGGTGGTGTTGAAGAAGCTGGATGAATGGAACAGTTAGGGCAGATGGAAAGTTGGCATTTCGTGCTCTCCGCTTGCCATAGGACACAAGCAGCACTGTGTCTCTGAAGTGACCTGGAAGCATTGGAGCTGTGTGGCCTGAGGGGCTCTGAGGACCTCTGAAGGTAAAAAAATGTTTGGTACCATTCTTTCCTAACTCCGTGTTGCCCTGAGTATTGAAAGGAGGATCGTGTTTAGTAGTTTTGCCAGCCCTCTCTCAACATTTACGCCTTCTTTTAGACCTGTCTCTTCTGCTTTCCCAAAGAGCAGTCAGATTGCAAGGATGTTTTGTGAGAATACGCCAGGAAATGCAGCCTAACTCTTTTGTGATGCCAGCTAAAAGGATTTTCTTAAGCGTGGTGGCCTGCTGTTTGCTGAAGGGAGTGATCACTGTAGCAAGATAAAAAATAAGTAGTATTTTGTATTTATTTCTGCCGTGATACAATAACTTCTTTAAACATTTATCTGTTCTCCAGTCTTACAGTTGATTTTTTTCGCCAGAATATCTGCTTTTGTGCTGTTCTGTGTTTTTTCTTTTTCAACTCTACTGACTTACCCTTGTTTTTTTCCCCTCTTTCTATGAAGTGCACGCATCTTGTCATTCCTTTGAATGTTACTGCTAGTTTGGACTTCGCCTTCTCTTTCATGAGTTGGTGCTTTGAAATTTTTGTGTCTCGCTTATTTCAAAAATGAGTATAATTACAATATCACGTGAAGTACTTCTGCTTGAGTGCCTGTTTGCTGCCTTGTGTTGTATGCATTGCATAGCTTCAGCCATAACTTCTTTGAAATAGCTTCTGCTATTAGGATAAAATGTGCTGGCAGTGCCATAGGAACACACCGTTTCTGAAATGACAAAGGTTCTTGCTGACAGCCTATAAAGGCAGAATTTGTTTTATTTATTATTTGTCTTTATAATTAATGTAATCCATAGTGGTAGTAATATTTTTTGACAAGTAATCTCATTCTAAAGCACCTCCTACTTATTGTTCTGCATAGAACCTTTTTCGAAGTGTGACATAATTAATCCCTTAAACATGCAGGGGGTTTCTTCATGGTAACTGTTTCTTCCTGACTATGCTTACTACTCCCATTGAGCTCTGCCAGTGGCTGGAAGAATGGTGCTCTCTTTAACACAGCAAAGGACATCTCCTTTAAGTGGAGGTGTGTCTGTAAATGAGAATACATTGAATATACATAATGAATGGGCAGGGCAGTCAAGTCTACTATACTGTGACAGGAAGAACTTCTAGTTCAAGATTTGCCTGAACTGTTGTGGAGTTCTTCATCTCTTTTGAAAATAGTTAAAGTGCTAGGGAGAGGCATTGAGGGAATCTTCATTATAAGGAATTGATAGTCTGCTGCTGTCCTGGCACTGTCTTGTCCATACTGAAAATCCACGTGTGTTCTTTCTGACACAGATGCCACAGAAAGCCACCTGCTATATTTCAGGGACTGTAGCCACCTCAACTGCTTTCTACCTATTCCCAGAGTTGAGCATTACAGGGGTTGAATGTCTGTAGATATCCACGTCCCTTCTACCAAATGGGTAGTGAACACTAGACATTGCTTTAATTTCCTGTTTGATTTTTAACACTTCATTTTACTTGTGAACTGCTCTTGGCAGAGTTGACATCAGCTGGCAACTTAAGTCCACTGTATGCCAGTGCACAGAAAGCTGGCCAGATGTGTGCAGTTGTGTTTTAGTGTTGCTCTGATAGGAATATTTCCAGCACTATTGTTCTGTACCTGGTAGCAGGGATGTTGTACCTGAAACTAAGGGTTTTTTGAGCCAGTTGTTTTCTTTATGTATGTTAGATACAAAGTCGATAGGACTTTGTTATTGTCAGCATTTATTTTAAAAGGCAGTGGCAACAAAAGCAGTGGCAACAAAACCAATGGCCCAATAATGTCCTGCTTACGTTCTTTTCTTGCCAGACACTACAGTGAGCATGTAGCTTGTAGGTTCCTGCAATTCCTCTTTGCAGAGAAAGCACTTTCTGAAGAGAGGAGTCTGTTACAGAAGGTTCCTCCTGCAATGAATGTGGCTGCAAAATAGTGGAAAATCCAGACCAGCCCGCTCACCAGGCTGTTCTGCTGCGTGTACAGAGTGAGTTCCCAGAGGATCTTCTCAGCTGGGCAACACTGTTTTGGCCCTGGAGATGGCATTTACCCTTTTTGCTTTGTGAGAAGTTTGAGAAGGCAAGGGATTTCCTCATTGAAATCTGTGGGGATGAATAGTGAGATCAACCCTATACAGCAAGTTGCTGTCTCCCTATACTGCTCATCCACTGCCCAGTGTACCTTGAGCTAGATGCTAGGGTATCAAAGAAGAATATAAATACATAACCAAGGATAAACACTGCACAGAGTATTTGATTTCAAGTCTGGACTTAGTTCTACATCTTCTAGATAAATAAACCGAGATACATATTTCTTCCCTCTCAATATTTGTCTTAGTTTATAAGATTTCACAACTAGTGAATTATTATTTAAGTACAGTTGTAGTGTGCAAACTTTGCAGTATTTTAAATGGGTGCTGCTTGTCACTTCAGCAAAATAACTTCTATTCATACTCATTGCTAAGTATGCAGTTAAATTAGACACATTCTCTGTATGTATCCTTCCTCAAATATGGAAATTAAGCATAGGGTTTGAAATGGGTACACATCATGTCCTCTCTCCAACCCTGTTAGCCAGTTTCAGCCAAACAGAAGAGCAGACGGGAGGGAAAAGAAATAAGAATGGCATTGTTAGCAGCAACTGTCAGTGCCTTTGAAACTCCCTGCTTTCATTTGCACCTTGTTTCATAATTCAGAATTTCTTATTGGCAGGTCTGACTGGAGTGCTCATGTATTTCCTTGTCAGCGTTACGTTTTAAGGCATTTGCCACTTCCAGTTGTGGTTCATTTGGTTGCAAAGAATCTAGACCAAAATATTTTGATCAAAGCGTGTGGGAGAAGGGAGGTAGGACAAGCAATAGACAAGAGCTGATTAGATAGTAGCTCATGCAACCAGAGGAGCCCTAGCTGCTGAGTTAACTTCAATTGATTTTTTTTGGCAAGTGCATCAAGCCCAATTCATCACAATCCATAAATTTGATCAAACACAGGAAATGCATGAGCACAACAGACATCTGAGAGCCCTCTGACGTATCTGCAAAACATTCCATGTATTAGCAATCAATTGCTCATTAAAGTCACTGTACTGTCATAAGTGTAAGCATGTTTGGTATCTGTATTTTCCCATGTCTCCACTGACCTTGAATTTACACAGTTTGTGAGCAAGACCCTGCAAAGGAGAACATAAGTGACCCCTAATACAGAGAGATAGAGCAAGGTCCTCATGCCAGCTCATGAAGGCCTTTCAGTTTTGTAAGCTCTTCTCACCTTGTTGCCATGGAACAGGGCACCTTCCCCCACGTTGTTTTAGTTCTTCAGAAACACCACTGTATGCATTTTGACATTATTATAGTATTTATCATAATTTCCAAATTTGTCTTTAGGTGCTTCCTTCATGTACTGTTTCTAGTGTCCAGGCACATTTCTCTGCTTCCCTAAAGGCATCCTGCATCTTGACATGGCTGCCTTTCTGTGAACAGTCTGAAAGAGCTTTTTTGGCATGCTTGTGGCTCTTATCTTTGCTGTAAACACAGGCTGTGAAAGCCGTGTGGGATGGTAGACTAAAAATAACTTCTGCCCTTGGTAATCTCTTAAGGAAAGATAAGTCTTCAGTGCAGTGGATGGATTCTCTGTGGTTTCCTACAATCAGGATCACAAATGGCAGTGAGCTGTGCCATCTGCTTTGGGGACAGAGTTGCTGTTGCTGTGTCAGTTGGTGGTTTAGAGAGAAAGGAACTAAGTGCAGCACGGCTGGAGGAGAGCGATACCTGCCTGGAATCTGCAGATCCGGCGGATGCTGAGTACTGCTGTAGACCTACTCACTGTTCCTTTGATTCCAGCACACTGGAAGACGTGTGTGGAAGACAAGGGGAATGGTGTCACGAGTTTGATGCTGCTAGAATAACTTTGCATTTACTGTCAAAGGAGTTACTCACTTGGCCCTCTCTTTCCTTACAGCAGCAAGGGTGCAATGATGGATAACCGTTTTGCTACAGCGCTAGTAATTGCCTGTGTTCTCAGCCTCATCTCTACCATCTATATGGCAGCTTCCATTGGCACTGACTTCTGGTATGAATACCATACCCTGTCCCCAGCTGAGAACGTTAGTGAAGCTGGTAGGACCATCTGGGAGGAATTTGTCAGTGAAGAGGCAGATGAGAAGACCTACACAGATGCGCTCTTTCGGTGCAACGGCACAGTTGGATTGTGGCGGAGGTGTATCACTGTACCCAAAAACTCTCACTGGTACAGCCCACCAGGTATCTCTGGAGCAATTAACACTTCCCTAGCTTGCCTGGGGTGGTATGTGCTAACTTCCTCACAACATATTCATGCCACTTTGTTCCTCCAAAAGGCTTATTTCTAGCTTATGCAGTTATTTTAATAAAGACAGTGTAAACTTTGCAGAAAGCAAAAGGCAAGATATTCTGCGGCTGTCAGCTACAGGCTCTGGATTTTGACACATGATAGTTGATCTAAATTTAGTCTGGTCTAACTTGATTTTCTTTTATATCTGCTGTCTAACTGGGGATACAGTTACTGTTGCTCTGCCAGTCAGTGTCTTTTTAGAAGAGGTCCTGGAATCCAGCAATGGAATAAAGATACTGCTTTATCAAGGGACTGCTTTTAGTAGTGGTTCATTTTGCTCACGTGTCACAACTGACCTACTGTGGCATCAGCACGTTTTGTATTCCTTGTACTGTAGTGCTGCATATAGAGTGAAATATTTGTATTCTTTTTCATAATGATTGGAGACTGAAAAAGTGTGGTGAGCAATTATTTTCATTGCTTCAGAGTAGATTTTTGAACGCGTGTGATGTGTGTGAAGCCCCTCATTTTGAACCCTCTTGAAAAAAATGTATTTTCTGACACTTTTTCTGGAGAAAAATCATTATTTGAACTACTACTGTTTTCTTTTTTTTTTAAAATAAAAACACATTCTGGAAGACGCATGAACGAGCTCTGCTTAATAGCATTTTGAAAGCAAAATCTGAGGGGCAAAAGGGAAGAAATTTAGTATAAAAAGAGCAAGTATTTTCTGGTTTCTAAATAGTCCTGTGTGTCCTGCTTTTGAATGGAGTGTTTAGTAAGATACTACATTCTACACGTGGAGGTAAGCACAGCTCAGTGGTGGTGCTCTGAGTGCAAGAATGTGTAGCAACATGAGCATCATTTTTTTCCCAATATGTTGAGCATGGCACAGTTCTCTGTGGATACCCCAGGTGAGCCTGAATATTCTGAATCTTTGAATGCTGTCTCTCATTAGCTACTTTATGCTGACTACGTTATGATAAGGCATCCTATAAACCTGTTTTGAGAGGTATTTTTTTTCTTTAAAATGGAACTCTGAGGAGCTTCACAACTTAAAAGGTTCACAAAGGAAGAATTGAAGGGGGAGTGGTGGGGCAGCAGTGAGACACCTAATGGTAATTTTTCTTTATTATAATTTTTCTTTTTTTCCCCCAGAAACTGATATGACTACGAACTGCATCAGTTTTTCCCTCTCTGATCAGTTTATGGAGAAGTACATAGAGCCTGGAAATCACAATAGTGGCACAGATTTGAATCGAACTTGTAAGTGTCTTTCACTTCTGACAGGTAATCAAGGAGGATTAAAAAAAAAGATGTTTCTCAAATGCAGTCACTAAAGGGAAGCATCTTATCTTCCTCTGCTTTTATACAGTAGCACAGGCCATAGGTCAGAATTTAAAATAACTTAGACACATTAGCAAAGTTCTTGCCCATGAATGCTATACAGGGAGTTAACAAATTAAGCTCTTCCTGCTTCGTTGGAACCTTTTGTCCTTTTTTTACTAGGGATATAGAATGTCCAACAAAGCAGGAGGAGTGTAGGTAGAAGAGGAATGTAAGGTGGTGGGAGAAGATCAGTTTCTAGCACATCTTCAACAAGCTGTTCTTGTGTGTTTCTTGCCCATGCAGATCTCTGGCGATTACAGTTTCTCTTGCCCTTTGTCAGCCTTGGCCTCATGTGCTTTGGGGCTCTGATTGGGCTCTGTGCTTGTGCCTGTCGCAGCCTTTACCCTGCCATTGCCACTGGAGTCCTCCATTTCCTAGCAGGTAGGTCTCTTGCCATCCCCCACTTACCCTTCCTCCTCCAGAAGCTGGTAGTGACATCCAGAACGCTTCGATGGTGAGCTCATTGTGCTTTGATGTTTCCTTCCTCAGGGCTTTGTACGTTGGGCCTCGTTGGCTGCTATGTAGCTGGGATTGAGCTGCTCCATAAGAAGCTGCCCCTGCCTGATGATGTGAGGGGTGAATTTGGCTGGTCCTTCTGCCTAGCCTGTGTCTCAGCACCTTTGCAATTTATGGCAGCTGCCCTTTTCATCTGGGCAGCTCGCACCAACAGAAAGGAATTCACTCTCTTGAAAGCGTACCGTGTAGCATAAGTGCTGCTCCTGAAGGATTGGGTTTCCGTGTTTTAGCCTCTTCTCCCTCCAACCCTTACTACTTTTTTCTCTTAGTCAGAATTTTGCCTTGCACTGCGTGCTTCTTGCCAGTTGAGACAGTTTAGCCTGCGGGCCCTGAAGACAAAGACCTCTGGGCTAAATGACCATACTCTTGCCAGAAGTCTGCAGAACTTAAACAGGTTTTTAAATCGGGTTTTTTTAAGAATTATTACTACTATTATTTTTTAAGCTTTATTTGGTTGTTAAATATCCCCTTGGTTAGGTGTACATGCCCCTTCCTGATTTTATTACCCTATCAGCCTGGAGGAAATAGGAGTGGTGCTGTGAGGCGGAAGAGAAATAGGAGAAGATGCAGGTAGGAAAGAATGAGAACCTCAGTGCACAAATAATAAATAACCAGGAGCTGTCTGCTGTGTGACCCAGGCAGGTGGTACCTATAGAGACTCTGGGGAACTCAGAAACCTCTGTTGTGGAAATACTGTAGCTAAATCAGTCCTGTAGCTTCAGTTTGGGTCTCTTATTCTCACTAGTTTGCTACTTCTTGTGGCTTCTGCCAGAACTAATGCAGGCAGAGCAGCTGGTTGTGGGAGTGCCTGCACAACACCCCATCCTGAACACAGACCTGCACTTGCTTTTGCCAAGGAGCAGGATAAGCTGGCCGACGTGAAGCTTTGTGCTGCTCTAGCTACACTGCTTCCAGGACCCAGGCTAGTTTGGTATCTGCACTACATGTGATTGTGGACTCTAATCTTAACCTGTGGTGCTTCTGCTTGCTGTGAAATAAGGCTTTTCCTCTCTCGTGTTGCAAATGACCCTTCAAGTTTTTTGGTTTTAATTTGTTTTGGTGTATGTGTGTATATGTACATATATAAACGTAACTTTTTTTAAAGCTCACCTATTTATCCTATCTAGCACACAACAGGGTTTTTTTTAAAAGGTGCTGCTCTTTCCTGTCTTGCCCCAAACCTGTTGTTTAAATGAAATAATAAAAAAGCTCAGAAATTTTCAGCGTTGCGTGAGTCTGATGGGAGGGTGAGGGAATGGTCTGAAGTGAATTTTACTTAGGGAAAGAAAAGCTAATGTCTAGATTGCTCTCTATTTTCAGGGAAATGTCAACAGAAACAGAGATGTTTGGTTAGATTATTTCTTTATTAAATGCTAACTTTACATTTTCTCCTGCTTGTCATTGGGGGGCGCAAAACCCCATAATTTCTAATTAGTTCATAACTTTCTGCACATATTTCTTCTAAATTACTGCAACTCCAGCACAGGGTGCCATGTGTTGTCTAGAAAACAGTGTTCCAAGACTAAATTTTTTAAATAGCCCTTAACTCCCCTCGTTTCCTTATTCCATGCTTAATAGAAGAAATAAATCTGGACAAAATTAATAAGTCTGTGATGGTAAGGATTGTGTGAGGTACTGTTGACGAGAATGACAGGGAAAAACACATTTTTATCTCACTGCTGGTGTTTTATTTTGTTTGTGCTTTCTTTTTCAGTAGGTGCTTCTACCCAGGTTGTATTTGCTGGATAAGGGTCACTATTTCCCTAAAGACAGCGTTGTCTACTGCTACCTTTTCTTTATTTTTTTTATCATATGTGATAGGGGTCAACCTACTTTTGTTACCATCATTGGAATCTTTACAAAATGAAAGGATGATGATGAAAATCAGGATCACTGAAAAAGCAGTGGTGTGCCATTCAGGATAATCCTCTTCTGCTGTTGAATAATTTGTCATGTTTCCTCTTAAAACAGCTTCTTTCCTTCTCTATAGTGTCTAGGTGAATTCTAACCTCTGAGAGGGGATGTAGTTCTGTACAATATCTGAAAGTAAATGAAAATCTGTGCTGCTGATGTGTACTGATATGGTGCTTTTTTAAAGTTGGTCCTTATCTCTGACTTAGGTAGATAAAGTCTTAACTACTCGTCTCGTTCCTCATTTGTCAGAAATACTGGGGCGTGCAACCCTCAGCTCAGTTCAAAGGACTGGAAGGTGCTATTCTGCACTTTTGAGAGGAAACACTGCTGGTTATTTTATCTAGTACACCTTAGGTGGTGTTTTCTTTCAAGAGCTAGCAAAATAATCATGTCTTGTGATTTTAATCGGAGCAATGAGAATGCTGTGTGCTTGCTCTCTTGTATCAGACACCTGTTTTTCTGAAGCATAAATCTGAGTTCAAATGTTAACATTCTTCCTTCCAAAAGAAGGATTGTTATGGGGAGAAAAGGGAGCGTTAGAGGTGCTGTCAGTCCTTTCTCATTCATTTTAAGTATCAGCAAAACCAAGATTTTTTGTGTGTCTCAGATAAATGCTGCTGGATTTCTCTGCCCAGAAATGAAGACAGGCTTTAATTGGTCCTTGATTTGGACCATTTAACTAAAATGAGGGTTGCCTTTCAGAGTTTCCTTCACTCCTATGTAAAGATTTCATTCATCAGAATGGATTTCAGTGAAAAGCGGATGTACAGAAAGAGGAAGAGCCCACTCAGTGGTCTGGGGTGATGGATCTGGGTGTAGCTGTCTTGCTTTGTAACTGTGCTTTGCTCGAGGTGTAAAGGGAGAAAAAGAACTTCTTGAACTGCTGGTATTGGAGAAGGACAGGAAAACAGAGTGGACACTGGGGGTGGACTAATTCTATGAAAGAGGTGATTAAACACACTAAGAGGCAATGAGACAGATCTTGACCCAGACAGTGTGGTTCAGGCCCCTCACACCAACTGGTCCTCATGCCTCATTCAGAGCTGGCTGGATTCAAGAAAAGCTTGAGGCCTGTATTTTATGTATGTTTGTTGTCATGATGCTGCATGGGAGCAAGCTTCCAGGACTGCAGCAGGTACTGTCTGTGTGGTGCTGTGGAGTCAGCAGAGCAAAAGCACAGCTGCTGCTCTTCAACCACCAGTACCTTCTTGCCCACCCACAGCGCTGGCACAGTGGCAGCATAAGCGAGTGGATGAATTCTCCTCTTGTGCTTATGAGAAGCCTGTAAAGGTTCTCTCCTCTGAACCTGAGGTGGGCAAGCTGCATTTATCCTTCAAACATGTCCCTATAGGACAACATTTCTTCTTCCCAGGCTTGGGCTTGTTTTCCTGCCAACACTGTGAAACCTCTAGGAAAGCAGGATGAGCAGAAAGCTGCACAGAGCACTACAGTGTTTAGGTGGCAGCCTCTTATTTTTCCCTTGAAGTGCCATTTTCTCCACCCTTTCCTCCCACCCCAAACAGATCTGAGGGGCTGGTCGATGAAGCTGTGCAGAGGGGTTTCATTATTGTGGCTGTAAAGACAGCTCCTGCTGCTACTAGAGGAGAGATCACTGAAAATGGAATAATCAATTGCATTCCCTTACTTTAATAAAAGAGAAAGTAGAGCAGACACGGAAAAGGACTTTGTTGTGAAAAAGGGGACAATTTGCAACTTAGGAAAGGCATAATATGTTGGGAGTGCAAGTGAGAGCAGATTCATGGGTGACCCCAGAGCCCCTTCTGATGTGTTGTCATGCCACAAACTATGTGTGGCTGGAAGAGAATGATTATTTTTTGCTGCATTAAGTCATTTGTTTCCAAATTTTGAGGCTGCAGGAGAGCCAGGGCTGTGACAGTGGTAGTCTAGTTTTCCTTTTGGATTGTGTGCTGGCCAGGTGGTCCTTTCCTCATGGAAGTTCTGTTGCAGTGCTTTTGCTATAGTGATAATGAATGCCTACTCTCAGCTTATCTGGAATGCTCTGAAGTGTGTTTTGAGACAGGTGTTGGGTTTTTTCCCCCCTGTTTTTGTCACTTCTGGTTAGCACTGTGTTATGTACCAGCTTGCAGTCTGTTTCTCCCAGTGCTCTCTCAGTTCTGTGATTCGAGGCAATGCTTCTGGATAGCTCTTTCCTGCTCATTGGCATTGTGTGTACTCAGCCAACAAAGAGAAAATCTGAAGTGTCAGCAGCTTGTTGGGCCAATTGTCCATCTCTGTGTCTATTTCCTCCTTGAGTAGGTGTTGGATCTTAACAGAGAGAGGATAACATCTTGAAACTCATTTTTTCCCCCCAATTCCTCAGGAATAGGTAGTGTTTTGTGTTATAGAGCTTCTTTGTAACCTGGTTTCTAACAGGAAAAGAACAAAAGTTTGTGTGTTTGCTACCATCTCTTCTATTGTTGTAGAATATTATTCTTGTCCTATGTTTTTCAACTACAGCTTTCCAAACCAGGCTACAAAGTGAAGCCTTTGTTCAAGTTATGTTTCAGAAAGATGGCAGTTGAAGAATGGGTTCTGTGTAAGGGGAAGACTGTGCAGGTGTCTGGATGTGGCAATAACAGCCATATGCAAAATTACACTTAAGAAGCACCCCTCTGCCTAATAAGACAGGCCAAACCTCTATACAAACCAATGACAACTGTAAAAATCTGACAGCAATAATCTATTCCACTCCTCTCTCTTCTTCTCCCTTCTAAAATTACTGCTTTTAAAAATAACCATAGGGACAATGTTTTATTTATTGATCAAGTTACAGCAATGAGTGTGAGATGTCTCTGTGCTCCATGTGTACAGACAACGGGGAAGATGGGAATTGATTTTTTGCAGAGGATCCAAGGATCTCTCTACCCTTGGGTTTTCCAAGAAGACTGAAAATTTTCAAGAAAATTTTTGTTTAATGAAAATTATTACTTAATCAGAACCCTCTGAAAAAAACCTAGTGATTTTTTAATAACCTTCTTTCTGTTTCTAGCTTTCAAAAGTCTTTCATCTGCCTCTTTTAAAGTGTCTCTTACATTAAATGGTTTTAGAATATTATTTTAGAGTGTCTGCAAAGAAGATAATCTATGGTTGTATCACTGTCTCAGAAGAGGAAACCCTTATGTATGCAACTTTTTAATGGACCTACCCATGACATCTGTAGTTTGTGCTGGTTCTCAATATCAGACGCGTGTTTGTTTGGAATTTGAAGTGTCTTAAAAATAAGGTTGATCCAGACATCCTTAATAGCCTTTCAAAAAAGTAAATAATGAGGGTATGTTTCCAGAGGACTTTGTTAGCAAGGACTCCCTCTATCCCGTGTTGTGACCTCCCTTGTGTCTGGACCTTTCCAATTAGTGCTTTATCCACTCAGCTTCCACAGCTGAATGCATGTGAGTATATTTTGCTGTGCATTAACTAAACTGAGCCATGGGTGAGGACCATTCCCTATTGTAACTTGACTTTTGATCATCCTCATGATAAAGGATTATACCACAATGCTGCTGTTGTCAGACAGATGGAAAAACCCTGGCACCTTCACAAGAAAAACCCCAGGCGGCACGTGGCCTGTCTTTGGAGGACTCATCCTCTGTTTGGCACTGCAGGAGCCAAGGCAAACCCTTTGTGGTGGAGGGAGTGTAGCTCTTTGCCAGTGTGCCATCATGTTTCCATACCCATAAGCTTAGTTGTGGCAGGTGTCAGTATCAGGTGTCCTTTGTACTGTCAAGTGAGTGTGACTCAAGCCTTTCCCAGCAGCTTCCAGCTGTGGTGTGCCATGGCTATACTCTTGGGCTAAGCTACTGAATCAGTACAGCAATGAATGATGGGGTTTTTTCCTTCCTTGAGGCTAAGCTTGTACCTTTAGTGCATGTGATTCTTTGGGTGGTTTCTCTGCAGAGTCTGGTAGCTGACTCTTTGGCAAAGTGACTGTGGCAATATGTTTTCACATTACGTGGTTTCTACGCAAATTCATTGATAAAACTCCCTCATTATCAGGGTATTTACCTGTGACAAACACATCTAAAGAGCTTTGAAGCTGATCATCCAATGTTTACACCAATGTTGATTTAATTGTGGATAATCACAATGATGTGTGTTCTGGAGCGATGGCTGGATGAGACCAGGAGTGAGCTGGAGTGGCAGTGCAGAGCCAGTGCTAATTTTCTGTGATGCCTCACCTCTGCCAGAGCCTTCCTACCTGCGAGTGACATTGATAGGAGAAGCCAGAGAACTGGTTCCACAGCCTTTCCAAATCCTTCCTGGGTCTCAGCCCTGCACTGTACCATGCTCACTTCCTACTGCTGCTTCCCTAATTTAAATAAACTACTTGTGTGGATGATTTTGTGATCCTTGTGACTTTACTCATTTTCTCCAACTCTTACTAAATTGCTTCAGTTGAGAAGGGTGAGGTTTGTCTTCACCAGAAATTGGCTCTGCTTTGAGTGCTTTCTGGGGCTGTCACAGAAGGTTTTTTGCAAGCAAATCCCTTTTTGTCTTGTACTCGAGTGACCTTCTTAGCTAGGTTTGATTTGTATTTTGATGTTTACCTCCATGCAAAACAGCAGTAGCATCAGTAAAAAACCCACGGTGTCTGCCCAGTGTTAGAATTGCTTGGGTTATCTAAAGGTCTTTGATGTCTGGGAAGTGATTAAGCATCCAAAAGTGATGAGGACATCAGGAATGGTATCAGTACCAGGATGTTGATTCACCCTGTGGGTCTGGGGTTGAAAGGGAGGCTGTAGCAGCCAAGGCTGTCCCCTACAGGGAGCGCAAAGAAGCGTGTAGCATTATGAGGAGAGGAAGCCAAACGTGTTCTGGACCAGGCAACCGTGTGTCACCTCCAGCCACCTTTGTGAGCTAGCAGGAGTGTCATCATCCAGGCAATAGACTTGTTATTCCCCTTTTGTGTCTCCTAACTTCCTTCTTTCCTCACTTCCTTCTCCCAGCTCCTACCATGATTCTTCCCCTCTCTGTTCTCTCTCTTTCACAGCCTTTTATACCAAAATAATTGAGCCAGCTGTACACTCGGGTGGCACATGGTGGAGTTTGCCAACATGCCTGTTACACCCCCAGCTGGGTGGCCTGGAAGCCTAAAGCCAGCTAACTGGAAATACTAGGCACAGGAACTTTTGTTATGGGATGTGATTATGGTCCTGATAGCCTTTAAAGCACTGGAACTCTTTTTTTTTTAATGTGGCCTGGATGCTGTTGGCTCTGCTCTGCCAAGTGCTCAGCTTACAGTTTAAACACTCCATATCCAGTGTTTACAGAATGAGAAATGACACTTTAATTTGCAGTAAAAGATGTATGCAGTACAGTCTGGGCTGAAGGAGCTGTTATTCCTGCCAGCAGTCTGCTTTTGTAAGGCTCCCTACCCTGGGTCATCTTCACCCCAGGAGATGCCAGCAGGGAGCTGATTCTTGATACTTGGGCATTGTTTGTGTTCAACAAGCTGGCAAGGAAATGAAGATCAACTGATTGAGCAGTAAAGAAAACCCCTGTGGTGCCATCATGCACAATGCAAAGATTCTGGTGTATAGGTCAAGAGAGTTGGTGGGGAATTTTTTGCCCCATTTTTCAGGTCCTGTATCATATATTCAGCTCAGGTTTTTCCTTTATTATCGGTAAGTTTTAGATTAACTGCTAGAGTTTGTAAAAATTTTGGGAGTCACCTTTGTCTTCTCACTTGAAAGGAAGGTTTTCAACAAAGATGTCTCTGATTTCAAGCTCCCTGACCCAACAGAAATTTCAAAGCAGTGAGAAATAAGTGGAACAAAGTCAGTCACTGGTAATGAAGATTCAAGAAAATTAATTTTAGGCAAAAGTAATGTTTTCTGTTGATTTACTGTTCTGGGATGTTAGAACTTGTGAGATGCATAAAAGATGCAAGAAATAATTGTTCTTCACTTGACTGTGTTTCAGCCTTAGTTGATTGTGTATCCCTGTTGGAGTCGTTGGTAGTTGGAGGCATCCTGAGAGGAGTGAAGAGCACCTCCTGCAGATTTAGAAACCATAACCTGCAAGGTCAGGAGCAATGGAGCTGTAATGCAGAAGGAAGGGCTCTTTGGGTGGGCAAGTAAGGGTTTTTAACAAAACAAATTGATATAAACAGTGGCTACTAGTTTTCCATCCACTGGTGACAGGACAAGAGGTAACCAGCTCTGTTTGTAGTAAAGAACAACTAAGCTGATGGACAGAAAATAACAAATCTTGGTCTAGGCGTGCTTGATCCTGAGCGAGGTGATTATTTGTCCCTTCAGCCCTACACTTATATTCCTCATCCAAGCCATCTTCAGGAAAAAAACCACAATGTTTCCCTTTTTCACATCACCAAGGACTTCAGCTGAGTGCCGTGAGTTTTCAAACATGGAGAGTGGCCTGGCAACCACATCAGCCAATTCCCTTAGGACTCTGGGATGCATCTCATCAGGTTTCATAGACTTACGTGTATTCAGGTTCCTCAGGGGGGTCACAAACCTGATCTTCTCTTACCTGGAGTATGCCATGCAGATCTGGTCTGTGAAATTCCTGTCCCATTTATGGTATTCCCTGTATGGGCAAAATGAGATCACATGTACCTATTGTTTGTAGCCCAGCACTGCTGTCTTTTAGGCATTGATGAATTAGTTCTTAAGAAATCATGTTAAAAAATTGTCATAAATAGAAGAACAAGAGCGGATGTTTGACATGCAATGAGACTTCTTTTTGATGTTGGTTATGCTGAGTCAGGCTGAAATGAAAGTGATCAAAGGAAAGGATCAGAAATTAGAGATAACGGAGAACTTGACAAAAGCAAGGTTTGGATTATAAGTCTGAACTGCAAATATTAAGGCTGATATTCTTTCTGGTCTTGCAGGAAATAACACAGCTTCGTATTAGCAATATATTAATAACTGTTCTGAGATGATATTGTTTTTGAGCTTGTTCACACAGAAGTACTCATCAGCTGGTTCCCCAAAAACTTCTTTGAAATCTACCTCTGAAAATGAGGGTAGTTAAGCAAGATTTCTTCTTTGTTACTAATTTCTAAGACAGAACTAATTATCTTTCAAATAGGAAATAATTTATTTATTATCATATTCTCTTCCTAACAATAGATTCTGCCCTATCTGAATTCATTGTGTCTTATCAGAGGTGCTCCATTCTTGAGCTCCCCTTTGTTCTCTATTTTTTTAAGTTCTTTCTAACATATGACTCTCTTCTCTCAGATGAGTTCTTTGAACTCTTTCCAGCTTATGTTATTACACACTGCACAAATCTTCTCACAGTGACAAAATTAACAAGCAAGAAGAGGTAAAAGCATTCAAATCACGAGCAGTTAAGGTTAGAGATGGGAAAACTGAGTCCAACTACAAATAATTGGATTTGGAGAGAGTTTCTAGCACCTCAGTGTGGCAGGGGTAGATGATTTTATGTGCTTTGTGGGTATATCAAGGTGATGTCATAGTTATTATATGCAGAAGTTACAAGGAAATGCTGTCAGTTCAGCTCTGGTATGACTGGATCACATGTTTAAGATCTTTAAATATAAATTGAGGGGTTTAGTGTTAGATATTAATTTTGTTTCAAAATCTTGCCATAAGCCTTATAGGAAAATAAGGAGAAACTTTGAGGAAGGAGAAACTTTGAGGCTTTGCTGCTTACCTAGAGGCGGTGGGATAGGACATTTGTTTTGAAACTGTGTTGTGGTTTTTCAGCTTATGGGGTTTGTTTTGTTTTGAGTTTCTGTTTGTTTTTGAGGCAAAGAAATTCTTTGTACCTGATTCTAAGTAGGAGAAAAGTCACTGCAGAGATCTGAGCACCAACACCTTTACTCACTCGTGTTATGTTTCTTTGCAGATTGTGATAGTGTGTTGAGGTTGCCAGTTTACCTTGTCTGAGGCTTTATCATATGAAGACTTACCAAAATATTAGTGAGTGGAAAGTGTCAGCCAGTTCAACATTTCCAGCCCTTACTTGTTCCCAGTGCACCCTGCCGTTAGCCTGCTGATATCAGGCTTCCAGTTAAAGCTCTGTATGATGGCACAGAGATTCTTCAGCAAATAGTACAAGGGAGCCCTGAACAGACAAAAATAAGGATAGAACTACAGACCTGAGCAAAAACTCAGTCTTGACACCCTTTCCCCAATCTCACAGGTAGGAAGTAAGAAATGGAAATTAAGAAATGGTTTTTTACTGGCCGGATACAGTAATTGGAGAGAGAAAATGTTTGTGGAGAAGAAAATTAAAGTAAAAATGTTCTTTAAAGAAAGCAGTGACTCAGAAAACAGGATTTTTGTTGATATCTGGTGTTATCAGTGCAGATAAGCAAAAATCAGTTCAGCAATAGTCTCAGAAAAAAGTGCTCTGTATACAAACAGGAAACAAAGCACCAAATGCAATTTGGCCGTGGTTGAATGTGTGAAAACACGCTCAGCACTGTGCAAGAGAGGATAGCAAACCTGCCAAGCCAAATTTAAACTAGACAGTGGCCTAACTATCACTCTGCCAGGAAAACCAAACTCTAATACTGAGGAAAAGGACAAAGGTTAAAACATCAGGAAATGAGATTACTGAGCAATACGTTTTGATTGATGGATGTATTGATTTACAGTTAAACTCACTGAACAAATGGCAAATGATGCCTTCAGTGGATCTACAAACAAAACAAGTGCTACTTGAAGAGCTTGTGTGCTATTTTGTCTTTTCTGTAGCAAAGCTGTGCACAAATTTAATGCTTTGGAAAGAAATCAAATAACCTCTTCCAGATAAATTACTCCAAGAAGTAGACTGCTTACGTCACTCACTCCAGCAGAGCAATTTGGATGGAGAATGTTCCTTTACCATGTTAAGAACAGTAGTAACTGGGCAGAGAATGCCCCTAGAGACCCAATTTAGGGAATATATGAACCCTTACAGCACGTTATGAATTTTCATGGTAGATGACATTCTACCGTGTGACTGTGAGGACAACAGGTTGGATGAAGTAGGAGTAAACAGCAATCAAGCCACCCGTGAGCCAGTTTCCAGGGAAAAGCCAGGAAGAAACTGTGAGTGAGCAAGGAGGTTGCAAGAGCTTTACCAGTGTTCACACTGGTTGTTCTGACTGGAGAAAAGAGAAGCCTCACCCCTCTTAACGTTCCCAAAGATCGTGTCCAATATAGCATTGCTGAAACCTTCAATAAATCCTAAGTCAGGGGCTTCAAGAGCTCGTTGCAATACATAATCAGGGCTGTTCAGAACAAGCAGTTTGACTTCAGGCAAAGACAGATGCTGCTTACTGAGCAAATATGGCTGTGATAGCAGTCAAGGGGGGATATGGGGTACCACGGGGACAAGATGCAAAT
This sequence comes from Dromococcyx pavoninus, assembly GCA_033558185.1. Taxonomy (NCBI): domain Eukaryota; kingdom Metazoa; phylum Chordata; class Aves; order Cuculiformes; family Neomorphidae; genus Dromococcyx; species Dromococcyx pavoninus. The sequence goes on along the minus strand of JAUMJL010000432.1, from coordinate 579,552 downwards.
AGAGACAATGGAAATACACGACAGAGCAAAGTGGGAAAGATGAATGGCTTGATTGTGGGAAAATGCACTGAAGTCAAATGTAGCCATTGTAACCACGATCTATAGAGCTGACCTACTCTTTGCTTCCCGGCCTAGAAAGCTAAATACATCAGTTTATGCACTTCTTTATCACTGCAGATCTTTTTGCTACTAACAATGCAAGCTTTATCATTGCAGGCAGTTTCTTGTCGTGCTAGGAACACGGTGAACTCTCTAACTCCCTGGTGATGACTGGCATCCATGAAGTAATAAGGCATTTTAGCAGGCACAGCCTGCCTTCTCATTCCACCACGTCACAACCAACAACATCCTAATGATAAATTAGTACTTCAAATTATAGTTATGCTATCTCTGTCCTTCTGTGTGATCTTAAGTTTACTGGAAGTACTAGGCCAAGTATGAGAAACAGGCAGGAGAGCCAGGTGAAAGTTGAAATTTTCCTATATGAAAGACATCATAACCAAAATGCTTGGCATAGCTTGAGGCAGTTGGTCACATGAGGCACCAAGCTGTTCATTTAGAGCACAACTGCATCCATCCCCCTCTTCATTTTTTTCCTGAATCTTTAATATACCAAGCATGAAACCCAGGAGACAACGATTTCCCAGCAGTGAATAAGTGATGAGTCATGAAACAAAAACAAGGTAGCAGTGGCAAATATGAGCTGTGGGGTAGGGGTGGATACATGTATAGAAAGCTACAGGTTTTTGAAGGGCCCATGGAAGGATATTAACTGTGTACTTGGGCTTGATAATTCAGATTGTAATTAGGGAAATAGTAAAGAAGGTTTTCCCATAGGTTAATTTAATCAATATAAACTTAATTGTATGTCTCTGCATGTGTTAACAAAACCCTGGTCTGACAAACAGCAGAGGGATTCCATATGCAGCACTGGTTGATGTCAAGAAAAGAGAGCTACTAAATCTTTCTCCTCCAGTGCCTCTCTTACAGCAGTGACCTCGAGCTCATGACCAACATTCAGAAGGGCTACAGGGAAGCAAATCGTGAATGATCATAGTGGTGCCTTCAGGGAATGCTTGATTTCACACTCTAGGAATAGCAACACCACTTAAATTTTAGACCATTATTGGCTTTCTCTTCATATACTCAGATATCAAACATAAAAGACACTGGTCTGTACACTGGATGCATCCTAAGAGTGCAATCTGGGTGATGGAGCTGAGGTAGTACAACATAGGTATCCTCTTTTCTTCAGAAAGTCCCCAACTGCCTGTCCTCTTAAAAGTGGAAGATTCAGAGCTCCCAAGTACTCCATAATCTAAACAGGACTCGTTGTTATGAGTGGAGGCCTTCAATAGAAAAACCACTTTTCTGTCTCTGTTGGTACCTCATGCTTGAAACAGTACAGGCATAAGTCTTCGAGCTATTTATGATGGTGTAGGTGGAAGTGGTAGGCTGGGACAAAAGGTGGAAGGAGGCAGGTGTGAGATGGCAAGTACAGCACCAGGAAAACTTTCAGCAATTGAAAAAGAAAAATGAAGCCTGAGCAATGGGGAAATGAAAAGCTAAAGCAGACAGAATTTGGAGGAGATGACAAAGCACAGCAGACTGCGTAGATAGGCAGCACTGGAACATATTCCAGAGCTGAGAGAGGCTGGTGGTCCAGATTTGTTAGAATTGTCAGGGTTGAAATGTACTTGCAAAGGTGGAATAAAAATTTTATGTGTTCCTGATCTGTATAATGCCTTCCCAACCCTGGCCAGCCCTTCCCCTGTCTCCAAGGAGAAGCTATGAAGACATCTCTCGTTTACATTATGTTTACAACCAGAAAAGAAAGTGTAATTTTGCTCTATTGACGACTGTCCATGTGATAAACTTCAAAACACTGACAAGTCAAAGCAATATTTTAATGGTCTGCAGAGTGTGGGTGAGTATTGTGCATCTTGGTGTCATTGGTACGAACTCATCCCATGGGTCTTCCAGCTTTGTCTCTGACACAGGTTCCTGCGAGATGGACACAAGTGTTTATGTTACCTTTCCTGTTCAGGGAACTCCAAGATATTTCAGGAATTTGCCTTAGATATCAGAGTCATCTCCTTACACATCTCCGTGTGTGTGCTCCCTGGGGCTCCTAACAGATGAAGCAGCTCTGCCTCTCGGTGGATCTCATAAACGAAGCAGCCTTTACTCAGCCTGTTCCTATTTTAGGTGAGCTTTACTTCTAGTAATATATCCTCTCTTTTAAGTGGGAGATGTCACCAGGGCTCTGAAATGAGGGCCAGCTTTCTAAGAGTGCAATGTATGTGTGTTTTCACCCAGTTTTCACCCAGCATTGCTACAGGCAGTGCTCAATGAGGCTCTTACTGGTTTGTACCAACAGCAAATGCCCCACGCGGTGATGGCAGCGCGTGCTGCATTGTCAGGGCGTGCTGTGTTTCTGATGTCCTGGCTTCGTGTGGCCAAGGGACATTGCAGCCTTGAAAACCTTTGTGGAGTCATGGCCCTGTGGCAGATGCAATGTCTATGTCGTTTCTGGAGATCGTGAGAACCTTTCTGTTCCTGAGTGAACCTGTCCTGCAGGTGGCAGAACAGCCGCTTGCTCTGCAGCAGAAGGGGTGTTACAGGCAGACCAGACTAGGAAACGAGTACTTCTGAAGAGCATAATACATGTCACTAACACTTGGGATAGACTCTTAAAGTCAGAAAAGCATTGAGGCAGCTGGGCTGTTTGCTCCCTGCAGTGACTGCACTCCCTCACAACCTTCCTTCCAGCTACACGAGTAGACCACGAGGTCTACTCCTTCCTAAGAGGAGCGCCAGCAAGTGGGCAGAAGAGGTATATTTAATGTAGAAATGACCTCGGAGGTGAAGGTCCCGCACAGTCAGCTCTGACACACCACCTTCTGAGACTGTGCTGGGAGAAAAGTGCCACAGCAAAGGTCTCAAAGAGGTGGCCTTACTTCATTACCTGAGGTGTATCCGTACGTGTGTGTGAGAGAGAATGACTGTAGACAAAAGCAGGCACTGACTTGGAGAGGGTGCTGCAGGCTGAAGCCATCCATCTTCACTACTCATAAATGCCATCACCAAGAAGAGACCCACAGCAGAGCAGCAGTGAAGCTCGAGGAGATACACACAGGGCACCCTCAAACCAGGAGCCACTTTTAAAACTTTCCTTTTGTGGCTGAGTAATAAACTGGAAATAATCATGGAATTATAGAGTCGTTAAGGTTGGAAAAGACCTCTAAGATCATCAAGTCCAACTGTCAGACCAACACTACCAGACCTACTAAACCACGTCCCAAAGTGCCATGTCTACAGGTTTTTTGAACTCTGTCAGGGGTGGAGACTCCATCACTTCCCTGGGCAGTCTATTCCAATGCTTGACTATTCTTTCACTACAGTAATTTTTCCTAATGTCTAATCTAATCTCCCCTGGTATGATTTGAGGGAATTTCCTCTCATCCTATTATTTGGGAGAAGAGACCAACAGCCACCTCACTACAACCTCCTTTCAGGCAGCTGCAGACAGTGATGTGTTCTTCCCTGAGCCTCCTCTTCTTCAGGCTGAACAGCCTCAGTTCTGTCAGCTGTTCCTCACAGGACTTGTTCTCCAGCCCCTTCTCCAGCTTCGCTGCCCTTCCCTGGACTCCCTCCAGCCCCTCGATGTCCTTCTTGTAGTGAGGGGCCCAAAACTGAAGCCAGGATTCGAGGTGCAGCCTCACCGAAGCTGAGAACAGGGGCACAATCACCTCCCTGCTCCTGCTGCCCACGCTGTGTCTGACACAGGCCAGGACGCTGTTGGCCACCTGGGCACACTGCTGGCTCACGTTCAGCTGCTGTCAACCAGCACCCCCAGGTCCCTTTCTGCTGAGCAGCTCTCCAGCCACTCTTCCCCCTTCCATGGCGTTGTTGTGGCCGAAGCGCAGGACACTTGGCCTCATTGAACCTTATACCTTTGGCCTCGGCCCATCAATCCAGCCTGTCCAGACCCCTCTGCAGAGCCTTCCTACCCTCAAGCAGATCGACACTCCTGCCCAATTTGGGGTCATCTGCAAACAATAATAATAATGTTGACTTTACTCATCAAAGTTTGACTGGGCTGTACGATCACTAAGGCACGGACAGGCCTTCCGTGAAGGACAACATTAAATAAGACTGTTGACTTAATATGTTGTTATATTAACTCTATTGCTTATATAACTGGTTATGCCACAAATCATGTGGCAGTCTTAGATCTGTTTTTTTCCCTCTGAACACGTTTTATCTCTGGACAGGTGATGTGGACTTAATTTCCTGTTAGAACTGATTTTCTCTTTTAACTCCCACTATCTGAACCATCGTTCTGTATCCTTGAGTGTCTCTGGTCATCTTCTTATTAAACAGTACTAGGGGTGGAAGCAATTCCTTTAGGGAACCTCTGATGCCCATAGAGATGGAGGAAGGCTCCCTCTGCCCCCTGTGGAAAAACTCCTTGGCCTGGGGAGCAAAAGCATCATTGAATCTGCTGGTGCTGACCAGAGATCTCATCTTGTGGTTGGTGGTGACATCCACAGAAATGACTGGGTGTTTCATTTGAAGAGCAGCCTCTTTAGGATGGACAGTTTATTTTTGGACAGCCTGTATAGCTGAGTTTGCTGAGACAATCTCCAGCACCCTCACGGGCAGCCTCTTGCTATTAGAGAGAAGTGGAGCTCAAGAAGGTAACATACAAAAGGCACACGAAGGACTGAGATCAGGCAATTGATTTTGTTTCCCTATATAGTAATAAAAATGTCTTCCTCATCCCAGTGCACTGGCCATAACGTAGTGTGACTGCAATTAGTACTTAATACTACTTCATAAATATGCTGATTAACTTAGGCAACAGTAATTAGTCATTGCACAGATTAATAACAAAATTGACCACTCAGAATAGTGAAACCATCACAATGAAACAATACATTAATTCTGCTTTCCATTTTAAGTCTGAATTTGGGCATCCATCTCTATACCCTGAAGAAGTCTTTCTCCAACATTGCTGATACATTTGGCTATGAAAGGAACCTGCATTTCTTTATTTTGTATTTATTGCTGAACTGGGGACAGAAACATCATCTATTTGAGGGGCAGAGGGCTGTGAGAAAGGGAAGAACAGAATTAAATTGTGGTCTGAAAGTTTGTAATGCCTTATTTGATCAGGTTTTTAATTCAGAAAGGCTTTGAAAGAACGAAATTAAATGTAGGTTTTGAAACCTGTCACTGCTAATTTCATCAGCTAAAACACTGCAGGTGGGCTCCTGCTTTCCTTCCCCCTCATCCCCAAGGGAAAGGAAAATGCGAGGAAGAAGGCTTGTGGCTTGGAAAGTGAAACTACAGCTTTAATGAAATGATGATGATGATAATAATAATAATGAAAATCATTAGAAAGCAATGAAATACATAAAAATAGATGAGTTTGCACCCCCATCCCACCCCTCGATGACTATAGTCACCACTAATACTGTAGAGCAGACACAAGGGAACGGGCCCATGCTAGGAGGCCTTTCTGCATACCAGTGGTGCATGTTACCACTTCTAGAGAGAAACTGTCTGAAAAACATGCAGTTAGCTGTCAGGAAATGAAGTTACTTAGATGAGACTGAGCTAGAGTCAGGAAATTGACTCTAATTTAACTCAAACCACAATAAAACCCAAACGACTCTGATAAATCCCAGTCATAGAGTTGTCACTCTGGGCTCTTGAAGGCATTTCCCTGGCTTTGGGGACCTCAGAAATCCCTTAAAGCATCTGCAGAAGTTCCTTACAACCCCCCCTTGGCCCCCACTGAAGAACAGAGCTCGCCAGGTGTCTGTCAAGGATGGAGCTTGCTCTAAAAGGGCATCTTGTTCAGCCACACGATGTTTCAAAGTCTGCCTTCCTCTTTTCACTTCCCATTTTGAGGACTTGCATCCACAGAGCCCTGAATACAGAGCACCTGCCTGCCAGCATCCTCCTTCTGCAAACTTATGTTCTTAAGGTTAAATATTAACCAGAAACAGCTCACATACATAGGATCTGGCATTATTACTTGTGTAAAGGTATAATTACTGAAGAATGTTTCTGAGGAAGGAGGCTGTGCAGCTCCTCCTGGGCCCCTCAGGAGCTGGGGCGTGGAGCAGCTGTGTGAGGGGTGTGTTCTCCTCACCATCCTCACTCCCCTGTTGCCAGCACACAGCCCATCACAGGGCCAGTGACAGGCAACAGATTCTTGGCTCAGGGTTGTGAAGACATATACACAATTCTGCCATCTCATTTTGCCCTGCATCATTAAAGGCACCTGATAGGTACTGAATCTTGAAAATCTGCTCAGCAAAGAGCACCAGCTGCTGCAGTGGGGCTGGTCTGAGCAAAAGGCAGCCCTGTAAATGACTTCCTGCTGATCTTTGCTTCCAGTACCAATATTTAGCAAGCAAATATTTAAAACCACACCATTAAAAAGGAAGGCATGGCTTTACTGTGAGGAACTCAGACACAGGGTGCTGCTGAGAAGGGCCTGGGATGTGTAAGTGAAGGAGCAAGCAGCCTTCTTCTCCTCCTCTCCCTCCCAGCAGAGCAGCCAGCCCTGCTGGCAGTGCTCATGCAGGGGAAGGAGCAGATGCTCAGTCCTTAAAGAGGCTCCTGTACCAAGCAGAGCAGTTTTAAAGCCCTGGGGAGCTGGTTGAAGCTGTTTCCATCCCAAAGGCAAAACAACCATGACCATCCCTCCCCCTCACGTTGCCTGCTGCCCCAGGTAAGTGGAGGCTGTGTGATGGGGAGGCCACCTCACAGGTCTGGCTGCCCAGTGTGACCAGAGCACGGCTGGCCCCGGGGGACAGTCCCCAGCCGTTGGTCTGTTGCCACGGACCCACAAACTGACGAGTCTTCAAGAAATGAATTGGTCTTGGTCAGGTGCAGCAAGAAGGTATTTTTCCCTCTGGGCTGGTGCAGAATTAGCTCTGTTGGTCAGTTTATAATTGGACACTTGCACCTAACAGTGTTCTTTCTGTTGGATTTTTATAGTTTTGTCTCTTCTTTTTTAAATGCGAAAAATAATCAGTCTTAAAATAAAATAATTTTGTTTTCAAAAATAAAGAATTACCCTGGAAAGAGCAAGCTATAAAAAGAGAAAATCCTTGCCAGGGGGACGCCACAGCCACGAGCCCAAGCCACAGAAAGCCTGGTTACAGGCTTCCCTTTTCCGCAGCTACTCTGAGGTTAACCAGGGTCTGTAAGAAAACAGCTTAAAGAGCGAGCCCAGCTTAGTGCCTGAGTGTCTTGGGTTGTCCCGGGGACTGCCAGCCTAATACCCTTCCAGCAGCCCCTCCCTCTCAAACAGAGAGGGAAAGCAAACAGAGCCAGCCCTCACCCTCTCCCCAGGCAGCAAGGAGCGTGCTGTGGGCATGGACTGGACCTGGGCTGGGGCTCCGGAGGTCGCAGAAGAGGGTGTTTCACTTCAGATGGGTGCAGAGCTATGCGTATATAAACCCTGAGGCGGCAGCCTGGAAGGATTGTTAAGCACACCCACACCTCGCCTCACTTGGCAGAGCTGTGAGGAGCTGCTGGGAGTCCCCGTGGCTGCATCCTGGTGTGTAGGAGCACAGGAGCGATCTTGCCCATGGGCTCCCACCTGCTGCTGATGCTGATACTGCTTCAGGCAGGTGAGTACAACCTCTTGGTCCCTCTCCACCCCCGTGCCTCCCCCCAGCCCGGGACAGCCTCTCCCCTTGCCATCAGCTTTGTGTGCTTCACAGCAAGCACATCAGAGTGGTTTGGCCAAGCGAGGGGAAAAAAGCTCTGCTTGACTCTTTCCAACTGTCCAGTGAGGGGCTGTGGAAGCGAGCTGCCATCCTGCTTCTCTTTCCTGGCTGTTTACATAGCTGGGGCTGGATAAATATGGGGCATTTTCTTTTTTGGATTGTTTTCTGCTACAAAGTTGTTGGCATCTATAGAAACACCCTCTTTTTATAGCAGAGATGGTGGAGGAAGCAGTTTTAAATTCATCTGAATTAAAAATATTTTTTTAAAAGCCTATTAAAAGCCATAAATGTCTGCTGAAATAAAGCCCTTACACACAGAGGCAACACAGCACTGAACTGGCAGGTCTGAGGTTCTACCTGCTGTAGTTGTTTTAAAATATAAAACCAAAACTTTGCCTTAATCTACAGCAAAGTCTGCCTGCTTAGGCAGGAAATAGAAAGCGTAAGTTGGATCCACCTCCACCCTCCTCCCCACAGGTATTCTCTCTGCTAAGGTGCCCCGTTAATAGTGTGACTAATGACTGGCCATGCTCTTAATGGGAGGCGTGGCTGATAAATTCAGGCTGCTGTGGAGACTCAGACTTTTTCAAGGCTTTCCCAGCTGCATTGGCTTGGCTGCCCAGCATAGAAAAAGCAATTTCAATTCTTGGTCAAGCTGTTATCCATGCACTTGAATATTGAAAAGTGCTTGCTGGGGCTGACACCTCAGCTGCAGTGACCTGCTGTTGGTTCAAAACCCAGGCAGCTTTCAAAGAACAAACCAGAAATGTCAGAGGGTGCCTGGATGCCCACGTTACTTCAATCTCCTACAGAGCGTGCAGCCCTAAACACCATGTTTTGGACTCAGTTCCCTTTGGGGCTTTCTCTCATTTCTCATGGGTAGCTCTGCACTGTAATTACAGTTCCTTGATCCTCAAAGATATCCCCAAGAGGTCTTGCTTTTTCTGGGTGAGGTGCAGTCACCTTGCACCAGCCTTGGCTGTTTTCAGCCAACAAAGTCCAGTGGTTCTGGCTGAGAGGTCAGCGAAAGGCAGATGAGAAAAAATGAAAGCTGCTCCTCAGGAGGCCTGAATGCCTATATGAAAAAATTGTCTCCATTGGAACATTTTGGGAGTCTGCAAACTGAAGTGGATTGAAAAAGAATGACTTTTAATCTGAAACATGGAGCAGTTCACTGCTTGTGATTTCCTCTTGGGTGCTTGAGATCTGAGCCCACTTCTAATTCCAGAGCCATCGCTGTCTAGACAAGCGAAATAGGTCATCTCTTCAGTTTTGAATAACACCCCTCTACTGTGTGTTTTAGCACAGGATCTGAACACTCAAGTAGTGTTTAGGTGAACAGTGCTGTTGCTTTTTCAGGAATGTGCATTTAATCCCCAAGGAATGCCCCAGGAAGCAGAAGGAAGCTGTGCAAAACCTTGCACCAGGCACCAAGAGCTGGGATGAAAACCGTGGGGGGGGGGGGGGGGGGGGGGGGGTAGCACCCCTTCCTGCTGGGGATTGCAGAGAAGAAGCAAAACCTTCATGGGGAGAGACCCTCCTTGCCCTCATGGAGGTTTGGATCAGCCTGGGAGGGGAAGCCAGCCCAGTAGATGTGGGGAGAGGCCCAAGAAAGGGGATTAGAGGCAAGGTTTTAAAAGGAAAGCAACAGTTTTAATAATAGTATTGAGTCCTTGGGTGGTTTAGGGGATTAATTAGTCTGTGTTTGCACAGCACTTTGAAGAGGTCGAGTGTGCTGCAATGGCCAGGGGCAGGTGACAAAGCAACTTCTGGAATAGGTTCCCAGCTCCCAGGCACTACCTCACTCCATCCAAGCCTGCTGCAAAGCCCTCCTCTCGAGGGAGAATTTCTGTTCAGAGTGGCTGCGTGCTGGTGGGATGAGTGGATGAGTTGGGCACCCATCTGAGGGGTTTGATGCTGCTGAAGAGTAGCTTTGCCATGCAAACAGTGGTTTGGGTATTAGAAGCAGGGTACTCTGGGTTTCTGTAGCAGTTACTACAAGGCAGAGTGTGTGGTTTCTAAAAAAAATCTGAAAATTAACACATGAAATCACAACACTGAAAGACCTTTAACCCAAAGCACTCCAAACTGGTTTGGGTGACCATCAGCACATCAGCTGACACAGGGCTCCTTTGTTTATGTTTCAAAATTAATGCAGCCAACTTGATGTTGTGATTTAAATGGAATGTGATAAGGGAAGTGGATGGAAACGTTGCCAGCACTTTCAAATGCTCAAAGGAAAGCAGATAAATGTACATCTCACCTAAGGCAGACACTCCATCCTTGACAAAGTACACCTTAAGGACTTGGGGACTTGTAGATGTCCCTGTATGTGAATTAATAGTACTGTCAGCTTTTTCTGATCTGGAGAATGGGTTAAAAAGCCCTGAACAGGAGTGGAAACTTGGTCATATAAGACATTTTGGGCAACATAGAAACCTCATTTTGTTTTCTATAAAGCCCATGTTAGGTCTGGTTGTGTCCTTTGCTGCTTCTCATTCCACTTGGGACCATGGTGTAGCTGGCAAGCTTTCCCAGGTTTGGGAACCCTGGGTTGCTGTGTGGCCCAGCTGGTTCTGCATGGTGCTCTCACAGCCTCTGCAAAGCTCTGATGAGCAAAACTGGCCACATCACTCCCCCATATAATATAGCTACAAGCACACCAGAGCTAATAAGTCTTGCTTGAACTGAGCTCCCTCTGCAGAAACACCTTGCTTGGGTATCTCTGCATCCACCTCTTGGATAGCCCAGCCCTCAGGTAAGGTCCCTCAGAGTCCCCTCTACGAGGTGAATGTGATTGCCAATTAGATTGTCAAGGCTGCACCCAACCAACCAATCAAAACAAAATAAATCCCCTTTTAAGGACCTCAGGAAAATCAGTGTCAGGTGTCTTTAATCCCTGTGTGAAACCATGTCCTGTCTTTGCAGTTTGGAAAGGTGCTCTTGGAAAATCCCATTCGCTGCACACTCGAGGAATCATTGAATTGGCAGGAGCTATATCGTGTGGCACGGGACGGTCTCCCTTGGCTTACATTGGCTATGGGTGCTACTGTGGACTGGGAGGACAAGGCTGGCCTAAAGATAAAACAGACTGGTAAGAAGAACATCAACTACATCTCCAGAAGCGGTGCAGATCTCCCCACTCTTCCCTGGTCACACACCAGTGACTCCATGGACCTGTTACTGCCTCGTGGAGGGGGAACTTGGTGTATATGAACAGCACTGGGGAATTGTGAGCGTATCACCTAAGGGTTTAACCACTTTATGGGTGACAGCAGAGCTCTTGGGGCCTGGTATTCCATGGGGTGGAGGACAAAGGACAAACCAGGGTATAATTTCATGAAATAGCTGCCCTGCCTGAAAAAAAGGGGAGACACAAAAGTAATTTGGAGTTATTTCACCCAGGATCTGAAAATCACAGCGATGGGAGTATCTCTATTTATCCTCTGGATGAATTCCAGATCATTGAAGGAATAATCAAACCTGTTGCCTGTTGTTGCACACTGAATCAAGGAAGAATAACAAAAGGGGAGAGCATGGTGGTGTTTCTCCTTCTTGTTAGTGTGGAAATGCTGTGCTTGCTATTTCTGAGGCTAAAAACAATTAGTCTAGGAGGTGTTGCAAGTCAAAGGTTTCTTTCTTGTACTTTGCAGTTAGCAGTGTACATTTAAATCTTGAGCATAATGGACTCTTGTATGCTCTCAGCCTTTTATTTGCAGACTTGTCTGGTTTTAAACCTTAAATACAGAACACACAAGTCTATCTGTTTATCTACTGTCAGCAGCCCAGGTGTTGCTGATAAGCAAGAGCTGCTTTGAGCAGTAGTGAAGGCAGCTTGCAGCTTCCTGGGAAGGAAGCTGAGCTTTCCAGAATATCTACCCATTGGAAACATTTTGCATTGCCACCAGCCCAAACTTTTACTCAATTGGCAGGACATAAAAAAAAACAAAAAAAGAAAGAAAAGATGCCAAGGTTAAAGGCCAAGTCCTTTGTGGGCATAAAAGAGCAAGTGTTCCCTAAATGTAGTGGAGATGTCTTTATTAATGCAGCAAAATATTTCATTCCCAAAGCCCTGGTTTGTACCTATGGAATGTTTAATTACAAAACAGTCAATATAGGACTTAGAAATAATGAGTTACTTCCTACAAAGCTTTCAGATGTAGAGTCTCCTTTTGATTTTCAGTAATATCTCTTGACCTGCTTATCACCACCTGTAGCAGTGTCTGTAAACATGTTGAGTGTTTTTATTAGCCCTTTACACCTCCCTTAATCAGCCCTTCAACATAAAACATGCCTTCACTAATTTGGAGTGCTTCTTTTACCAAAGGGCTGAGTGGAGTCACCTAAAATCTGTTTCCCATAGGTACTGAGTGTACTCCAAGTTTAAGTGATGCTGGGAGATGTGAATGATCAGTGCTCCTGAGAAATGGCCACGTGTTTGTCAGCTGGTGTTTTTGCTGCCATTGATTTCCATGGATGTGGATTTTATCTTAATGACAGAAAATGAGACTCTGCAAGTGCAAATGCCTCAAAATACCAGATAGTTTGTAAAAAGGATGCTTGATTCTTTAAGTGCATTCATTATTATTCCTTAGCTGCAAAGCTTGCCTGTAAAAAAAACCCTCAGAGACAATTTATTCTGGTTCTTAGCTAGGAAGAATCAGCAATGCCCCTACTAGATTTAGTCCTAAAACATTCCTTTTTATGTTTCTGAAAGGAATATTGTGATATCTGTTACTAAGAACTACTGCAAAGATCAGTGGGGTTGAGTACCCCATACTCATCAAAGTGACATTATTTTCCATATTTGCTATTCTAAAAAAGAAAAGTGGAGAGGGAAAACTATTGGCCTTGAGTGTCAAACACTGTTTGAAATGATTCACCACCTTGAAACTTCTAGGTTTGTTACTGAGCCCCACTACAGAAGGAGTAGTTTTCTTGTGAGTAATTCATTCCATCTGTCGAGACAGGAGTAGAGTGCTTCGAAGCACCTCTCTTTTATGAGAAAAGAAAACAAAACATGGAGTTGGGTAATCTTTTTATAAGGTTTATTTCACGTGCTGACTTGGATGTGGAGTTGTCAGTAATTACCTTTTCCCTTTCCACTCTCACAGGCCCATCACTTCAAGATATAATGGCCTCTCTTCTGAATAAAATCAATAGATTTTTTTTCTCCTTCCCTTTTCTGTTCCCCTGGATTGCTGCAGAACACATTTTATAAAGCAGGACCTGAAGGTGCTCAGCATCTCCCTAAAAACATCGGATGATGTGAAAGGCAGGGTGGCATACGTTGCTTGTCTAATTCCTGGCAAACTCAGAGGGAAAAGTAAGGTTTCCCCTCAGCTGCTGAATTAAAGCAAAACAAAAGGACACAGGGTGGTGGCTGTGTTGTTAAGGTGACAAATTCTTACCTTAATGGCATTTGCTCGCTGGCAGGGGTCTGGCCAGCTGATCCCTAAGGGCCAGCTGGAGCTGTTTGTAGCCATTAGGGCTGTCTGGTAGCCCAGACGTGGGGAATAGGTTGTTTACTGACCAGGTGACACTGTTGTGTTATATTTGGTTTTCATACCTGTTGACCAGTGCTCTGTTCTGGCTGACTCTGTTTGCATTGGTCTAAGGGAGCGTTAGCAGGTTATTAAAAGCCTAACACCACACTCTGACCCAGGTGCAGGAAAGGGCATTCCCAGACAGGATGGGACCATTGAAGGTGGCAAACAGCCTCCTTCACTCTTCATTCCCTGGCAGTTCTTTCACAGCATCTGAAATAGATGTTTGTAATGTGCGAGCCCAAGTCTTCCTTTTGGTTGGTGTAAGCTACGAGGCAACTTGCTGCAGTTATTGGTATCATCAGGAGGAACCGGGGTAACGGGATTGAGTCCATCATCAGCAGGTTTGTGGATGATACCAAGCTGGGAGGAAGGGTTGATCTGTTAGAGGGTAGGAGGGCCCTACAGAGGGACCTGGACAGACTGGAGACATGGGCTGATTCCAATGGGATGATGTTTAATAAGTCCAACTGTCGGGTACTTCATTTTGGACACAACAACCCCATGCAGAGCTACAGACTGGGGACAGAGTGGCTGGAGAGGAGTCAGGCAGAAAGGGACCTGGGAGTGCTGGTTGACAGGAAGCTCAACATGAGCCAGCAGTGTGCCCAGGTGGCCAAGAAGGCCAATGGCATTCTGGCCTGCATCAGGAATAGTGTGGCCAGCAGGACCAGAGAAGTTATCGTCCCCCTGTACTCGGCACTGGTCAGGCCTCACCTTGAATACTGTGTCCAGTTCTGGGCCCCCCACTTTGGGAAAGATGTCAGGATACTGGAGAGTGTCCAGAGGAGGGCAACGAAGATGGTGAAGGGGCTGGAGCACAAGCCCTACGAGGAGCGACTGAGGGAGCTGGGGCTGTTTAGTCTGGAGAAGAGGAGGCTCAGGGGAGACCTCATTGCTCTCTACAACTACCTTAAAGGAGGTTGTAGTCGGGCAGGGGTTGGTCTCTTCTCTCAGGTGACCAGTGACAGAACCAGAGGACATGGACTCAAGCTTCGTCAGGGGAGGTTTAGGCTTGATGTTAGGAAAAAGTTCTTCACTGACAGGGTGATTGGCCACTGGAATGAGCTGCCCAGGGAGGGGGTGGAGTCGCCGACCCTGGAGGTGTTTAAGGGGAGACTGGATGAGGCACTGAGTGCCATGGTTTAGATGATGGTTGGTGTTGTGTTGGGTTATAGGTTGGACTTGATGATCTCGGAGGTCCTTTCCAACTTGTGATACTGTGAAGCAGAATTGTCCCCCAAGCCCTGTTATCCTGCAGGGTTTATGCAGTCCCCCTGATTTCACCAAGCCAGCTAAGGAGCAGTGAGTTCTCTCTGCTAGCACACCTCTAGTGCTCATTTGCTTGTCCTTGCCCAATTCACAGACCATCACTTGCCCTTTCCAAGATGTGCTCTCACTTCTTCTCCTACCTCTTTCTGTTCATTCCTTTTGGCTCTCTGTGAAGAGCAATTCCACTCCCTTGGCCCACAGGCTCCTAAATTCTACCTTTGCCTATCTCCCTTTGCATTGTTCCTCGTCTCCACACTCCTCCATCACTGACACCAACTTTACTGATTTGATTAATGATTCACTCTTTGGACCTCATAAACCCTATGATTTCTACAGCTTCTGCTTCAGCTCAGCCCAATTCATGGCTCCTTACTGTGGCCTCCTCTGCTCTGTGTCCCATATACGAGATATCCATGAATGGACTGCTCTGCCATCTACCTCCCTGAGGACAGAGAAGGCTGTTCTGCAGCTTCAGGTATATTAGCCAGGATGCCCTTGGTTACAGCAGCTCCTCCAGATGATACGTGCTCCGGTTGTAGCTCGGTGCCATAGTCCATCCCAGCCATGTCACATGGTACACTGCATAGGGACTTGTACTTTGGGAAAGCTTAGATCAAGGTTGTCAAACTGGTGGCCCTTCACGTCCAAACTCTTTGGGACAAACCCTGGAGTGAGGTCCCAGTGGCTGCACCCTGGTGTGTGGGAGCAGAACAAAGAACGTCACAGCCCGTTACTGCCATCATGTCCAACAGTTCCGTGGGCTGAATAAGATCTTCTCAACTACAGCAGCTGCTGTAACTCCTCATGGGAAAACTTCTGGATATATCCATAGCACTTAGTCTCCTAGTCCTTTGAGGAGCAGGCATGGAAGGACATACAAGTCTGCTACAGCCAACTTACATTTCTAGGTTTCACAATGCAGTGAATACTCTGGTCGAAATCACAACGTAGGTTTCATCTTTGGAAGCTGAGGGAAAAAAAGGCATTTAGCTTGCAGACTCATTTGTGGGATGACATTGCTACTTTTAATTACTGAATCAGGAGCCTTGTCAGTAGGGAAAGCACACTGGACTAAACTCAAGGTGTGTGTAATCACAGGAGTTGCATGAAGGCTGAGTTTGATCTGACTGGTCTGATTCTGTTGCCTCTTCCACGTGATTCACCTGACTCAGTTCCAGTGGTTTTATTAGAATTTGTGTCAGTGATGGATCTTCTTTGCACTTCAATAATTGATTTTTGTTTGTTTGTTTTCCTGGGCTTTATCATCTCACAGAGCCCACCAGCCCTCATATCTGTAAACCAGTTTCTAAAAGGGCAAAATCCTCCTGTAGCAGAGGCTGATGAAGTTTGTGATGTTCCTGAGCTTTTGGGTAAGGTACTGGTGTCTCCTAAGGAGACCCTTAGAAAGTGCTGCTTCCTGCACAAGGGTCCTTTATCCTTCTTGCAGGGTTGTTCCCTTTTTCCAGAAAGGACATAATGATGGATCCCAAGCTTTTATAGGCTTTTCAGGTACACTGGCCTCGTGTCTTGAAGACAGCAGTCAAGGTCTTCAACTGGGTTTGGTAATCTGTGGGCAGACAACAGCCATGGTCCCTTTTGGCCAGCTCACCAACCTCTTGAACAGATCCACATCTAGAACTCAAGAGCTTCTCTAAAAGCTGCCTGTTCTTCATTTACCCCTAAAGATCAGCCTGCCTCGATGCTTCCCAGTTAGTTGTGTGGCTTCTCTGCAGAGTCTTAGTGACCAGGCAGGGGCAGCTTCTGGAAATGCAGATTACTTCTCTCTGGCTTCAGCCTCTGACCTTGCAACCTTACTGAAACAACCTTTGTTATCTGGCAGAGGATTTGTCTAAATCCTGGATACTTTCTCAGTGTGTTTTGAGTCCCTAAACTACCAGAAAGAAATTCAAGTGGGGTCAAGTTTTCTGTAAATTCTGAAGTACTTGACAGTGGGAATTATCTCACTGAATAGTCTGCAGGAGAGATGTCATCAGCTGAGCAATCGCCCTCAGCCCCCTCTATGGTCAATTAAAAGCAACTGCACTTCTAGATTCAGTGTTTTTCACCTATGTTAGATCTCTGTAGCATGATAATATGAGCTGTGCCCCAGACATGCATAAAGGGAGTATAGGTCAATGCCTTAGATGTATGTTTACATTTAGAGATCTGGAGTTAACTGATATGAATTCTGTCATTGAGGCTGAGTTCGTGGCCAGCCCTCAGAAACTGGATGGGCCAAAGAACATGTGCCAGGTGTAGGAGGATTGAAGAGATGAAGCTGCTTGGTGATGCTGAGGAAAGCAAAAAATATCTCAACTCCAAATTCTATGGTGGGTCTAAGCCTGAGATTGTGAGCCACAACCACACACCCCATAGGAAGGCTTCAGCTCCTTTTCAGTGAGATTGCCATTGACCACACCCGTCTTTCTGAGGGCAAAATATTGGAGGTCATGGGAGAAAATATGGCATTAATGAAGTCCTGAGCTATGTGAACTTTCACAGATGTGCCAGGATGCTTGGTTCATCAACAGATGGTTTACTTGATGGGCTGGGGCAAACACTGCTGTCATGAGCAGCGTGTGAGTGGAGCACTCCTAGAGTACACGAGAACACCCCTGCGCAAACCACGCAGGAGGGTGCCCAATCTCTACTTTTTATTCCTACAGGTGCTGCCACAGACATGACTGCTGCTATGACAAGGCAGAGAAGGAAGGCTGCAACCCCAAGGCACAGAGCTACAAGTGGACATGTGAGCACAACACCGTGCAGTGCGGTAAGGAAATCCTCCCTCGTGTCAGGCTTATTTTGCTCCCTCCTCTGCAGCACTAGGCTGACCAAAGATCTCAGTGGGCCTTAGAGGTAGGTCTGTGTGTGCTGAGCTGGTTTGAAACCTACTTTAAGCAACATCAAGCTCTCTGTCCAAATTGCTAGGCTTGCCAAGAGCCCCCAGCTGGAGCCGGGAGGAAGGCTGGAGCCCCAGCACCACCTGTTCCAGGTAACCTGAGTCCTCTCTAGGCTGAAGAGCAGATGTGGGGGCCATGGAGCCCACAAGCCATCTCAGTTTTGCAGGAATGCAAATGTCTCTCTGGAGGATCTCCACTTGTATTAAGCATGCCTGCTCCTCACCAGCCTCTCCCCACAGCTGCACAATAGTCTGCAGGGGTGGTCTTCTCACGGCAGTTTTGCCCTCCCCTCCAGCAGGACCATTCACTTTTTTATAGAGCCATGCTATTATGCCTGGCTGCAAGACAGGATAGAGAGGGTGCCAGCTTGCATCTCTGCCTCCTGTGGGACTCCAGACTAAAGCCTGAGGGCTCCAGTGGGGATTTTAAAGCTTGCAGAATCAAATGTTCTGGAGTGCCCAAGGCGTACAGCGAGTGTGGGCTGTGCTCAGCTCTACAGCTGGTACCCATCAAGAAAGTCTTGAATTGCACAGTCACAGCCTGTCAGTGGCTTGCACCAGTTTGTTTTGACATACACCAGATGACTTCAGTCTTAGAATTTATCACTTCCAAGTCTCTAAAAAGTCCCTGATGGTAAAATCCATTGTAGAACACTTCAAAAGTTTGAAAAGAAACGTGAAAGTAAATCTCGTCTCCATACCATCAAAGCTACTTGCTTGAACATTACAAGGCTATTTCTATCTTATCAGAAGACCTTATCCTACTGGTGCAATCCTCAGCCTCTCCAGCAGCTGAAAATCTGCCAGCAGATAAGGGATGGGGCACAGCATATGTGCAGTTGCTCTTTTCCAAGTGCCAGATGAACC
Source organism: Dromococcyx pavoninus (assembly GCA_033558185.1). Lineage (NCBI taxonomy): Eukaryota > Metazoa > Chordata > Aves > Cuculiformes > Neomorphidae > Dromococcyx > Dromococcyx pavoninus. The sequence goes on along the minus strand of JAUMJL010000432.1, from coordinate 561,208 downwards.
AATCAGATACAAAGCCCTCGCTAAGGGATGGAGTGATTTAATGTCCCTCCCACTTACCCATTTTTCCATAGCTGATTAATATTTTTTTGCTACCCATTTTTATAGATATAAAAAAATCCTGCTACTTTTTGCTGTGAAGGAACACTCCTAGTTGTGGATGTGGGACATACCCAGTCCATGAGATGTGCAAAGTATGTCCCATAAGGATCCATTTGCCTGCAATTGCTCCAACCTGGCTAATAAACATTCGTTAAACAAAAGTCATTAATCCCTTACCTTATGTCCACACAAGACCTGAGAAGCATCCATCAGCTGTTCTTCACAAGCCCACAGCAGGCTTCACTTCCCCTGACAACCCCCATGGGGAAGAACAATAGAAACGTGCTCTGAAGGCAAATTTCCTACCCCAGGCTACAGCACAGGAGGTTTTACTGAGGTGTGAAGATACAATGCTTGATCCCTTTCAGATCAGGGATGAAGAATTGGATTTCCAGGCATGCTTGTGGGGCTTAGGGTAATGTCCAGAGTCATCAGAAGCAGAACTGCTTCCACTGTCCTTTCTAGGCAAGAGGAAATAAATGCCTGTTACCTGGCACTATGTCATAAACACAGATATTTTCATGGAAATTAAATAGAAACTCACTTTACCTGTGACTTCTTTTGCTACTGTTAGGCAGTTTCATTCGTGGAATGAAAACAAATTGGCAAACTCATAGTTTTCAGTCCAGATATGCGACCACGTGTAGGCAAATTCCATTCAGTAAATATCTGGAATATAGTTAAGGCTGCAGCTTGTGGGGGCTGGTCAAACAAATCATTCTGACCTAACAGAAGTGGCTGCCAAGCCAGACTCTTGTACTCACACTGGATGGACGGTGGTTGGCACAGCAAAGTAAGAACTCAAGGAGCAGAGGGCAAGGAGAAAATCAGGCAGGACGAGTAGTTAAGAAAAAAAAATGGACTTAGTGCCAAGTCCTCACCTGTGAGATTTTTTAAATACATTTTACATGTAAACAAGTGATTCTTCAGACAAGCTTGAGAAATATGAGCTTTTCTTATTTATCAGATAAAGGTGTGACCCAGCAAAGCCCAGTGAAAACTGGAAGGGTTCCTATACTCATTGCAGTTGGTTTTGGAGCAAAGTCCATGGGTGCTGGCATGAAGTTACACTTTAAATTTTGCCTGGTGCAGGGTTTGGTGGGTGTTAGATAATCTATAGCAGCAGCTTCAGATAAACAAGGCACTGTGCTTTTAAATAACACTAGTCCAAGGGCTGCATCATAGCTATCTATGGATGGGATGGGGTTCATTAACCCCAAATCAGCCGGTTTTGATGTACCTTGTGGTCCTTACCTAGTCATGTAGTCACATAATTGCATTATAAATAGTTCTATATGTATGACTTTGATCAGCTTTGTTAGCTGCCACCTCATAAAAATCAGGTCCCTGACCCTGCTGCGGAGTTCCTTGGCTCCTCTGCTGTCATCAGAGAGAGATGTAAGAGTCACTTGTGGACCGTGAGTGAAGGATGCCCAGTGGGTGTTTCTAGGCCCTCAGGTTTCTGAATGTCCCTCCAAGAGATTCTTCCTTTCAAAGCAGTGGTTTTTTTCCTTTGAAATTGGTCTGATTTGCAAAGGGAGGAGTTAGAAGGGAAATTGACTGATTGAGGGAAAATGGAATATTTTTAGCTCAGGCTAAGCTAATGCAATTTTCTTTTTTAGCTTCAGCCTCTGAACTAAACCCCACAGCTCTAGAATTGAGCAGCAACTCTGTGCTGGGCATATTTTTATAAGAACTGCCAATCTACATTTAGCTGCTACTTTCTAATGCTCTTGGTCACAGTTAAGGTCAGACCTGTTGACAGAGACAGGACAGGGGAGGTCAGATCCACACACAACGCAACATGATGGTCCTTCTCTCTTCCACAGCCTCTGTTCCATAAGAATTACTTTATTAAGGAATTATTCCTCTTAAAATTGTTGCTCAACTTTGTCAGAAACGGAATCTCTCATCTTCTGTTTGTATTTTCTTTTGCAGATAACCTGACAGACCGATGTGAAAAAATGGCATGCCTGTGTGACCAAGAAGCAGCCAAGTGTTGGAGAGCAGCCCCATACAACCCACATCTCATCCTCTGGCCAGACTTTTTATGTGGACAGACTCATCCCACCTGCCATTTCAGATATGGAGGGCCAGAATAGTCTTTTTAGGATCTTTCTCCTAACTCTCTGAATCTGAAGGTGATGAATTAAAATTTTACAACTTTTATTGGAGCTAACAATGGTGGGGGAGAATTTCTGCTAGGCCAGGGTTTATGGGAAGGACAGACAGGGTAAAATACATGCTGAAATAAGAATAAGGTCCTGCTCTGATCTCTGCTTTTGAATAAATGGAGGTTTCAGTCTGCAGCGCAGTGAGAACGCATCACCTGCCACCAAATGGCTTTTTTTATCCTTTCACATTGCCTGACCTTCTACTCCCACCCATTTGCACATGATCTGGAAAATATGTAGAGACTTCTGCTGGACCGGTTTGTAAAAAAATAAATCTCTGTGAAAAGCTACACTGGCCTTTGAAGACATGAGGAATGCCAGTCTGGATGTAGAATTACCCACTTTATTTTCCTGGACCTGCAGGAGGAGTGGGGGCATCAAAAAAGAAGGATGCCTCCTTATTCCTTATTTGTGGTTGGAGGAGTTCTGCTTTGTAGCAAAATAAAAAGCAGGGTCTGGCCCGGGGAAGGGCTCCAGCCTTGTGGGTGGTGGGTGCATGTTTCTTAGCATACATAGCCAGCTGTGTTATCCCTGATGTTCCTGACTCACAGCACTGGGGATACTTCTGAGGCACGTTCAAAGGTACGTGGAGTTAGACCAGGCTATTGCTGCTGCAAGGCCAGCAAGGGTTTCTGTATTTTATTAGGTGGTACACCCACACTTTGCTAAAACACACGTTGCTTACCTGCCACACACACTTCAGAGCTGATATGCTGCTCTCCTGTACAGGTGCTGGCATATCCTGGGGTCACTGAGCACCTGGGAATCAGTTTTGGTCACATCAGCAAACTGAGGCTGTGGGTAACACTAGTCATGTAAGCAAATCTTTCACTTCTCCCTTTTTTAAGGGCATTAGAGGCTTAAATTGAAACACTACATTTCCTTCTGGCAAGAGTAAAGCAAAATCCCATTCTTCCAGCCAGGGGCAGCTATGTTCAAGTAGTCATTCTTTGCCTCTTCATTGCAAGACTGTAGGTGCAGCAAGCCAATAGGGCAAGAGCCTTTTTACCAGGGGTGTCAAACTCACAGCCCACGGGCCAAATCCATCCTCCCCCTTGTTTTATCCAGCCCAGCACCTTGTTTCTCCCTGGTGTCAGCACCGAGCTCCTTGTCCCTATGCTCCTGCCGGCGCTGGTCACGTGTGCAGCGAGTGACACGCATTACACTGCAGGAGAACAGCAGGAGCTGTGAGTTTGACACTCCTGCTTTATACTGAGAGGCACAGACAGCCAGGAGCCACTGCTGGACCCCCAGAAGCAATATATTCAATTTCCTCAGGTAGGTGCTTGCAGCTGGAGGCCCTTGGGCAAGTCAGGCTCTTTCTGTCTTTTCTGAAGCACAGCTGGCAGACATTGAGTACCACCTTTAAAATAAGAAGTAATGGCAGGGAAAGACACCAGGTACATTATCAGAGTCTAAATTCAGAGACATGTGGCCAAGCTAAGTGGGGTTTTGATAGATGATAATATAACACCTTAAATACCTTACAAATTCCTTCACAAAAGGCTGATGATGGATGTGCCACTGTGGCTGTCAAAGCAGCAGAAAAAGAAAGAAATAGACTAACAAAAATAAAAATGCCAAAGACAACATACCGAGGCTAAAGATTTTATTCCAGCTAGAGCTTCATTTTTGGCTTAGAGGGCATCAGAAGTTGTTCCACCTGTAGACTTTGCATCTTCCAGCGACTCCTGTAATGCTACACCTCAAGCTACGCTGAGCAAGAAGGAAAGGAGAGTGAGTGAGCGATACCAGGTTAGTACAACACAATAAACTCTTCCAAAGCTTTCTGGCAAGGAAAGAAGTTGTGAACTGTTGATGTAGATGATTTGCGAAGGGGCGGGCGATGCTCCGTGGGCAGCACCAGCCTAAGGGGGGGGGGTGTGCTTCTCAAGGGCTAGAAGACCCTCCCTGGTGAAGGTGACAGAGCTCCTGGCAGGAGCCAGCCATCAGGTGGCGGCAGCGCTCCAGTGAATGGCAGGAGCAGCTCTTCCTCCATCCCTTCAAGGAGAGGATTTTTTCCAGCAAGTCGAGCAAGATTTTAGAGCGCCGGAAGAAGCAGCGCTAACCACACGGCTCCCCTCTGAAAGGAAAAAGTCAGCCGAGCTCAGTATGCAACGCAGCCCACACCTTGTGATGCACAAACCAGGACCTAAGCTTATTTCAAACTCCAGCCTTCAGTGTCAGTCTAGGCCAGCAGACAGAGATGGAAAAAACAGGTGAGCTTTTGGGTACCTCAGCCTCTTCTCAGGTCATTTCTTTGGCACATGTGTGATGAAAACATCTAGTTTTTCCAACCTGATCAGCTGATCTAATAAAAAATATTACAGGGCTTTGCAAACCACACCTCAAACCTACACTTGGGCCATCACAGGCTTCCTGTACAAGAGCACTACAAGAATATGGATGTAAGCATGTGGTTGGTGGGAAGAAGAACTGTCCTTCAGTATAAACCTGAAAGACCTGGAGGAGACTCAGGACTTCATTAAAAGAAGCAGCAGCATCTCGTTGAACAACCCTTTGCAGAAAGTGGCAATTAAAGAAGATCCTTTTGTTTCGTTTATAGGTAACTCATTAGGCCCATGCATGAAGTGCTACCCAACATAAACAGAGAACTATTTGAAAGAGGAATGGAATATACAGCCAGCCCTGTTAGAGTTTGATCCACACTGCTTATTTTCTGAACCAGATCCCATGTCTGACCAGAGGTAAGTAAATGGCTAATTCCTCCTTTTGTGAAAAAAAAGTACTACTTTTGGAAACAGGCAATTGGGTTCAAATTCCCAGCAAGGGATTCCAGGTTTTGATTTGTGTACCATACCTTGGTGAGAGTCTTGTCTCATGCAGGGGATGCACCTCCTCAGCTGTGGGGTTAAGACAATGATCAGAACCACTACACCTCCGATACCAGCTGCTGCAACCCCAATGATTGTTCCAATGGATTCTTCTATGCCAAACAAGCCTGAGGGAGAAGGGAAAATAGAGACAGTAACATAAGATGTTGTACAGGCAAGTATATGCAATGCAGCCAGCATGGTTTTTGCAGTGGCTGCAGAAGAAATTACTTACTGTGATATCAATTATGCTGCTGTCTTGTCTGATATGAAATCATGGGCTTCTACATAGGAGAGAGTATATTGCACCATGGAGCTATTGATTTTTTTTCATTCCTACATAGGAAGATGCTACACTTTCTGAGGATTTAGAGACAGGACAGCCCTATCTCCCTAGCAGTCTCCCTCAACAGCTGGATGCTGTGGCATATCAATCTGGGATTCGTGGCTGTATGCTTTACTTTCAAGTGGAAAAAATACTCTGGCAATTTTGAGGAAGTCATCAGTCTCCTTGTCTACCTCCGAAGGAGACAGCACCAGAGGGTGTGGATCCACTGAAGCCCTTTCTTTTATTTGTTGCTCTTTGGGACAGTTGCATAGCAGAGATAGGATGATCTCACTTTCTTTGAGATAAGAGCAAACTAGCATTCTGGCTTTATCACTTGTTGGTACTGAAGGATGATTCAGGAAGAGCCTTTGGACAGGTAAGCACAGTAGGATGGACCATTACAGGGACACAGCACAGAGAGCATCTGCCCTGTAGCTAGGAGTCTGCCTACCAGAGGGAAACTGGATGAGCAATGGTTCACAACTGATCTGATCAGATTTTATGTGACTGCCTTATTCTCGTGGTAGTTGTTTTGCCACGGGACTCACACAGTAAATGTAATAAATGAATGATTAAAAGCCTTCCAGTTTTATCTACAATTACAGTATTATCAGTGCATATATCTGTGAGTCTATATTTAAGCTTCACTAGAAAATTTGGATGGTTTTGCTCCCATATTCACACACAGATTTCCAAGCACTAGGCCATCCTTTCACAGCAGCCACCACTACGATGGACATCCAGTAAACCAGCTGTAGGTCACCAGTAAAAAACCCAATCTCCTCTCCTCCATACAGGGAAGTATCCTGTAGTTTAAATCCATTTGTGAGGCTGGTTGTTTCATCAGGAAAGTGAGGGCAAAGAAGGTGCTGTAGAACCATTACTCACCTTGCTTCAAATTATATTTCATTTGCTTGCTGTAACAAGTTAACAGTCAGCTGATTTCTCGTTTTAGATAAGTTTTTGGGCAGTCTGGATTTGTGGTATGTAGCATTTCTTTATGAATTCTATTTCTCATTTTCTCTTGTCCCTTTAATTCAGGCATAGCACAGAAATTATATATTTCATCTTCTCAGGAACAGAGAAAGGCAATTACACTGGCCAGGGTGCAGACATTGCAAGAGTAACCTGTGCTATTGACACCATCAGATCAAGCCAACAGGAGACCTCATTAGACACATGTCCAAGCCCTTGCAGGGGGGACACAGTTTTGTTGCCTTGTGAGTGCTACGGTTTAAACTGAGTAGTTTATAAAAATTAGTAACAGGAGAACTCGGGCTCAAAAGGGCAAAGGCTTAGTGAGTTTTGATGAGCTGGAAGCCCTGGTAATGAATAAGGGAGAAATGGCACTTACATAATTTACTCTCAACACAGAAGATGCTATTTTTTTTGTTAATTAGATAATAAGATAATAAACCTTCTGATGTGTTGAATTGTTGGGATTGGAATGTGTTTAGCCTACGTAAAAAGGAAAGATGCTTTGACATTGCCAGCTGATAAGGCAAAGCAAATTCTTTATTTAATATGCCTGGTGTCTATTTGTGAGGCTAAGAAAACACAGCTTGGCACTTTTAATGCTACTTGGATTTTAATGTGAATGAAGTTAAGCAGAAATGATATAATGTGATCCTCATGTTTATTACTTATGTCATTAAGAGTTAAGGGTTGAATATGCAAGTTAGTGGGTTAGAGAGAAATAATGTCAAAAAACAGCAGTTTGGAGCTGTTTCCTGAGACATTATCTTGACACCTGTCACTCACAGGGGTTCTGCCAAACAGAGTTGTGTTTACAAGAGAAATTGCCTGACTCTTTCATTCCTGGCACTGACTTTGATTTTAGTGAAAAAATTATTCACTCTTTTTTCCATTGTAAATGCCCCTCCTTATAAAAATACGTGTGCAACTGTTTATAGAGGCAAGCCAATCAAAATGAGCTGACCTAATGAAAACCATGAGAAATGCCACAGAGCAATTCCAGGCCCTAATGAAAACCATGAGAAATGCCACAGAGCAATTCCAGGCCCTAACTGTTGGATGTCAAAGAAGCCTAATTCCCTCCTCCTGCAAGTTTGTAGGCCAGTTTTGGAGGAGATAGAGGGAGAAAAGTAGTAAATAACACCAGATATTACCCAGAGCCCTCCTGATCCTGAGCTTTGTGCCATCTCCTGTCACCACCTTTCCATCCGGAAGTGTCACCTCACAGAAATAAATACCATGATCACTGATTGTCACATTGAGGATCACCAGGGAGGCATCCCCTCTGGACAAGTCTCCACTCATAAAAACCCTGGAGTTATTTGGCAACATGGTCACATTGTTTTCGAGAAGGTCCGTCTGCCCCTTTTCATCTTCTTTGTACCACTTCACTGTCAGGTCAGTCGGGGAGGGCTGTTGTGGACTGTTAAAGTGGCAATTCAAGACCACAGTTTCACCCTCTTTGGCTTTTTCCTTGGCTGGTGTTTGAGACACCAAAAGGTGCCATGGCTCAGGCATTGTCACCAACGAAGGCTGTGCTGTTATACAAGTTACTGCTGCATTCTCCTTGCTTGTAATTCCTCCACTAACACCAACATCTGTACCAAGAAAGAGAAAAAAAGAGTTTGAGGATGATAGAATGATAACCCTTCCAGCTGCTTCTCACCTCTACTCAGCACAAAGAATGGATCCTGGAATTAGGACTTGAGGGTAGTCACTATTATGAGACTTTTTTTTTTCCCTAGTTCCTGCTTAGATTATGTTCATTGTGTACAGATAGGTCTTTTCCTGATCCTCAGTTCCTTTCTACTGCCATACTAGAGGAACATTAATGTCATTGTCCAATGGCTTTGGGTGAAATTTAGAGTCCATTCAGTTACATTTCCACCTAGCCTCTCTCTTCCCTCCCCAAAAAGTCTCAGGACCTGATGTTCCTGCCTCAACTGCTTTCAAGGTGAAGGTTGGGAATGTCCTATGTAAGGATAACATTTGGACTCGATGATGCTTCTGGGTCCCTTCCACCTTGGGTAATTCTATGATTCTATGCATACTTCCAGCCTGGCTGCTCTGTTCTGGCAAATACAGTGAATATCTGTGCATCCCAATGCAACTGCCTGCACCCCAAAACATAACGTGAGCTTCTTAGAAGTTTTAGTGTGCACTTCCAGTTTCAGGATAGAAAAACAAAATTGTGGGAAGAATCCCCATTGCCTGAGGTTGAAACCCCAGCAGATCACGCAAAGGGGATGGAACCTCAGCATTCTGTGGGTATTGATACTGAGGGTGACTTGTATTCTCTGTGAAAGGACCATGTTGTCCTGCTAGCCTTTGCTAGAAAAATATGGACAACATGCCTGTAGTAAAGAGCTAAACCTTCCTGCCCTCACTCAGCTGCTAATCATGATATCAAACATCCTTGAACTAAGAGTAGTATGAGTGGATCTCATTTCTGGAAACAAGTGTGGGCTCAGAAGATAAGAGGCATAGTTGCTGTCTGAAAAACAGGGGAAAACCAAACTCTTAAAAATAAGCCAGCAGCTGTCACCAAGAAAGAGTTCAGACCAATTTTTGGGGAAGTTTCTTCTGTTGTTTTATTTTCCTGAAGTGAAATAGTCTCCTTTCATACTAGTTGGTGCCCTCTCAAGGACTGCAAATCATTCCACAGTGAAAGTCTTGATTTTCCATTGGCTTGAGTCTTTCACTGCGATCCAAAGGGTGCAATACCCTGCTGTCTGTGTCTGGTAAATCTTCACAATGACAATAGTCCCTCTGAGCTCAGGGACAAATGTCACAAGGTAACGGAAAACCAAACCCCACGATCATTGGTTTGAGAGATACCTGATTGGCTCCTCCAGGCATGCTTGTGTACAAAATCACAGTTTTAGTCATAGTGATTATTATTTATGACTCATGGGAGTAGCACTGACAGTTGCTGTCAGACAACAGGGCCTTGTTCTTCTAGATGCCTTGTAAAAGGATGGGGTATAGAACTTACAGTTTAAATATCAGACCACAGATAAATTGTGGATGCAAAAATACAGAAAATATAAGCTTGGCTATGAAACTAGGCAACAATGAAGCACACGAAAAATCTTCAGAGCCATTTGGTGCTCTGTGCTTTTACCTCAAAGTGAAAATTTTCACCTTGTAACTGGAGCACTGATCCATGGAAATTGTGTATCTGAGAATTAGGTACCCAAATATTACTATAGTTTTGGATCCAGTCCCCTAAGGTGAATAGTCCTTATTAAAGGTACTGGATGAGATGTCACTCTCATGTTCACACATAATCTTAGTAATGAGTGCACTGGAGCTTCTCAGGGGAACCTGAGGTCTAGGTTTTCCCTTTCCAGGTAAATAACCATATATTGATGTAGCAGTCATAAAAGCTGAAGTATCTTGACAAGGTACTTTGATGAAGTACTTGACAAAGCTGATGGTACCTTGACATATTGCAGTCTTTGTCTATCAAATATTCCAATGTGATATATTTGGTTATTTGTTAAGAGTGAATTTGAGCAGCTTTGTCATGAGTACTCTTTTAAAATATCTGTTCATTAATCTTAAAGGTCATTTCCAACCTAAAGGATTCTGTGATTATCTCCATTGGATGCTGCTGCTTCAGCTAAAGCAGCATGTGCTATTGCTACCTTGTTTTGAAGGAATGGCCACAGAATCTTTTCTCCACCACAAGTATTCCCTACAATACAATTATAATTTTTATTCTTTTAGTTATGTAAAAGGTATCATTTTTACATAGCTTCTTAGTGGCACAGAGAACATAATTGAGCAGGAACAATGTCTTTTGATGTTACCACTATTCATCATGAGTTTTATTTACACCTCCTGTCATAAAATAACTGTCATCTGTGTTATCCTACAGCTTTGATTTGACACAAACCATGTAATGTAAAGCTAATTAGGAAAATCAAAAATGCAAGAAGAGCAGGCTGTATTGTTCCACCCCAGCTCTATTTGATGGTTTCACTGAGAGCATAGCCAGCCTTCCTTTCTCCCTCCCTCCTTCTCTCTCTCTCATTTACAAGGTTGCAAACCTGCAACACACTAGTTCACTGGTATTCAAATACACAATGCCCTTATCATAGTGGCATCTGTGAGCATAGCATGCCAAATGCATTATTGAATATGCTTCAAAGCCTTTTTAAGTCAATTGCTTAATTATCAGAGTGATGTGTAGGTCTCCTCTCCTCCAGGTCGTAGGGCACAATCCCCCATGAAGAGGAAGGTAAGGCTTTTTGGTGAAAGCACTTGAGCTAGAGAGAGGACAGAGAAATATAGCACGGGTGATCTTGTCTTGACCTGGAAAAATGATTAGATGATCTAATAAGTCGTTGTCATATGAAGTCAGTAGTTCACAGCCAGTTTTCAGCCATAAAGGGAGAAAGCTCTCTGGGACTCCCTGAAATGTGATAATGTGCTCCACATTGGTCAGTACTAACCAGGCATCTACTAAGCCATGAGCCTCCCCTTCACATAATCTGCAGATTGATAATTTCCCGTGTAAGGCCATATCGTTGGCTGAGAATGAGAAATACACAAGGCAGGCTAGAGAAAGTAGGGGGACAAAAGGAAAGAATAAAATATATCTGGGCTCTCTTCTAGTTCTGGAACTTCTAACTTACTTCTTTGTGCCTGGAGTAAACCCAAGCAGCCCTGCAAGCTGCTTCTGCCCGCTGCCAGCAGCATCACAGAACCAAAATAGCGGGTGGAAGTCAGTGCAAAAATTGACCTTTCTAGTTGAGCCTCCTCTCCTTTGTTCACATTCAGTTGATGGAGGAGAGATTGAGGGCAAACAGGGCTCAATTTCCAACCCACATAAAAACCCTCTTGTGTTTGAATGACTTCTTTCAATGATGTCTTTCAGGTGGTTTTGTTGGCTTTAAAGCTCAACTTCACACTCAGCTGGTGCCATCAGGGTGCTCACAAGCTGTATCCAGCTCCCAGTTGTCTATGATTTAGTGATCAATGACTGCACATAGCTCAACTTATATGACTTTTGCCCTCGACTGACTTTGGCTTTCATAAATGGATATGAATAACTACCTTGTGACAATAACTGGTTGCTAATACATCAGAGAACCAAAATAGAAATTAAGCTTCTAGCTATGATAATACACAGCCTTTCTTCTTGAAAAAACAGGCAAACATACTCTTTCTGAATATTTCTGTTAGCTAAACAGGAACATATCTATAAGGAAAAGTATGTTTTAATGCAGTGCTTGACACTACCTATAGTTTTCCTACAGCCTGAGGAAGACCTTATCGGAAAGTTGCTTTTTGAAAAAAAGGAAAAGAACCTCTCAAACCAAACTCTAGGAATAACCTATATTTCTTCTATTTAAGGAAGGTGATTTAGTACTCACCCACCAGCAAGAGGAGGAGGAATGAAGGCAGGGCAGATCTATAGAGCTTCCCAATGTCCTGGCTCATAGTTGCTGAAGTATACGGCCTCACTGTCCCTTCCTCTGGTAATATGGGTAAAAAATGACGTGTGTGTTATTGCAACAGGACCTCACATTCTGCCCAATGAACGTCACACTTACTAAAGTTACCACAGCTTTGAGCTCACAGTACTCTGCCTGCTGCCTGGACAACAGCCGTGTTTGAAGTGACAACAATGAGTTCCTGGGGGCTGTTCTGATCTCTTCCAGAGAAGATGCCAAAAATGTTGTGAGAGCAGAGGGATGATAATCCTTTGTTTTTCACTTTGGTCTTGTATAAACCAAGGCTGAGTATAGAATATCCAGACACTCGAAAGGAGAACTCTTTTCTGCTGAACCTCTCCCTAGTGGAAGTGAGCGGAGAGAAAGCCTCAGCTTTATTGTCTGACCTGGATTTCTGTCATCCAAATGCACCATGAAAGGAAGTTGTAGGAATTCAGTATCTTTGTGGCTATATGCACACAGTGTTTACAGTTAAAATGTATTTCCCAAAGTATTTTATCTAGTGCAGAGCAAATCTTTTTTCACCAGAAGTTGATTCACAGTATCACAGTATCATAAGGTTGGAAAGGACCTCCGAGATCATCGAGTCCAACCTATATTCCTTAAATTCCATTTAAGTAAAGCTCATCTATGCCACCACCATGGAGGGGAAAACTGCTCAAGCAAATAGCCTACCAGCAAAACTATCAGGTGCGCTCTGGAATGGAAAGTTTGGGTTTACATGAAGACACATACACAGCAGTGCTTGGTGGGAAGATCTCCAGCAGCCCCAGCCCCTCACCTGTAGCATCCAACCCTGCCAGCAGTGCTACTGCTGTACTGAGCATGTGCCACTCTCACTATCTGGCTGAACTTCTTTTATCTCAGATATGGGATTAGGAATTATGGGCACACAAAGTACAATTCAGCTGAGAGAAGCATGAGTTTTTCTGCTTTTCTTTGTATTTGAAAGAAAAATGGACTCAAAAAAGTCCCCATCCCACCATGAGGAAATCTGTCATGATTCTACTGTCATATGGCTTTCTTGAATAAGCTTTTAATAAATTCTATGACCTGCACCTTTGCACGTGGATATTCCACAATAACTGTTTCAAGAAATTCCACATCTGACTTGAAAATTGTGCTGATCAAACAACATTAAGAACAAGCCATTCCTCAAGTGACTACTTCTTGTTCTAGCTTTAATGTGATGATGCCTGTATCAGTGAAAGGAGGATAGGCTAGAGGGAGTACAGCTAGAGGAACCTAAAAGGCAAATATTTCTTCTTTGAAATGGGCTGGAAGAGTGGGAAGACCTGAGATTACCAGAAAGGAATCTCTCAGATGTAAACTATATACTAAGGGAAGGAAACTGGGACCGAGTGCAGAGCAACATAGCATAGTAGATTGTGAATGCCTTCTGAAGGAAGTACTGTCATGATGTTAGTGAGCAAAACCAAAATATCTATGAAAGGAAAAAGTCAGAGGAGTCAAGAACAACCAAGAGTCTGACAAGGGAATACCCAGTAAAGTCAAAGGCGTCCGGCAGATCAAGAGACTGAATTACTGGATTAGAATACTGGCCGTGGCTTTCAGAGAAGTCAGCATGGGAAGATGGAGCCAGAGCAAAGGTGTTCCAAAGAGTGTCTGATTTAAACCCAAATATTGGGTATGTTGCTAAAATCCTTTCAAGTGTGTTGTGATGGACACACTGCAATTGTTCCTGCAAATACTGTTGGTGTTCATTTCATCCTGTAATAGCAATTCTCTTGTGAATTCTCCATTAAAATAGGACATGCCTGAGCAAAACTGTCTGGTCAGCCAGCTTTTAAGAACTGAAGGAATACAAAGGGGTTTCAGTGTTGCTGACAGCTATGAGTTGAATATGAAGCTTCTCCCACTTGGATAATCCTATATGGTTCAGAGAAAACCTCAATTTTTGGACAAAGAGAAAAGTAAACTGGTCTCCTGAGTGTTGTTGAGAAAACCCTGAAAAATTTGAGTTTCAGTCGTCCAAATCAAGAAGGCAAGCAACAAAAAATTAAATAAAACACACATTCCATTTCACACTTTCCTGTAAATTTTGGAGACTCACAGATGGCAGCGTTGAAGCTACCCTGTCTTTGGGCCAGCAGCTCGGAGGGGATGTCGGCCACAGGGACTTCTGGCACCTTTGCTAATGTATCAGCAGGCAGATATCACAGGGCCTAGAGATGTCCCTTCAGGGAGAGCCTCAACCCACTTTCTGGGGAAGCGGTAGGAGAAAAGGGACAGCAGGAAGAAACAGCACTTCCACACCATTTTTCTGATCCTTGGTCCCTTGGCTGTCCATCCATCTCTTTACATCCTCTATCAGCCAGCCTCCCAGCTAGGCAGGGATTTCTTTTCACCTCACAGGGCTCTACTTTTACCTGTGCTGTGACCTGAGGGCTCAGATCTGCAAGCCATCATCGCTCTGGTTGCTTCCCCTCTTTTGAGGTGCACCCTTTCATAGAACCATAGAATGGTTTGGTTTGGAAGGGACCTTAAGGATCATAAAGTTTCAACCCCCTGCCATGGGCTGGGACACTTCCCACCAGACCAGGCTGCTCAAGGCCCCATCCAACCTGGCCTTGAACTCTTCCAGGGATGTGGCATCCACGACTTCTCTGGGCAACCTGTTCCAGTGCCTCACCAACTTCACAGTAAAAAATTTGTTCCTAACATCTAATCTAAATCTCCCCTCTTTCAGCTTAAAACCGTTACCCCTTGTCCTATCTCTGCACTCCCCGATAAAGAGCCCCTCCCCATCTTTCCTGTAGGCCCCCTTCAGGTACTGGAAGGCTGCTATAAGGCCTCCCCTGAGCCTTCTCTTCCCTAGGCTGAACAACCCAAGCTCTCTCAGTGTGTCCATGAAAGGGAGGTGCTCCAGCCCCCTGATCATCTTCGTGGCCTCCTCTGGTCTTGCTCTAACAGATCCATGTCCTCCCTGCACTATTTAACTTGCAGTTAAATACTCAGTTCCATAAAGGAAAATAAAGCCTACCCATTCCCTGATTGGCCCACAGTGGGGCTGAGCCAGGCTTCCACCCGCTCCCCTGTGTCCACCTGGGAGCGTGCAGCTGACGGCAGCCTTCCCTTCCCTTCTCCACTCTCTCCCTGCACGTCCTGTTGGAGCAGCCTCTCATTAGAATTTTCCATTGAACCCCAAGCATCCCCCTTGTGAGATTTAGGAAGGGCTTTTCTTGCCCGGATGCTGCCTAATCAGGGAGGGCAGCGGGATTTGCCATCAGGACGGAGGCAGCCCTGCACGGTGAGACCAGAAATTATCAGAGCTGGGACACAGGACATAGATATAGCTAGGAGACAACAGTGGGATCGAAACTGGGACACGAAGCCAGACGTTTGGAAGAGTCTGGGTCTGGAGAAAGGGTAGCAGGAAGAGACAGGCCATATCGAGTCCTGCCTGAGGATGGACAGGGTGAAGAATTTGCCTCGACAAGAAATGTAATGATGCTCAGAGATGCAGAGCATCTCAACTGCAGTTGGCATTGGTAGCAGAAGACGGTTTGGACTGATGAAATAAAAGTAATGTCAAAATACTACAAAAAACCAAAGCCCTCCCAAGTTAGTTACTGCTTTTGACTGTGGCCCTGTGCCTCACTTCACTCCAGCAGTACCTTCTCTCTCCCTTTGCCTGCTGCACTTTACAGGAGCTGTGGAGATAAATTGGAAGGGGGAAGATTTAGATTGGACATTGGGAAGAAATTCTTCACGCTGAGGGTGGTGAGGCCCTGGCACAGGTTGCCCAGGGAAGCTGTGGATGCCCCTTCCCTGGAAGTGTTCAAGGCCAGGTTGGATGGAGCCTTGAGCAGCCTGGGCTGGTGGGAGGTGTCCCTGCCCATGGCATGGGGGTGGAACCAGATGGGCTTTAAGGTCCTTTCCAACCCAAATCATTCTATCATCCTACGATTTGCGGAGCACTATGACGGTGCTGTGCCCATAGAAAAGCCCACAAGGACACAGATCATTCACCAGGGAGAAGACAGAAAGCTAGAATATAAGATGAACAGCTACACATCAAATGGCAGTGAGAAGCTAAAAGTTGAAAGCTGCTAAATCAGTGCAATTGATATTAAGGAGAAGTTCTGTGAGAATGCATGAAGCTCACACACCCCAAAGGGAACTCCCCGCAGCTAGGAGTTGACAGGGGGTTTGGAACTGGGTGATCTTTAAGGTCCCTTCCAACCCAAACCATTCTATGATTCATCTATTTTTTTGAAGTTAAAGAGAATGCCTCTCTGACAGCATGTTTTTCTGATAGCATGGGTTTTTTTTTAAAAATAGTGTTCTTCCAGACACTGTTTAAAAAAAATGATACCATCTCATCTTGTGTTCAGCATGGTCTTTGCTAATCAACTCTTTTTGCAGCCTTTCCCTGTCTCAAACGCAAGGTCAGGCAGCGCTGGCTCCAAAGCTCCGATAAGCAGAGATTTGCCTGTTGTGAAGTTCATCATAACATTAAAACGAGTCCTTGGAAAGTAATAGAATATGCATAAGATTTCTGGGAAAATTTATACACGTGCATGTAAGTGGGAAACACATTCTGTCCCCAGCTCTTGTCTCGTTACGCGATCGATGGGAATCCCGCGTCCAGCACTGAAATACAGGGTGCTGCTTTCTGAAACTCCAACGCGAGTCTTAGAGAGTTAATTTGCCGGCGTTTTCGGTATTAGTAGAAGTACAAGCTCTCCCCCGGCTCTCGTCGTTAAGCCTTTGGAGGAGGCTGAGCCAGGAGCGGCAGCGTTGCTGTCCCCCTCGCTCCCGCTCCCCCGCCCGCCACGGGCCGCGCCTGCCCCTTTAAATGGCGGCGGCGGCGGAGGCCCCGCCGTGGCTCTCAGCGGGCGCCGCGCCGCCCTCGCCCCCCTCCATGGTAAGCGCTGCCCGCGCCCTCCCCGCCGCCGGGCTCCGCGCCCCCCCCCGCCCCGGGGCGGCCGGCGGCGGCTGCGCAGGCAGGTACGGGGCGGGGGACTGGAGTCCCGCTGCTCCCGGGGGGGCTGCGGGGCTGTGGCAGCTCCCGGAGGGAGGGTCTGGGCTGCGGCGGGCGCGGAGCCCCGGAGAGATGGTGGGTGCGGGGCGATAACGGGGCCGGGTGGGGGCAGCAACTGGTGGCGGCGGCGAGTGCGGGTGTGTGCGTGGAAAGCTTTCCGAGAGCCACGTAGCTGGGGGTGCCTCTGCTCTCTGCCTCCCACCGTATTCCCGGCATTCCGCCCCGCCTTCCCCCCCGCGGTGTCCCCCCGTCCCCAGCTTTCTACCCCTTCCCCTCACCCCCCACCCCCCCCCCCCCCGTGTCCCCGTCCCCAGCTTTCTACCCCTTCCCCTCACACCCCCCGTGTCTCCCCGTCCCCAGCTTTCCCCCCTCGGTGTCCCCCCTGTCCCCAGCTCTCCTTCCCCTCACCATCCCCCATCGGTGTCCCCCCCGTCCCCAGCTCTCCTTCCCCTCACCATCCCCCTCGGTGTCCCCCCCCCCCCCCCCGTCCCCAGCTCTCCTTCCCCTCCCCCCCCCCCCCGGTGTCCCCTCCCTCCCCCCAGCTCTCCTTCCCCTCACCCCCCCCCCCCCTCGGTGTCCCCCCCCTGTCCCCAGCTCTCCTTCCCCTCACCCCCCCCCCCCTCGGTGTCCCCCCCCCTGTCCCCAGCTCTCCTTCCCCTCACCCCCCCCCCCCCTCGGTGTCCCCCCCCTGTCCCCAGCTCTCCTTCCCCTCACCCCCCCCCCCCTCGGTGTCCCCCCCCTGTCCCCAGCTCTCCTTCCCCTCACCCCCCCCCCCCCCTCGGTGTCCCCCCCCTGTCCCCAGCTCTCCTTCCCCTCACCCCCCCCCTCGGTGTCCCCTTGTCCCCAGCTCTCTTTCCTCCTCCCACCCCGTGTCCCCCTGTGCCCACTGTACCCTCAGCCTTGCATCTTTGTCTAGCCACGGGCACCTGTGTGTGCCCACATCAGTTTGGGGGTGAGTTGTTCTGGACTTGAAACCCAGTGTTGTCTCTTGCTAGTGGATCCAGTAGTACAGGCAGTGTTAGTTACTGTTTAAGGCCCTGGACTAGTGTGGTCCCAGTTTGTTAGGTGGCTTGGGACAAGTCTCCTGAACTGGTGTGGTCCCCACTTGTCAGGGATCTTGGGACAGTTGTCTTTCTGTGGCTCAGTTTCTCCTTCATAAAGTAAAACTGACCTTCTAAGTGAGGAATATTGATAACAAGGGAAAGCGCTACAGAGGAGCGTTTATCTTTATAGTCAGTGATACTAGGACTACTCTGAAGTTTGCACTTCTGTTTATATACAACAAAATATACTATTTATACTTTAATATCAAGTGTAAATATTTGATGTATTTGTACAATAATAGATGTCAGTCCTCTGGTGGCAAATGCTACACCTGCACGGCCTTTCACAAGTTTTGAAAGGTCCCACAGGTTCTAGAGGTGTGCTGCTTGTTGTGCAGTGGTGTCTCATGTTGATGTTTTTCCAGATTTAAGTGCAGCTTCAGTGTGCCAGGTGAGGGGCTTCTGTGGAAATAAAATACTCTGACAAATGTAAGTAATGATTAAATCTAGTATAACTTGGGAAAAAAAAGTAAAAGCAATGAAGAAGCTGTCAGTGGGAAGTGTTTCGATGCCACTCGCCTTGTTGAAACTGTCATGTCAAGTATTTAATGTGTAGTTGTTAAATGGATTAACCATCCTATTTCACCTTTCTCCTCCGCTGTTGAATTACATACCTTGCATCTTTGTTCACAGGAAGTTCATGAAGTGGATCATGGTCTTATTAGCCAGCTGCTTGCTGATTCAGAGGAGACTCTCAGTTCATGCACAGAGAAAATGCAGACTCCTGCTCAGTATAGCTGGAGTGCTGACTGGAGCTTTTGGGTAATGTGTTTGATCTTTCTTCTGTCTTGTTTTATTTATAAATAGGACATATGTATGTTTTAATTTATATCTCTGTGTGTATGTACTTGCTTTATATCTGCAGTTCTCGAGTTGCTTTGTGGTTATGAATTAGTAAAGTGTTCTCCACCTGTGTAGTAAGGTAGGTAATTTTATCATCAGCTTGCTAAGTGTAAACTGAGACTGAGAGGGGGTGAAGTTGTTTACCTGATGTCACGTATCAAGTTAGTGACAGGACTTATGGCTTCTGTGTCCAGTTCTTTCTCACAGTTCCTTGCATGGTTTGTTAACTTATCCAGTGTCCTTCTATGCCCCTAGAAAGGGACTGTTGGTGCTTTATAGCAGTAAGGGCTGAATTTTCATTCTCAGTGTTGGGTAATTCTTTGGATATGCTTTCGTAGTGTCTTGTTTTTTAAGTAAGCACATTCGTTTTCCATAAGACTAAATAAGCCTCCTGTGTTCTGTTTAAAGAATGGGATTTGTGAATATAGAGGGGAGAAAGGAAGGGTTTAATTTTGCTCCTCTTGAGGGAGAAGCGTCCCTGAAAGTGGAGGGTGTGATAATAAATGCTGTCCTTGATGCTCTTACCTTACTCCTGATGGGTTTCTTTTTTTAATATTTTTTCCAGTGCCATGAGAGAAGGTAAACTTATGGGTGTAGCTTAGAATGTATGTTTTGCTGAAGGTTTGGTGGATGTTTTGCTGCTGTTAGACAGAAAAGGAGAACACTTGTGTGTGCAGCCACAGGCAGGGTAACGCTTGATCTCATGAGAGACCGATTCCCTTCCTTGCGGCTCTGGCAGCCTGACTCAGGTTCTGCATCAGGTGGCTTCAGTAAATTGGCATGTTTCAGCTTGTGCACAGGAACATCACCTGCACTACTGTGTACTTGTCCTGATGAGGTCATCGGAGTGTTGGTTGTGTTAGCAGGTAAAAGATTAGGTAACTAGCAAAGGCCATCAGTGATCAGCGACAGAGCTGTGAGCACAACTGGGGGATCAGATTTCCCAACTCCTTATTTCTAAATCTATATAGCTTATATTTCTTTCCATCCTTCCTGTTCAAACTAAGTGGATGTCCTAAGGGTGTGAACATAGATTTTGCATCTTGGGCCCTAGTGTAAACTTCCCCCAAAGTGCATGTTCTTTTAAACTCAGCAACAGTAGTCTGGGGCCAATAGAAATGGGACAGGCCAAATGAATCTCAGCAGGTCGTGGAATTGTGTTGCTAGACAGTGCGTGCTTGGATCATTTGGTATTTTCTGCACTGTTCCTACAGCGACAAAGAGAATACAGGGCCATCCTACTTGTGCCCAGCTGTATCTCTGTACTGGAATTGATAGCAAATCAATTGCACAGACATTGTAACTGCCAGCTGTGATTTCATAAGATGGCAGGTTAGATCGTGTAAACTAACTCTTGATGGCCTGTACACAACTGTTAACACAGTTAGTAGTTCGTGTGAGGAAGAAAACTGTTTAGGACTTGCAGTCAGTTTATTGGACTTGCAGTTAGAAATTCAGTCTTTACTTGATAAACTTGGCACTCTAAAATAGAGTCAGTAAAGTATAATATATGAAGAATACAACTGTGCTATTATTCACTTTGCATTTTTAATTTTGAGACGTACGCTGAAGAGTTAGAAGTTTCTTTGAACAGAGCTTTAGGCATATACTGTGCAGGGTACCATGTGACCCAGCAGTGCCACTTTCTGCTTCCCATATTAATGCATGTCAAACTTCAAGGGAATGAGATTAAGTGCAGTGGCAGCTTCTAAGAGCGTGAGGTGTTCGCTGGTATGATTAAATGGTTGCCTTCTGTCTATGATTTATACTTCGAGACCTCAGTATTTGTTAGAAGTTTGTTCTTATCTCGTTCTGCAAATATGACCTTGCAATTAAAACAAAGGAATTGTGTAAATACTTGCCTCCTGTAAGACAGCGCTGTGGCTGGTACAGTTCTACACTGTTTGTGTTGCTGAGTAGTTATAAAACCTCTATCAGTCTGGTTACAGGAGGCTGTGGTACGTCTTTTCTTGCCCATAAGGGGATTGAATTGAAGGTAGCAAGAGGCAGGTAGTCACAAACTCAAGGCAAAAATTAAGATCTTATTTATAACTTCCATGTTTGATGATCAGCTGCTGAGTATATAAACAAATGGTTAAAACTCCCTAAGCACTGAGTCATGGTAAATGTGTAGGTGATAACATGGAAGGCAACTTGTTGCAGTGTGCAAAGCTTGTCATTAACATTTGACAAAGGATGATCTTAGTGTCCTGTGGCAGGTGTGGGTTTGTTGTGCTCATTCCTACTCCAGTAGAATTAAGGAATTGCTGCAATAGCAAGGCTAGCCTGTGGTAGCATCCAGGGCTCAGCTTTGGTTGCCTGGGTCATTTGCTTTGAGAGGCTGCACATTTCTGACAGCTTTGGTTTGCTCCAAGGATTAGTTTCTTCTAAGTATGTACTCTTGCTTCTTTGATGATGGAAACCAAACGTGAATGTTAGAGTCTGACTGGTTTGGCTTCAATTTTTCATGGATTTGAGTGGGAGTAGGCAGTTGTGCCATGCTGCTGAAAGTCAGGCCAAGTATCATCAATACTCAATAGGTGCTGTGAGCACGTGATGAGCAGCAGTCAAGGCTTGGGAGCCTCTGGGATATAATCTCTTTCCTGACTATGGTGAGTGGAGAGAAGGAATGGTGTCAGAAAAATTAGCAGGGAAGGAAGAAAAGAAGAGAATCCTACAATGCATATTTTTTCCCCATTTTAAAAAAAATTAATACTACTTTGGATAATTTTATTGAAAATTTTTGAGAATTATTTTTCTGTACTCCTGTAAGCTTTAACTATTTAAACTGTTACTACTTAAACTGATGATGCTACAAAGTGCTTTTTTTTAAGATGGTTATTTTTTTGGTTTTGTTGGTTTGGGTTTTTTTTTTGTTTGAACACCATTCTCTGGAGGTGGACAAAGCTAGACTTCATAACCTCACTGGAGGAAGAAAAAAGCTTGCTTGCAAATTTAATCTCAGGGGTTTCCTTCTTTACTGGGACTTGTAAAGCTTCCATCTACTTTTGATTAAATGGTTCTAGTTTTGACAATGTAAATAGAAATTATGGAAGTCAAAGATGCTTTGGAAATTAAGTACATCTGGAAGATCAATCTCAAGATTATGAATTTTCATTTTATCCTTTTTGTACTCTTCATACTGAAATATAATTAAATTTAATATCCTTGGAAGAAGAAACCCAAGAAAATCTTAAGTGTTCTACTGTAATGAAGAAGATAAAGGTGAATGAGGAAGCTAATGAACAGGATCTCTGCATCAAAAGTGAGGGCGTTCTGTCTGGGGACTCCATAGTTTCTATTAAAAAAACAGTCAAAGAAAGTTTTTGTATGTTTGCAATAAGAAGAATGCCTGTGGAAAGAAAGAACAAAAAAGTAAGTCTTTTGCTGGCAATGAAAAGGTATCTCTCAGAAAAAATGCTTTATCTGGGAATTTGAAAATGTGAGGGTGCCAAAAAAGTGTTGGAAAGAAAATAAGAGCCTTTTAAAAGCAGTGTGATGTCATTTTAAAGAGTTGGTCAGTGTGAAGGAGTGTGAGAATAGAAGCAAACAAATCGTACTGTAAAAGGTGAAAGCAAACATTTTATTCTTCATAATGCAAGAATAAGTCAGATTGCACAAGGTTTGGAGAAGTATTTTGATTTTTGACAAACATGGGTTTGGTTTCTATGAGAGTTAGTCTGTGGGAGCATGTGAGAATACATGTGCCAAGAATACGATAAACATATGACTCAGACCAGCAGCATGATGGGGGAGCGATGCAGAGATGCACTACAACTTGAAAAAATGACTTATTGCAGCACAGATACAAGTTGGCATACTTTGGGGCCTCAGACTAGTAAAGGTTAGATGAACTGTTTCTTGCATCTCTAGTTGCTTAAGTGTTTCTTCCACCTTTTCCTGAATACTCAAGTTCACTCTGGGAATGGTTTACTGGGCTGGTTGAATCAATTACTACGTTTTCACAGACTGGTATTTAAGGCCCTCTGACAGTTGCTTTATATCCTGTGTTGTATGCTTTGTGTGTTACTTTTGAAGAAAGCATTTCTCTTCTGTACCTCCAAATGCATGGGTTATGAAGGAGATATGTTGCTGGTGACATCAGAGGATGATTTTTAGCCTCCTCCTTTTTTGCTGATATTAAGCAGTTTGCTAAGGAGGATAAAAATTGGGTACTATTTTTTTAAGCCCTATGATGTGATGGCACTGATTATACAGAAGCAGCGTTTTCAAATGGTATAAGACAAGATAAATTGTGTTTCTGACTGGCTGTTGAACATGGCTGATGAGGCTGAAGTGTTTTTCTCCCTTATTTTCACTCTGGGAATTTCTTTATTGCTGTTGATGCAGCTCCAAACTGAGCACTGGGATAGGTCTGACTGCCATGGACTTTCAGTCTGTCCCTAACAAAGACTGGCAGTTTGTGCCCTGCCTAGATAAGCTTCCCCCAGTTGCTGGAGTGGGAAGTTCTATATAATGTGGGTTATTATTGCATACACCTAGTTTAGAGTCTGAAAGTTAAGTTTAATAGATGAGGAAAATACTTTAGATTTCTGTGATTTACTTACTTTGTAACAGTCACTGGGAGCAAAACAATCAGGAATGAAATATAGTTCAGAAAATCAACACGGAGTTGGTTGATTTCTGTTTATTGAGAAGCAGCTCATAGCTTGTGGAATGAAAGTATTAAAAGGCAAATCTAGGAGATGGAAGTTAAGCTGTTTTTTGGTCTTTGGTTTAGTTACAGCTTTGTGTTAGGGCTTTGTGTTCTTTAGTATTTCTGCAAACAAGCAAGGTTGTAGCAGTGTCTCTTTCAAGTCTGCTACAGGTGAGCTACTTGCATCCCTTTGGAGAGAAGGAAGGTGGGTAAACAAAACTCTGCAGGATGTGTGTATAGTGGTACACTTAATTAATTAGCCACAACTGGGAGTAGAAATTATTCAGGTGCTTAAAGAAAAATAATCAAAATCTGAAATCTTTTGTTGAGGTTTAGATGGTTTGAGACACATACTTACCTATCCAAAAACATAAAAGCATTCTAGACAAGAGGATGTGGCTTTCTGCTGATGGCTATCCTGGAAGTCATAGTTTGTCTCAATCTATCCAGCAGATGGTTAGGTAATAATTGAGCTATGTTGAGATTCCTTGGCGATATCAGCAGTGGTTGAGATGTTACATGGAGTGTTTGGTTTTTTTTGAGGTACTTTTTCATTGAAGTTGCTTTGCAGAGTCAGTAAAGACAACACTTGGGATATTGATGCACAGGCTTTTACTTTGGTAATGTGTTCAGATTGTGTATTTGTTACTGCACCCCCCCCAATACCCTTAGGGCATTGATGGATAAAGCCATTCAGGACTTCAGCCTGCTCATACAACCTCTCAGCTTCTTCTGTTTCCTGCTGTTTCTACCCACTAGGACTCAAGATATCACCTGTTATCCACAATGAGTGGAGGCATATGATCATGATCCGTGGTGTGTATGTTGCTCTGATCACCTTGCACTGATTCACATCTCCCGTAGCTGACCCTTTGCATTCCATTTTTGTATAAAATTGAAGAAAAATTATGTATGGTCTGTCTTTGCTGAAAATAGTTCAACCAAATCTGGTAGCAGCTCTAATTATAGAAATGACTAAGAGTGAATTCTGCATTTGGTTTCTAAGGTAGAAAAGGAAGAGATCAGTTTAGGTATTGCACAAGAAAAGTAGTTTTGGGGCAATTGCTTGGTGAGTGTTATTTTCCATGTAATTTCAAATACAGCAGGGCTGGCTGCAGGCTTAATGGGATGACCAATGTAGTTTATAGCAACACAGTTCAAGTAGTTGTCTACAGTCATTACTGCATTAACCATGTAACTACTGTTATAATTTGTTTAATAGGCTCCTACTGGTTTTCACTGTTGTCCTGATCCAAAATATTTATGTATCCTTCTGTGAATTGCTGAAAAGTAAATGGCACAGATTGGTTATTACATCTGAAGTACTAAGTGAGAGTGGAATAAATCTTTCTCTCTTATTACCGAGGGGATTGTTTCCTTCATGACTTTTTTTCTGACCAATATTTGGGGACTATTACTGAACTTAAATACAGATTAGAGGTGCCAGAGTCCTGTTCTGGGAGAGTAAGGAGGGAAAAGTGTGACTGAGGTGTGCCATTCTTTTGCTTCTGATTTAGCTACTTTTATTAAGCAAATTGTATTAAGCAATCAGTGAGACTTTATGCCAGGTAAGGAAGATAAGAGTTCAAAAAATAATGTCGTTTAGTTACTTCATTGTATGAAGACATGTCCTGTTTCTCACCCCCCCACACCATCTAGACTTTCCCCCCCTGCTTATTAAATGTGATAAAGTAAGTCTAAAGGCAAGAAATTTGAATTTTTTTTAATGACTTAGGCAGCCTGCAGTGAAAGATCAGGTGAAGGAACAGATGTTCTTAACAAATAACACTGGCTAATTGTTTAGCACACATGCTGTAGGAAGAAATGTGAGTCAGATGAAACTGTTTTGAAGGGCATGTATTTTTTTAACCAAAAGGAAATCACCTTGACTGAGCTCTTAGTTGCCACTGTGTCATGTTAGTTTTTACACTTATGGCTGTTGAAATCTGGACAATGTAGTTACAAGACTTGAAATTAAACTGGGGAGCGGACAAATTGTCTGAACTAAAGGATAATTAGGTGTTGGGAAGGTGACCCATTTCAGTTGAATGGCAGAGTTCATACAAACACACTTGGTTTATTTGTATTAAGTTTGTTTTAAAACTTGGTGTATCATGAGATACTAGGTGTTTTTTTCTAATGCTTTAAATTAATGATAAAAGTAAATAGTTTTAAAATAACTTTTGTAATTTTATCATCAATCCTTGTGATGAATTGCAAATAAAAATGATTGCAGCATCTTTGTCAGGAAGGTAGGTGCACGTAATTTCTCCCTAAATTGAAAAGGAACTAGGCACTTAAGGCTCTTGTGATCTCGGCTTGTACTGATGTCTTGGGGAGGCAGTATGAAACATGGTCTCTAGCAGAGGCATTACATGCATGATTTGACTAACAAGTCCAAGGAAGTTACTGCCAGCTACAGATGGCGTTAATGAGGATGCCCTCTTACTGTTTTTCTGATGGAAAGAAATGGCCAGTAAATATTTTTCTGTAGAGATTTCCTTCACAATATCTTGCTGTTCTTTCAGCATGAGATTCCTTGTGACTATGCTAGCTTTGTTTTGGGAAGGCAGAAGAGTTGCCTCATTTTTCTGGTGAAACCAGTTTCTGCTATTTACATATGTAGCTGATCTTGACAACAGAACTGCTGTGATGTAAAGTGCCACCACCCAACTAGGTGCAGGAAGACAACTACTGAATCCTATTCAGTAGCTGTAGCTAGTGAAATTACTGTAAATGTGGCCTTGTGTTCAATTACCTTCTCCTTTCAGGGATTCCCATTTAAATGTGGTTATATGAGGGATTAAAATGCCTTGAAATGCACTTTTCTGTTTCTTCTCTCCGATTCCTCAGTAGGGCTGTGCTAGAAGAGGGATCTCTTGCTGTTGTTGAGTGAGTCATTGGCTCTGCACGCAGCCAAGTGCCCAAGGGGATCCTGTGTGTAGAAGGCTGGGGCTTCAGTGGGTGAGAGCACAGGCACCTGCCTCCTCTCCTGTAGCTTTGAAACCCAGTGTGTGTTGTGATAGCTTCTAGGGATGCAGTCTTGCAGCTGGGGGTGGGTGAGCAGTGCCATGCCAGCAAAGGCGTTCCACAGCCCCTCACTGCTGTAGTGGTTCATGGTCAGCTCAGGGTTAAGCTCCTGTGCAGCCTTGTAGTTTCCTCTGTAGCCCTCACTTCCAAAACAACCCCTTACACGAAGGGCAGTCAGAGCCTGATTTGATGTAGTTGTAGAAATGCAGCAGACAGGTCCTGGGAGAGGCAGATGGAAAGGGACAGACAGCACAAAGGAAGCAGAACTGGATGTTTGCCTGCTGTTCCCCTTTCAGAGTAGGCAGAGAGGTCTGACTGGCATGCAGAGCTGTATATACCTTGCTTCAGAGTGTCTGTTCCCTGCCTATGAAGACATGAGCTCTGGGCAGCTGGTGGAGAGGTGCTTACTCATTTTGGGAGCTTTGGCATGCAGGAAGCATGCCGTGATCTCCTCCCTTGCCTGCTCTGGAGCTCAGACTGAGGAGGTCTCTTAGCAAGGCCATTGTCTGCTTTAAGTCAAGCCCAAGTGTTGTGTGAGAGTACATTTGGGTTCATGCCGAGATCCTGGGTAGAGATGTGTTCTATCTTTAAGACTGATGCATGAGCTGTAGTCTTCAGTGATGCAGGGAGGAGGAGCACTGGGAATTAAGTGCTCCTTTCCAAGCTGGTGTTTCCCTGGTGATGATACTTTCCTCTGCTGTCCCTTTGGGACTTTTGTGAACTTGAAATGACTTGTGTTAGTGTGGTCTCCCTCCCAATGTCTGTTTAACTGAAAGTGATTTTTAGTTTGGAGCTGGGTAGCTCTACACCTTCCCACCTCATAAGTTTTCTTTGACCACTTGCTGCAGCATTTGTGTGCGTGTCCTGCAGGGCTAGTGTGTTTCAGCCTGTTTGCCAGGTTGGCATGCAAGCAGAGGCTGGCAGAAAGCTAGTTAGCTCTGCTGGATGGTGTCCAGCTTGGGCTCTGAGCAAGTAGGCAGGAGGGAGCTCTAGAAGGCTGCCTGAGTATAGGCTGGGGAGTTGCATGAGTTCCAGCAGGCTGCAGGCAGCTGGAGGAGGAGGAGGAATGTGTAGGAGCTGTGTGACTCCTGACTTTACGTTAGTTTCCTGCCTCAGTCAGGAAGAAACAGAGCACGTGTTTTGCTCTTTACTGTGC
The DNA here is from genome assembly GCA_033558185.1 of Dromococcyx pavoninus. Classification (NCBI taxonomy): domain Eukaryota; kingdom Metazoa; phylum Chordata; class Aves; order Cuculiformes; family Neomorphidae; genus Dromococcyx; species Dromococcyx pavoninus. The sequence continues at coordinate 533,536 of JAUMJL010000432.1, read as the reverse complement.
GTGTCAAACTTGAGATTTTTATATCCAACTGGAGTTACAAAAGTACATTAAATGCTTTAGAACATTTATTTTGAGAAAGAAAGTAATAAACACTACAGAGCAATTGTTTCAGAATAAGTAGGGTATATTCTCAATCCAAACTATTTTTGTTCAGTGAAAATGCTATAGTACTGCTAATGACAAGTGGCTTTCTTATTGCTGCGGAGGTTATGAGCTTGTTTCTCAAGGACCTTGTTGGAATAACTCCAGCCAAACCTTACTTCAATGAAATATAATGGTTTGTGAAATTGAGCTGATCCTGGTAGGGTCTTGAAGGAGAAACTTAGGAGATGGCCTCACACATTCTAAACTGAAATACCTTGTTACAAAATTCTTCTTGTCTACTGTTTTTTTTTTCAAAACATAAATTTTTCTTATCTGGTTGTGCAACTTAAGTTGTAGAAGTATTTCTTCTGAGAACTTTTCCTCTTTTAAACATTAAGTCTGAGTTTTCCTTTTGCTTGGGAAGGAACCAGATTTTAAAATTGTTCACAAAAATGGTACCTCTGCTCTATCTCTAATAATATAACCTCATCTTAGCAGCATAGTTCCCAGTATTTCATATGATGCTCGATTTTCTTGTCTGTCAAAATTATAATTGTGACAGCTTTGGGTGTGGATTTTGTAGACTGTTTTCCAAGCCATGCTCTAACATGATTGGATATTTGTGCTTAGGTAGTCAAAGCTCAAGTATGAGACCTTCTTTCTTGCTTTCAGAAGGAAAAGGTGGCTGGTAACATGCAGGAAATGACCACGCCTTTATGAGCAGGACTCCAGACCAACCAAGTTCATGCCACACCATGTGGTAAACAGTTGTGATACAGGTCTCCCTGGTCAGCAGTCAACCAGTCAAACTGCTTTTCAGAAAAGCAGAGTCTTATAGTGTGTCATGTCAACAATGGTGAGACTGATGCCCACACTGGAGCTGGTGAAGGCTAGACAATTGTGGTGCTCTAGGAAGCAGCACTTTTGATATACTAGACTTAGCCTTTAAAATAAAGAGGAGCAACTTCCCTTTCAGAAGTAGCTAATTCAGTCAGTTTTGTGATGCTGGGTGTGAGGTACTTTATAAGTAAACATCCAATGTTTCAGAAGCTCTCCAGAGTGGAATAGTTGTGACTAGTCCTACATGGACTTTTGGAAGCTACTGGTGTTAGTGATAAATAAGTCTGTCTTACACTTTTAGTGTGCCTGCCCATGCATCTATGAGAACTAGTTATTAGCAACACTTATTTTGGGGGGACTAGGGACTCTGTCTCTAGCCTTATTTAAGAGATGTCATAGGATTTAAAAAAACCACACACAAGCAACAGGTTACAAAATACAGTAGCTTGAGTATTTGCTCATGACCCGTATCTTAGTATCCATCCCTTCCTTGAAATTTTACATGTTGTATTTCCAAGAGAAGAAAGACATAGCTGCATCAAAATTCTTCCTGGATGCCAGCCTGCCTGTACACAGATGCCACTGAAGCAGAACGGCCGTTGGTTTGTTTTCTGCTCAGTCACTAAGAAGTGTTTAAATCTGTTTCTCCTTCAGCCTCTGCAAATAAAAGGGGGGCTGGGCCACAGAAGGGGACGTAATGACCCTAGTGCACAGCCCCGTGCCTGCCAGTGGCCCACAGGAAGAGTGCCCTGTGCTTATGTGACTCCCCTCTCCACAGAAGTTAAGGGTGAATGAAGAAGAGCATATAATGAATGTAAGTAAAATAGCCCTGGCTGCTTAAACTCTTTCCTCTCCTACTGTGGCTACAAGTTTATTTCCATTTCCATGAGGGCGTGGGAACTTTTGGAAAGTGGGCTCCTAGGGAATAGAGTGGCTGAGCTGACCCAGGCAATAGTTGCTTGGTTTTCTTTGTTGGTTGATAGGCCTCCTATGGCTTTGAATTAAATACAACTATATGGATAATCAGGTGTCATCAAATAACTCCTCATTTAAAAGAAAAAAGAGGACAGTGTACACACCAGTCCCAAAGTGCACAGTGTACTGTACACAGCACAGTAAGTCACCCTAAGTAAGCTAGTGTTGCTCTTTAGGTCCTGTGAGTGGTTCTTTCCCTGTGGAAGTTTAATGGTTTTATGCTTTGAGAGAAAGAAAAGAACAGTAAGTTACTCCTAGTAAAGCTTATTGGTACTCAATAATTGAAAGCTTTATTTCTAACCTGAAATTTTGCTGTGATTCTGCCGAGGAATGGTTAGTGAAAATAGAAAATAGAGTGGGTCCAGACTGCTTGTGACAGGATTAAACAGAGAAAAAGTCTGACACTTTCAAAATAAATCCTTGTGCTTGTTTTCAGAAGAAATTGAAAAACTGGCATAGAACTGTGAAAAAGGTAAGGGAGTCTAGTAGTCACTTGGGAGTGAACTTCCCCTGGGATTCTGTGCCTAAAAGCAAATGTGAGTTGGACTTCCATGCGTTTGCAGTGACCCCTGCAATGTGTCTAGCTCTTGAGAAACACATTGAAAATAGGAGGGGGTCAGAAGGACTGTGAGAGTAAGTCTGAAAAAAGACTTACTAATAGTTTTTACTAATAGACTTCAGAATCTTAATCCCTACCCCAAGGCAGGTGCAGGGTAACTTGCTCATAGTCTGAAAATAATTCACAAAGTGAACGTTCACCAACAGACCATTAGAAGAACTATCCATATCTAGGATGGATTTTTCCATCAGGGATGACTTTCAGATTAAGAAGGTTTTTTTTTTCCCAAAGGGAAACTTGGTTGTTGTAGCTCTTGTTTTAGAGCAGGAGCTAAACTGCGAGATAGCTGTGGCTTCTGTGTTACAGATTAGATTGGATGATCATAATGAACTCTTCTGGACAGAAGAAATGTCTGCAGTGGGATCAATATTCCTCTGATGGAACTTGTCAAACTTGGCATATTTTACAGAAAGCCTCAGCAGAAAGACTGCCATCTCCACGTGCAGTGGGAGTTGTGCTTATAGAGAAGTCCACCTGAATCTGTTGTGGAGCATGTGAAGCCTTAAGTTTGCCTGCCTTATATTGATAAATGAGGCTTTTGTTCAGGACTGTTGCTGTTACCTTAACTCTTTCCTAGCCTAGTGAGGCATTAGACTCACTGAAGGTGGGGTGATTGTTGGTTTGTTTGTTTTTTTCTTTTATCAGATAAGTTTCAAGAATACTTGTAGTCTTTTGTATTACAGCAAACTTGTGTGCTCTTCTGGAGGCTGTTCTTTATTCTCCTGATGCTATGCAGGATTTTCAGTTAATTTGAAGAGAAGGGAAAACAATGCATTCTTCAGTAGGAATGCAACAATTTTTGCCAGAACATTTAATGTTTGTTTTTAATGTGCTAGTGCAGGATTAAAAAGTACTTTCATCCTAACCTTACTGATATCCCCAAATTTATTTTCAAGCATGTCTAGAAACCTCATAAGAAAGTACAAGCTCTTCTGTTTTTGAGGAATCTTAAAGACTCAGGTGGTCTTTAGGTGGAGTGTGGAAGTAGTGGTGTGGATTTGCTTGCTTGCAGACAGTATCATGAGTGTCATTGACCGCATTTTGATGATTAAATGAGCATAAAAGTTAAGAGCATCAGAGGGAAGAAGCTTGGGCAGATTGTTTATAAGCTTGTTTGGTTCTGAAATCCCAAGTGATTTGGTAACTGATACAAAGGCAGTGGGAGGCATGTGTGTGTGTCTCTTAAAATGAGGTCACATCAGAGTTGTGTTACTCTAGTGGTGATGTCAGTTTAGCTGTGTTCTCAGCTGTTTGTATTCATAGCTGCATGTCAAAACTATAGAATGCAAATTGCCAGGTAATGTGGTTTTGTGGTGTCTCAAGGGGAAAACACTAAAAAGGCAAACGCAAAGAAATTGCTGTCATTACCAAATGTTAAAAAGTGTGCATGCTATTCTGCTGAGGGTGATTGACTATTTGCATGCTTAGTTATAAGTGCAATCAAATAATTTCCTAACCATTAGCATTTTTTCTGTACTCTTGGGAGAAGGTGTAGCTTAATTTTCATCTGTAGTTTGCTAAATGGCTCGTTATTTGCAATGTCTACAATTTGAAGATGTAAATATGTAGAGAAGTTGGTTTTTTGAGAGGTTTCTTATGTAAATAACTCAGTTTATTCCTACTTTAAGTTAACATATTTTTTTTCTGGAACATGACTCTATATAGTTGAACTCTGGTCCACTTATAAACAAGGCACAAGCATCACTTGGTTATGTGTCTTCAAGTAGTCCTTAGTTTGTACATAATTGTTTTCTGTAAAACTTTCTGGATGATGTTGACGATGTTCTTCTGCTTATGTTACTTTAAACTTTCTGTTATATTTTGTGGCTTCAGATAAAGAATGCTAATGTGTTGTTGGCTGGACTTAATAGTTTTCTTAGTGCTTAAATATAGCACCAGGCATAAATGCCTAAGATTATCCTCAGGCAAAGTGTTTGCCTGATGACTTATAATTAAACTTAGAAATGTGCATATGTTAAAAATGAGTTGCTGTTTTCATCTCTTAAACATCATGCTACAGCTTAATTTATGCCTGCCTTCTTTAAATATTTGATAAGTTTTGTAACCCAGAGGTGTCAGCCTGCCTCAAATGCTGCCACGTCTTGGATATTGCAGTGGTGATTGGGAGATGCTGCATTCATGGAAGTGGAAGTGTGTAGTTTTCTTCACTTTCAGGAAACTGATATTGTCAATAGTGTTAAAATTGTCCCTGTAGTTTCCCAAATCCATTGAATGATCTTTTAATCACCGGACCACATACTTAGTGCATAATAATTGGAGATCTAAGTGAGCTAATTTTCATACAAAGTGAGGAAAAGATGAGGTTAAGATTTCCATGTGGTCACTTCTTTTTCTATTGCATAGATAAGGATTCAGAGCTGGCTCTTCATAAATGTCCTAAGAGCTCAGTAGAAGTCTACAATTAATAAGAAGGTTTCTTATAGCCTGTTTGTCACTTGTGGCAAAGAACACTTCTAAAAACTCTCAACATTCAGACAAGCTGTAGCAGGTTTTCTGCTCTAGAGAAATTCAATTTTTAAGCCAAACTGAAGATACTTTGAGTTTGAATTCTTGAAGCGTTGGACTGGCTGATTCATGCTCTGATAAAGTGATACTGTAATGTTCAGGTTTCTTTCTTCCTGATTTTTTTTGTCTTATAACCACAAAATGCTTAAATTCAGAGTACCTCCTTAAAATCATGACTTCTTAAATCACGCATTCGTAGCTCAGGCTTGAAGATTGTGAACTTCTTTTCTTCTTTTCTTGATAAACAGGTTCTTTTCTCCCCTTGTATGTCAGTGCTGTCATCAGAAGCTCACACTTCAGTCAGCTGAGATATGGTTGTGTAAACTGTAGGGTTTCTGGAACTACAAAGGGAAACTTCACAGATCTGAGTGATCTTCATTCTTCTCTGTGTCCTTTTCCAGAGTAATTGCAAAGAATTCTGTTTCTAGGAAGTGGTGCAGTGGTTGGATGCCTGTTTCTGATGATCAGTTAAGTTAAAAGCAGTTGTTTCAGGGCATAATGTGACAAGGCTGAGAAACCACAGCCTGTCTGCTTTAGTAGGTGACATGCTCTCTGAGTATTATTTTCATAATTTCAGAAATAGCTGAAATATAACTGGAAGTGTACAGCTTGGAGGACGTGAGTACCTTGTTGCCCTGTGAGTTGTGTCTAAAGCTTTCATGCTTATTTTTCTCAGAAGGGGAGGGATGGATGTATTTTCTGTCTTCTTCCCTCCCTGGCTTTTTATGTTCCAGTGCTCAAAGTATTAATGGGCAGTAAATATGTACTCACTAGTGGTCAGACATAAAGACTTTTTTATTGATGCTAATAGAATGTAACATTGACTACTTTAAAGCTGAAATGAGTTGGGGCAACTTTGCCCTCTTCTGTGTTATAAACACACCTGACCTTGAAGTAGCACTTGGATGTTCTTGTGGCCAAAGAGCTCTGTTCTCAAGTATAGGTAGATGACAGACCATCATAGGATATGTGCCTGTGTGGGGTGGTGTTCAGAGAACTTATGAACTGCAGGAAGCAAGAATCACTCTTTAAAACACCAAAATGTGAGAATTGTGATGAGGTGGGAGAACTATTAGCACTAATTTATTAAAAGACCCTCAAGCTGAAGATAAGTGTTTGTTTTGGGATTGTTTTGACAACAGGCACAGACATGATGAAAAGGTACTGACCAACTAATGTGCTGTGGAAATGTGTTAAAACTGGGGATTTTTAGTAAGCATGCTACAAGGACATACAGTCTAAAAGTGGTTCTTTGCTTCCTTTCTTCTTTCTTCACCCACCCTAAACTTGCATAGCCACTGATCTTATGGTAAAAATGGATTTAATGATGAATGTCAGTTTAGGAGTAACAGAACTGCTCAGGGAGAGAGTAGCAGCCTCATGCTTAAACTCTTTAGAAAGGTTTAAAATAAAAAGGTGTAAAAGAGTGTTTTCTAGTGTATTTATGCATGGTTTTGGTAACACTTTAATCGACTCTTTCCTATTTCAGCTGTGGTCCAGATGAGCCCTTGCCTTATACAGTATTTAGTTAGGACAGCCCCTAAAAGTGTCCAACATCTGTTAAAGAAAAAAAATCTGGCCTTGTTATTATTGCAAAATTAAAAATAGGGCTTTCACAGCAGACTAATTTCTGGAGAACATGCTGAAGCATGGAAGTGAGGGCATTCATTTATAAGAATAAGGAGTTAAAGTCCATGTGGATTAAACTTCTTTGAGAGTTTACTGCCCAATTTGAATCTTAGAAAAACCATAGACAGTGATCTTTTTAAATATGGGGTGGAATGTAGAACAGGTCAGGAAATCGAGAGGCGATGGTGGTGCTGCTGTTTGTGTTTAGTGGTGGAAACTTTGGCTTTATTCCTACAGGTCTAATTATAACAACTGGCAAAAAAATCCGCTGCATTGTAGTATTCCCAAAATGATATTCCAATTAGAAATTGGTGTTCTAGGTTATGTCCTTGTGTCCAGCTAGTTGTTTGCAGGAGGATTTATCTGCACTGTTGCCTCTTGTGTTATGGACTTGCTGCTACTTCATTTAGTCTTTACTGGAAGACTTTGCTTATAAGGACACAAGAGCCCCTTCCAGGGCTGAGCAGGTTGTCATCATAGAACTATAATGCCTTGTAACTTGCATCTGGCCTGATACAGGCAACAGCTTGGCCCATCCTGTCCTAAATATTGGAAGCACACGCTTACATAAACAAGCATAAAGTTACAGTGATGATCACACTTAGATACCACCTATTCTTTATTGCTCTTTTGATGTTTGTTTGTTAAAGATAAAATTACTCCTTCAATATGGAGACAGTTGATGGCTGAAAATAAACCTGTTTGCTTAACCTTTTATCATTCTTTCTTGCAGCTCTCAAGTTCCAGTTACAAATATAGGAGTGAGGAGTTCAAGAGACAGTTTTCTCATCTGCCAGACTCGGAGAGGCTCATAGTAGGTAAGATGTAATCACATCAAAGGTGTTTGTCTTGTGGCTGATAACTGTAGATTGCAGCAGTGCCAAGGTGTTTTTCTAGATTCTAACTCCAGCTGATACCCTTCCATTCTCCTATCTCTGAACTAACATCAGATATGTTCAGGGAAAGTTAGGTCCATACTTCTCTCTTGTACTGTCTGCTTTGTGAAAAAAGACATCCCTTTTAGGGGCTGAGAAATGAAGAAGAGGATAGAGAATCCTCGACATCGTCAGCATATGGGATGGGAGTCTTTACTGTCTTTTCCTGCTCTTTCTTTTTAGTGGGTATTTAGACATGACAGCAGTAGAGATATCAGGGTGAGCACTGAGCACAAACTCAACACGTGTATTGATTGGTTTGTGCTATGCAAGTGTGAGAACAGGTAGAGTTAAATCCTGAGAGCATTGATTTTGGTTTATGTTCTTTCCAGCATAGACAACTGACTTGGTACCACTTTCATTGTCATAACCATTTATTTTTTTTATACTGTCAGTGCCTGAGTCTGTCCTTTCACTTTCAAGAGGCAACTAGTTATGGCTGAGTGAGTTGCCATAGTTGTCTGAGGAGGAGGGAATGATTTTATAGTTGTAATGATTTCGTACTTGGATACAAAAGTGAGTGATGTTGCTTCAGTAACTCCATTATGCAGTAGATCATCCTTAGCAGAAGTTTTTCCCTTGCTCCCTGGAACTAAGCCTAGACTCTTGCCCTGTGCGCCATGATTAATGTGACTTCTGGTACTGACTGAAACAGTGAGTGCTTATCATTTAAAATACTTTCAGAGACAAATGCCAGATATGTGATATGAGGACATAAAATTTGGTATTTAAGTGTGTAATTACCATCAGCCATCATAGGAGATCGTTGGAAATCACAAACAAGTCTTCACTTGATCCTGACTTAGTTCTGTGCACTTGGATGGATTTGTCAGCATGGTGTACTGAAGGCATATAAAAATGTTTTATGCCCCATATTGGTCTGTGTAGTTTTAATACTGCCCAGACTAGTGTTGAGCATTGAAGTATGTTACCTGGTGCTGTGCAAATCTGTTAGTTTTGGGTTGATGCATTACCCTAAGCAGTGGCTTTTCACAGCCCAGTATAACAGGTTAGCTTACCCATAGGCTGGTGGTATGGATGCAGGTGTGGAAACACAGCTAAACTGGAAGAGCAGAGGTGGTGACAAGTGCACGGGGTGTGAGGGGAAAGAAGCAAGAGGCAGAGAATATCAACTTATGGTCATAATTTCTTAGCAGTGACGTGTTCCTTTTAAGCTATGACACCCTCTTTTGCTCCACTGCAAAATCCAAAGAAGGCAAACATATAGCCCTACCACCTTTGCACCTTTTACCCTCCATTATTACTTGCCTTCTGGGTAGGCCTGCCTGCCCTGTCCCACCACTGAGTAACAAATACACTGCCCAAGAACTGAGGGGTGTTTTTATACAAACACGGCATTGGGACTGTTTAAAGTTCATCTCATTTTACACAACCTCTATGAAGTTGCGATGCTGTCTGTATATAGAATCATAGAATGGGTTGGGTTGGAAGGACCTTAAAACCCATCCAGTTCCAACCCCCCTGCCAGGGACAGGGACACCTCCCACCAGCCCAGGCTGATCGAGGCCCCATCCAACCTGGCCTTGAACACTTCCAGGGATGGGGCATCCACAGCTTCCCTGGGCAACCTGTGCCAGGGTCTCACCACCCTCATCATGAAGAATTTCTTCCTAATGTGTAATCTAAACCTTCCCCCTTCCAGTTTAAAGCCGTTCCCCCTTGTCTTATCACTACAGGCCCTTGTAAAAAGTCCCTCCCCAGTTCTCCTGCAGCCCCTTCAGGTACTGGAAGGCTGCTATGAGGTTTCCCTGGAGCCTTCTTTTCTCCAGGCTGAACAAGCCCAACTCTCTCAGCCTGTCCTCATAGCAGAGGTGCTCCAGACCTTTGATCATTTTTGTAGCCTCTTCTGGACCCATTCCAACAGTTCCATATCCTTCTTATGTTGGGGATTCCAGAACTGGACACAGGAGGGGTCTCATGAGAGAGGACCAGAGGGGGAGAATCCCATCCCTTGACTTGCTGGCCACACTTCTTTTGATGCAGCCCAGGAGATTGTTGGCCGCTGGGCTGCAAGTGTGCATTGCTGGCTTGTGTTGAGCTTCTCAGCACGCTGACTTTCTTCCAGGTTAACAGAAGAGAAATTAAAGCTTTCACTTTCACAGCAACAGTTTATTCCTCCATCCTTTTCTGGCTTCAGAAGGAGGCAGTTATCTTCTAACATGCCTTTGCATTTTTAAAATGCTTGAGTTCGGTACAGAAGTAAAACAGAAGAAAAGGATTTTACTTCAAAGCATTGTTTTGATGTTTCTCCTTATGCAGAATTGGTGTAGAAAGCCACGGAGCAAACTCTGAAGCACAGTTCCAATGAACAGATTGCCAAGGACTTGAAGAAAGATTTAGTAATGGGTTAATCTGAACAATGTAGCACCTGGTCCATCAGAGGCAAAGTCATTACATTATGACTTTATGAAGCAGTGCTACTTCAGAAGGACTTTTTGCATCCTCCAAGCAAAGAGCAATTCCTTTGTTTGATGCAGAGAATCTTATCACAGACTTTGCAGTGCTCAAAGAAGCAATTACTTCCTGCTGTTCAAGAGAACTGTAACTGCTCCCATTCTCAACTTAGCCATTAGAAAAAGTGACTGTTCCACTGTAATGAGCAGTGTATATAAAGATTATATAACACATGATTCTTATAATGAAAGAGAAATTACTTAGATTTTCAAAACGGGAGTTTGAAGGAATGTCACTAATTTGACTGAAAATGCTGTTTACAAGCAGTATCTTAAGTTACTTGATCCAAAGAAGGAGAAATGCTAATCTCTCCCTTCTGTTTTGAGAGTTTTTTGGGTTTTGACAGAAATGCTAATCTTGCCTCTTTTGTGTAGGTGGGTCATGGTATTACTCATCACTTGCCCAGTGCTCTGATGTTTGTAGGTCTGAATCCCTCTCCCTCCCTCAAACTTGTAAGTCAGATGCAAACTTTTTGGCAATGCTTTCCTCAAGTCCTTGACCTCAAACTCCTGCTACTTTTGCTCTCTCTGCTCTCCCAGCATTTTGGTAGTTGACTTCTCTTTGAACGTGCGCTTATAACTTGTTGGTTTGGATTTCTTTAATTCATTTAATTTTGTTTGCAGTTATGTCTCCAAGGGCTTGTATGCGTGCCTTATGCAACAAATTTCATTTCCATTTGATTGCTTGAGGAAGAAACATGAGAGAATATTAAAAATCATAATAAAAGTTCCGTAGATGCAGTCTTACCTTGAAGTTAGGATGGTGAGGAACTCCTGAATCTCTTGGTACTTGAAGAATTGTTTTTGTCTTGTACACAAAATCAATATTCTGGTTCAGAAGATACTAGATATAATGCTTTTCAAAAATAAGAAAACTTTTATGCCTCTAAAGTTAAACATCCTGCATGAATAGGTACATTCTGGGTATTTTCTTTACCTAAGGTAAACCTTCTTTAGGTTGAAGCTTCCAAAAGGGGTTGGTGTTTCTTAACTTTCTAGCAGTAGTACGTCTGAAAATTCCTTTTGTTTGTGTCTTTGAAATTAGGAAAGTTGTCTCAGTTTTTAATGAAATGGGACCAAATCATCTGCTTTTGTTCTTAATTAGCAGGTGTTTGATGATGGGTAATTGCATTCTAGGTGAAAGCTGTTTCTCAGTAGGGATGTTTCAGACAGAGGCAGTATCATAATAAAGTTGACAGACAGCTACTGAGTATATCCACTGCCTGAGGAGCTGGATAGCTTTGAGCTGTCTTTCAGTGTCTCACTTGGCAGATAGTTTTAACTAGTGATAGGATCTGTTTAGTGGAAAACTATTATCTTACTACAACATATGAACTACTGTTATGGAGGAGTTGATAGTGTAACGTTATACTATCAAATGTTTGTGTATTCTGCTGTTTAGGTGCTGTCAAGTTTGATTTATGATTACATCTCCCATGTGCTCCTCATCTTGCCCAATATCTCTTCTCTGAAAATATCAGCCCCCTGTGCATTATCCTCTACATGGAATGCTGTCCTTGCACAGATCCTTCCATCAACTCTGGCATTGGGGTTTTCCCAGAACAAAGGTCTGGATGCAACCCAGTACAAGTCTGCCTTCACAGACTTTTGAAGAGTGAAGAAATGTTTTTTTTTTTTTTAAATTTTTACTATAATACCCTTATGTCATTTTAAGTTAACAAGTTTGGGTCAGTTGAGCTGCAATAAGTGATTCAACTTGCTCTTGCTCTCTGTGCAGATTACGCCTGTGCACTCCAGAAGGATATACTGCTGCAAGGACGCCTGTATCTCTCTGAAAACTGGCTCTGTTTCCACAGCAACATTTTCCGATGGGAGACCACAGTAAGATCTCTTAGCTCATAATCCCACCTCTTCTTTCTTCTGGGCTATTGGGTTGTAAGATTCTCTCAGACAAATCTTATCCTGTCAATCTCATGTTAGTAACTTTGCACTGAAAAGAAAGCCTGCATCTCTGAGTGGAAATGCAGTTCTGTTGCTCTGCAAAATCTAGCACTGGAGACATCTGAATTTTGAAGTAGGCCTGTTGAGTCAGTCATGCAGCATAGGAAGGAGTTCAGGAGTTATGCTAAAGCCCATCCTTTGCATTTCTGAATGATGATTTGCCTCTCCTTACCAAGAAGAGTTGCTCTATAAAGAGATGCAACAGGTACTGTTGTCCTGTAAGATCAAGATCCTGTTCAGAAATTGTCTAGCAGTGAATCTTAACTTGGTTTAGTCTCATCTGTAAATATCAGTATCTAAGAACAGCTGAAGCAAATCTATAAATGACTTCCACAAGTATTCAAATTGTGGCCTGTAGGTTTTGAACAGTATCAGCAAAAGTAGATACTTGTGACATGTTGGCCTTATATTTCTGTCAAATTAGATCACTGAGTTGGTTTTGCATTCAAGCAGTTGTTGCATCTGCTGTAGGAATAACATGAGGCAGTGGATAAGAATGGGAAGGTAGCCTAGTTAATAAGTGATGGAGATGTACCAGAATGTTTTGTGGCTGTGAAAGTGCCTATACTTTAAGTTAATCTCTTCAATTCTGCTGTGTGTGCTCAGAAGTACACAGGACAGACAGCAAATAGCTTGTGTACTTAAGACAAAGAGGGGGTACAGAAATGCTTAACTGAAAACCAAGCTTAATTTCATCTGATGGATTTGATGATTGAATGTTTCTTATTGTAGACTTGATTTAAAAAAAAACCCAACCTTTGAAATACATCCTTGAATATATAAACTAATCAAAGACTGACTTTCCAGCCAAAACAGCATATGTCCTGGTAACCTGTTTCTGCCTGCTTAGCAGAGTCATATCATAAGTGATATTGTAATCGATAACTTAAGGCAATCTGAACTGATCAGCTACAGTGCTTAGAACCAAGGTTTGGGACCTCCTCAGCAGGTTGTGCTGATGGAGAGAGGCAGTAAGTGGAGAACCTTCCACTAAATAGCAACATTTCAAGTGCTAATAAGCAAGGCAAACACACTCAAGCAGGAAGATTTTCTTGCAGTGTCTGGACTGCAGATAAACCTCTGTGGAAATGGGATAGATTGAAAGCTTCTGTGAGATGACATGGACAAGATAGTCTGTTATCCATGTCCTGCCTTATGTGTAGTGTACTGCTTGGGATGGGCTTTCAGGTCTGTGGTTTGTATGTGGTTGGGATTGTGCCCTTAATCCTCGAGTGTTGCTGGAGGAGTGGATGGAAAAAAAGAAAGGAAAAAGAAGAGGAATTTATAAGTAATCGCAGTATGACAAGGTTGGAAAGGACCTCTGAGATCATCAAGTCCAACCTATAACCCGACACTAACACCAACCCATCATCTAAACCATGGCACTCAGTGCCTCATTCAGTCTCCCTTTAAACACCTCCAGGGTCGGCGACTCCACCCCCTCCCTGGGCAGCTCATTCCAATGGCCAATCACCCTTTCAGTGAAGAACTTCTTCCTCACATCAAGCCTAAACCTCCCCTGACGAAGCTTGAGACCATGTCCTCTCGTTCTGTCACTGGTCACCTGAGAGAAGAGACCAACCCCTGCCCGACTACAACCTCCTTTTAGGTAGTTGTAGAGAGCAATGAGGTCTCCCCTGAGCCTCCTCTTCTCCAGGCTAAACAGCCCCAGCTCCCTCAGTCGCTCCTCGTAGGGCTTGTGCTCCAGCCCCTTCACCATCTTCGTTGCCCTCCTCTGGACACTCTCCAGTATCCTGACATCTTTCCCAAACTGGGGTCCCAGAACTGCACACAGTATTCAAGGTGAGGCCTGACCAGTGCCAAGTACAGGGGGACGATAACTTCTCTGGTCCTGCTGGCCACACTATTCCTGATGCAGGCCAGAATGCCATTGGCCTTCTTGGCCACCTGGGCACACTGCTGGCTCATGTTGAGCTTCCTGTCAACCAGCACTCCCAGGTCCCTTTCTGCCTGATTCCTCTCCAGCCACTCTGTCCCCAGTCTGTAGCTCTGCATGGGATTGTTGTGTCCAAAATGAAGTACCCGACAGTTGGACTTATTAAACATCATCCCATTAGAATCTTAACTTGCTTCTACAAGTGCTTGCTGTTGAGGTTACCAAATGGGGACAGTAATTGCCTTTGTGATCTCAACTGAATTGCATCCCAGTGTTAGTTTGAGTTCCTCTTGCATGTTCTGTAATTTTTTAGTCTTAACAGTTACTTTTAATATGTCTTATTAATCTGTTTGTGCTTAGATTTCTATTGCCTTGAAGGATATTACTTTCATGACAAAGGAGAAGACTGCTCGGCTCATTCCAAATGCCATACAAATAGCAACAAAAGGAGAAAAGGTGAAGACCTTTATTTAAATAGGTTGGGGTTCTTTTTAAATATAATGTCTGGGGCAGAACGCTTGTAGTTTTAAATTTGCATAAGTAATTTCCTGTCAAAGCTTTAAATGTGGTAAGGATTAGAAGACAGATTTGGTGTTTTGATCCCTGCGCATATTGACTTGATAATTCAACTTTAGTTTGATCAGCCTAGGTTATGGTTACTGCACCAACACTAGCAAAGTTTTGTCCCACTGATTCTCAAAAGAAAGCCATTTGAAAACTACAAGTTTAGGGCATGAATTCAGAATGTGAATCCTTCAGTTTGATATTTTTGGGATCTAACTGGGTTGAAAGTGCCCCTGGAAGAAAATTGCTGGCGAAAAAAGGGGGCTGCAAGGGCTGTGATATCGTGGATTTTGGGTCATGGAAAAATCTACCCATAGAATATGCAATTTGATATTCTGGGCAGTGTAAGTTTTGAGTCCATACTTGGAAAATCTGAAAAGTATGATGCAGAATGTTCTTATGTGCAACACACTTCATGATACTTCTTCTGTCAATGCCTTGAAAAGAATAATTCTTGGCTGGATAGAGAGAATAGTTTTCCAGGGTGAATGTGGAGCTGTTCTTGGTGAGCGGACTGTCATTCCTTGTATTTGGCTGTTCCCTCTCAATTTATTAAATATTAACTTCTATCAAGGAAGATGCAACTTTTTTCTGCTAAACAAATTTTCAAATGGGAAAGATGTCAATACAGCAAATTATGCATCTGATGTGATCTATTTTAGTTATTTTAATTCCCCACCTTTTAATGTGAAGAGATTATTAAAAGGAGTATGTGATGGAAGGATGGAAAGGCCTGTGACCTGTAAGAAGCAGGCATATGCATCTGTGACTTGTTCCACCTCCTGTTTGGAAATGGGAGAAAGATTTAACTGTGTAGTTAATTGAGGGGCAACTATTTCTTTATGCCAAAGCTACAAATGATTGCAATCAGATGCCCAGAGAGCCAAGTGTCTTTATATACGTGTGGATATTGGGGAACTAACTCTTACTTATTGAAAGTGGTAAAAAATGTGGATTGTGAGGAATATGAGCCCAGGTTTGAGTGAGAGGTGGATGCCATTGCATACATTCAAGATACAAGGAAGTATTCTGGGTTTCTTGAAAATACCTACAAGTGAACTTTTTGCACCTTGTTTTTCTTGCAGTTTTTCTTCACGTCATTCAGTGCAAGAGACAGAAGCTACCTCAGTATCTTCCGCTTATGGCAGAATGTGTTGCTCGATAAGGTAAGCTTGGTACCTCTGTTAAGTAACAAAATAATCTTTCTGATGCATTCAGATGTCTTTGGATGATAAGAGACTTTCCTTAAGAAATGAGCTTTTTCTTTTTGATGCAGAAATCCGATGTGGTGGTCTCCTTCGGCTCATTGCGCTTTAGATCCCAGATAAACTTCCTGTCCATTGCTTCTTGTGCTGCCATCTACAACTTTACTGTTGATGGAGCATTTTATCTTTGAGGATAGGTTGCATGCTTCTCTTCACTGCCAACTTAAGCAGATCTTACTAAATTGGTGTGCATTTGCTTCACATTTTCTATGGCTAATTTGTGATCAAAAAGGCAAGAGGCTTTTCTTGTGAAAGCTTTTTTCCTTTTAAAGGAAAAAGCCAGAAGTCACCTTCTCAGATAAGTTGAACCTTTGCCAACCAACTCATAACAACTCCCCTGACCTTGAATAAATGCAACAAAGGCAGGCTGTACGATATGGAAGTGTATTTTGGCAACTTCTGCAAGTTAGCTTGATTTATATTGCAATTTGTGGATGCTTAAGTTAATCTTTCTAAAAATGGACTGACGCTTTTGCAGAACATGGCTGTAAGTAATGCAATTTTTGTAAACCAATTCCTTCCTGTTTATGGCTCTCGCTTAAATATTTCAACACAGTTGTAATTGAACACAAATATCCATGTATAACTCTGCACTACAATGGTCCTCTGAGGCTTAAAGCTGTTGCACTATTTCTGTTGTATCCATGCAAGTATTTTAGATTAATTTTAGGGTAGGCTAGAAGCACTCTTTGACAAACAAAAGCTTGAAAATAAAGGAAAATGCCGTCTAAGGCAAAACTAATGTTTCCTGCAAATCCTTCATGTCAACTACTATTGGACTGCAGCATCATGACCATCTTGTTTGAATTCAGCAGTTAACACTGCAAAACCCACAATGCACTGTGTCATCTTTTGACTGGAATGTGCAACTGGAACTAACCTTGTTTCCCTGTTAGGCAAAGTTTGTCAGGAGTGGTAAATAACTTGATTAGTTTGTGTGCTGGAGGGTGCATTCAGGTAACACAGACCTATTCATGGGGCTGGAACAGAGTCATCAAGTTCTGTGCTGTTCAGTACTAGTTATTCCTGTGCGTTTCTACTCTTTGTCACTGAAAGAAGCATCACATTAAGTAGAATTTTTCACTTCAGAACAGTAACTACAGGATAGATATGAACTTAGAAGGCATAGACTGCATGCACGATGAGATGAAGCCAGCAGGTTTTAGGGACCAGTGCATCCGAGTAGCTTTGGGAACTTTCCATATTCTTTCTATCTAATATTATTATTAGTTTTCTTGCATCCTCACTGAAGCACGTTTAAAGATAGAAGTCCATCACACGAATTTCTACTTGGAGTTCTCAGTGGTAAAACAGAGCATTACTGTGAGGTATATGTAGGGCTTTTTTAATGTGGCACATTTGGATCTGCTTCTTTAAACAGGATTTCTGTTAGGTTAGGCTCCTGCTTCTGCAATATAGTAGTGACTTCTGATTCTCTGCTGAATGAGTTCAAATCACCTGCACCCTGCTTATGGTTCTTTACTGCTTAACCAATCTAAATCAAGCTATAGAGGGGCACTGCAAAGGTGAAATTAGAAACTGATGTTGCTAGAGCTGGATCCACTGACTTCACTACAAGGACAGCTCTCTGCTGACCTGCTGCTGGAAGAAAGCTGTTGATGCATCCAAGCAGTTTTGCTGCTTTCTCCTCAGCCCCCCACTACATATATTTGAAAGATCTCGCACGTTTGAGGCTCTGGCATGGAATGCAATGCCATGAGTAAGTGAAGCTTGGTGTTTCTGGGCTCCAGTGGTCAAAGGGATCCTGTCAGAATTTGTAAGGCTTATGACAAAAAAATCCCCAAATCTTACTCTGGAACCAGTTCTGAAAGGAGGTGGTTTTAGTGTTTCCTCTGCAAGTAGCGAAGTGTTTTAAAGCTTGTGAGTAACTTAATTATCAGGAGTCCATCTGCTAGACCTGGAGATGACATTGGACTGTTAAATTATGAAATAAAGCCCTGGTGTTGTCTGAAGTCTTAGCTCTGAACGCAGCTCTCGCAGTGCTGGATTGCGCCACCTGATGGTAGATAATGCCAAATTTCCAGGATTTGGATTCAGGGGATTGGAATTGCAGTTGCCTCAAATCACATTTGTGCAGGGGAAGTTTTCAGTCACCAGCTCTGTTCTCTTCAATTCTTCCTTGACATAGACTTCATGTTGTGAGCTTTTCCTCTTCAGAGTGACCTGTGTGCTTTACCTGACATACCTTAAGCTTTCACCTCCTGTGGAACTTCTTAGTAGGGTCAGCATGCCCGTTTCCCAGATGTCCATCTTGTGGCCATTCTGCCCTCTGCTTGAATGTTGCATGTCCTGGACAGCTGAACAAGTAGCCTTCAGTTAAGTCTGCCTTTCTATTGGAAATGGCTTGCATTGTGTGAGGGAAACAGTACGTGGTTAAATGCTGCTCTTTTCCTAAGCTTACTTTGACAGTCATGATCGTCTCCCTCAGCTCTTTACTGAAAGGACTTCTGGTCCTCTTAACTGAGTTATAATTCTCTATCTCAGAGCTTCTCCTTCAGATCTTGCTCAGAATATAATCCTGTGCATTCGGTGCCCTTCAACTTTGGTTTCTCTCGGAATCAGTGGGTCGCTTCCTCCTTAAGATGGTCCTTTCCTAGGCTATTTTTTTAAATGTCCATATGAAGACATTTCTTTCAAGGAAAATTCCACTTTTTTCCATTGCTATTGCAAAATATGCTTAGAGTGAGCTGCTTAAGCTTTTACCTTGCCATTGTTTTTTAAATGCTTCTTTGTCTAAGGGGAAGCATCATGGAAAATAAGGAGTCATTAATGTAGGTCTGGAAGAGACATGACACCGGTCTTGATAAAGCAGATAGCTGCTTCCACATCCACTGAGGCTTTCAATAATACATCAGTTTATAAAATCAGCCAAAATGCCTATTTTGCAACAGGCTATCCACATTCGTAAAACAAGTTTACTGATGGCTGCTATTGACAGTAAGAGCAATGACATTTAGACTTCTGCTTTATTTTCTTAAAGTTCATGGGTGTCAAATATCCTTCCAGTTTAAGGGAGAAGGAACAAATTAAAATCTAATTAGGCAGGTCATTCAAATCCTGAGCAAACACAGAGCTCCTTATTTCTAATGGAACAAGATCTTAACTTAATCAGTCTCAGTTCCCATGAGTCCTCTTCCTTAAGAGTTGGATTTATTTTCCTATTGTTCTTAAGCTTTGCTGGGTAGAGATTTGCACCTGTCTCCAGAGACATTGTAGCAGGTAAGTCTAGAGGTGTGAGAAGGGACTGGAATTTCTGATGAGCTGGAATTCATGTGACAAACATCTGCTAGGATAGCCATTCTGTTTTCCCTGGCAGCTTGTTAGGGACGCTTGCGAAAGAGATTTTTATTTGCACATTTGTGTGCAGTGAGGGTTTTTTTAAGAGATCAACAAGAGCTTGGGTTGATTCTGACCTTCATGTTCAGGCAGTTACAGGGGGAGTTCACTGTTTTCCTTTGTGAACAAGCAATCAGATGGATTTCCACATCAGAGTTGCCTGGTGGGAGTGTGGTTTGTGGTTGGGGGGTTGTCTCTGGAGTAAACTTGTATGGAGTGTCTTGTTCTTATTTCTGCATCTGCCCGTAGGGGGTAAAAATTGGTGGCTTTGCTTACGTGAGTGGTATTGCATAGCATTGCTTGTGCTGTGCCACCGTTTTGTCTAGCGTGAAACAAAGTATTGATGTTTTATGCTCCTGGTTGAAAAGACAGAAATGTGTCCCAGCTGCTTGTTGTAGCTTTTGTTTTGTACACAAAGAGAACTGAGGGAAAAACCCACTGTAGATTGTCACCTTTAGCTGGCAGAGTAATTCATGTTTAGATTCAGCCTTTCAAGCTTCAGAGCATCTGAAACCACCCTCTCAGAAGCAGAAGTTTGACCCAGAAAATTTGTGCCCTTCTTTGCCTTTAGAACTAATCCTTTCTGATAGAATAAAGCAAGTTTGGTTTGATCTTAGGCTGTGACCGTTAACTTATTATTTCTGGCTGAGCTAGGAATAATTGAGCAGAGTGCAAGAATCCCATTTAGAAGCAGAAGTTTTGACTTCACAAAACCACAGGAAGCGGCTTTATAGATTTCTGAAATGCATAACTTAAAGTTTCTCTGCTTTCCTTAAGCCATCGAGCTTCCTATACAAGAGCAGTCTGATTTACCCACAGATGGGCGCAGAACATGCGAATGAATTTAATTAGTGACATTAGCCAAGTAACCAGTAATTTTCTTATGACTGGAAATAAAAGCACTGGCAATATGGGGCCAGAGAAGTGAAAGTAGCTTTGTTTCTGTCCTTTAATTTCTGGTTGAAAGATATGCTACCTAAAGGAACACCTTGTTCGTATTTTGGAGGTGTGTAATGCCTACTCCTGTTCTTAGTCATGTAACGGAAGCAGATGTAGGTAGTTGTGGTTAGGAGTTTACTGGAGAAATTAAAGCAGCTGTATGTTGATGCATGTGTTTTTAGCACTGCATATCTTTGTAGAACACAGCCCCTTGGCAGAGGGAGGCTAGTGTATTAGCTGTTTTGACCCTTGATTTATAGATGTGTTTTGTGTGTTACTTTATCTTAGGTAGGATTAAGTACCTTGAAACCCATCTCTACCAATGTGACACTTGCACCCTGCACGTTCTGAAAAGCCTGAAACCTTGTGCTGGTAAATATCTGGGGGGAAACCCCCTCTTCCTGAGCAGCAGAGAGCAGCCACTTCCTGACCTGGGTTGGGTTTGCCCTGACCCTCGCATGCTTTCTCCTCTGGTTTGTGGGGAATGTCTCCCTTGGGATAGAGTTATACAATGATTTGGGTTGGAAGGGACCTTAAAGCCCATCCAGTTCCAACCCCCCTGCCAAGGGCAGGGACACCTCTCACCAGCCCAGGCTGATCAAGGCCACATCCAACCTGGCCTTGAACACTTCCAGGGAGGGAGCATCCACAGCTTCCCTGGGCAACCTGTGCCAGGGTCTCACTGCCCTCAGTGCAAAGAATTTCTTTCTAATGTGTAATCTAAACCTCCCCCTTCCAATTTAAAGCCATTCCCCCTTGTCTTATCACTACCTGCCCTTGTAAAAAGTCCCTCCCCAGCTCTCCTGTAGCCCCTTCAGGTACTGGAAGGCTGCTGTGAGGTTTCCCTGGAGCCTTCTCTTCTTCAGGCTGAACAAGCCCAACTCTCTCAGCCTGTCCTCATAGCAGAGGTTCTCCAGCCCTCTGACCATCTTTGTAGCCTCCTCTGGACCTGTTCCAACAGTTCTGTGTCCTTCTGTTGGGGGTTCCAGAACTGGACACAGGACTCCAGGTGGGGTCTCGTGAGAAGAGGAGTAGAGGAGAAGAATCCCCTCCCTCATCCTTGTGGCCGCAGTTCTTTCGATGCAGCCCAGGGCACGGTTGGCTTCTGGGATGAGTGCTCATGACGAGCTTCTCAACCCCCAGCACCCCAAGTCCCTCTGGCCAGGGCTGCTCTCGGTCACACTGTCCCCACCCAGGTGTGGGACCTTGCCCTTGGCCTCGTTGAGCCCCGTGAGGGGTTCATGAGGGGCGGGGTCCCGCCAGGAGCCGGCGCTGCCCCGGGAGCCCCGCTGGGGCTGCGGGCGGGGCGCGGCGGCTGCCGGGGAAGGCGCTGCCCGGCCAAGCCCCGCCGCCCGCCGGGAAGGGAAGCGCCAGGTTGGTGGCGGGACGGAGCGGGCGGGTGGGAGCTCCGGCGGTGGCTGTGGGCGTGCGTTTGCCTTCGTGCCCATGGATCAGCTCTTCCGTGTCCCGATCGCTCTCTACAGCTGCCTGAAAGGAGGTTGTGGTGAGGTGGGTGTTGGTCTCTTCGCCCAAGGAACAAGTGGTAGGATGAGAGAGAATGGCCTCGCGTTGCGCCAGGGGAGATTCAGACTGGATATTTGGAAAATTTTCCTCCCTGAAAGGGTTATCAAGCACTAGAACGGCTGCCCAGGGAGGTGTTTGAGTCATAATGCCTGGAGGAGTTTAAAAAACAGGTAGAGGAGGTGCTCAGGGATCTGGTTTAGTAGTGCACAGGTACAGTTGGACTCAATCTCAAAGGTCTTTTCCAACCACATGGTTCTATGATTCTCTGTCTAAAACTGTGGGTAGTGTAATGTTTGGCAGGGAGGAGGGGAGAGAGGATCATTTTTAAAGTGCTTTAAATAATGCATGGGTGTTTAATGTGATCATTTCATGCAAATAGTCGACAGTACTTGTGTTACTGCCTCATTAGCAAAGTTCTGTTCCCTTGATCAATATGGATTGTGGCTGAGGAATATTTTCCAGTGTGGTGTCTGTTTTAAGATCACTGGTATCACTCTGAGCTCTGCTAAATCCCAGAACTTCCTTTCTATCTCTTTTATTTTCTGTGTGTGTTTCTTTCTCTTTAGAACTCGAGTGGACTTTGAAACTGGTTGCTTACTTTGCCGATATGAGGTTGTCATACTACTTTTGCTTCCTAACTTGCCTGGTGCTTGGTGGTGATTTTATAAGGAGATGAGTGGGTTGTGTCTAGTCAAGGTAATGCTGTTACTAAGCAAAAGCAACTATTTTTAATAAAGCGGATTCTAGAATTGTTTCCAAGGGAGGACCTCCCGTTCCACCTTGGCAAAGTGGACAGTTGCCTGATGTAGACACCGTGTTTGTAGTGACTGAAATACAAGCCTTTGTAAAGTGCTCTGAGCATCCTGAGGAAACAGGCATGTATCTATTAAGCAGTTTGTCTAAGATCAAGGAGGGAGTCCCTGGCTGTCTACTAGTTACTGTCTTGTGCCTTATCGAGTGAAATTCGAGAGGGAGCTACGTTGAAGATATCTGTGAAAACTTTGGTGACATGGGAAGAAGCAAATAGTGGCTACAAGCGTGTGTTCTCTTGAAATAACAATTTTTCTCATGTCTGTTGTTATTGGTTGGACAGTGATGGGCTGAGAATATGGAATAGACAGGAGTATAGTTCCTCAAAATGCTGAAATCCAATCTTGAAACGTGATACCTAAATGCTTTCAGTCCTTGTCAGAATTGAGGTTAAAGGCTCTGGCGTAATTAAAACTTCTTACTGTTTTACCTCCTGTGTCTTACTGTCCTGAACTGTAGTTCTTGACTAGCTCACTTTCTTGCAGAGGCTGACCAAGCAGGAATTCTGGCAACTGGTGCACCAGAGCTATGGCTCTGAGCTGGGCCTGAACAGCGAGGAGATGGAGAGCTTCCACTCGTCGTCTGAGGACAATGGGCAGCCTCGGTAAGGGCAGGCTATAAATCTTATGAAAATACTTGGAGAGAAACAGTGTCTTCTTTCTTAGAAATTCTTTTTCCAGAGTGCTGCTGTAGTCCTATCAGAAAGGTAAAGCCTATAGTAGAAGAGTGCAAAGAACCAAACTACTGAGCATGCATAAAAACTTCAGTTCATTGTCTAAAATAGCATTGCCCCTTGGAGGAGGGCAGTAGGAAAACCTTGTACTTCCTGGATGTGCTTGGATATCAGCAGCATAGCTAAAATGGCAATGTTTTCCCATGATGGTATCTAGTTAGGATCTGTATGCCCTCCAACAAAATGGAAGGGCTGAATAGCATGGAGCTATATATGATGTTCAGACACTTTTTCCTGTCCTCTGTGGAGACTGAAACAGTTGGTTTGCTTTGTTCTCTTACTGTCTGAGGTCTTAGTTTATTTTTGAATTAGGAAGCTGGAATAATCTGTGGGTATTTTTGTTTAAACCGCTGCCTTGACTTTTTTGGAACAGAAGTGAACTTTCTTAGGAGCTGCCAGTGTCAATCTAATAATGTGGCTTTAATTTTGGTCTGTAAATGAATTTGGCTTTATAAAATTGAACAGTGTAATTCATGTCTGTCTTCAATTGTGTATTATCTCACTATGTTTGTTAGAAAAGAGATCTTAAGTTCACTGAAAGCTTTAAAAGATGTCCTATTAAAAATTTCCTGTTTTTTTTCTCCTGTAAAAAATACAATACTTTGCACCTCTGGAATAAGGGATGCAGGAAAAAATCTTGTCTTTAAGTATCTTAAAACATTTTCTTTCAATTTTTTTTCTGAGCTGTCTTTATTTGCTCTTTTCCCACAGCACTCACTTTCTCTCTGATTCACCAATGGTTTTACTAACCTTACGGTCTGAAGCTGAACCTTCTGAGAGGTGGCTAGGGTGAGGAAAACAGCTTGAGAGATCAATGAGTTGGATGTGGGAAGAATGAGTTGGTAGTTTTTAATATTAGCTGAACAGTCATGATTTGAATGCTAAAATCGTGTATGGAAGCTTTTGCCAGGTTTTTTAGCTCTTATCTCCAAAAATATCTTCCTTTTTGCTTTGGACAGATCCAGCATTTGTGATGATCCTGGAGAAAGGGATGAAAAACTGCCTAAAATGATTGGTTTAGTTCGGGAACCCACACTTCAAACAGAAGAAGAGTCACTCAATATCCACACATTGCCAGGAGTAAGTGCTGAGAGTCTTTCATACTGCTTGCAACTGATAAGCATTATGCTTAACTTCTGTATCTGTAAACATATGTGTAATGCATGGGGATTGCAATTTCTGAAGAAACCTTTAATATCAGAAATTGAATATCTTCAGACTTCAATAATCTCTTTTGTTTGGAAATGAACGAACTTCTATATAGGAGAATATGGTTGATAAGTTTCAGCAATGTCCTGTCACAGACTCACTGCACAACCTGCCTGGAATGCTGAGGCTTATGCCTTGGTCTTCCCAGCTGTAAACCCAGAATTAATCATGTTTTATTCACCTTGCTAGGGACCGAGTGCATTTTTATGTAAGTGCTTTATGAAGGTAATCTCTTTATTCATTTCCAATGTTTTATTGCTTGTGCTATTTGTTGTTAAGAAATATCTCCCCTTATGTTTCTGTCTTGACTATACAGGAGGTTTATTAGAGGGTAATTATACTGTGTTATCCTTGCTTTCAAAGGTCAGTCAGTCTGCTACTGTGAATATATTAAGCTTTTTTATTTGGATTTGTGGAAATGTTTCAGTAGGAAAAGGGAAAAAAAATCCAGCTGTGATATAATAAAGAGGAGTTTTCTCTTAATGCAGCCAGAGAAGAATGGGTGCTTCACTTGTGATGATGTATGAATTTGTATTTGGCTGCCTGGGGGAGGGGAAGTGCATTAGTAGTGCTCCCTGAGGTGTGCACAGAGCTGAGACTTCTGTGTGTAGTTGTAAGTTACAGACATTTTTCTCTTGATTAATAGATACTCCCAAGGGAAAGGTCTTGGTAAGCCAAATAAAGCACTGAAATGTTTCTTATAAACTTCACTAGGGCTGGGTACCTAATTGCTGTTTGTGCTTAGGATGATTTGTGGAGGGAGGAAAGGAGATGTTGTAAGTGTTCTTGCTACCGTGTAGATCTTCTGGCTTTTGATGCTTGCTGAAATTGATCTGAAGGTTAAGCAGGCTTTAATAGTTTTGTTGAAATCCAAGTTAATGGCTGGACACTCATACCTAGCAAACAATGGTGTTTGACAGATGCTGGAAGCTTAGCTGTTTGGATGATGGGTATCTATCATGGAAATCCTAGCAGTATAAAAGAAGATTTTTGTGAGGGGTGTAAGGTAGGCTTGTGGATGCTGCAGAAATTTGAGCTCTTGGGGGTAACTAAAGATCTACTTAGGCAGCCGTGGTTTGGACTTGTAAGTCTTACTTGCACAAGAACAAGTTATTTTTAAATAATTATTCTTCCTAGAGAAATGTTGTTTGCTTACTGAGTGCCACACCCAGAGATGTCTCTTGCAGGTGCTAAATCTAATTGACCATGTTGGTAAGCAATAATGCCTAGGGATTTGGTTTGTACACAGGGAAAACTGCTTTGAATAAGCTGCTTTCAAAAAGTCCTTTAATTATGGTGTAAAAGTGCAGTCTTAAATGTGAAACTAAACTGGTCAGCGTACTGTTTCAGTGTAACTAAAATACATGATTGTGTTCAGCTCTGGTGTCACTTGGCACTTCTCAACAATGTTGATGCACTCTTCACAACCCCTGGATTACAGAGTATGTTGTAGAAGCACAGGGGCAATAGAAGGAGGAAAGTAGTGCTTGGAATGTATGTTTTTTTTCATGGGAGCTGTTGCTCCAGTCTTCTAACTTGAGCCTGACTTTCCTGCTCTGTGCATGGCATAGTGGGGCTGCTCTTACGCTGCTGGTGACAGCTCCACCTGTTCCCCACATCCCTAATCTCCATCAAAATGATGTCAGAGTTCCTTGGATTTGTGCTGGAGCTATGTCAGTTTTCAGATTATTTAACTA
This sequence comes from Dromococcyx pavoninus, assembly GCA_033558185.1. NCBI lineage: Eukaryota > Metazoa > Chordata > Aves > Cuculiformes > Neomorphidae > Dromococcyx > Dromococcyx pavoninus. The sequence continues at coordinate 507,497 of JAUMJL010000432.1, read as the reverse complement.
CAACTAGCTCTCTTCTGTTTTTCATCTGTGTTGGTAGAATATTTTCAATATTGAAATGTCGGTCCTGTCCTAGTTCCTGTTCTGTGACTGAGTATAATTTCAGGCATGGTAGCTCCTTTCAGTATCATTTGTTAATTGATCTGCTTTTCTGATGTAGTCTTCCTTTTTTTGACCTTGAGGAAGTATTTTTGCCTGCTTATACTGCAGTCAAATTTATGCCTGTCTCTGCTTTTCAGCCACCCACCTTCTACTAATGGCCCTCAGTTACATAAAAAATTAGATGGTCTTTATTTTGAAAAAATCCAAGAGGTACAGGAAGTTCGTGATTATTCAAGTAGGGGATGCTTTTGCTTTTTTGAGTCAGTGCTGAATAATCTTTAGGGATGATGGTATTGCAGATTAATTGGAACTCCTCTGTTGAGGAGGCCTGATCTTATTTGTTATGGTCCACAATAGCGCTGTAAGAAGGTGAATCGATACTACTGGAGGTGTTCGAGGCTGGGTTGGATTGGACTTTGAGCAACCTGGTCCAGGGGAAGGTGTCCTGCCCATGGCAGGGAATGAGATGATCTTTAAGTTCCCTTCCCTCTCAAACCATTCTAGGATTCTATCTATTATTGCATGTGGGGGACTGTACTACTGTTGATACCAGCTGTTTCACTGGAGGCAGTGGGAGATGTGAGGAGCTTTATTTTGGGTGGCATTTTGAGATGTATAGACCCTGGGCATACACTTTCACTGCATTTCTTGTGTGCAGTGGCAGGTAAGGTTAACTGCCAGTTGTTATAGTTTAGAGTTAAGAGCTGCCTCATTTATTGTCACTGATGTTTCGAGGGATTTCCTGCTTGTGTGTTGGAGATGCCAAGTGATACTTTCACCTTGTTCCTGGGACAGTGTTTTAAAGCTTTTTTGGTTTTGTCAAAGGGTAATGGAGCCCTATAGAATAAAAAAACTCTTCTAATATGTAATTAGGATGATACAATCTTGTTGAAAAAGGGAGATCCTGCCCATTTCATTATGCCTCGACGCAGGGTTGTTGGACCCCTTGCTAAACTGGCAGGAAAAATTTAACCCAATCAGTGAAACATAAATGTTCTCTGTGCTAAGTTAATGAATTTGTAAATGCCAGTGTTGTTGCAGGGAAGGGGACCAAACTATGCAGGTAGGTGCAAGGGGCCTGGGTGGGGGGTAAACTGTCCCTTTAAGGCAGCTGAGTGTATGACAGTACAGAGGAGTAAGTCTGTCATTTGTGACCAGGGTAAAGTGAAAGTTTGAAATAGAGAGGAAGGGAGGTTGGCTGAGGTAGGGGAGCAAGGGAGAAATTAGTGCTTAACTTGGTGGCAATTGAGCAGATGGAACTTGTGGCTTCGTTTATGACTTTCTTATTTGAAAACAAACTTTTTTAAATGGTCTGTGATTTACTGATGCAATTCCACCCCCTCACCCCCCCTCGGTTGTTTCAGGTGGAGGAGTCCCCAACTGAGAAGCAAATAAAGAAGAGCCCTCTTCGATCTTCAGAAAGAAAATCTGTTAAGCTGGTCAGGAGCAGGTCTTTAGAAAAGTCCTTGGACCTCAATGAAAATGAAAATCTTCCAGACAAGAGCAGTGCCTCAGATAGTGAAGAAGGTAAATCTCTTAACAACTGGGATCTGTAAGGCAACCCAGCTCTGGTGTTATCTCACTTGTGGAGCAAGTTAGGGAACTTCCTGATCTTATGAAACTTGTTTGTTTGGATGAATTGTGGTAAAAATATCTTTATCTTATTCCATTCCTGGCAAGAAAAAAGTGTTTAGAATGAAAAGAAATTGCAGGGTTTTTTTTTCCCTCCTTTGGTGGGTAAAGAGTTGCTAACAGCTTTACAAAAAAGGGAAGGTTTTTGACAACGTGGTAGTGTTTGTTCAATTTCCATGCCCTCATGGGTATTTAAAATATTTTTCTTTCCTTTGTTTTCATTTCTTGGGAACTGAGGAGAAACTGTTCTCCAGTTGCTGAAAGATTCCCCCACCCTGCCCACCCGTGCTTTGTTATGCTTCTACTTTCTTAAGGCATATGGACTGTTATTGATGGAGTAAACTTGAGTAACTCACTGAAAGCCCAGACAAGACAATTCCCAGCTTTCAGGAGTGTATTGTGTGTATTCTGAATCTGGTCTGAAGATGAAAAACCTAAACACATGTATCTTGGAGCAGCTTTTACTTGGTGTGGCAACAGAGTTGGTATCTTAACGGATCCTAACATACCATCCTCATAACTCATGCCTCAATACCCAGTAGAGAATGAGAAGAAACTTGGATACCACAGCAGTGTTAGATATAGTAACTTTGCTGTCACGTGCTTACTTTCCTCTTCTCACTGTAGAAGAGAAAAGCATAGCTGTGTACCTCATAGTGGTTTGGGTACGAGAGTTTTTGTTATGTTCTGGGGAGACAGTAAAGCCAGAGCGTGCCTTCTACCTAGGCTGGATGACAGTGAGACTTGTGTTGAGGTCTGTAGGTGCCTGTTCTGTGCTCCCACAGTAGCCCCTGGCAAGTTTTTGCTCTCTAGGTTGAGATTTTCACTTACAGTGGCTGTAGTTGTTCAAACAGCTCACTCTAGCTATGGTGGATGCTCTGTTAAATATCCCTATCATGGATTCAGTAAATGCCTTCAAAATGAAGTGTGTACAAGCTGGATTGGTTCTAAAGTTGTATAGTGGAGTGCAAATGAAGGATGGAAAAGCTCAACAGTAGCAGTGTGCTTGGTAGCTACTGGATATTTCTTTCATATGCAAAGAGGTAATTTTCATCACCTGTTGATGAGACTAGAACAGTTCAGTTAATTGAGACCAACTCTTAATCTGTCTGAGAAATTTCACAGCAGCAGAAGGTTTTGGCCTTTGGATATTTTGGTTTCTTGCAGTTGTCCCACCTCTCTTCTGTCTGGATAGTATTTTTTTATGGCAAAGGTCTCCAGTGAAACTGACTGAAAATAGTCCTGTTAGCTTTTGTGCTGCTGTTTGCCTAAAAGATAGCAGTAAATACTCCCCATCATCCCTGCATTGCTGATGTTGAATTAATAGAAGACATTAAACTGAAGAGGTCTCTTTAATAAAAACAGAACTGACCTCACACTGCTTTTCTTATTTCTCCTCTCTCTCCCCAAACTAGTCTTTTTTTTTTTTATTCAGAGCAGGATTTTCTAGTCCTGCAACGTTAATCTTTTCTCTGATTCTCTTCTTCATGCTTAGGTTTTTTCTTCTGTTTTTCTGTCTGTTTTCTGTTGCAGTTGCCCTGTACTCTTACAGGGTGAATTCCTTCATGCAAACGAAACTAGCTTTCCTACATGGCAAAGGTTTACCCATGCGATTAATTTCCCTTGTGTCCTCTGGCTTATACTCTGGAGGTGTCCTGGCAAATAAGGTGAGGGGCAAACTCAAGACTGTTGTTCTCCAACTCCAGGTCCATTTGACACCTAAAGCTGGAATGCCAGGGCCTTGGCAACACTAGTTTCCTTGCCCCAAGCTATTTTCATGTTGCTTACCTGGAGTGTGGGGAATGTGTGTCTTAACTGTGCACTGCTGGCCTGTTGACCTGCATCTTGGTGCTTTTGTTCAGTTTATAAACTGGAGTATAAATCTCAAGCCATGATAAACTTTTGGCTAAGGTAAAAAATAACATCTGTGATCTTGATTCTGAATTTCAGGAAACAAATTTTAGTTCAAGCATAGAATATGTATTTCTAAAACAGAGCTAGGAGACTGAATTTCCTCAAATGACTGGTTTGTATGTAGAGGTTTTAGGTTTCTTTGCAGTGACAATGTTTAGCAGCATAAAATACTTCAAAGAAGGAAGGGGGAAGCAGGAAATTGGAAAAGTCTTCTCTGTTAGAAAGCTTGATTTTATATGGGGACTTCATGAATTCCTGATCTCCTTGCATAACTTGACAGACTTACTGTATTTCTGCTAATAACCACCTTAAATGTGTGGTCTGTGGAAGAGTGTAACTGCTTGCATTGTAGTGCTTTGAGATGGGGACACTGGTGGCTTGGCTTTTCTTGTAGATAGGGATATATGGGGCAGAAAATGCCTGAAATACAGGGTTGCTGAATTTAGTTAAGCCCTGTTTCCTCCTACCCTCAAGACAGGAAACGTTGGATCTACAATGTATGTAAGGCAGAGTATACATTGTAGATCCCTGTTACCTTGTTGGCATTTTAATCAAAATACTGAAAGCATGTATTTTGTTGAATATATAACTTGTTGCTTTGGGGTTTGGAGGATATATATTTGAGTTGTCTAAAGTTGTAAGGCTTTGTATATTTTTTTATTCTTGTGAGCTGGAAAAAGCTAGCATTGCCATAATAATTCTTCAGTACTTCTGCAAGTTAATTTTTGTCCTTAGTCTTTTAAAGTGTAGGAGAGCTTTTTGATAGTGGTTAATACAGTCTTTAAATAGATGAGGTTTGGGACATGTTCACTCTAGGAATTAGTATAATTGACTCGATGTCAGGTGTACTCAGTTAAAGGCTCCTACCTGCCTATTCTTCATGCAATTTTTCCCCATCCTTGGTGGCATAGAAATATTCCACAGTGCCAAGATTTGCTTACATCCATTTTTTTCTCTCTTGATCCTCCCTCAGCTCTGTGGAGTGGAAAAATCAGCTGTCTTATTAATTTGTTTGATAGCCTCTGCTCTTATCGGTTCAGCTTTCTTGATTTGCTTGTGGTGTGTTTAGCTTTGAGCTGTTGGTTGTTAATGAGAATTTTAAGAACAATTTTTTTCCTGTCCCCTTCTCCCCTCCAGTTTTCTGTTTGTCTTTTCTTGCACTGCAGATGTTTTCAAACCTCTGCAATCACTGCTGCAGAATGGTATTATATTCAAACATTATTTCACAGCTTGCTTTGGAGTGATGAAAATGACCTTATGATGTGCAAGGGAGTAGTGGGGGAGGGAACAGACTTGTCTTTATGCTGAACCAGGATACTCTGGGTAATATGTTAACTTCTGGAATTCCAGATCCCTAGGGATCCTAACCTAAAGTCACAATCATCTCATGTTCTCATATCAGATGTAGCTCCAATTCTTCTATAAATGTATGCAGGCTAAGAGTTAGTGGCTCCTAATTGCATACTGCAGAGAGGATAGAACAGCATTAAAAGTTAAGGAGTTTAGACTGATACCTAGATACCTGTGCAAAACATTTAATTCATAAACAGTATTTCTGAGCTAGTCCTAAGTTAGATGCTTGATGTTGCTCTAGTATTGAGACAAATAAAAGGCAGGTAAGCTTGTTAAACAAAAAACCCCAATAGATACCTATGTGTATCCATTTGTAGCAGAGACAAGTGATGGGCCTGAGATAGCAACCCAATTTCAGATTGGATTTTCTGAAAATACTGCTTTATATTATAACACCATTTTTTAAAACTTTGTTTGTTCCAAGAGTTCAGAGGGATTGTGGCTAAAAACACATTTCTCAGACTTTCTCATGCACTTGTCAATTCGTTGACTATTCCCTGTTGGAGACATGGCTGGGTAGAATTAGTGTAGGTAAATCAACTAACAGGAAATTTTGTAGAGACCCATGGATACTCTTGCTTAAGACTCAGTACAAAGAGAACAGACTTCATGCTTGAAGAGCAAAATCTCAGTAGCAAGCTCTGCACCTTAAGGTAATAATGTGCATATTCTAAGTTGCTGTAGCTTATACCTTGCATTAGCAGAAACGTAGGCATTTCAGGTGAGCATGAAGTTGTGGTTTAGTTAAGCTTCACTGGGCCAAAGGTAACTTTTATTATCTTGTATTTGCTAAGACATACACAAATAGCTGTCAAAGCTTATCTATTGCGTTGTGACTTGATCGTGTCTCTGGGCCTTTGTATTTTTTTTCCAGTGATAGTAGATTCCTTGGGATTGTCAAGGTCCAACTGAGTAAAACTTAATCAGAGTAACTAGATTTGAATTTCCTGGTATCTGACTCTGCATGTTAGCTGATGTGCAGTAGGCAAAGGGGTTGTCAGCATCAGTACCTGAAGCTTCATGTGTATTAGTAAAGAGTGGAAATGGGGAGTGTACTCCAAAAGGAAAGGTCTGTGTTGTCGGGGCTTGTTAGCTGAGGTCAGACTTACAGTTCACTTGGGGTACAGTTTGATGGTGTTAGGCTCAACTCTGAGAGGAGGTTTGGTGAAAATCCAGGCTGAATTTCTGGCTTCCTGCAGAATGTTTCAGCGCAGCAGAATCTGTATTACAGCTATGATGCATATTGCCTGGTTAAATAGGCTTCTTAAAAATGTTTGCTTGCTTTTGTCCTGCCTCGCAATTGTGTGTAATTACAATTACATAAGCAGAACATGATGTGGGAAGGAAGTCCGTCTCTTGTGCAAGCACAAAAATATGACACTCCTGCTTCACTTTTTGCATTCTACATTGAAACCTCATTAGGTCAAAGAGAACTTTTTTGGAGATGTGTATAACAGGGACTTTCATCTTGCTGAAAGCAGCCCTGGAGCCCGAGTCTGCTCAGAGCCAGGACTGGATTTTGTTGGGGACTGTTGTGGTGTTCAGTTGCTGCATTTGCATTTATCAGTACTGATTGCTACCAAGGTTCAAGTGCTGTAACCTTAGCTTGTGAGCTATAGCTTTTGCACTGGTGGCTGGCACCAACCTTTGCCAGCTCTGAGCGTTCATTTGTATCAGTTGAAATGTTAGGCATCCAGACTTCTGTCTTGCTTCTGCAAGATTTGCTTTCAGGCTTTTTGTCTCATTGTAGTGAGGGGGTGTTGTTTTTTTTGATGGGGAAGTAGGTGATTATAGTTTAGGGTGAGCTTGTTTCTAAAGCATAAGCAGGTTGAATTGGGATTGGCATAGGAAACTGCTTGCCCTCCAGGATTATAATTCTGTCCCTTATCTCTTGCAAGAGTGGCTGAGACAACCACAAAGCTGAGTCATGCCAGCAACCAACAAGAAGCAGAAATAGTGAAGATCAGGGCTGCTACAGCCACAGAACACCACCAGGGTGTGCCTTGGTGGTTTTGAATTAGGGGATGGCTGTTAAGTGTCTTGGTGCACTTTTCAGGACTGCAAAATGGAACAGGGTACCTCTTGAGTTCCTCCCTCCATACCTATTTATAGGAGTAGGTGTGTTTGGGAGAATTGTTTGGGAGGCTGTGCCTAGTCTCTTAGACTGTGGACACTGCCAGCATTAGAGATGTTAAAAGCAGAATTCTGAAACTAACCACAAGTAAAAAGAAAGCCATTATGATTTCACTCTCCTGCTTGCTATGCATATGTTCTTTGTACAATAAACATAAGTATTAATGAAGGTTTTTCTCTTTGTCTTCCCAAATATTTTGTGTAGGATTAGCAGAATACTGAAGGCAAAACCAAAGGGATGTGACCTTGTGGTGTTGATTTATCAATTTATATTTGCACAGGGAAATGGCTGGGGGGGAAGGCCTTGAAAATAAACTCTGGACTTTGTTTCTGAAGACCATCCACCTACCTAATCATATAGTGCTATCATTACTGTGTTTCTGAGTGAGAAACAAATCCTAATGCAAGCTTGGGAAGGATTTGAGCTGTAATAAAGTGTAGAAAATTATAAGGTTTATTTATAATACATTATTTCATAATACTGTGCTTTTCTTACCCTGATCTCTCTGCCTTTCTTTAGCAGTGAAGGAGACTGTCTCTGAGAATGATCTCTATGGGAGAATTTTTATAAACAGAGTTTTCCACATCACTGCAGACAAGATGTTCGAAATCCTTTTCACTAATTCTCACTTCATGCAGAGGTTTCTCAATTCCAGGAGTATAGTAGGTAATATACTCTTCTCCCTTCTATCCGTGTTGCAAACTACCCTGAAAAACTTCAGCCTCTGAGAAATGTTAAATATGGCTAAGTTGAATTTTAAGTTTCTCCTTGCTTTAAAAGGATCTCAAAGCTTTAAAGCTCATTTTTGAGAGAGGATATATGAAGTTAGCCTATTGTTTCCGTAGGTCAGTCACGTTTTGGAGTAAAAAGCTCATTTCAGTCACCGCAGAACTGCACCTTAATGTTTGAATTTTGGATAGGCTATTAACTTGATGTGTTCTGGTGGGTGTCTCTGAATACATTGTGTCCCAGAAACAGTGAAATGTGTGTGGCTGGCACACAGGCAAAAATCATTGCATCCTCCTGAAAGATTCAGCCTTTAATTTTCTGGATGAGTAAATTTTATTCACTGAGATCATAAGAACAGCAAATTAAGTCAAAAAAAGGTAATATTTATTCAGTGTCAGCTTGGAAAGCAAAGTGGCAGAAGCTTTTGATAATAAGTGAATCTATTCAACTCTTAAGCAGATGGAAAATGACCTATTTTCATTTAATTGCTCTTCTCCCCACCCTCAAGTCCCTTCCAGTAGACTCAGGTTCAGCTACTTAGTGCCCCATGTTTGTTCATCAGTGAACTACAGTTTTCTCTTTTTTCTGCAAAAAACACAGCCATTTGCAATCAAGTTTTCTGTGTCTCTTCCTGCCACTGTTCTTAAACTGTTAAGATATGGAAGATACAGAGAATAATGCCTGTTAGGTAATCTGCATGTGAGATTTTGCATGATTTCTCCTCTAGATGCTGTATCAACCCCTTGGAATAGAGATTCCAGTGGCAATCAGTTGAGGACTTTGACGTACACTGTAACAATAAACAATCCACTTTGTGGGAAGTTCACAACTGCAACTGAAAAGCAGGTACTTTGTGGCTGAATGTGTCTGTTTGGTGCCCTTTAAAGCAAGGGAGAGGTCAAATCTGTGGTCTGTCAGAGACCTGACCATGGATTAGAGTTCAGTGAGCTGAATGTGGAACTGCAATTTAAATGTGGCATCTTTAAGGGCAGCTTGCTGCTCCTCTCACCATTAGTGAGCAAATGCTGATGAAATCACAGAGGCTTTCATAGCCATAGAGATTGCAGTAAGTTTCTCCTACAGAGTGTGGTTTTTCAGTCTTTCTCTGTAGTGTGCTCAGAGTTGGTTGATCTAACCTAAGGGATTCAGGCCAAAAGAAAAAAAATCAGGTAGTACTACTTATTTTTATTTTCTTTTGTGGTAGATCCTGCATAAGCAGAGCCAGAAAGGTCAGTCTTACCAGGTGGATGCTGAAGTACTGACCCATGATGTCCCCTACCATGATTATTTCTACACTGTGAACAGATACTGCATCAGCCGCACATCCAGTCACAAGTGTCGATTACGGTGAGCCTGAGTGATGCACAGTGGGAGGGGAGAAGCCAAGGCACATATCTTATGGGTTGATGAACTGTGCTTATCAAGAGATCTGCCAACAGCATAGAGAAGGTCAGTTTCTTTTGAAGCTGATGGTCTATTCTGAAAAAATAAGCTTGGTTTATCTCTTCACGTGGATGGTGTATTTGAATCTTACTAATTCAGTGAGAAATGAACTCTTACGTTGACTCTACAATGTATGGAACTCGTCTCCAAGACTGAACAAGGTTCTGATCAGACTTGTGTTTTCAAGTGCAGCTGTGAAGTGGGATAAATTGGAACTACCTGAGATGTTTTATTACAAAGTTTCCCAGATATCCTTGCTTTGGCTCCGCAGGGGAGAGTGATTTCACAGGAAGGTGCAGGGAAAATGGAAGATGTCCAGCTTTGCAGTGAGGGCACTCAGGTTAATCAGGCCTCAATATTAAACTCTCCCTAGCTAGGGGAGTCTTAAAAGGCACTTCCTTTTCTTCTCACATTTGTTGAAAATGTCTGAAGTGATCAGATTCCACATTCAGTACATTTGGATGGCTTTCTGACTATGTAATCCTTGGTAGTTTTTGTGCTGTCTTTAGTAAGACCTTTTATCTCAAACATCAGTACCCAGGAAAGGCAAGCAAGCCTGAATTTTATTTTGGTTTATATCAGGCTATAAAATTGCTGAAAACTCCCCCTCTACTGGGAGGAGAAGGGAAGAAAGCTCCTTGAACAACTGTTCTGGATGATTTTTTTGAGTGAGTCATTCTTCCTCTTTGAGGGCTGTGTTTGTTGTGTGTGAAACACATGGCTACCTTTAGGGTAGGAGCAGCCCTAGGTTTCAGTGTGGTGCACAGAGCAAGCACGTATAGAACAGAACGTGTTTGGTGTTACACCTGGCTTTATTGTACTGCATTTAAAATGGCTTAAAAACTCTATTTGAAAGATGGAACAGCTCATTTGTTAGACTGGAAACACCATGGGCTTACACTGCTTTGGATGATTATTTGAAAATGTTATAAAAAATGAGTTCTGGGACAGTCAGTGTTCTTGGCTTAAACAAATCTAAATTGCAGGCTATCCTTTTATCCTTTATGGAGAGCTTTGGGGTTCATTCAGTTGTTAGAAGCAGCCCTCTGAAGGATTTCTACTCCATTTTGATTCTGGAAGCATTACTGATTAACTTGACCTGGGGAATGCAAGGCTGGAATGTCAGTTCTCCTCTGTCAGGCTCACAGAAAGACAGATTTTAATTTCTGTGTATTCAGGGTGGGATTTGAGCACTTGGTGCATGACTGGTGATAATGAATTCCACCTGCTGCTGTTGCAGTGCCCTTGCAATATGTCATGCATACACATACAGAGTAAAAAGCAGTACTTTATGATTTGGAATGTTAAAATGAACATTTGAATCTCCTGAAGCTTTAGCTAGCTGTATTGTCTTTGCTGTCTCTCTCTTTCCTTGCTTCAGTGTAAGTGCTGCCCAGGTGGAAAGTCAAGGCAGTTGTAGTTGGTATTTCAGACTATGGACATAAGCTACAGGCCTGCTTCTGATAAGAGATTTCTGCTATCACTGTGCTACCTGAGAGCACTCTTTCACTGTTGCATTCTCTTTATTAGGGTTTCTGCAGAAGTGAAGTATAAAAAACAGCCCTGGGGCCTTGTCAAATCTGTAATTGAGAAGAATACTTGGGGAGGAATACAGGAAAACTTCAAACAACTTGGTGAGGCGTTTTCTTCTTTGGTAGAGTGAGTAGGCTACCTTTCCTGTGTATGTTTTCATGCCTGCCAAACCTGATTTCTTAAACTATGGTTTGAAAAGAGGGCATCACCAAAGCAATCTCCAAGTTGGAAGTTCTTGTAATCAATATATCTGCCAATTCCAGGGTATAAAAGAAACCTGGTAGCTTTGTGCTAACAAGGAGCTCTTGTATACTTTGTCAGTAATTGTTTTCTGAAGGAAACATAAGGAGCAGCAGAAAAGCTGTTAATTTTAACTACATGTGCCTGTGTTTAAGTATTTCCTTGACTGTGGGAACGAGAAGAGAAGCAGTGGCACTTGGCAGGCTCCCTGACTATGTCTGTTAACAGCCTGGCCAGGCTGCAGGCTCACAGTCTAACACAATTCCTAGTCTTAGTCTAACAGTGTCTTGAAATGCTCCCCCAGCTGCTGTCTAGCAGATCATTAAACAATCCTGCACAGGCTGATGAGTGTACAGCACATCTGAGAAGTGTACAAAGTGCCACCTAGCAAACAGGACAGGTAGTACAGGTCAAGGTTGGTGTAGTCAATTACCTGCTTCAAGCTCATTTACCAGAGGGTGCACTTGCTCCCTTCACTGCCACCCTCTGTATCTCACAATTCAAGGGTTCACTGCTAGGCTTTTTAGCTTTCCTTTTGAAAGGTCAGTAACCTTATTTTTTCCACTGCAGAATCAGATCTTCTAATGGAGGAATATGCAATGAATCAGTCCATAGAAGACTCTGGAAAATTAGTTGCCTTGAGGCGAAGACGACGCACTTTACACAGGAGTCTGGCAGAATCACTTCCCAGACGCTCTTCCCAGCACTCCTCTGGTGAGATGGGAGTAGAGTCCCAGGGCAGCATAACAGGTGGGTATTTTCATATTAAATGTTTTTCAAAGGGTGTGTTCAAGAAAGCTCAATTCTTAAAATAGTGTAAGAGTAGCACTTGCGTGTAGGTTACTCTCATTGTCTTTACCTAATTGGTGTCATAGCAAATGCTTTACTCTGTTCAAGCTTGCATAAAATAAGATTTCGAGTATGCATAGTCACTTTTAGGATGAGTATCTCATGAAATCAAGCTTTAATCTCACCCTCTGTTTTTAAAACAAAGCCTAAAATGCTGCAGTGTACCTGCAAAGGATTGAAAGTGAGGTGGGATCACAAAGAATTTACCCTGACTTGTGTAAAGTTGCTGAAAATCTGCTTTATTCTTCAAATCACTGCACACTCAGGTTGTGAGTTGATTAAACTTTGTCCCTTGCTTCTTGAGCCTGGCATCTTGGTTGTGTTGGTTGGGGTTTTTTTATGTTAAAGAGTTTATGTCCTATCTCTTTCTGTAATTTGTGGGTCACTGAAGCATTTCTTGCCCCTAGGCATGACAGACTTGGCCACTACAGTATACAACATTAGCTGCACCTACAGAGTCAAGGAACATTTGTGCATTAATGTGTACCAGAGGATGGTGGGTTTCATGATACCAGTTGACTTATAAACACTGAAGTAGGAGCAAGTGCTCTCTCCTAAAGAGGGGAGAAACAGCAATTGAGTATAGCACTGAGAGAGCATTTGGATCTACAGCACATATATCATCTTTACCTAACTAAGGCTACTTCCTGATTACTTAATTTTGCTACTGCTGCTGCTTTTCAGATGAACGTGTCTGTCTCAGTGTACATTATAGCTGTCATGTATGCTCCTTGTCCAGGGCAGGAAATACAGAAGTTAGAAACTGTTTTAGAGGATCAGGGAAGTTTATGTTTAAGAGCAACCTGCCCAGAGTGGTAGGTGACTGCTGCTTAGTTTGGAGAGGACATACACACTTCCTGGTTGTCAAAGGGTAATGTAGCCAGAACAAGTGGAAGAAAGCCACTTTGCAGGCTGTCTCTACTAGTGTGTGACTAGCAGCTTGTGTGCTGAATGAGTTTCCATAATGGGTGGGCTGTAGCCTTCTCAAGCTGTCTAGGTTTAATGTGAATGTATCCCAGAGCTGGGTTCTTTCCAGCATACGGGGGTAGGGGAAAATCTTCCTCCTGATGGAAGAGCCTGACGTTCCACTAAATTGTCAGAAATGACTACAGAAGCACCTTGGTGAATGTTGGAAATGATCTTTTTGCACCCATGTGATCTGTTTTTTTTCCATCAGAAGCTGTTGAGCTATTCTGTGTGAAATGCTGGACACTGACGTGTGTCTGTAGGCATCCTTTAGGAATGTATTTCAGTACTTTTTAACCTCCTTCTCTTCCATGCCCTATAGGAAGGAAAAGAGATGCTGTAAGTAGGACCACCACCATCATTGTAGTAATGAGTGTCTTGTAAGTACTCACTTGCATTAAAACGTGGCTTGACTCAAGCTCATCTTGGTCTTTATCTGTATTTGCCTGTATCTCACTTGCATGTTAATGTTGCATGTAGCATGATAGATCTGAACCTCATTTGAATGTATATAAGGAGCACTTAGGTATAGGAGGGGAGTTGATTGCCTTACAAAGTGGAATTAAAATGCTGACTTGCCAAGTGAGGCTACATTCAAAACATTCTAAAATTTACTCAGTTTTAGAAGTTCCAAGAGGAGACGGTGTTGTAATTCCTATAGGTTGCTATTACATAGCTTAAAGCTAACTGCTAGGAATTGTCTGGATAGATCTTAATTTTTCAGGATAGCGCTGCCCCGTGCTGTTTTTCTCCCAGAAGGATTCTCTTATTAGCTCTTTGTAGCCCAAGTCTTGTTTCTGTAGAGTTGCAGCTGAAATTGTTACAGAACTTTATTTTTGTTCTCTTCTCTCTTCAGTTTGCTGCTCTTGGTCTTGCTGAATATAACACTGTTTCTCAAACTGTCAAAGATAGAGCATGCAGCTCAGTCCCTCTATCATGTTCAGCTTCAGGAGGAAAGCTCTTTGAAGTAAGTTGAATTCACAACTTCTTCTGATCTAGATTTTGAATGATGAAACTTGGTAAGCTTTCAAAAGCTGCTTGGGCTTCCTGCTCTTCTGTGGTCTGTGCACATATCCAGTAACATGTCTGACTGCATCGTGCAGTAATAAGTTTCTCCTTTGACAAGCTGTTTTTTGGGGGAGTGTTAACCTTAGCTTGCATTTATCACCCTGCTGTGACTCATCTTCTGTGAATATCACAATGCTGATCACAGAACTGAAGCGTTCACTTCATCCTGTGTGAACGATGATGATTTCAAACGTAATGTTAAAGATTCATTTAGCTTATCCTCTTTCTGAGACTCTCCTATAAATCCCCTATCCCCTCAAACTTTCATGGTAGGTTTGGGTTTTATTTGGACACATGGAAGAGGCTCTGATGTTGCTTCCTCAGAGTGTGGTATTGGCAAACAAGTTAAAAACCATAACTGGATCTTGAGTAGGGAAGCAGTGTGTTGACCCCCTGTAGTGACCACCTCAAAAATGATCAGAGTAACTTTTTCCATAAGAAAGATCTTGCCCTTTGAAGTGTGAGAATTTACACTGTAGACATAATGTGACCACATTTGTTCTTGGTGGCTGTTGTCTGTAAAGGTTCAAGGCAGTATCTTCAAGGCAACAGGGACTGAAATCCACCTGTAGGCAGCATTTTATGTGGCTTTTGGAAAAGGATGATTTTAGCAATGGCAGAGTGCAGTTGCTTTTAGAAAGGTGTGGAGATGCTTGTTTCATGTTTCTGGTGCAATCTCAATCTCTTTCAGCGTATCCCCAGAAATGGCATCAAAAGAAGAGATCCCTCAATATGATAAGGAACAGGTTAAACATGTGAAGGGAGTTTTAAGAGACTCAATTGAAATGCTTGAGCAGGTAGGTCTGCCAGTCTTTCCTGGGATCCTCTTTGTTTCTTCCTTTATTTTTTTTTGCCTTTTGCCATCATAGCTTTTGTTTGATTTCTTCTGATGCTAACTGAAGTTTTCATGACTCCTTTACTTATTTTGCCCCAGGCTTAAATTTGGTATAAAGGCAGCGCTCCTATTTCTGATGGTGATTTTTGGTTTGGTTTTTTTGGTGTTTTTTTCCTTTGGACTAAGATTAAATATTCATGTCAACTTTCTTAAACCTTGAAATACCTTTATTGATGAGACGTGTTGATGCAGTTTGAATCGTGACAAAGCAAACACTAAAGCCATTCAAAACAGATTCTGTTTTCGAGGACCACTCAAAACAATGTTAAGTACTTGCCCACTTCATTGTGAGGTTTCTTCATTCAGGTTTATCCTGGCTTTTGCTCCCCAATACTCTCCTAGATATTGATGAGAGGTTTGTTTAGCCTTGGTATCACTGGGCCACCTAATACCCAGTGAAAAATAAATAATTACTATAGACAATTTGTTTCTTAGAGGCTCCACATCTGTGGCATTAGTCTTCCTTTGTTCCAGTAATTTACACTTTGAAGCTCTTACATACTACAAATACTACATTAAAAAATGAGGTGGTTGACTGCTGTTGTGTCTCTGGTCCTGAAGTGAAGGACTGGTAAACCCCTAGGCTGAAATTTCAACTCAGTGAGTGAGGGACAGTAAATTCATACTTTTTTTTTTACTTATGAATGTTCTGATTTCTAAGTTCTTTTAATAAATCTTAAACTGTGACAGAAGAAATTATTAGACTAGAAAAGCTGTGGGGGAGTTCACATGTACCTCTATCCATCACCAGTTTGCTCTGTGTTCTCCCACGCACTAAAGAAGGGTAGGAAAAGAAGCCATTTTCTGTATTTCTTGTTCGGAGGTGTCTCTGCACTCAAAATTGCTGTTAATCCATTAACTGTTGTGATCACAGCTTGAAAAAGCTTCTGAGTGCTGGGAACTTCACTGTGGAGATTAATTTCCTGGTTTCCATGCCCTTCTCAGTTTTTCTGCTTACTATCAAAATACCTCCTAATTCTAAAGTGTTAAACTGCCTTTTTGATAATCGGTTAAAAATAAAGAGAGAATTCAACCCCTGTTTTATGCCAAATAACACTTTTGTCTGGAAGTCATCTTAGTTAGTTGTGTTTTTCTGAGGGTTTTCATTAATCTAAACATGTTCTGTGTACAAAAGTGCACTGGGAGGGCCAGGTATTGAAAGGAAATTTATGCTTTGTTGCCGTGTTCCTTAGAGTATTTGCTATGAACATTAACTGTGACTAAAAATGCCTGGGGTGGCTTATCTTCTGTGCTGGTGTCTGGCAGGGTGGTAAGACTTCATCGTACTCCACTGTTAGTAATTATAAACTGTACAGATTATAGCTGTTAGGAGAGCACAGTAAGGCAACTTCTCATAGAAAGAGGGAGGAGGGGATTGCATGAAATCTTTAAAAGAAGAGGAGGAGGGAGACAGTATTTTCTTCACCCATGCAGGAGACTGACTTAAGTAATCGGGGGGTTGTATCTTCACAGCTCAAGATTTCTCTTTCCATGCTCCAAAGAAGCTTTGACCACTTGAACAGGACACAGAGTGGCAAGACGGAGAGCTAATACCCACGTGAGCTTTCCATTCGAGATGTTGGAAGAAAAGCCGTATGTGTGAGGACTTGCGGGTGGGGATTGTAACTGTCACCTTCGGACTCTACTATTTGGCTTTAAAAGCTGCACAGAATAAAGGTTTCTGGAACAAGTAAATTGAGTTCTGCATTCCCATAGCCTGGCAATCTGTCTCCTACCAGCTGTGCATCCTGGATGAACAGTGCAAAGCTCTCCGATCCCATGGTGCGTGAGCGAGGGCGGTTGTACAGCCGGTTAATGGATCTGCAGATTCCAGAGGAGGGGAGAACCGGAGAGCTGGGCTGGTCTTTAATGAAATCACAGCTTTTTACAGCAACTTGAAGCATTGACCATCAGTGAAGAGTGAGAGAAAAAGACCAGGTACTGGTTTCACAGCCACAGGATCTTTATAAGCTTTGGTGTTGGTTTGTTTTTCAGCCGTAGGGGCTGTGTAAAGCAAGTCACCATCTTTAAGGATGTGTATTTTTAAAATTAATTAACTTAACAGGAAAGTGCTAGATACCTCTTTGCTAAATCTCTTGCACACTGTGAGCTTTGGCAGCCTGCCTTCTGCCATATGTTCCTAGCTCTCCCAGAGAGATTTCAGCACTTGGTATTTTCCCTTCACCAAGGGCTGCTCTTCAGTTCTTCAGCATGGTGTGCCCACTGATGACGAAACACCATTTGCTTCTGGCTTCAAGCTTTTCCTAAGCAGGTTGAGAGAAGGAAGAGGAAATTAAGGATTGAAAGCAAGGGAAAATGGCTACATCCCTGTGGGCTCAGAGCATGATAGTAGGGCAGTGCTCAGTCTGCCTTGCAGTGGTGCCAACAGCTGAGCTCCTCTGGGGTAGGTGAGGGGGCTGCGTGTGTGGGTGCCTGAGTCCCCAAATGCAGGGTCCTGGGGCTAAACCATGTACACACGGTGGGACCTGAGGGAATGGCAGGAAGATGTGATGGGGAAGGTTTAGGTTGGACGTTAGGAAAAGGTGCTTCACCCAGAGGGTGGTGGAGCACTGGAACAGCTCCACAGGTAAGCAGTCACGGGTTGGAAGCCTGATAGTATTCAAGACGTATTTGAAGAGGACCCTCAGACACATGGGGTGAATGTTGGGGTTGTCCTGTGCAGGGGCAGGAGTTGGGCTCGATGATCCCTGTGGAGATCTCTTGTTGGGTCCCCTGTGACCCCGTGACTCCGACTCAACACCCGCAGTGCCTGTTGCGCTGGGTGAGAAACGTCCCTGGGAGCAGCAGAGCCCATCCCAGCCTCATTGCTGCCGTCCGCAGAGGAGGAGCAGCAGGAGGGAGGGACGGCGGAGCCTACGGGACCCGGTGCCGCCGGGACACCCCCCCCGCAGCCGCCACCTGTTGCGCTGCCCCTTTAACGCAGGTGTCCCCGCGTCACGGCGAAGCCCCGCCCTCCGCGGGCCCCCATTGGCCCGGCCCGCCGTCAGGTGGACGGGCGCGACGGGGGGGGTGGGCTCCCTCGCCCCCCCCCTCCGCACACCTCCGCGCTCGGGCGGCCAATGGGGGGCGGGCTGTGCCCGGAGGGGGCGGGGCCGCCGTGGAGGCACCTGCGGCGGCAGGGGGCGGGGCCGCGGCGCTGCCGGGCGAGGCGCGTCCCTGCCCCGGCGGCTATGGAGGAGCCCCTGTGCTGCTGCGAGTACGTGGACAGGAGGGGCGAGAGGAACCACCTGGCGGCGTGCTGCTGCGACTGCCGGGAGCTGGACGAGGGCTGCGAGAGGTAACCCCAGCCCGGGCGTCACCGGGGAGACGCGGGGGTCCCTGAGCATCCCTGCTGCCCGCGGGGAAAGTTGACGGGAGAGAGGGAGGAAAAGGGAACGCAGGGGGAGAGTGGTGGGAAGGGAGGGAAGGAGGAGGAGGGAAAGGGGGAGAGAGAGAAGGGGAGTCGGGGAGAGGGAGGAGTAGGGGGAGAGAGGGAAGGAGACAGGGAAGGGGACGGGAGGCAGAGGAAGAGAGCAGGGGAAGGCAGGAGTAGAAAGGGAAAGGAGGGAAGGAGCGAAGGGGAAGGCAGGAAGAGGAAAGGGAAGGGAGAGGGAAGGAAGGGGGAGAGGAGGAAGCAGGGAGAGAGGGAAGGGGAGGCGAGGAAGGGAGAAAGAAGGGAGGGGAGAGGAAAGGGCGAAGCAGAGAGAGGGAAAATGAGAGGGGGGAAAGGGGCAAGGGGAGGGAGAGGAGAAGGAAGGGAAGGGGAGGCGGCGGGGGGGAAGAAAAGGGGAGGGAGAGAGGGAAGGCCGGGCTCCTCGGGTTAGGCTGCAGGGAGTGGTACTCGGCAGGGGAAGCGCC
This sequence comes from Dromococcyx pavoninus, assembly GCA_033558185.1. Classification (NCBI taxonomy): domain Eukaryota; kingdom Metazoa; phylum Chordata; class Aves; order Cuculiformes; family Neomorphidae; genus Dromococcyx; species Dromococcyx pavoninus. The sequence continues at coordinate 488,784 of JAUMJL010000432.1, read as the reverse complement.
CCTGGAGCGCGGCTTCCAATCTGCTCCAGCTGGTGCCTGTTTCTCACCTCCTAACAGGTTGCTGAGGTGCAGATCCCTGCCTCCAGGAGCTCTGGAAAGAATCGCCGACACCGTGGCTGACCGGGTGCGGATCCCTTGGGTCGCAGGGGCTGTGAAGGTCAATGTGAGCCTCGTGCCACCTCTGGTTCTGCTGCCCGTGCTCCTCCACGTCGCCGCTCTGCATTTCCTGCTGGGGCTCGTCATTCTGACATCCCTGCCGGCCGTGGTGCTGTGGTATTACTACCTCACCCACAAGAGGAAAGAGCGGACTCTCTTCTTCTTGAGCCTGGGGCTCTTCTCCTTGGGCTACATGTACTATGTGTTCCTTCAGGAGGTGGTTCCTCAAGGCCATGTGGGGTATTCCCAAGTGGTCACTCTCACGTGTGGGTTAATCCTCATGCTTGCAGCCCTTTCTCGAGCAAAGAAAGACCCTGGCTACCTTCCCATCCCAACAAGCAATGAGAAGTCCTCGCACCAAGATTTGCCCAGCAAGAGTGTCAGAGGGAGCTCCAACGGGCTCCATAGTGTTACCACATCAGGAGTTGCCAGCGGCCGTGCTGGCAATGGGGAGGCTAAAGGCTATTCCAGGATGTCAGTTGACGAGCCGGAAGGTGTGAAAAAGGACTGGTGCACTAAATGCCAGCTGGTCAAACCAGCCCGAGCAGGGCACTGCCGGCTTTGTGGCAGGTGTGTAAGGAGGCTGGACCATCACTGTGTCTGGTAGGTTTTTCATTGGTGAGGCTATATATGTTCTGTCTCTCTCTTTTTTTTTTTCTTTCTCTATTTGCTTTTCTTCTTTTTAAGTTAGCTTCTCCTCTTAATCTCTATTAAACAGGGTTGCTTTTGGTATGTGTTCCTTGTGAACAGTATCCCACTTACAATGAACAAAGTTGTTGTTAGGTGGGCTGACCTAATAGCTGATAACTTCTACAGCAAGCTTAAGAATTTCCTCTGGTTCTCTACCATTTTTCACCTAGGGCTGGTTGGTTGGTTTCTTGGGGTTGTGGGTTTTTTTGGACTTGGTTCATGGAGCACTAGCAATCCTAGATTGTATTAATACTCTCCTGGGGCAGAGGAACCCAAAGCTGCCTGTGTGGGCTGAAAACGAGGAGTGTCTCAGCAAATGAAACACATTAAAAAAAACTTTATAGCTTTTTATAGAAAGGTCATAGGCACGAGGCATTAGACTAGTAGGGTAATGGTGGTGGACCATTTGCTTCAAACTTTCAGCAAGTGTAGTACCAAAGTTCTTCAAGGTCAGGTTGGATGGGGCTCTGAGCAACCTAGTCTAGTTGAAGGATGTCCCTGCTAACTGCAGATGGCTTTCATGGTCCCTTTCAGTCCAAAGCATTATGTGGTTCTTGGTCTGTGTTGTATAGAAGCACCTTGGAAATTAGGGTCTCTGACAGCTGGGGGAGGAGGCAAAGGAAGCCAGCTTCTTTTTTGGGTTTTTTTAAGCAAAGTAATTTCTTCTTTCCTTTTGGAGGATTAACAGCTGTGTAGGGGAGCAGAACCACCAAGCATTCATCCTTGCGCTCTCCTTCTTCATGCTCACCGCTGTGTATGGGATTACGTTGACCCTGCACACCATCTGTAGGGGCCGAACTCCCTTCGTGGCGTTGTTCTACTGCCCTGGGGCCTATTCTGACTACAGGTGAGATTATCTGTTTGGGAAAGAGCTGGGGTGGGAATCAGTCCTGACCAGGCAGCTCAGCTCCCTACTCTTCCTCATTCTTTGCTCCAGGCCAGCCCTGTTGGCTGTCAAGCCTGACCAAAAAGCGCTCCCTAAAATGCTCTGGAAAGCAGGGATACTTCATTGCTCTTGCCAAGTTGAGGAGCCTGAGCCTTGGAGAGAGCTCACCATTTATCTGGAAAAAGTTGTTGGAGGAGGAGCTGGGATTTGAAGTCTGTCTTTATTGTGTCCTATGTAGATACACCTTTAAATATGTTTGCCCTCAGGTGCAGGTAACTGTCTGCCAGTCCGAATCTGTGTGCTATTTCTCCCTCTCATGTCTCACTGTTTATCTAGTGACTGTCTCTCTGAGTTATCTGCTCAGAACAGACAGCATTAATATGCCTTGTCTGGCAGGAGGGGAGGTGAGAAGCATTGGACATGAGTTGAGAGACTGGTGCTACCCCTGATGTGCAGAGTACACTAGCACATGTGACTCTACCTTCTTTTGCACTCTATTTCATGATCTATCGAGTGTGAGAATCACTGTGTCCTTAAGCAAGGACTAAGTACCTTTACAGAAGTAAAAGTGAAGAGCTAGGTAGCGAGATAGCAGCACACAAGAGTAGCTCTGGTAGTGCTAAAAGCTCTCATTAAGTAAGCCCTGAAGCTTTAATTTTGAGAAAGCCTTTAAGGATTATCTGATGAAAGCTGCAAAGCGAGATCAATGTGGCAGATGTAGACAGGGATTTGAAAGGATAGTGATTACCAGGGAAAGTCACTCTAAAGCAGCTGCTCCAAAACTAAATGGCTTCCTTCCCATCTTTTTCCATGCTGCCAGCTCTGCTCTGTCGTTCACCTGTGTGTGGTACTGTGCCATTGTAACAGCTGGCATGGGATACATCCTCCTTATCCAGCTGTTGAACATCAGCTACAACGTGACTGAGAGGGAAGCTCGGCTGGCTCTGCGGGACAACACTGGGCGCAGGCTTCTGGGTGGGTTAGTGATAGACACTGGCCAGTATAACAGGGGGTTCCTATGCAACTGGGGACACTTCTTGAGCCTAGGGTCCTCTCCTCCACAGCGCTCTGCCGAAGACATCGTGTGACACCCCCTATTTCTGCAGATGACACTGACTGAGTTTCTTTAGCAGGGCGACGGCCCCTTCCGCTAGGACTGTCTCCTCCCACACCCTTCCTTCGTGGTCGGTGTATGGGCTGCCTGGTCACTGACATCAGAGGCTTTCCCAGGCAGAATGGTTCTCTGTGTGCTGTCAGCCAGCAATAGGATGCAGAAAGCAGTAAGCCATATGCACAAACCCAGAGAGAAGGAGCCTGCTGCCTTTTTCCACTGTGGGAAGCCTGCTCAGCTCAGCGGGAAGAAGAGCACAAGGTTTTTGAGAACACGAGTTTCTGTTAGGTGTGAATCCTGGCATCAAGATGAACCTGCTGCTGGACTTCAGGCTTCTGCTGATTCCTGCAAAGGTTAAGGAATCCCTGCCTTGTACCTACGTGTGACATTTCAGAGATGTCAGGAGGGTGAACTTTTAATACAGATAACAGATGGACAGCTACAGAAACCTGACTGGCTACAAGAGACCGTCTAAGGCAATCACTGAGCAGCTCCCTCCTCTCTGGTGCATTTTCCCCCCCCCCTCTGTCTTCTATTCTATCTGGCTGTATACATGCTTGTATTAAGTGCCTTTGTGAGCAATGTTCCTGTAGGGCTTTATAAAATCCCTTCACCTCTGGACAGCTGAAGTTGTTATTCCATCCTTGTCTGTCCAACTGTGTGAGAAGACACTCATCTTCCATCTTGTCGTTTCTGCAAGCTGCATCTGTGTTGGTTTGAAGGCTTGGCTCATCTCCCTCAAAGTGTTTCTGCTCTGATTATGGACTGTGGTATGAAACAGGAGGTAAATACACCAAATAAGGAGATGTTTTGAAGCAATATGTAACAGTGGACTCTGAGGGGAAAACAGAGAGCTGTCTGGTGGCTTTATGGACACTGCCTTCCTCCCTCCCTCGATGGGTAAGGGAGTCTGTGGGAGGGTGAATTATTCTGCTAACCACATTTTTGGTAGGTAGCCTCTTGGTCAGTTGTGTTGCTAATAACATAGTGATCCTGTCTCCTCTCAACCCAGCCACTGTGGAGCTGCCTGATGGTAGATCTGTTTTCTTAAGTCAGGAAGATTGGGAATGTTTCAGTTCTGTGTGTATGCAGGGAGAGGATGCATTGGAGCTGTTGGGTTTTGGCCTGCACTGTCAGTTGAGTGAGTGTTAAACGTGCTCTGCAAGAATGTCACTTGGTCCTCATCACCTGAGCTTCAGCTGAAATCACAAGGCCTTGGTGGCAATGGTTTCTGGGTTTTGCAAATGAGGTTTTCATGTTGCTTTTTGTTTTAAACCATTTGTGTGTTGGCCCTGCACTAATACAAAAGGTCTGGCTGGAAAAGCCTGGATGATAGCACAGGGTTACAGGCTGAGCCTAAGATGCAGAAGCAGAGGGAAGAACCTCGTCCTCGTTACTGATGATTTTATGTGTATGTGCAGTGCACACAAGTCATGCCTCCCCCCGACTCCACTTGTGTGGCAGGCAACTGGGGCATGTTTGAGTGGTGGAAATCCCTTCTGTGCTGCTGTGCACTATCTCTGAAGAATGGATGGGTGGTGCCAAAAGGTAGCAGGGTTGGGGTGTCCCTTGGGATCCCTGCTGTATTTGGTGTGTGTGTTCCTGATTATGTGTCCCAGTTTAAGATGAAGACCACGTCCCTCTTTGCACTGTTTGGTTTCCTCAAGTGGCACTTTTTATAACCAGCAGATAATTGAGCAGCTGCCCTTGGAAGTGACTGTGCAGAAAGAATTACTGACTTACCAAGTGTCCTTTATTTTCTCTTACCCCTTTTCATCCAGTGAGCAATGCTTTTTAAGGAGGTAAAGGGGACACCCCTCTCGCTTCTTGCTTCTAACTGAACACACTAAGAGGTTTCTGATGCCTTCCCTGGCCCTAACATGAAGAAAAACGTGCCCAGCTCCACTGTGCTAACCGTTACTCTATGATCTTCTGACTGTTTGGAGCTTGGAGCCTGACCCTAGGAGATGAAATTCATTCACACAAAGACCTTGCCTCCATGAGTTGTCTGTAAATGTTTCTATGGCACATATGCAATTTGTGCTGCCTGCTGAGATGAGCTCGAGCTTGGCAGCCCTGGAGACAAGGATGCTGTGGGCTGGCAGGTTTGTGATGATCTCAGAGCTCATCTTGCTGATGCTTGGGAACATTAAGGCAGAATGACCCCCTGGGCTAACTGGACCCCTGCAGTGGGAGTAGCTGGCCTCTTGGTCTCTGAGTTACATATACTGAAATCAGTCATGCACCCATGGATGAGCCCTGACAGTATTTGCAGGTTTGAGATAAGTGATTTCTGAGAGTCCTACTACTCCTGGCTGGGAGAAAACAGAGCAGCTTGCAGATCATTTCCCTGTCAGTGCTCCCTTTCTCCCATAGGCAGAGAGTAGTTACTACTTTGCAGCCTGTCTGTCCACATAGCTTCATCCCTTGTCTTAGTGAGCTCTGGTGGGGGAGATTTCCTTTGAGCTGCTTACACTGAGGCTCTCAGTGCTGTTCTCCCAGGCAGCATGGACTTTGGAGTGCAGATAGGAACAAAAGACCTTGGACTAAAGTAACCATTCCATGCCTTGGACAAGTCTGCTGCAATATAGTGAGGGTAAAGTGTACCAAAGTAAATGTTATTTTTTTTGCACTCACTCCAGAGGGAAATTGAACCATTCAAGACACTAAAATGTTTGCAAGGCTGTGATTTTTTTCTTCGGAGGAGAATGCAGTGCTGCCTCCCCAGTGAACAGGAAGTTTGCATGGTGGTAATCTGCCTAGCAGTGGTGACTTTTTCTTTAAGGACACAGCTTTTGTTTACCATCCCGGCTTCTTCCTGAGAGGATTTGCCTTTGTGAATGCCTCGGGAGAGGGGAAGCATAAAGTAACAGGATCTCTAAAGGGGTTGAAGAGTTTCAAGCTTCAGATACATACTTTGGAGCTCTCCTTTTAGTAGCCATGAGGATTAGGAAGAAGCTCTCCCTGTTGCACTTACAGCAAGGGCAGACTCTGCACTAAAGGACAGTTTCTTTTCTGAGTATTTTCTTGCTCACCTTGCTATTGGCCACAGGGGAAGAGTCAGTCCTCGGGCACGCTGTGTGGTAGCTGCTTAGATCCATGCTGCCAGGGTGTTGGAGCAGTGGAAACAGGCTGCATATGACAGGTGACTTGTGGGTCGTGTGTCTCACCTGTAAAACTGTCTGCATCTACCTGTCAGTGCAGAAAACAGTATCCTGCTGGCCCTCAAAATGTGTTCCCTGTGTAAAAAGAGGGGACCCAGAGCTGGTCAGAAGCAGAGAAGGATTTTGGTAGTAGCTACCCTTGACGTTTCTCTGCCCAGGCTTGGAAATTGGTTTATCCTGCTTTAACCATGACATTTTAAGAGGCATTTGCCACGCTTCCACAGACTCAGGCAGCCCTGAAGGGGCCAGGGGTCTGATCTTGCTGCTGTTATAGTGTTAAACCCTCCGTGTCCCAAAGCCAGCACCCTATTGTTTGGTGATTCCGCAGAGAACTGCACCATTAGACACACCCTGTAACCGTGGCTGGGCACTCTTTAACTGTGTCAACTTCCATTGTCCTTTTCTGTAGGCAAGTCACAGGTCCCCACATTGACTGTTTCTCCATTTAACTTGTCCTCAAATGACAAAAGTCACTGGTGAGCTTGTATTGGTGCTGCTTGTGACTCCTAATCACATTTTGGCCTTCATGCTATGATGGTGCTTTTCTTTTTTCCTTCAAAATAGGTTGCTTTCAAGTGTCTTAATGAAACCATTTGCTGTAAAATTCCTTCTGAAGATAAAATGGATACTGCCTCACTGCCTAATGTCTTAATAATGTGCTTGGTTTCTCCTTTCTGTATGAATGTATATTGCTTCATTAGGGCAGGAAGCACGTGTCATTATGGATGTGTTTTCCTGTATTGCTTTCAGTGAAAAACTCTACAATTTCCTAGGACTTTGTTCCGCTCTCAGGATGTGTGTACAGCAAAAATTCTGTGGACAAGTGAGGTTATTTCTGAAATGTGGGCATTCAGATCTTGTTTTTATGGAACTCCTTTAATGATAACGTGAAGACTGATTGGCTCTGGAAGAAGTGTCTGCCTTGGAGAGTGGGGTGTTTTCAGTTTTGTTTTTCATCCTAAGCTTTGGGGAAAAACTTTGTGAAATGTATTTGTGAGCTTTGTTGAAAGGACTGGTGTGTGTGTTTGTGTCCATTTTGCATTGTATTCAATGTTTCCAAATGGATGCAATTATGAATGAAAATAAATGATTAGAAATGATGTGTGGAGTGGCCTGTTGATTTATGCCAACACTCAGCCAGGTCAAATGACTACAAGCTGCCATCATCTCATGCCTATTTAGCTGTGAGCTGGACTTGGGAATAGGGAGCAACAAGCTAGGAAGCCATGAAACAAGTGCTTCCAGTTCTGCAAAAGTTGGTCTTTGAGTTTGTGGATGTTGGGATGAAATGGAGACAGTGGTTTGGGGCACCCTTTTATCTGTGAGAGATGTATATTCTGTCCTTGTCTTCCTCTAGGAATGTTGACCTGCAGTAGGGATTTGAACTGGGATCTTGTTTCCCATGAGCATTCCATTATCAGTATCTGATCAGGTTGCTAACCTTTTTGGCCAGTGTCTTGCTTTTGCTGCTACACCTGCCCACACAATGCATCCAGAACTCCAGGAAGGACTCATCTCTTGCTTTAAACCCTCTTCTAAGCCGTGTTTGGAAATGATATGGATATTGTCCGTGCAGACAGTGGGAAGATGTGTAGCCTTTGGTTCTGTTGGTGTTTTGGAACATCTGCTGAAAGGCAAGATGACTTCTAATGAGTAGACTCACAGGTGCTTTTGATTGTTCCCAGAGCTCTGCTTTGATATGCCTGGGTGGCACATCTGTCTGCAGTTCAGCTATTTCTCTTTGAAGATCACTTGCTGACAACAAGGACCTTGCATGAGCTGTGAACCAGGTTTGTAGTTGGGTGAGAGTGGTGTTTGTGGAATGGCATCAGACTCCTGACACCCCAGCAGCCTCCAGCTTCAGGAACTCCAGTGCTGATGGCTGGGACACATGAGACTGTCTCTCCACAGCTTTTAATTTTTTCCCTTTGTGGCTTGTGGTGTTGTTCCCACACAGCTGGAGCATGTCTGGAGCAGCAGTGCCAGGGAAGGCCAAGGTGTGCTACTGTGGTTCAATTGCTTCACAATTCTGTTTACTCTTGTACCAAAGTGAAAATCCTCCCCCCCCCCCCCCCCCCAGCTCCCTGTGCAGGAGATGCAAAGTCTGGCTGTGCAGCCACCTCCCTCTCTTGCTAAGAAAAGAAAGGAGCTGACAGGCAGGAGTGTGCCTGAGCTGTGAGTGTGGGCTGATGACCGGTGTTAAGGCATTGACATCTGCATCTAACCAAGTGCTGGCACAGGAGGGATGCTCTGGTATGCTCTGATGCTGTTTCCTTGGTCTAACCAGTTCTGGAGTGGTATTCTCCTGCTGGGGCTTTAATTTGCCAAATGCTAACATCATGCCAGGGATTTAGGGATGTCCTGTACAGCCTGCCTTCTGCCAAGGAGGTATAAGTTGTTTCTGCCAGGTATGGATTGAATGGGGAAGTTGATGGGCTTCTCCTCTCCCCTTTGATTTAGACTGTGTTCAGTATGAATGCACCTCATCCATGAACATCATCCTTATCCCTCAGCTGCATCCAGCTGAGGCTTCAGCTCCATAGCAGCAGGTAAGAGCACAGTATCACAAGGTTGGAAAGGACCTCTGAGATCGAGTCCAACCTATAACCCAACACTAACACCAACCCATCATCTAAACCATGGCACTCAGTGCCACATCCAGTCTCCCCTTAAACACCTCCAGGGTCGGCGACTCCACCCCCTCCCTGGGCAGCTCATTCCAATGGCCAATCACCCTTTCAGTGAAGAATCTTTTCCTCACATCAAGCCTAAACCTCCCCTGACGAAGCTTGAGTCCATGTCCTCTGGTTCTGTCACTGGTCACCTGAGAGAAGAGACCAACTCCTGCCCGACTACAACCTCCTTTTAGGTAGTTGTAGAGAGCAATGAGGTCTCCCCTGAGCCTCCTCTTCTCCAGACTAAACAGCCCCAACTCCCTCAGTCGCTCCTCGTAGGGCTTGTGCTCCAGCCCCTTCACCATCTTCGTTGCCCTCCTCTGGACACTCTCCAGCATCCTGACATCTTTCCCAAACTGGGGGGCCCAGAACTGCACACAGTATTCAAGGTGAGGCCTGACCAGTGCCGAGTACAGGGGGACGATAACTTCTCTGGTCCTGCTGGCCACACTATTCCTGATGCAGGCCAGAATGCCATTGGCCTTCTTGGCCACCTGGGCACACTGCTGGCTCATGTTGAGCTTCCTGTCAACCAGCACTCCCAGGTCCCTTTCTGCCTGACTCCTCTCCAGCCACTCTGTCCCCAGTCTGTAGCTCTGCATGGGATTGTTGTGTCCAAAATGAAGTACCCGACATTTGGATTTATTAAACATCATCCCATTGGAATCAGCCCATCTCTCCAGTCTGTCCAGGTCCCTCTGTAGGGCCATCCTACCCTCTAACAGATCAACCCTTCCTCCCAGCTTGGTATCATCTGCAAACTTGCTGATGATGGACTCAATCCCCTCATCCAAAGGGGTGTCAAAGCACAGCACCTCCTGGATCTTGTTTTGGCTTTTTGCTGCTGGACCAGGAGAAGATTTTTCAAAGCTATTAATTCTAAAACCAGAATAAAACACTAGAAGGTGAGAGCCCTGGAGACAAAGGCCAGTTTCAAAAGTAAATGTTGACTGCACTTCACATTCTTCGGGGGGAGTTATGCTCCACATAAGCAGCATTATTTTCATGGATGGTGAGTGGGAGTTGTGAGCCTCGAGGACAAAATGTGCAAGTGTGGCACTGCTGGGGAAAGAATCTGCAGTTCAGAAACTGAATGCAAGCCTGAGTAGCCAGTGGTTTGGGGCAGCCTTTTATCTGTGAGAGATGTAGATTCACCCCCTACTTAGCCTCTTTCTAGGGTTAAGACTAGGCTACATGTGGGTTTACCCAGCTCCATACTCCCACTATTCCCCCTACAGCTGCAGTGTGTACTATCCTATCTCTGGTTGCAATGCTACCTTCTCTCTCTTTCTCTCTGAGAAAGGATGTGTCCTCATCTTTTATTCTCTAGTTCACTGTCCTCCTTATGCCATGAATCCAAACAGAGGGTTGGCTGGAGACCTTCCCTGCTGTGTTTATTGCGAAGCCCCAGTAAGGAGCAAGTCAGCATAGGAAAAGGCCACCAGTGAAGTGAGAACATAAGGGCTTGTTCAGAGGTGTTCCAGGAGCTTGTTAGGCCCTACGTGGGAGAGGCTTCCAAGGGGAGAGAGCCTCTTAAGAGAAAGAAGATCGCTGCTGCTGTGCTGCCACAGCTTGCTACTGTTAGCATCAAGTGTGTGGCTGCTCTGGGGCATTAGTTTGGTAGCTCAGCCCCCAAATCTGCTCTTCCCTGCTTCTTTGGCTCAGTCCTCTGCAAAACAGACTGTCCTTCTGCAGTGCCCGTTCTCCCCTGCAAGATGAGTTACTCAGCCTTCTCTCAGCTTGTTGCTTCCTCTCACAATCTGCCTTTAGTGCAGCCAGATGGTCTGTACTCACCCACACTCCACGCAGGCACCTTCAGCTCCCTGTGCTTGGATAATGCACTCATCTGACCTGTTGGTGGTCTGGAATCAGCCCTTGGGAGATGGTAAATGCTCACGTGTTGCAGAGGAGGGCTGTGAGGGGGTGACTGAGGAGTGACAGTTGTCTTCAGCCCTGCACTCAGGAGTCTGCTCAACAGCCTGGCTTGTGTGGGCAGGGAGGTTTCCTGAGAGCTCTGTGAGCTCTCAACACGGACAAAATCCCAGTGCTAAAGCTCTGGAGCCTGCTGCTGCACCTGGGCACCTGACCTGTCCTATACCACTTCACAGGATTAGTGCTGGTTTAGGTCCCTGATCCCGGATTGTGGTCTAGTGAGACTCAGTTGGCTTCTAAAGCGTTCACACTGACAATTTAGTTGTGCTCATTTTGCGTTTGGGTTTACTGGAAACTCACAATGCATATACAAGATTTAAAAATTATCCAATGCAATGGGCAATAATAAACCATTGTCTTCATGATGTTACTCAAGTGCTCCCTGTGCTGCCAAATGCTTTTGGAGAGAACTTTGCCTGTCTTGTTGTGAGGGGGAAGCAATTCCAGATTTCTGCCTTATGCAGTTGCTAAGACAAGACATGCTGTACCTTAACAGCATTACCCTATCTGCACGGTGCTGCAGGTTTAATAGTGATAAGAAACTTCCATTTAAATTATGTCTGCTTAGAGCAGAGGTATCAAACTCATGGCTCCTGTTGTTCTCCTGCAGCGTAACGCGCGTCACTCACTGCACACGTGACCAGCGCTGGCAGAGCATAGGGACAAGGAGCTCAGAGCTGACACCAGGGAGAAACAAGGTGCTGGGCTGGATAAAACAAGGGGGAAGGCTGGATTTCAGCCCACAAGCTGTGAGCTTGACACCCATGGCCTAGAGTATGTAAAAAAATAACAGGCCTTTTTCTTGGATTATTGGTTTTTTGATGTGCTGGATCAAGCAAAAACCACTCAGGCTTGCACATACTGCAGTTAACCAGCTTGGAAAATGCTTAAATGACAAGAAGACAGAGGGTTCTAAAGTTGGAATTGCTGCTTGCCACCAAAACCAAAGCACTGTGCTCATGGGTTGGCCAGTGTGGTGAACTAGGTAGTCCTTGAAAAAGTATGCAGGTTTTAGCTTGTCCATATGCAATGCTGTGATCTGAACTGTTGGCCAATATGATTTGCATAAATAGCTCTTCCCTCCTCCTATCCTAACTTTCCTGGCACAGTTAACTAGAAACTGTTCTCTGGGTGGCCAAGTTGACAGTAGTGGTTAGCAGGGGTCAGCAGACATGTCTGTTTGCTCTCTGATCAAGCTGTGTCACTCTGCAGACTGCTGGCAGCAGAAAAGCAGCAGTGCTGAAGGAAAAATAGGTGCAGTTTGGTTCTGTGCTTTCTGTTTCCATATATGCTTTCAGTTGAGCAGTGGCCCCAGGGACCCTTTGCACAGGACAGGACTTCCCCTTGGATTTGTTTCAGTCAGTAGGAAGATGGCACAGAAGAGAAGCAGTCTTTTTGTCCCTTTCCCAGTCTCCTCTGACTCTCTTCTGTCATGTCTGGAAGTCAGGGAGAATTTCAGCTACTCTCCTGCGTAGCTGATTTCTTCTTTCCTCTCTTTCTCTTTCCCTTTTCATGAGGAGTGGGTACTGCCTCCATGCCTTGAATGCCTTCAGCATGAGTCTCCTGGAAGAAACAGGGGACACAAAGAACACAAGTGATGACATGTAGCTGTGTGCATAACAGGTAATCAAAGGATGTCTTCTACTTGAGGGCAGAACTCCCCTAAATATGAGATTTGTCCTTTCTGCTGCTAGTCAGGGCAGTGACACGTTAAACATCTGCATGCAGGCTGCTCCGTTAATACGACAGTCAACCCAGGGAAAAATAACACATTGCCCTTCTCTGTTCCTTTCCCCCAAGAATTTTGCTCCTTCCTCTGACAGGATTAATTAGCTGGTTGTTTGCATAGTGCTCTGAAGATGAAAGATGTTTCTTGAAGAATAAACAGGGTCTCTGAAAGCAGTTTCTTCAGGAAAAACGCTGGCTTGTTTGGACCAGGCCAACCAACTGGGAGTGCAGGCAGCTGGGCTCCGATGCTTACCTGATTTTAATCACCCCACCAATGGTGCCTTGTCCTGAACTCCCATATAGCAAATAGAGAGCAACAGTCCCTTCTAAAGAACAGTTTATTGTATCAAGGTCTGAACTGGCTTTTGCCAGTCAGTGGGGAAGAGGAACGGGGGTGATTATGTTCCTAATGTGAGGTAATTTGTAGAATAAATCCAGTCTCTTCCAGGGTCTGAATTTTCCCTGGTTCTCCCAATTTGCTGGCTTGTTGGGTTAATTTATGCCCTGTTCTGATCTTACTGACAAGGCAAGTTAGAACAGGTTCTCTCTAACACAGAAGAGGTATATTTAATTTAATTCAATTAAATTCCTCCTCCAAGGTGCTGTGGATCCTGTTTGGGTTATGCACAGGCACAGCCTATTCATGACTGCATGCAGCTGGGATGATTTCACAGTGAGGAAGGTGAACAAGCTTCTGTTTTCTGCTATATTTGAACAGTAGTTTTTTCCTCCTGTTAAAATGCACAGCTAATGCAGTTATGAGACACTGCGTGAACTGGGTGCATCCAGGTCCCATCATAGTTGGTAGAACTGGGTGCTACAGTTCTTACTGCCCAAGTCAGGCTGACAATGGCATAAACTGAAAGATTCCTTAAGCAGGGTTTCTACTTGATCAGCTTTGGATTTGTGAAGTAAATCATCTGCTGTGGACAAAACAATGCAGTGTAATTCCTGCACAATCATTTGGGTTGCTATAATCGTACTTAAAGACTTTCCTAAGGAAGCTTTTAGCAGAAGCTGTATGGCCAGATCTGCTAATCAGCTTAGAAAGTTTCAGCCACTTAGCCACTTTCACTCTATTCTCTTTCAGCAGATTTGAAAGTCCTGTGAAGGGTACCATTACATTTCCTTTTCCAGGCTGCATGGAAAATTCTGACCACAAACCTCTTCTGATATTGTCTGTGCGTATCACACAAGCAAAATACCAGCTGTAAAGAAGCTGTTTCACATGTTTTTTGGGAGTAGATAATTGACCTGTCAAAAGTAGTCTCTAAAATAATCTACAGGTTGTATTAAACCCAAGTAAAGAACTGCTGGCAAGGCAACAAACTGACTTGTTACTGTGCTCAGTAGCAATCTTCAGCTTCTCCAATAAAGTACTTTTTTCCTCTGTCATCAGATCAAACCATGCCCAGAAGTACTTCCTCGTGAGGCAGGCAGCATGAAGGGTTCTCACATTCTCCTCCAGAGTGGAGAGATAATCCTTGTACTAAGGAAGGAGGAAAGAGAAAGAGGTGAGAATGGCTTCTTTTTCCTAATCCAATAAGTAGAGACAAAGCAGGGCTGAGTCTGTGGCAGTGAAGAGTAATGGGGACAGGAGAGGAGGAAATCAGCAGGGAGCGGGGTGAGAGAGTGCAAAGGTGGAGGTGGGGAGAGCATCCTAAGTGGAGAAAAATAATGGAGAATGGAGAGCTGAAAGAAGGTCTCTGAAGAAGGAAACGATGTTGCTGGAATTGGGACAGTATAACCCAGCAAAGGTTGGGCTGCAGGTGTGTGAAGTGGCTCTGTGGTGAGGGGAAAGCGTGGCAGTAGCTAGCTGGTTTCCTCACTGTGGTGCAGGCCAACCTTTAGCCAGTTCCTGAAGCCCCTTCTCAGCAATGTATGGGAATAGAAGTCCTCAGCCCGAGACTCCTTCTCCACAAGGCTCCCTCGGGTGTGCTGAAGCCACATCACCAGGCATTTCCTCTGCAGGCCCAAGCAGTGGTGCCTTTGTGCCACCTGAGTAAAGACAGCAGAGATGGCAGTTAGTTACTTGGACCAGTGACTACGTAAACATAAACCTACAGAAACCACGTACACTAGAAAATTACCTCCACTTTTTGGAGCCCCCAAAATGCAGATGTCTGACAGCTGGAATACCTTATAGTAGGGGTGTCAAACTCACAGCTCCTGCTGTTCTCCTGCAGCGTAACGCGCGTCACTCGCTGCACACGTGACCAGCGCTGGCAGAGCGTAGGGACAAGGAGCTCAGTGCTGCCTCGGAGTAGAAACAAGGTGCTGGGCCAAATAAAACAAGGTGGAGGGCTGGATTTGGCCTGTGGGCTGTGAGTTTGACACCCCTGCCTTACAGGATAGGTTCCTACAAAGAGGTGTCAGCATAAGGAATAAGACCAGTCTCTCTCTCAGGTCACTGCTGGTTTAACCTGTCCTGAACGGAGCAGAGGCACAGCCTGTAACAATTTATCCCTGTCCATAATGCTGACCAGCAGGGTGGACTTAGGGAGCAGCTGCTGTCCCTCTGCTTCTTCACAGCCAGAGGCCTGTGTGCATTTGGTTGAGTACTGTAAATAGCTGCAGTGCCAGTGACTTAAATGGAAGCTTGCCAATTCAGCCCTGAGCTCTGGCTAAATCTCCAGGATACGGTTAAGCGTTTATTAGTCCACGGCAATCCAGTCATGTACGGAAAAGTTTCACTAGCAATGTTTAAATGTCAGGGTCTCAGAAGCCACCACTTGCTATTCTGTGCTGAACATATGGCCAGGCTAGGACAGATTGCTGGATTCGTGGTGTCCTGCCTCCAGCAGTGACCAACAGTGCACCCGCAGCAACTCCAGAGCGAGGGAAAGCCCCGGCACTGGGCCGAGGTTAACTGCTATAACTGCAGTGGCTTGGCAGTGTCTTACTTTGCTGTGGAGCAAGAGAACTGACAGGTTCATGTCACATAACTTCAGGGGTTTTGACTGTATCATGCTAAACCAACTCCCACTGTGTTATTGGCATCAAATCATGTGGCACTTACTGCTGCAGACAAGCGGTGGGTAACAAAATATGACTCCTCATTAGAATAAAATTTGTTCCTGTCTCTTTGATTCCTGTTTTATCAGCTATAAATAAGGATGCCACCCTTGTGGGTTTCTGATGACCTGTCATGATTATTGATGGACTTATTTGAATACCTAATATAGGTCAAGGAGCATTTTTCCTTTTTCCATCTCTACCTGCCTTAAGAGCCTATTAAGGCTTCTCCTAAGTGGTGCATCCATTCTTCTTCCCTTCCTCCCATGGCACCAGTCCTTTCTTTTATCCTCAGCACTTACCACCAGGTTTTCCTTGGCTTGCTCCCTCAGCCTTTTCCATGGCACCATTCCCAGCTTTCTGAGCAGGACCTTCTCGTAGTGATCTCTGGCCTTTTTCTGAAGCTGCTGCTCCTTCTCCAGCCTCCTCTGCTTCTCCAGCTCTTTCTACAATACAAAGAGCAGGAATTTTAATTCACTCTGGATGAAGAGAATGTTAAGCAACGATAACAGATTGTCATATTGGAGCTGGAGGCCTTCACCTGACAGGAAATATAGAGATCTACATCATCTTGAGCAGTGCAGACCAGACACGACCCCATGTACTAGAACTTGTGGTAGAAAGGAGAGCAAACAGTCTTGAAAATTCTTATGGAAGACAATGGTATTACTGGACACTTCCTTGGGCCATGTATCAGCACTTGGCCTTCCCTCAGCACTGCAGTTTGGTGTTACTGTAGCTACTAGCAGTGCTGATTAGTGCTGGATTAAGGGTTGGACTTGATGATCTTAGAGGTCTCTTCCAACCCAGATAATTCTATGATTCTATGATGTAGCAGGAACCTCCTTTTGATGGTGTTTATTAGTGTGAGGAGGAGTGCTTTGGTGAACTCGAGGACATCAGTGGTCTGTGTTCGTAAAGCTGAACTGAAAGCATGTCCAAAAATGATTGTGAGTTTATGCATAGACCCTGAGACTTAATCTAGCCCAAACAGTAGGGGAGGGATGTGGGTATTGTATAACTGTACAATATTACTTTTGACTGACACTCAGGGATTGAAGGTCAAACATCCTTAAAACACTCCATCCAAGTAGAACAGTATTTGTAGGTCAAATTCCTGTAGGATTTCAGATATGCTGTTTGGGTTATTAGGACAGCTCATTCCAAATAACAGTAATGAAGTGGGGTTATTCCTAGGCTAGCTACAAGGAGAGGATGCTTCTATTTTTCAGGTGGAAACTTGCCCTTGATATCTGTCAGGCTCGTTTACTTTTAAATGGTGCGTTTGTGACTGGTGTCATTGTGCACACTGGAGGGGGGATCAAGGGGAAGGAGCAGTCTGAAAGTAGGCTGAACATCCAGCCACTGTGAGGGCTTATGTGGCTGCATCTCAGCACTGAACATCTGCGAGCTGGGACCTCTAGTCCTGCTGATGAGACAGGGATAGGATTTACTTCCTGGAGCATTCGGGCCAGAGCCCTTCCCCTCCCAGTGCCAAAAAGGGGGAAGGTGGTGAGTCTATAGCGGGTGCTGTGCTGTGGAGCTCTCCTCTGCTAATGAAAACCTTCAGCTCACGTTTCTCTGGCTGTTGCCTCAGTGCTAGTGGGTAATGGCTCTTCTCCCCTATCTCTGCTAAAGGAGGGGGAAACAGGTGAGGTGTTTGGTCACCAGCTTCTGCTGCCGTCTCTCCTCCCGTCGTTTTTCTTGCTGAGCTTCCTTTTCCTCAGCCTCCTTCCTCTGTCGTTCTTCTTCTTCAGCCTTCAGCTGGGCCTTGAAATGGAAAAAATGGAGTCAGGCAAAGCATAATTTGGCACATGGGACCTTTTTAGACAACAGAGAACTCTAAGCTTTTCCAGAATTCCTCTTGCACCTAAAATCTCAGAAGGAAGCAGACACTTTTTTATAGACCAGACATGATCTGTGCTGAACAATGAACTGTGGAAGGGAAAGGGGGAATGTTCTTTTTACTACCTATATACAGATCTTTCTACTATCCATATATATTTCTTTGCACTAAGTTATAGTATTGCCTGCTCCTCCCCGAAAAATTAAACCATACACCAAGTTATTTATTGATAACTTGATTGCTGAAATCAGTTCTGAATCCCTGGACTCTGCTCTGAAGTTTTACTTTTACAAGCAAAGTAGCATTACAGGTACTCAAACATTTATTTACCCAAACACTAAAGTTCAAAGTTGTTGTTTTCATAGAATTGTAGAATCTTCCGGTTGGAAAAGACCTCTGAGATCATCGAGTCCAACCGCGCCCATCATCCGCTAAACCATGTCCCTTAAAAACTTCTTTTAAATCCCTCCAGGGATGGTGACTCAACCCCCTCCCTGGGCTGTGCCAGGGCCTGAGAACCCTTTCAGTAATGAAATTCTTCCCAATATCCATCTGACCCTCCCCTGGCACAACTCATGGCCGTTTCCCCTTGTCCCATCAGCTGGCACTGGAGAGAAGAGATCAACACTCGCTCTGCCACAGCCCCTTCCAGGCAGCCGTAGACAGCAATGAGGTCTCCCCTCAGCCTCCTCTTCTCCAAACTAAACACCCCCAGGTCCCTCAGTCTCTCCTCGTAGGCCTTGTTCTCCAGCCCCTTCCCCAGCCTCGTCGCCCTTCTCTGGACGCGCTCCAGCCCCTCAATGTCCTTCTTGGAGTGAAGGGCCCAGAACTGCCCCCAGTACTCGAGGTGTGGCCTCCCCAGTGCCCAGTCCAGGGGCACAATCCCCTCCCTGCTCCTGCTGCCCACGCTGTGTCTGACACAGCCCAAGATGCCATTGGCCCTCTTGGCCCCCTGGGCCACTGCTGGCTCATGGTCAGCCCCTGTCAACCAATACCCCCAGGGCCTTCTCCTCTAGGTCCATTCCAGCCACTCTTCCCCAAGCCTGGAACGCTGCAGGGGTTGTTGTGCCCCAAGTGCAGGACTCAGCATTTGGTCTTGTTAAACCTCATCCCGTTGGTCTCAGCCTGTCCAGATCCCTCTCCAGACCCTCCCTTCCTTCAAGCAGATCAACACCTCCACCCAGCTTGGTGCCATCTGCAAACTTGCTGAGGGAGCACTCGATCCCTTCGTCCAGATCATTGATAAAGATATTGAATAGGACTGGGCCCAGCACTGAACCCTGGGAACACCACTCGTGACCGGCCTCCAACTGGATTGAACTCCGTTTATCACCACTCTTTGGGCCTGGCCATCCAGCCAGTTTTTCACCCAGCAGAGGCTGTGCCTGTCCAGGTCAACTTCAGTACTGTCCACACTTGGCACAATATCCTTCTCTGAATGTTTATCTACTCCCTTTGCAAGCCCCACTCCACTTTTGTTTCACAAAGTTTTTGCTCTTGATGTGCATCAAAGGCCCAAAACCCACACCAACCATAATGCAGGATTACTATGACTGTGCTTCCTGATCTCTACAGTTGTGGCAACTGCAGCTGAGGAAAGTTAAACTGATGCTTGCCTGTCCACTTTATGGTTAAAGTGTTCTCTAAGGCTTGTTTCAGCTTCCTGCATACGTGAGTGCATCTCTCTTGCTTAGAGAAGGAAGAAACGCTGGTTGTTTTAGGACCCCATTTCTGAGCTTTCTAATCCTAATGCAATTTATTATCAGTGTTTTCAGTAACAGCTTAACACCCTAAAGCTAAGAAGGCTCTGCTGTTGGATGTGTATCACAGAATTTGTGTACTATGCAAACACTGTCAGTATCTTCTCTCTTCAGCAGAGATTTGCTAGAAAGATGCAGGATTTTTACTGCACGTGACTAGACAGGAATGGCAGGGGAGGGGAAACCCACCATTGCTAGATCTAATCAAGTGGATCTCTGCATGGACTGCCACCCTTCCAGTCCTCAGCAAGGACAAGTTAGAATCATGGGCTAGGTGTGAAAAAAGTGTTGGGGGCTGTGGTGGTGGTGGGAGGGGAGGGCTGCTTCTAAAATTGCATCTGCTTCAACCTGAAGTGTCTGCGATGCGACAGGGCTAGTGCCATCACCGTATATAAACACAGCAATAACTACTTCTTTTGATGTATGCTGGATATCTGCTTTCCCTATAAAGCTATAAAACTCCTGTTTTGGCTAAAGGCCCTGACTCTGGGTTAAACCAGCATTTTTTGTAATTGGAATGCTGTGAAAGAGATTTGATTTCATTTTCCGCTTCCCTTACCAGTTTTTCCTTTTCTCTTTGTTGTTTGGCTTCTTCTAGTTTCCTTCTCCGCTCTGCCTGCTGAGCTGCTCTCTCCTCCATAGCTACAGAAACAGAGGATGTAAGGCTTAGTGGAAGCAAGCTATAGGGTAATGGCAGAAGCTTGGGGAACAAGGATGACCTCTTCACTCTACTGCCACGTGCCCGTTGACCTGGCAATGCCAGCACAAAGGGCTTGCTTTCTGCTGCCTCTTATGGCTGTCAGTGTCATATAGAGCTTCTCTCTGAGTCTTGTCACACCAGAAACAATCACAAGTGTTAGGAGTAACCACTAAGTGGACTAAGCATGGACTTCTGGGCCACTGCAAGCCTCTCGTTCTACAGATGCCTGACTTGACAAAGAAAGACATTTCCAGATTAGCTGTTGAGAAAAGTAGTCTGGAATGGTCTTTGCTGTGTAGAACAATACCTTTCAGTATGGGATGAGCTGAAGTCAGCTTGCTGGAGGGCCTCGTGCCTTGCATCACTGCCCTTGTGCTTTCTGGCCCACGAGGAAGAGGTGGGCTATGAAAGGAAAGAGTAAAGAAATTCATCAGTGAATGTGGTCAAATGATGACTCACACCCACCACCCATGGTTGAGAAACAGGCCTTGTAGTTTCTGTTCTTCTTGTGCTGCATTTTTCATCCTGAATACCTGACGTGCCTTTTTGCTGCTTGAAATGGGTTAAATGATGCATCCTTGCAAAGGAGCTGAGTACACAGGGCTGCAACATATTCTGAAATACCAAAGGTGACAGTCTCTTTTTTCTTAACTAAATAAATCCCCACTGCTACTACGTGTGACGCTAGTGTTGCTGTTTCTAAGTGGATCCTGTATGAATCACATGGCGTTGAGCCATTGCAGAAAGGGAGAAGGATGGAGAACTGCGGGCAGCCCAATGCTACACTTTGAGGCTAATTCACAGGTGAGAGGAAGAGCAGATAGTGCTAGGATGACTGAAGCGTGCCTGGCAAATTCTGGCTCAACTTGAGTAGGAATGAGAGGTGCTGACTAACTGAGCCTGCTTTATCATGGGCATGTACCTCAAATGGGTTGTATTCTTGCATCTGGATTGGTCTTCTTCCCTGGTTTGTGAAGCAGTGTTGTTAAGTGGCTGTGTGACAGCCATGGCTTGTGCTACCTCCTCTTCAGCTCCGTTCAGCCTCTGTTTTTTCTGGAGTTCAAGGATCAGCTTTTGCTGCTTCTGAAGCTGCTGCCTCTGCTCCTCAATCAGACGTTGCTGGAAGGCATGACGATGCTCAAAACGGCTTCCATAAGCAGGAGCTGCCTTTGGACCAGGTGCCTGAAACTGCTGGGGGAGAGTGGCTGTTTGATTGCTGCACACAGCCCAGTCCTGGGCACTCGGAGCTGCACGTCTTAGGGAAACTTCCCAGGCAAATTTGGGTTTTCTGTAGGAATAAGATGTGTGAGCAGCATCCCAATGAGAGCGGTCTCTGGTCTGGTCAGGTGCTTTCTGTATGAGACAAGTTTCAGTTGGCTAGGGGGAAAAAAAAAGAGGAAAATTTGACATTGATTAAAACCAAGCCCTCTTCTGCCCTTCCTACATAGTGTTTCTTTAATTCAAAGCATAGAATCATGGAATGGTTTGGGTGGGAAGGTACCTTAAAGCCCTCCAGTTGCAGGCCACCAGCCCAGGCTGCTCAAGGCCCCACCCAACCTGGCCTTGAACATTTCCAGGGAGGGGGCATCCACAGCTTCCCTGGGCAACCTGTGCCAGTGTCTCACCGCCCTCAGCGTGAAGAATTTCTTCCTAATGTCTAATCTAAATATTCCCCCTTCCAATTTAAAGCTGTCCCCCCTCATCCCATCATTACTTGCCCTTGTAAAAAGTCCCTTCCCAGCTTTCCTGGAGCCCGTTATGGTACTGGAAGGCTGCTATGAGGTCCCCCCAGAGCCTTCTCTTCTCCAGGCTGAAATCTATTGAGATACCTGAGAAGCAGGGTAATCCCAGCTATGCAGTCTTCACCCAGTTCTTCATCCCATAATGGGGCAGAGGGGCTCCATTATCAACAAAGTGGAAGGCTGGGGGAAAGAACTGTTAAGAAGCTGTGTGCCATTTCAGTGGGAGGAAGAAATCCTTATCAGGCAAGAGCTCTGGCAGGAATATATCCTGACAATTTTGTTAGGGAGCACAGCTCAGGAATTAGCCCATCTCTCAGGTATTAGCATACTCCCTTTTGGACTGTGTTGTCCCCACTCAGTGTTCAGACAGACAATAAAGGAAAAAACAGGTTAAATAATCTACACAGCTGACCTACTGGACAGTCCCTTTTCAGGTGCAAGAGAAGTCTACAAGGTGCTACTTTCTCATTCCTCTTCTCCAGCTTTGATTAATGTTACCATGGAACTGGTGCACAGTGGGGAATGAGACTCTGCTTTTTCTGACATATAGTCTTTCTTTGAAAGGGCATCAGATGCAATGTCTGCTTTCTGATTCCTAGGTCAAACTCCAAATTCAGTCCCATCCTTCCAGCACAAATTTTACTAGTGCATCAGAAGAAAAATAGGAGCCTACTAGACTAGGATGATATAAGGACCACGGGAAATCAACTTCTGCTGACACTTAAGTAAATGAAAAGCTTGACCTGTAATATGTGTGTGTGAGCTCTCATACTGCGATCAGGATACTGCTGTGGTACAGGTTTTATGGACAGATAGGGAAGGGCAGGCTCTGACCTGACAAATGGCAATTTAAGGAAGGAACCTCTGATTCTCCTCTCCTACCTCCTTGTGACGCGCATTATCCTGAAACAGGCAGTGACAACTTTTTTCCCCACGCTTAAAAGTCAGAGAGCTGCACTGACATGACAAAAATCTCTTGTCATGCAGTCAAGTGTTATTCTTCTTAAGTCTAAGCAGGCATCAAAGATGTAACTAATCTCTCAGCAAAAGCCATCTGGGGGTGGGATGCTACTGCGACTCACAGTACATGAAGGGTTGTTCTCTGGCAGCATTAGAGATTATTTTTAAAACTCATCCACTGTCCTTCACATTTGCCTCTGATTTTTAAAGACTTCTCTCCTGAGCAGTTGCAGGCAGGTATTTGAGGGGTCACCGTGGGAAAGAAGCCTTCATCTGGGATAATGTATTCTTCATTTCAGATTGCTCAAAAGAAGTACTTTGTAAAAGTCCTGAGACGCCAATAGACAAAACTCCATGGCAAGAATTTACCTTGTCTTGCCAACTGTCTTGATGATGGTTTACTTCTGTTGTCCCAGGCTTGTTGTCCTCCAGTGGCCTGTCCACACCCCCCTTTCCCAGTGACACTGCCTCCAGCAGCTGTGCCATCTTTCTCTTCCTCTCCTGCCTCTTGATCTGCAGCTCTTGCTTTTCTACCTCTGCTTGGCTCCAGCACTGCCAGGCCAGAAAGCAGCGGTGCAAAATCCGTCGCTGGTTGTGTTGTGCAGACAGCTGGTTTTTCCTGAATGAGAAAGCACTTGTGTTATGACAGGAGTGAGGCTTCTGCCCGGGGCCTGCCTAAAACAACTGCATCGAGTACAGCAGGCCAGGCCCCATAACTTCCAGAGCCTTTTTGTCACTAAACTCTAAATGCCCTCCAAAACCGTACAGAGTTTCTCCAAGAAGGACTGGGAGAGAAAAAATGCCCATTATTTTGATGTAAATTTCCCTAGTTCCCATTTTTATTTCCTGTGTCACCCTTGGGTTGCAGGATAGGTGCAAAGGAAGTATCCTGTTCCCTTTCAGCTGCATAGGGGGAAGCGGCAGTGCCTGCCAGACAGCTGCAAGAGCAAAATTTTCTCTGGCAGATAAGGAATTAATCTAATAGCCTCCTTAATGAAAGGCACTGGCCAAAACAGTCTCTGCTGTGCTACTACTGAAATAGGAAATAACTATATTAATCAGCAATAAATATGACACCTCATATTCTCTGGGGTCCAGAGGAAGCCAGGATGAGATTTCCAGGAAAGAAATGTACAGAGAGAGTGAGATGCAGGCTTATTGGAAAGCACTAAAGCTCTTGTTTATCTCTGCCCTCTTTCTCATCTGTGCCACAATGCCTCTGGCAGGCTGCAAGCAATGTAGCCATTTTCTCAAAAAGCTATTGATTTCCTCCAGCTGGCTCCTTTCACAGTCCCTTTTACACTACCCAAGTACTGCTGCAGCAGAAGGAATTCCACAGTGTAGGGTTACTACCTGTTTTGATCTTGGAGATGAATTTCCAGCTGCTTTGTCTCCTGCGCTACTTTCTGGGCCCAGGTATAGTTTCTCCAAGCTCGCAAGGCCTTCAGTTGGCATTTCCAGTCAGCAAAGGCTTTGGCTTTTCCCATTTTAATTCTGTGCTCCAGAGTGACTTTCAGCCAAGCAGAGAAATGTTGTTGCATGCACTGCATGGGAGAGTTTCAGAAAACCAATCAACAAGATACACTCTGTCACACAAATGCTGATTCTCTCCACTCTTCCCCTTATCTGACTTTCCTTTTTTGAGATTCTTTTTGGAATCCCCACTTTCAAGAATCACCTTGAGGTTAAAAAAATAATGCAGACCATGTGCAGGTCTTCTACAAAAAGCTGAAAGGGACTACAATGGTAACACCATTGGACTCTAACCTTTTGAGTGAAACACATTTACTTCACCAAGTGTAAGGGAATAAAATGGGTGAGCAACACAGAATGCCTAGAGACAGGAGAGATGTTTTAAAATGTAGAAAATGCTACAGGTAAGAATAATTCCATGGAGAACAGTTCACAAATATCTCCATGTGCACTTTTTTTTTTGAGTTAGACAAAAATCAAGACACTCCGTAGCGTGAATTTATGACACGACCTAAGCTCACCCTTGTTCCAGTAGTAGGAAGCCAAACATTTCCCCTATTGTGTAATTAGACTTGCTGCCTCTGAGAGTGATTTACATTGTACAGAACAGCAATTTGCTATCTAATCTACCCCATAATTCTAGCTCTGTCACTGCAGAAACTGTTCATTTTGATCTTCCAAGTGGGTCAACTCACAGGACTCGGCTGTTCCCCTTTTGTCATAATGCCTTGTTTTAATTGCATTCCTCTCACTCACTGAAATGTCCAAATGGAGACTTACAAAAAGGACAAAATGTCAATGCATTAACTATTTCCTTCTGCTTTAGGAAAATAATCAAAGTGTCACTATTGCTTAGCTCAGCTAGGCTGTGGCTTCTCACATTATGCCAGCCCTAAATTGTTCTGTGGTTTCATCCAGGCTTATCTTCATAGCTTAGACTGTGCTGGAGAGAGGTTGTGTACAGATAACCAGCAGCCAAGCTGAAATCCAGCAGACAGGCAGATGAAGTGAGCCACGGGCAGAATCACCACAAAAGCTATGGGATTCTTCTATTAAAAAAAATCATAGATGTGGATAAGTAGACATTAATGATGATGACTGCTCTATTAATTAAAAACACTATGTGATGGATGGCATTCATACCTGCACTCAGGGGAAGTCTTCCCATACACACAATAAGGGCTTCTTAGGACCTTTTGTACCACCTCCCCTTTTTTATTTCCCTCCTCAAGAGAAAACAAATCTTGCTCTGCTGCCTCCTCTGCACATCTGCCTATTTCTCAATTACAGAAGCCTTTACTTTTGTGACTGTCCTGAGAGCCACATGTTTTCCACAATTCTAAGTCAAACCTCCCACTGAGTACACTTGAGGCACAGGCACACGGGGGATGAAGGCTCAGGATGTCTTGCTCCTGGTCTTACAAGATACTTTTTGCCCTGCTTTTCTACTTTCTTGGTATCAAGAGAAGGGCTTGGAAGAAGTAAAAAATTCTGATAACTATGCCTTTTTACTTCAGTTTTGCTGATGGTAGCTGAGGACAGGTAGCTCAGAGTCCCAGATAAAGAAGGGTGATGCTCACTCTCTGCTTATTGATGTGAATCCTGTACAGCAACTCCTGAGCCTTTCTCTGTTTCTCCTCTTCTTGCTCTTCTTTCTTCAGGACCAGGGGTGGAGAGGCAGTGACAGATACCTCCTGTACTGACAGCTTCTGACTTTTTTCTTGTCTCTTCCCCTTCCTGGAAAGTAAACAAACATATAGATCTAATACAGTAAGGAAAGTATGTAGCACAGAATGCACTCTCATTTTGGCCCATCTTGAGAAAATCATCTCTACAGCTTAGAAAGCTGTTCATTATTTAACTCAGCCTTCTTAGAAAACAGCCTCTGTCACGGTTTGGGCTCCCAGAGATTAAACAGTCTGGAGTATTTCCAAAGTATAGCAGGCAGAAGAAAATAGTAAGATTTCAGTAAAGCATTGCATGAGAAGATTTAGGATCTCAGGGCTGCCTCTGTAAATAAATGCCATCCCTAAAAGTCACATATCTGTGACAATCCGAGCTCAGTAGAAGCAAAAAATATGTCTCTGCAGAATTCTTAGCCAAGAACACTCTATTCTCTCATAGCAGAGGAAGCATCGTAAGTGCTGGACTTCCAACACAGACTATTCATAGAATGGGTTGGGTTGGAAGGGATCTTAAAGCCCATCCAGTTCCAACCCCACTGCCATGGGCAGGGACACCTCCTACCAGCCCAGGCTGATCAAGGCTCCATCCAACCTGGCCTTGAACACTTCCAGGGATGGGGCATCCACAGCTTCCCTGGGCAACCTGTGCCAGGGTCTCACCACCTTTTTGTGAAGAATTTCTTCCTAATGTGTAACCTAAATCTTCCCCTTCCAATTTAAAGCTGTCCCTCCTCATCCTGTCATTACTTGCCCTTGTAAAAAGTCCCTTCCCAGCTCTCCTGGAGCCCCTTCAGGTACTGGAAGGCTGCTAAAACGTCTCCCCAGAGCCTTCTCTTCTCCAGGCTGAACAACCCCAACTCTCTCAGCCTGTCCTCACAGCAGAGGTGCTCCAGCCCTCTCATCATCTTCGTAGCCTCCTCTGGACCCATTCCAACAGTTCCATATCCTTCTTACGTTGGGGATTCCAGAGCTGGACACAGGACTCCAGACACAATATTCTAGGCAGGCTAGTGATTCATCCTCTGTTTTTTATGCGTGTGTACTGGCTTTCATGCTGCATTAGATGCTAATAAGTGTAATGTGGCCACAGAGTTGATGGAGAGAATGCATGATGGTGCAAACACAGTCCTACTTTGCAATTCAGCATACATAAAGGTTGGTAAGGGCTGAGGGGAGGCTAACAGTATCTTTAGCCCATCTTCCCACTAATGACAACCTCTGCCATTGAAGTTGGTAACAGGAATAAAACATTTTGGGGGAGTTTGGAGTCAGAGGAATAGCAGATGTTTCCTCTGAGACCACAACTCCTCTTACATTAAGCTAAAGGAGCTGATCAGAGAAGCATTCTTCATATGGTTCTTCCCATGCCCCACCCCTCCCTCTTACGTTCTCCATGCTTCTGCCATGGTGTGCCTCTTCTCAGCCATTTCCTTTCGCAGCTTCACCATTATCCTCTGGATCTCCTCCTCCTCCTTCAGAGCCTTCCTTCTGTCCTCCTCCTGTATTTGGAGCTTTGCCTCAGACAGAACTGATTTCTTCAGGAACTTTTCTTGTCTCTGAAGCTCTAATGCCTTCTGGCGCCTCATTCTGTTTTCTTTCACCTGGGAAGGAGGAAATCGGCAAAAGTCAAAGCAGGCACCAAAAGCTGGAGAATCTGAGGTTCACTGTACACTGATGGGTGGGTCACAGTCCAACTTTCACATGAAGCAAGCAACCCCATCTGCAGCTGGCACTGACTGGACTGGTTCTCCTCTCAGACCAGCAAAAAACACCATTCAGGAGACTGAGGTTAAACCAGTGTTACTTGATGGGAGCAAACTCAGAACTGACTGCCACGGCAGCTTTTCCATCTTCAGAAAGGGGGAAAACCTGAACAGATGTAGTGGAAGTTGGCTGCACAAGCTACTGTGAGTGGCCAACAGGCACACAGAAACGCAGCAACGTTTCAGCTAAACTGTGGAAGAGTATCCTCAGGTTATTTGCCTCCAAGACAGAGACTATTACAGGTTGGGAGGGAATACTAGGCAAGTATCACTGAGCATTTACTCTAATCCTGTAATCTTCTGTCTCACTCATTTTAACTGGGCTGCCTCGCTTGCTCACCTGCTTGTGTCTGAGCTCCATGATTATTCGTGGATCTGCAAGTTTTTTCTTTTCCCTGATGTCTTCAAGTCTAAGGCCTTCCACTATCCCATGGTTCAGAACCTCGCTCTGCAAAAGATGCTGTAGGTATTCTTGGGTAGAAGAACTTTCCAGCTCACGTTCCAGATAGCTGCACAAGTCTGAAATGAGGAATTCAGATTATCTTGGGCTAGTCTGAAATGAATAAATCCCTCTGTCTCAGACCACAAAGCCTAATGTAATTAATGGGATCACTTTCACAGAGTGTGAATGCATTTCTGATGAAAGCGGACACGCTGACTGCACTCCATTTATCCCCAGAGTCTTAATCAGTCTCCCATTGAACGCACTAGAGCAGTAACAAAATTTCATCCATTTTTTACTGCCTTGCCTCTGAGCATCTCAAATGGCTGTATAAATGTGACAGGGCCTCACAAACACCCATGCACAAAAGAAATAAAATTCCTCTTTTAGAAAGGGAGACACTGAATGTTTATGCAGTACATTTCTGCAGCCCTACAGCAAGCTGCTGGGGGAGAAAAATCATCACCTCTTATCTTGTTTCTCCTGATTCTACGACCTTGGCCTCAAAGCAACTTTGATCTCTCGGTCTGACAAACCGTGAGGCCTTGCTCCCCTCCCCAGGACATCCTCAGAAAGGAAGCCAGGAACTGCTTTGTTGTGCCCTCACCATCAAACTGCTCATACTTCAGAGGGGCTGCAGAAGGCTTTTCCAGGAGTTCAGGGTCAACTTCCTCTTCATTGCTCATCGGCTCCAGTTGCAGTTTGGGGTTCATCCAGTTACTGAGCAGCTCTTGGGCTATCATGAGGAAAGAGACTGATGACTTCACTTGCTTAAAAAATATATGGGTAAGTGTAAACTAGCAAGGCTGTCTCTCTGAGATAGTTATATCACATGCTGAGAAGGCTGTCTAAAATGACTGAAAGCTGATCTGCAACAGAAAATTGAATAAGGCTAATAGTGCTGTTCTCATCTTCTTGATCTATAAAAGAACAGGAGGGGGGGGCAACTTTTTCCCTTTCATATATGTCACCAATGAATTCTTCTCTTTCCCATTTTTCCTACAATATGCCATGGACATTTAGAAAACTTGTGTGACTGTAATAGCATTTATCAAGGAGATGGAGTTCATATGAGGTAATTCATAACTCAGCTAGCTTTCATATGTTTTTACCACAGCACTTTCAGACACTTAGATATTTTCTATGTGTACACCTGAGGCTGTCACATGTTAAATGCAAAAAGAACCACTGTTTGAACAAATGTTTGCTTCATGCATACAGGATAACCTTTGCCAACTACTCCAGCTGCAGGAACAATCTAGATTACAAATCTGTCAGGTAGCAAGCTTCACCAGGGACTACCTGTCCTCAGGAATAAGACTGTAACTACAGGAATGCACCCATGATGGATTTGTTACTCCTCAGTAGGCTCAAATGCTTCATGAACAACTGGGGATAATGTCTTTCTGTCGATTTTGTTTGCATCTCCACTCTTCTGTGAAAAAATGCAAAAATTCCTTTTCTCAGAGTTCCTACTCAAAAGCAAGGACAGCTAACGTGGCTGCTGCCTCAACAAACCACCTGGCCTCGCTGCATGGGTGGCCAAGCTGTTTCTGAAGCAGAACACAGGGCTGAGAACTGCAAGGCATCAGGAGCAGCCCCACAAGAAGCTGAGCCATCCTAAGACATCCGTGCGGTGAGGGTGGGCAAAGAGCCATACACTGCAAGTCATCCCTTCTAAAGGGGACAGACAGGAAGAAACAGCTGCTCCAAAGCTCTCATTCCAACAAAAATGAAGATGCTGCCATTGAGCCCTGGTATTTCTAAGGCAATAAAGCCTTTTTAAAACTTCCTTAAAAAGAGATTTTTTTTTTTTTAAGAAAACATGAACCTAATGTTTATTGTCTTTCAAATGACTTTCAGTCTCTTTCATAATCTCTCAGGCCAGCTCAGGAATAAGGAAATATATCTGATAACAGAAAGATGAGAGAAAACCAGCTTATCACTTGGGGGAAGGGCTACTTTTTTGACTGGGAAATGTGAGCTCCTCATAACCAGAGTAAAGTAGTCCTCTTATCGATACCTTTCTTTGCAAAGTGCACTATGTGTAGTTAATACTGTTACATATTCTAATAATGGATTCCTGATAAAAGGCTTTCAGCTGAGCTAGGAACAATCCTGAGGGATCGGTAGCTATAAAAAAGAGAAAGGCAAAGAAAGATAATAATGAAACATGAGGAAAGCAAGCAACTTTTCCACCAATTGCAGACAGCTCCCTTTGAGCCACTCTGCTGTATAAAGGATTCAGACAGTGCACTGTAAGCAAAGAGGTGTATTCCATGCCATTATAATAGCTGAACCATTAATGATTGCAACTGAAAAAGCTGACTCCCTGTACTGAAGCGGATGCTCTTGAGACATCTCTTCATTCCACTGTGTAAAGGGTCACTTTTACATCTCAGAAAATGTTTAAGTCAGTTTTTAAAATCCTGCCTCCCATCAGCTTTTCATGCAGCAGGTGTACTTCTAGAACTGATGGCAGATAATTTCCCTCTCTGTTGCTTCTTTTTGTACCTCAGATTGTCAAATTTCAGGAAGACCTCATGGCTGCAAGCATTACAAAGGAATATTTAGTTATGTAATTAGTGAGGAAAACTTTGCATGGGAATTAAAGCAAAACCACACCAACTGTTTGTAAATGTCCAAGTTACACAGAGCAACCCCATTTTCACACCTGACCTGCTATCAAAAGTGTGTCAGGTAATTTCAGCCAGTTTCCTATAGCCCACCAACTTATTTGACCATATAGTGCATATTCAAGAGCAGTGTTCATCCTCATCTTCTCCCGAAATCTCCAGGAGACAGAGAGTTTATCCTTCTCTTAGGTATGTCAATTAAGAACTTCATTGAACTCCAGCAATTGATTCTTCTTATGCCTTTCTCCTTTAGATAAAAGGCATCTATCAATTAAATGTTTATTTTAGTCTCAAGCTTTCAGACCAGAACCACTACACTGTACAAAAAAAAGTTAATTTTGGGCAGCATGAAGCAAGCAGTATTTTAGCTCACCTTCCTCACAGGCCTCATCATGATCTTGCAGCTGTTCCATGGTTTCCAAACTCATCACAGGACCACAAGGCCCCTGTCGATACCTTGATTTTTGAAGGGGAAAAGCCCCACAGACAGCATACTCAGAAGCTTGCTCCACTCTCTTTAAAGAAAGGAAAACATTTCTAAGGACTGATGGATATTCACATTCAAACTTCCTATATCCAGGTTTCTCCTCCAGAGAGAGCAAATATCAGTGGGAATGTAACACAAGACAGTATGGCTGTTGTAAGAAATAGATTTCTTTTCAAACACGTTTCTCTGACTGCTCTTGACTGACTGGAGAAATCAGATTTAAGAAATTATTAAGTAATAAGCATTCATTTGGCAATTAGTGCCAATCACAGTGATTGGAGAACACGTTGGGGGAATGCAAACATCCAGTCCCTGGGGGATGAATGGAGACTTTGCCAAGTTAGCCTCCAGCAACCATCAGCTATCAAAGCTAGTATCAGCATTTTGTCATAACCAGACTAGTCACAGTGTAAACAGTCTGAGTGAATTTCTGCCCCACAGTCATCTCTCCAAAGTGCAAATGGTGCTGACACATCCCTGTGTTTTCACATGCAACACCTGTACCCCAGACAGCCCACGTTTCTGCAGAACTTCTTCCCTTTGCAGAGCTCTACGAGGCTGCATGAGGCAGCGGGCACGCACTCCTTTGTGCCGTCAGCAGTAGGCGGAAGGTGGGAGCACGGGGATACCCAAGGGAGTAATACAAAGGGAAACTCACCCTAGAATTCCTTTCCCTTCATCTCAGGTGCTTGTGGGTGCAGGAGAAGGTGCTTTCTTTTGTATTTCTTGCCCATACATCCTGCAGTACTGCTCAATGGCAAGTTTTGTGTCACCCCTGAGTTCTATGCACTGCAACACAGTACTTTACTCTGGAATGAGTTACTGCCTAGCGGAAAAGGACCTGGGGCACTGGTCAACAGATGGCTGAACATGAGCCAATAGCGTGCAGAGGTGGCCAACAACATCATGGCTTGTATTAGAAATGGTGTGTCCAACAGAAGTAGGGAACTGTGCTCAGTTTTGGGCCCCTCAGTACAAGAACATTGAGGTGCTGGAGTGTGTGCAGCGAAGGGCAATGAAGCTGGCGAAGGCGCTGGAGCACAAGTCTTATGAGGAACGGCTGAGGGAATTGGGGCACTTTAGCCTTGAAAACAGGAGGCTGAGGGGAGACCTCATCACTGTCTACAACTGCCTGAAAGGAGGTTGTAGCAAGGTGGGTGTTGGTCTCTTTTTCCAAGTGACAGGTGGTAGGACAAGAGGAAATGGCCTTAAGTGACGCCAGGGGAGGTTTAGATTGGATATTAGGAAAAATTTCTTCACTGAAGGAGTGGTGAAGCACTGCAACAGGCTGCCCGGGGAGGTGGTGAAGTTACCAACCCTGGAGATACTTAAAAGACAGGCAGAGGAGGTGCTCAGGAATGTGGTTTAGTGGTGGACAAATACGGTTGGACTCGATGATCTTGGAGGTCTTTTCCAACCAAGTGATTCTATGATTCTACTGTGCAAGTTACCTCACCTTGATCCAGTGTTCCAAGCTATCAGAGTCAAACCTTGTCTGGAAAGAGGATTAAAAAAATAAATAATAGTGTTGCAGCCAACTGCCTTTTTCTTTTTGAAACAGATTTCACTGCTGCCATGTTCAGCGCTATTCGCCGGACCACAGCATGGGCGTCCCACCTGCTGACAAACCAAATGGTCATTGCTGCCACCCTCCCGCAGACCTGGAAAACACCTTTCATGGAATCCTAGAATGGTTTGGGTTGGAATGAACATTAAAGATCATTCAATTTCAACCCCCCTGCCATGGGCAGGGACAGTTCCCTCTGGCATAGGTTACCCAGGGATGCTGTGGATGCTCCCTCCCTGGAAGTGTTCAAGGCCAGGCTGAGCAGCCTGGGCTGGTGGGAGGTGTCCCTGCCTACGGCAGGGGGTTTGGAATGGATGGGCTTTAACGTCCCTTCCAACGCAAACCATTCTATGATTCTATGATCAGGTTGCTCAGAGCCCCATACAAAATGTTCTTGAACACTTCCAGGGAGGTGGAACACCCGTTCCACAGTCACTCCATTCCCTTCCTTAGCTAAGCAGATAAACAGACATGAGAACCAGCTCAGGCCAGCTCGGCCCGGCCCGGCCCGGCCCAGCCCTGCTCTCAGAACCCGCGGGGACCTCTCCGGGCCGCCTCGCGTGCCCGCACCCCACACACCCCCGACGGGACCCAGTCCGCTCCCCACGGCCCCAGCCAGAGCCCGCCTCGCGCCGCCAGGGCGCGCTCTGATTGGACAGAGCAGAGCACTGCAAACTGCGCCCTGATTGGACAGCCCTCCGCGAGGGCGCCCCCTAGCGCCCCAACACATGCCTGCGCTGCCGCTCCCCCCAAGACGCCGTTCGCGCCGTTCGCGCGCGCCCTCATTGGGCAGCGCGCCGCTAGGGCGCCCCCCAGAGCCCTCACGCACACCCCCCCACGCACTTTCCTACTCGGACCCTGTCGGCTCCTCCTTGCTCCCCACAAGCCGCCGTTCACGCCGCCAGGGCGCGCCCTGATTGGACACCGCGCTGCGAGGCCGCGCCCTGATTGGACACCGGGCTGCAGGGCGGCCCCTAGCTCCCCCCCACGCAGCCCCTGCCCGGACCCAGCCGGCTGTCCCGAAGCCGCCGTTTGTGCCGCGAGGGAGCTCCTTGATTGGACTGCGCGCTGCAGGGCGCGTCCTGATTTGACAGCGCACTACGACGGCGCGCCCTGATTGGACATCGCTCCGAAGGGCCCTCCCATTCCTTCCACCCCCACGCATCCCGCCGCCGGACCCCCGCTCCCCTCAAGTCGCCGTTCGCGCCGCCAGGGTGCCAAGGTGCGCCCTGATTGGACAGCGCGCTGCCACAGCGCGCCCTGATTGGACAAAGCTCTACAGTCCGCGCCGTGATTGGACAGCACGCTACAGAGCGCTCCCTAGCGGCCCCCCGTCGGGCTCCGTTACCTGGGGTCCAGTTCCGGCGCGGCGGCGCCGCCAGCGCTGCAGCTGCGGCCGGTGCCCCGCGGAGCACGTGGTCGCGCCCGGCGAGCCGGCGAGCCGCCCGCCCTTCCCAGCGGGGCCCATGGCAACGCGCGGCTAGGGGAGGAGGTGCCACGGCTGCGGCGGCGCACGCTGATGATGCTGCGAGCGGGGGTCGGGGCGGGTACGGGAAGCGGGAAGGCAGCCGCTCCCTCCTCTTCCTCCTCCTCCGCACGCGGCTGATGCAGGCGGCGATGCAGCTGCGGCTGTGCGGCGCGGGCGGCGGGCGGCTGGGCGCGCTGGCGGGGCTGGGCAGGAGCGGGACGGCGGCGCTGGCGCTGCCGGGCTGCCTGCTGTACACGCGCACTGGCTCGGCGCCGCACCTCACCCGGGACACCCTGAGCGCCGTGCACGGCGTCCCCGCCGTGGCGCAGGTCGCCCTGCCCGCGCTGTGAGTACCGGGGCGGGGCGGGGTCCGTGCGGGAGCGGCGCTGCGGCGTCTTCTCATTGATTAAATCAGTTAAGCGGGTTAGGAGGGATCACAGAATGACCTGAGTCGGAAGGGACCCACAGGGATCATCGAATCCAACTCCTGTCCCTGCGCAGGACAATCTCGAGAATCGCCCCGTGTGTCTGACTGCGTTGGCCAAATGCTTCTTGAATATTGTCAGGCTTGGTGCCGCGACTGCTTCCCTGGGGAGCTGTTCCAGTGCTCCACCACCCTCTGGGTGAAGAAGCGTTTCGTAATATCCAGCGTAACCCTGCCCTGGCACATCTTCTGCCATTCCCTCGAGTCCTGTTACTGGTCACCAGAGAGAAGAGATCAGCGCCTGCTCCTCTTCTCCTTGTGAGGAAGCAATGAGGTCCCCCCTCAGTCTCCTCCAGGCTGAACAAACCGAGTGAACAAATCAGCCACTCCTCGTATGATTTTCCCACCAGACCTTTCACCAGCTTTGTGTGCCTCCTCTGGACAAAAACTGCACACAATATTTGAGGTGGGGCTGCACCAGTGCAGAGCAGAGCGGGACAGTCACCTCCCTCATCTGGCTGGCAATGCTGTGCTTGATGCACCCCAGGACGTGGGTGGCCCTTTGGCTGCCAGGGCACTGTTGGCTCATGTTCAACTTACCATCATCCAGAACACCCAAGTCCCTTTCTGCAGGGCTGTTCTCCAGCCTCTCGCTCTCAGGTCCAACTGGACATGCAGGGTTTCTGTGTCCCAGGTGCAAAACTCAGCACTTGCCCTTGTTAAATTTCATGTGGTTGGCGATTGCACAGATGTCCAATCTGTCCAGATCCCTCTGCAGGACCTCCCTGCCCTCCAGAGTGTCAACAGCTCCCCTCAGTTTTGTGTCATTGGCAGACTTGGTTAGTAAACCCTAGAGTCCTGCTTCTAGCTTGTTTATGAAGTACTGGTCCCAAGATGGCCTTAAGAAAGAAAAAAATAAAAAATGAGAACACTAAAACTAAGAGAACTAGAAGAATAAAACAAAAAAAATCCTAGTGGCTTTCTTTGGTGGGGTGACACGGGAGGAGCTTTTGTAAAGCCTTTGACACAGTCTCCACAACATCCTTCTCTCTAAGTTGGAGAGATATAGATTTGATGGGTGGACTGTTTGGGGGTTAAGGAATTGGTTGGATGTTCACATTCAGAGAGTAGTGGTCAACAGCTTGATGTCCAGATGGAGATCCATGACAAGTGGTGTCCCTGAGGGGTCTGTACTGGGGCCAGCGCTGTTTAATATTTTCATTGGTGATATAGACAGTGAAATTGAGTGCACCCTCAGCAGGTTTGCACATGACACCAAGCTGAGTGGGGTAGTGGTCGCAGCAGAGGGTTGGGATCCGGGCAAGCTGGAGAAGTGGGCTTGTGTGAACCTCATGAGGTTCCTCCATCCCATCCCATCCTCTTCGGAACATGGAAATTTGGCCTTCCAGTACCTGAAAGGGGCCTATAGGAAAGCTGGGGAAGGGCTTTTTACCAGGGCAAGTAGTGATAGGATGAGGGGGAATGACATTAAATTGGAAGAGGGAAGACGTTAGGAAGAAATTCTTCACGATGAGGGTGGGTGAGGCACTGGCACAGATTGCCCAGGGAAGCTGTGGATGCCCTCTCCCTGGAAGCGTTCAAGGCCAGGTTGGATGGCAACTATCAATGCCTAAACGAATCCAAGTTCAGACAATGCATAAGTGTGAAAACAGAAGCCTTAGTTATGAAACTACTGATCTTTCTTGACAGTTGTTTGCTTAGCTAATGTGTTTCTGTATCTGGATGTAGGGCAGAAATTCACGATGTCCTGGAAGAATACAAAGAAGGAGCTGCAAAATTTGTAGGTAAAGTGTGTGTGTTTGCTTGTATGTCTGGAGAGGTGACACAAGTGGATCCCACTGGTGCATTTTTAGGCAGTGTGGCAGGGAGAAAGGTGTAGGCATAGGCTTTCCACGTTTAGGCATTTTTGCACTCAAGAGTGGCAGTAAGAAATACCTGAAATAGTGTGTTCTCACTATTAAGACCAGAAATCCTTCAAAGAGGCTACACGAATGTGTAATTTTGCTTTATTTCTTTTTTTCTGCACCCAGCCTTTTTCCCGCAGGCTTTAGCACTGACTGGAATGAGCTTTGCCCAAAAGTTGAGACTAGAACTAAGGGAGGTTTTACTGTAGGCACCAGTCACTGCTGAAAATGCATCTTGCCAGGTGCAATTTTTGACTTCTTTTGATGAGGAGATTTAGAAGTGCTCATGAAAATGCCCTTTCCCATACAGCTGTTCAAATACATTTCCTGAGAGTATCTATCCACTCAAGCCAGCTTTTTTGATTCTTCTAATATAGTTGGTTTCATCTAAAGATTACCAAGGAGAAATCTTCATCCAGTTTGAGGAATAAACAGGCAAAGTGACCACATCAAATCAGCCTCAGCTGGTGCACACTTCTGCCTCCAAGCTGTTACTGTTCTGGGAAGGTGTTAGGGTAAGGACCCATGCTGGATTTGCAGGAGCTTTGATGAACTAAACAAAGCAGATGGAGAAGCTCATTTCCCCCCTGTTCTTTATTTCTGTCAGTTTAGCAGTCAGACTGTACTTGCTCTCTGTTCTCCTCCCATTAAGTCTAAATGTCAGTTTTAGGAATAAATTCAATTTGCAAATGGAAAACAGCATTTCCACAGCTCTCAGCTACCGCACCAAGCTTTTGTGATCATCATCAATCTCTGTTCTTCATTCTTGGGGCAGCTCATGAATGAAGTCTTTATCTTAACAGCTTGGTGATAAGAAGGAGCAAACGGGTGTTTGTCTTGGGTTTTTCCTCTGGTTGAGGAAAGATCAGATCAGTAAAGACCTGACTGCATTGTGCAGCCTGGGTCACTGCTGTCAGGCTCATGTGGGGAAGGAACCTGAATGCACAGTGAATGCAGGTTTAACATCTTGTGTGAGTTATCTATAGCATAGCCTGTGTTTATATCTGGGCAGGTAGCTCAGAGAACTGGAGGACTATCAGCCAAGTTGACAAGCTTCTCTGAGATGCTTTTTGTGCATATCCTGGGCTACACTGGGTGTAGGGTAAATGCTCTCAAAGTGATGGCTTGTCTTTAATTTCTATAATTTACAGACAGTTCTTTGTATGTGGAATCTAGTGCACTTGGCAAGAGAAAAGTTTTGGGTTGCTAATGCTTATATCAAAGCTGAGGTATTTTTATGAATGTTTTGTACATGCCTGTTGCATGTACATTATGAATATATAAAATAGTTATTATGCAAATTATTACAATTTTTAAAAATGTTTAAGCATTGTCTTGTATGCAGAGACATTGAAATTTTGGACATGGCTTTCATTGCATAAGCAAAGTTATGGCTTGGATTTCCAAAGGAAGTTTGCACCCAATTTTCAGTAAACTTTGACTGCTTTGGGTCAACTTCTTCCTTCCAGAAAAACTGGAAATCTCTTTATTTGAAACTTCTTGGAGACTTCATGAACTTCTGTCTGTGAAGAGAAAACTGTATGTCACTGAGACATACCATCTAGCTTTCTGAATTTGAAACCTCCCATCTGGCAGGGGTGATAAATTTCTCATTTGTGTAGCTTATCTGTTCTTTCACTATATTTTGTCCTTCCTTAAAAGCTTGAGACTTGAGGTTGTTTGCTCAGTTTTGATCGTGCCAAATGTCAGATGTCTCCAGTGTATCAGCTGAGCAGTCAAGTGAGTCAGCTATTGGGTCCAGCAAATTTTAGTAGCAGAAGTATTAATCAAGAAAAAACATAAATAAACCTCAAAAGAGTTATGTAGGCTGCAGAACCAAACCATTTAATGTTTTGTCCTGATGCTGCACTCTCCTCCCTGCAGCTTGTAAAGAAAATCTGCCTGCTTTGGTGCTGAGAGATCAGTGAACAGTGTTTTGACAGAGTGGATGTGTGTGTGTGGGGGGGAATACCTCATTGCCTTTTGCAAGTTTACAAACCACATCTTGGCATTGGCTTTGTTTTAGCTGATGAAACTCTGCTCTGTGTCTGTCACTGTGTTTCCAGGTATGCCAGACATGGTGCTCTACTGCTCCCTTCATGACCCAGTTGCTCCCTGTCCACCTGGCTACAACACTAACAAGGTACAGTAACTGCAAAGCTGCCAGCCCTCCCCTCATCTGCAGGAGTGTGCTTAGACAGCCTTGAGATTTTTTTATGCTTTATAGAAAAGTAAATCTTTACACAAAGAGGAATGTCATTTTCATGCTCATACCTCCAAATAGATAAAGCTGGATGTTTTCTTACTTGGCAGTGCATTCCCTGAACAGTGGTTGAGCAGTTAAGTGTCAATTCAGACAGAAAGGAGAGGTCTGGACTCCCATGATGCTGTGGTTAATATGGTAGTACAAGAAAATAATATGCTCTTTAGCTTATGTGCTGTACAAGCTTAAAGTGATGTCACTGTTAAACAATGAACCTGAAGTGTAACCCTGCCTCTGTGTTTACTGTCTGCTGCAGGCCCACGAAGGAGAACTTAGTGTTTTTGCAGGAAGGTGGCTCAGCCACCCAGGATTGCTCAGTGCTGTGGATGTTTGGCCATTCCATCCCACAGGCACACACGTTCCCAGTGCAATCCACACGCTG
This sequence comes from Dromococcyx pavoninus, assembly GCA_033558185.1. Lineage (NCBI taxonomy): Eukaryota > Metazoa > Chordata > Aves > Cuculiformes > Neomorphidae > Dromococcyx > Dromococcyx pavoninus. The sequence goes on along the minus strand of JAUMJL010000432.1, from coordinate 449,904 downwards.
CCTGCTGCAGCTTTGGCCTGGAGGGGCTACTCCTGGCACCTGCTGAGGTGTGGTCAGTGCCAAGGCCAGCTTGGGTACAGTCACATTTGTGAGTCACAGAGTGACTGAGGACAGCTAACACCACCCAGCTGTCAGGGTCTGTTCTTTGCTGCTGGGATTTGGGCTGAGTCCTGTCTCTGCAGGGAAGGAATTGCCTTAAGCCTGGCTTAAGCCTGTCTCACCGTCTTGCAGCTGTGAGGGGATTGCAAAGATCTAAGTCTGGGTGCTGCAGGTTTGATTCAGCTTGTCCCCTTGTTGCAAGGCCTTCTGCAGCTGGCTCTGTACTGCACTTATGACAGCTTTTTGAAAGCAGTGGGACAGAAACCTCTGGGTTTTGTGCCAGAAAACCTGTCACGGGCTGGATTCAATAATTCTCTAAGCCACGTGGCTATTTTATTTATTAAAGCAGCTTTTTTTTTTCCTCTGGAAAGGAGAATGAAGGTAACTAGACTTGGTTACTCTCTGTGCCCTTTGGCTCAAACAATTGTGACTTTCCTCTGCCTGCCTTCACCAGCTGTGCCTCGATGCTCTCTCTGTTGATGGCAACATGCACAACAACATATAGCTTCTTTATTCCAGTTACTCTGTGGGTACTAATTTGGAATCTCCTTTTTTCTAATAGGAAATTTCCAAAAATGTTACTCCTTCTGAGACTTCTTTTTTACTCCAATTTAGTGAAATTGGCTGACGAGGCCTAAAGTAATCAGGAGATGGATGGACGGACAATGGATATGTGGTGTATTTGCACAGTCCTTTTGTTTTTGTGGAGACCAGACAAAAATTTGTTCTACTGGTATTTTTTGCATCAGCTGATCAAATTCAGTGTGTGAATTAGTATGTGTGAGGACTGCACTGCTTAATCTCTCATTCTGCCATAGGCTAGGACAATGTATATAAGCCCTCAAGCCCCCAGAAGTCCCTATAACACTTCAAGCTATACACTAGTTCTGAAACTGCAAACTGTTCCTAATTTAAAAAACACTAATGGAGTTGCAGATGAAAAGTACTGGCTTCTAAAGGCCAATACTTAACCTACTTAAATTCCCCTTTAAAATTTTGGAGCAGCAGTGTCACGAGCTTAACAATAATACCACAAAAGCAACTGCCAAGCTGCACTCACAGGTGAATTACAGATTCTGCAGAATAGGATGAAACATGAGAGCGTGCATAGTTGCAGGAGCTGCAGCAGTCTGAATGTTTAGTGAATTGAATGGTGACATCTGCTACCTTAGAGGCATTCAGGTAACATAACCTCTCTGTGCAGGTGCTTTTGTCTTGCTTTAAAATCTTTTGAGGGTAGCATGGAGCAATGATGGAAGATGAGGGCCCATGTGCACACAGAATGGAAAGTGTGTGAAGAGGCTAAAAAGACTGTGTGTGAAATCCTAATGAGTACCTGCCACTTCTTACATTGGCTCAGTTTAAAAGCTGTGTATTTCTTTTGTGCCTGGTGGTTCAATCCCTTCTTAAGTGGCTGGTTTGGGGACCTGAAATAACACTGGATTCTGAGATTAAATTGCCTAACAACCTTTTGTATTCTTTCCAGTGTGTCTGTGTGGTTTATATAGACACATATTCACATGGGTGGTATGAATACACTGCTCAGAAGAGGAAGTAGAATCATAGTTTCTTGGTTTTGCAGTGTGTACAGAAAACTATTGAGCTGTGTTTTGTATTGCAGCCTTTGCTGCTGTTCGTGAGATGACAACAGAAGTTTGATGGGGATTTAATCTTATTATTGTTTTCTTTCCAATTCTGACAATAATTTGTGCAATGTTAGGCCAGCTGCTGTGTCTCAGAGACTTCCAGACATGGAGAGTTGAGTGTGATGACTTCACTGAAGAGTATCCCAGAAATCTCAGTTCAGTCATTTATCTGCTTTCACTCCTTGTGCCAAGTGCAACTGATTATCCGAGCCATGCTCCTGGAGGACTTACCTGTGAAGCATCATTCCAATATCTAGACAAGCCAATTCTTTCTCTTTTTTGGCCCTTTACATCTGTTAACCTTTGCAACTCATGGTCATCAATGTTCTTCCTTGACAGACAGTGTCCCTGTGGGGAAGCTCAGGGCGCATGGAAGTGACAGCTTCCAAGTTCATGGATATACAGCGGGCCATCCAGCCAGACTGGTTCCAGTGCATCTCTGATGGAGACACCATTTCTGGGGAAGTTGGTATAAAAAGGGTCAAGAAGTCTGTGGATAGGTCGCTTTCATTCCTGGATGAATGCTTTCAACTGCTAGAAAAATCACCGGTAAGGGCCCCGATTTATTGGAGCAATAGCACTGCAACTGCTTTTTTGGTCTGTGCTGCATCTTGGGCCAGCCAGGATGTGATTTAATAGGAAAATGTGTCATGTGTATCAGAGAATGCCCAGGTGGTAGTCCTGGACGTGGAATAACCAGTAGCACAGTGGATTTTCTCTCTGCCACTCTCATTTTAATAACTTCCCTCCTGCACCAACATGCCCATCTCTACTGGTTGAGGAGGACTGTTTTAATGTTTTTTCCACTCTTGCACTGTGGTGCATTTCTTTCACTTACCTTTGTGCTGCATGTGTGGGCAAAATAGAATCTTCTTGTTCAGATTGAGAAAACTCTTCTTTTGGCTCTGAAGTCCCCTCAGGTCTAAGTGAGGAAGGACTTGCTAGAATTTGCCAGTGCTATTCTTTATTTCTTCCAGCAGCTTCGAAATTCTCCTCCTTTTTGGTGAAAGGGGACGTAGTGTCTGACTGTGCTACAATGAAAAATTAATGATAGGAGCTGAGATTGGTGTTCTCTGAAAGGAAATTCATTTTGAAATCTGGTGTCTGACAGCCCGTGCTTTGTGTTCTGCACTGACAGGTGTAGTGCTGAGGGACCATCTATAAAAAGCCATGTACAAAGGTGATCCATGGTTACTGCCTTCTACAGGGAGGTGCAAAGAATGGCACCAAAATTCAGTGAGTTAGTGTCTAGGTAATTTATGTCTGTCTTACTTGGACTTCACAGTATTGTGTGGGGAATAATCTTACGTGGGATGAAATATGGTGGCTCTGGCAAGTTCCTGGGAATGCAGGGCTTAAGTAGCAGGCATCTGAGGTCTGGGCTGTGAGAAGTCTTGTGTATCGTTGGCAGAGCGTACTCTAACATTTGTAGCTTTCTCCTGGGCCAGGAACTGCAAGGAAGTGTAATGTTTGGGGCAATTGAAGGTGGAGATGTCTTGGAAGAGAGGCTCAGATCAGCCAGGGAGACTGCCAAGCGGCCTGTGGGTGGCTTTCTGCTCGATGGCTTCCAGGGAAGTGCCATGGCCAAAGAGACCAAGTTGAAACTGATAGCTTCTGTCACAGCAGAGCTGCCAGAGGATAAACCAAGGTAAGTTGTGTGGGCAACATCCCAAGAAGTCCATCTGTCCTGTTGTGAGGGGCATCTACAGGCTGCTGTGCAGTATCCCTGAAGGAAATTATCATTGTATTGCGTAGCTCTGTGTGCAGGCCAGGCCACATAAATTCTGCCAATGTTGGGCTGCACTCATCAGCCCTTGTTTCAGTTTTTAGCTGCATCTGGCACCAAGCTGTGGCTTTGAGTATTCCCCACGTTTTGCAAATAATCAAGATTTTAGTTCAAGTGGTCTTTACTTTTTTTAGGAAGAATTACAGGTAGGATGTGTCTGGGCTGCTTGCATTTGGCCTCTGAGGCCATGGTTTACTTGAAGTTCATCTTGAACAAGAATGATGTTTTCAGCATATTTTACCTGGACCTCTTCTCATAAAAACTTTAAGTTTTGAATTCTCTGTGGTCTGAACTGGAGGAGAGCAGAGGGGGTTGGTGACAGAACCAGCCAGTGCTTACACGATCTTGTGGGAGCCAGTTGTGACCCAGTGCCCGAGCCACTGAGCCTCTGGACTACCAGACTGGCCCAGAACAATTGTATTCTGTGCTTGGACTGGGGTAATGTGGGAATTGTGTTTTCTGAGTTGTTAGTTATGCCCAGTAGATCCATGCCAGAGGCTGGACAGGAGTGGCAGCATTCTTGACTCTTATAAATAGCTAACAAGAACTAAGATTTCCAGCAAATGTGTGGTAATATTTGCTGGTGGTTCAGAAGTGGAGAGGTTTCTTAGCATTGGGTTGAGCTTGCTGGCTTTTGCATGGGTTATTTTAGAAGAGCAGCTGCAACAGAAGTAGTATGGATGCTTTTTCCATCGTTTCCTGAAGAGAGTGCCTCAGGCCCCATGGTCTTTCTGTACCTGTGCTGCCCTGTGCTAGCTGAGTGTTGCTTTGACCTAAAGGTGTTCAAAATGAAATTTGACGCGGAAGCATGCCTCTGGTGTTGCAGCTTGTTCATGCTTAGCAGTGCCTGGGGTTTGAATTTTCCTGACAATTAGAAGGCTTGCTGTGGTGTTGCCATCCTGTCTGGTTGAGCTACTTAGAAAGATCCCCTGGGAGCATTAGAGTCCATTCTGCTCAGCTAACCTTAGTGGCAACCAGTGCATCTGCCTCGTCTATCAAAAGCTTTCCTTGTCTGGTTAAGACAAATGTTACTGACCTCTTTGTAGAAAGAAAGCTCATTAGCCCTAGGGGGCCTTGTAAGTACCTCAAGTGAATTTCAGGCAATCCTGCTTTTCTGAATCACCCTTACCATTCTGACTGGAGAAGTTACTTTGCAGCTGTGTTCTACCCCAATAGGAAATTCTTTAGAAGACCAAAAGAATTGTCTCCTCCCAAGAAACTCCTGTTCTTTGTGATAGTGACCTTATGAATGTACTCTTTAGAGCCCTTTCATGTACCTGAAGATGCTGAAGTCTCTTGGTAAAATTTATTTTCCTTTTCAATGGCATCAGAACCCTTGCAGGAACAGATGTTTATCCTTACCTGTGCAGAGATAAGTTTTAGCAAGGTTTTTAATCATATATGCAGAGATAGTGTTTTGAGTATCGTTTCCTCCCTGCCATGAGAGCCTGAAACACGACACTCACGCTGTAAACTCATCACTGTAATTGGAAGACTTAGAAGAACGACTAAAAATGGCACCTTGTGACTTCATTTATCAGCCCCTGTGTATTTTCCTAATTCTCTATTTAGATCATTGCCCTGCATTAACTTTTGCTGCTGTCAGCCCAGCCGTGCACCTGCAGGAGTGCAGGCACTGCTCTGTTCTCTTTGGCTTCACCCAACCTCAGGGATGCTGCTGGCAAAATATGGCTAACAGCAGGATCTCTGTTACCACTGGTGGAGATCCAGCTGGGCTCTGCTTGGCTCTTAATGCCATGTCCCAGGAGATGTTGCAGCCCATGTTTTTGGTAAATCATTTGAGCAGGTAGAGTGTAAAAAGGAGGGAAGAGTAAAGCAAGGAACTTTTTTCTTTCCAGTGACATGTCTCGTTAGTGCATTCTCACAGTATCACAGTATCACAAGGCTGGAAAGGTCCTCTGAGATCATCAAGTCCAACCTATAACCCAACACAACACCAACCCATCATCTAAACCATGGCACTCAGTGCCTCATCCAGTCTCCCCTTAAACACCTCCAGGGTCAGCGACTCCACCCCCTCCCTGGGCAGCTCATTCCAATGGCCGATCACCCTTTCAGTGAAGAACTTTTTCCTAAGATCAAGCCTAAACCTCCCCTGACGAAGCTTGAGTCCATGCCCTCTGGTTCTGTCACTGGTCACCTGAGAGAAGAGACCAACCCCTGCCCGACTACAACCTCCTTTTAGGTAGTTGTAGAGAGCAATGAGGTCTCCCCTGAGCCTCCTCTTCTTCAGACTAAACACCCCCAGCTCCCTCAGTCGCTCCTCGTAGGGCTTGAGCTCCAGCCCCTTCACCATCTTCGTTGCCCTCCTCTGGACACTCTCCAGCATCCTGACATCTTTCCCAAACTGGGGGGCCCAGAACTGGACCCAGTATTCAAGGTGAGGCCTGACCAGTGCCGAGTACAGGGGGACGATAACTTCTCTGGTCCTGCTGGCCACACTATTCCTGATGCAGGCCAGAATGCCATTGGCCTTCTTGGCCACCTGGGCACACTGCTGGCTCATGTTGAGCTTCCTGTCAACCAGCACTCCCAGCTCCCTTTCTGCCTGACTCCTCTCCAGCCACTCTGTCCCCAGTCTGTAGCTCTGCATGGGGTTGTTGTGTCCAAAATGAAGTACCCGACAGCTGGACTTAGTTCTCCACGTGCTGTGTGATGTGTCTGTTACCTGAAGGGCTTTTATCTTTGACCAGCCATCTACTGCTGACTCTGCTGCTCTTGATTCAATCTTTCTGGGCTGTCTCCTAAACAGTTACCAAGCCAAGGGGTCCGTGTGTCTGGAAACTGAGAGTTCCCTGGGGCACAATCACGACTAAGGAAAATACCTGTTCTGCAACATAGATGTTGGGTGAATTTTGAGCTTAAGTATATTTATACATGTGTGAAAGAAACCAAATCACATAAAATGTAATTAACAGAGTGAGTTTTTTTCCACAGTAAACAAGGAATTATTGTTGTCTTCCAAATGACAGATGAAGAAAAGCCTGACATACAGGGTAGTTTGGAGATGGAAGCACAGAGGATTCTGAGCTTGCCTTCAGATGAGCAGTTGCAGGGATAAGCTACACGTGCTGCTTGTGTCTTTTTCCTTCAGGTGCCTGCTTGCTTCTACTCAGAATATTTCTCTTCTGGTGTCTCTTACAGAATCATCCATGGTGTAGGGAAACCAGATGATGTACTTGAGTGCATTGAAAGGGGGGTGGACATTTTTGAGAGCTTCTTTCCCTTCCAAGTGACAGAGCGAGGCTGTGCCTTGGTTTTCAGTTACGACTGCAATCGGGATTATGAAGCAGCAGGTAAGATTCTTGATGGTCAGTGTAATTTTTACTGTATCAGCCAGTTTTGTGGAAGTGTAATTCATGTTTTGGAGGATTCTATATTTCATTTTTTTTGTTCCTGGGATAAGTGCCGTAACCACTGGAAAAACTGAGGTTCCACTATCAAGTGTGGCTTTTGAAAGTGGGATATTTTGGTGTGAAACCTGTTGAGGTTCTGAATGTCTCATTAGCCAAAATACACTCAAGTATTTCTAAAGCACATACTGAATAGAGGGGGTTTTGTTCAACACCATTGGCAATTTTTCTGTTACCATTAGCAGTGGATTAAGTGGAGATCTAAGATACTTGATCTCCAGAATGACCTGAATGTGTGTCTGTTTTAATAATGTATTTTTGAAGTCCCTTCTTTCTGGCTGGCAAAAGTTTGAGGTCGTATTTCTTTGGGCAGCTTTCCTCTCTCCTTGCATTTATCATCTCACATCAGAACAAAAACGAGATGTTCATAACTCATTAACTCATTAACTCATTACCTCATTACACTGTGAGGTGGGAGCGTGTGTGTCACCCATTAAAGCATTTATCGAATGCGTTTCAAGTAGCTGTTTTGCTTTGGCCTATTAAATATTTTCAATATAGAAAAACAGTTTTAGATTTTTCCTCCTGGGTAGAACCTGGGAGCTTTTCATGCCTGGATAATTCAAAAGCAGCTGAACAGAACAGAACATCTTGTTTCCTTGTGCTTGCTGCGTTTTTTTTAACCCTTCTCTCTGTTTGTTATACTTTACCTTATCTCACCTTATACTTAAATCATAAGGTTCTGGGTAAGAGTAATCTCATTCTGTGTCTGTTTAACACTCAGTAGACTCAATTAATATTGATGTTTCCAGATAACATCTCCTGCTGAAGAGCAAACCTAAAATGCAAGCTTAAGGGGTGATGTCTTATTTTTAAGATAGACTGCTAAGGCAGGTGTGGAATCTACATCTTCTGCATTAGTGCTGCCAGCCTTCCTTGATTCCAGTTGTTTACAAAAAATAAGGCTCCTAAATCTCTGAGCCTGATGGCAGCATGGAAAGTAGAATGATTGAATGCAGATGAGCTGCCTGTCTACTCTGACAAAATTTCAATAAAATCAATTTGTTGAGGTGATTGCATTCTATTCAGCATGCAGTTCAGACTGGAAATATTTTTGACATGTTATTAAGAATTCAGCTCAGAGCAGCAAACAGTTATACTGTTGTTTCAACTCTAACTCATCATTAGGTTTAGTAGATTTGTTTTCACTTGTCTCTTCCTCTTTTAGTTATCTAAAATTTTACTTTTCTTAACTAACATGTGATAATTAAAGAAAAATAGCTGCTCACTGTAGGAAGGAGGTGGAGACTTGTGGCAGGAGTTTTCATCTGGCAAGAGAGTAGCAGAAGTACCTACTGTAAGGTTGCTACTCTTCCACTGCCCTTGCTGTCTGTTCATAAAAGGCTGTTGTCATTTTATTTAAAACAGATTTAAAACAAAATGAAGCCCAGGACCTGGGGAAGAATGGTGCTGAAGAAGCTCAGGATGAAATCATCAAGGCTGACCCAGAAATGACACCGTTTGAGATATTTCTGAAGGACAAAAGGTACTTGAGTTTGTGAGGAGAGTACCTGCAGCTGTATCACTAGTTATGATGTCTTGTCCTCTGTATTTGATTGCATGTGGTCAGTAGCTGGGTGGGAGGCTTCATAAAACATGAAGGTGTTGAAGACAGTACTTCTGGACATGGAGTTGTGCATTGTTGGACAAGTGTTCCAGCTTGTTATCAGACAACAGTGTAGGGCTGTTGTTTGCCTGACCTAAAGCCAGGGATTTTCTGATCATTTATCCAGCAGACATACTGTGGTCATAACTGAGAGACAGCAGGTTCACATTTTGGTGTTCAGCATCTAAGTTGGGTCATCTTGAGCTGCTAGATTTTATCAAAACAATGAAGACCTTCCACTTTCTGACTCAGTTTGGGCGGCTGCAGAGCAATTCTACAATTTCTGGGTCCTTCAAAAAAACTTTGGCCATTGGTACCACCTGTCCTTCCTTGTCTTTTGCACAGCTACCACTGGGACTTCCAAGTAGCCAAGTGTGTTGCTTTGATTCTCTCTCTGCTTTGTGAGAAGGGTGCATCCCAGAGTAGAGAGGAATTCTGTTCTGTGAATAATGGCATCAGTGAATCCTGGTTTCTGATAGCTTCCTGCTCCATAGACTGTGGTAGCCAGTGAGGTGGGTCTTGTGCTGCAGCTTTTCTGTCAGGGAAGGCACTGGTAAAGCCTCTCTCTGCTGTTAGCTGTGATGTAGTCCAAGTTATCCTCTGGCTTAGATGTGTGACTTTTGGCTCTTCGGTGAGTTCTGGCGTGATACTTAAAGTCCTTTGTGCTGGTGGTGCTGGTCTTAAATGTCAGCACATCTTACAAGAGCTGGGTTCAGGCCCTCGGGACTCTGAGGCTCAGGTCTCTTCAAAAGCCCATGTAGTAACTGGATACTCTTTATTGCTTGAATGGTTTGATGTTGTCCAACATTGCTTCCTCCTTAGATACCAAGATGATTTTAGCCCTGTGCTGGAAGGATGCACCTGCTACTGCTGCCAGAGGCACACTCGTGCCTATGTCCATCACCTCCTCGTGACCAATGAGCTGTTGGCCGGTGTCCTGCTCATGATGCACAACTTCCAGCACTACTTCAGTTTCTTCAGTGCCATAAGGGATGCCCTAAGAGACAATAAACTGGATCAGCTCAAAAAGCTTGTCTTCAGACAGGCGCTTCAAGGCCTGGCAAATGGAAAGCGGGACCAGTGACTCCAGAGAGGATAGAGAAGGTTGCAGACTACATCTCTGTCCAGGAGGACTGTGTGAGGTGGACTGGCAGCAGAGTCACCTGGACCTCTTAGTAGTAAAATGCCTTTCTTCCTGGAGGAAATTGCAGGAGATATTTGAAAAACATCTCATTTCCTGGCAGGGCAGGGAGGTCTTATTCAAATATTCCTATCAGTTAATTGGCCTGGTACATCCTTGGGGAATGAAGAACCTGAACAGCTCCCAAGACCAGTATGGATAGCTTTGTTTTCAGTTGCTCACTGTTGGTTTTCCATGTGGAAAGACAGAATTATTGTGATTGAAGAAGAATCAGGACATATACTTAAGATTAATCCAACTGCCTGGAGGCCGGGCAGCTGTTTGGGACTCTCATTCCCTACTCAACAGATGTTACAGGTAATTATTTTACTGGAAAATCCTGGTGGTGTGGTTGTCCCATCATGCAGCTCCTCGATGAGAGATGCTGCCTCAGTCTAACACACTGTTCCAGCATCCCTGTCCCTTAAAAGAAGTGACTTCTCTAGGCCAGGAGGAGGACCTCCATCTCGGCCTGGCCTGGAAAAACCCTGCCTCAGGAGTCCCAGTTTATGACATTAGAGCCAGAAAGAAAAGAAGGTGTTTAATCCATGTAGAGGGGATTTCTGACTGTACTCTTTCACCTGTATGGACTAAGGTTCCACTCCTGCACTAGCATGTGAGTGATAATGGATGTTATATTCTTTCCAGCTGTCCCAGCACTGGTCAAATAGAAGTCTACACAAACATCACTGTCATATGGAGCTATGGAAGAGATGAATCACAGGAAAAGGCATTAGAAAAGATGCTGGTGGCTCCTTGTTTTAAAATATGACTTAGTTATGTTACATTCCTCTTATTCAGGTTTTTTATTGCCCCTTACTTTGGAATCTTGGATTTATTCTTTTTATGTTACAAGGCAACAATAAAGAAATTTTATTATTCATTACACTGGCTCCTGAGTGTGTGGCAGAGGTGGGGTGCCAGAGAGCTGGAGTGCAGTGCTTGAGAAGGGGTCTCCTGGAAACTTGACCTAGCAGCCTGGTGGAGGACAGTGACTCCTCCAGGAGTAGGATCCTGTCACAGAGCGGGGCTCCAGATAATTTCCTTCAAAAGAGTGCCATAACAGAGTTAAAGATACCCACCCACCCCTTCCCCTACAAGGATTCTGCTACCTGAGTTATGCTTTAAAATAGTGCTAGAGTGACAGTTGCTGGCCTCAAAGCAATTAAAGATTAATCTGCAGGTTGATTTTCACCATTTTTTAAAGCATTAAAGGTGTTAATGTCTCACATCAGAATGACTTTGCCATAGAGTATGAGGAGTTTTTACCTTTCTATAAGCTCTGCCTGGGCATTCCTGTCTCCTTGGGCAGCTACATGATGGTGTCAGAGTCCTTTCTACCATTCCAGCCTTATCCATTGCATTGTACTACCTGTACCACCTGATCCTAAAGAAATGGTGCAAAGACTGCTTTACTGTTGACTTTAAATAGAGACTTCAGGGAATAATTCAGCCACAGAAGCTATGTAAAATATGATTGTTAATGTGCAGCACTGGAAGGCTTGGGGATTGTGTCCTGGATGTACAGCACAAGGCAGAAGGCCTGCCTTAAAGGGTAAGGGATAGTAATGGAATAGAAATGCTTTATGCTGCTTTCAAAAGGAATACAGGACATGATGGTAGTGCTGGGGCCTTGCAATGCTTCTTTCTGCAGTGTCTGCTTATACAGTGTTGGATGTGTCAGTTCAAAACATGATGGGAGGGGAGAGTGGCTACTTTGAAACTAATTCAGTAACACTTTCATATCTACACACTCACCATCAGCAAAGTGGGACTCGGGAAGGGAGATGCTTGTGTCCAAGAGGGATGCTCTGTGAAGAAGAGGGATGCTGGCTATTGTGTCCTCATGTTGCCTACCTTATTTGGTAACTTATTGCTAGTTTTGGAAGTGCCATTTTGCACCCTTAGGGAGCCAGCTGTGATCAGTCTCCCCACCTCTGTGGATCATAAGGATTTATTAAGTTTTTCTTTGTCTCCCAGCCTGAGTGTCCTGAGAAGCTGAATTGGCTGCACTGGGATTTAGTGACTTGCTAAGCCAAGTGACAGTACCGTGCCATTCTCAGCATCCTTCTGTTCTTCATTCTGGCCCTCCAGTCTTTCCACACTGCTGTGTTCATGTTCCTTCTCCAGTCATACCAGTCAGGTTTTCCTGTTATGCTTCTCTGCTGAGCTTGTTTGTGTGTTCATGTGTGCTCCAGAGCTGCACGACGTGAGCGATTTCCTATTGGGAAAAATTTAACAGCTACACCCACTCATGATCTGACAAACACAGTAACAAACTACCCTAACACTAAAACAACCCTGGTGTTTTGAGTTTACTGAAGTTTACTGTCTCTCTGCCAGTCCTCCTAGTTCATGTTGAAAACATTAAGCAAGGTTTTTCATGCTAACCTAGATAGTTTTTTAATTTTATTTCAAAGCAGAGATCTCATTTCTGTCAAAAATAGAATTCTTGCCCTAGTATGGGGAAGAAAATGACATGAAGAAAACTAAATTTTCATGGAGAAGTGAATACTGGAATGAATGAGGAGTGGAAACATTTCTGTGCTAAATTAGCTTCACTCAGCACAGACTGCAAAAACATCATTGACTGCCATCCATCCCCAAAAGGCAGAATACAAAAGAGCAGAGGAGAATACAAAATAGATGGTGTTACAAAAACATTAGACCTTTGAATATCTTTCCCTTGGCAACTTTCAGGGTAATGCTCATGCTGATGAAGAGACATCTTTCATGGTCTTCTGTTTCCAATGAGAATAACTGGTGGGGCCACAAGTTAAATGCTAAGTCCTGTGCCTTTCTGACCTCTTCATCAGTATTCTGCTCAGTAACTTACTCCTTTCAGAGCTATTTGAATATTGCAGACTCTTTAGCAGTTTCAAAGGTATGATTTAAAATTGATTAAGAAAAAAAACCATCAAATTGTCTTATTGCAAAAAAGTTTTCTCCTTTCCTTCAGGTATTTAATTTCTTCCTCCAGGCATTCACTCACCCCAGCCATCCTGTAAATTCCTCAGACACAGTGTTCGTGACTGTCCTTGTCAGAGAGTTTCTCTTCTGTGGCTCTGCAGAGTTGCAAGAGCTGCCCAAGACTGGAGGTGTTCCAGCAGGGTATTCAATGTATTTCTACATCTCTTAGGTCCAGAGGATTTTCAGGTCATGGGGTTTCTGTGCATAGAAAAATCAGTTCCAGGTGTGTTTCAGAGGTGTGTTTAAGCATTGGGTAGCTGTTTTTTTCTTCCTGAACCCAGCTGATTTTTGATTCATAACCTGAGTTGTCAGGCAAAGAGCCCCAATAAATGTTTAAACCTTCCTTTGAGTCATTTCAGAAAGGTTTCCTCTGTGGTATGGAAGGCATGCTCAAAATAGATTATGGGGCAGGCCACTTTAATGGCCTTACTTTTGGTACTCCAGCATGGTCTACATAATTCACTAGGGACCTCAGCTCTTTCTGGTAATGCAGTTCATGCCTCTTCAGACTATTAAAGATGTTCAAGCACGTTACCATCCTTCCTTAAGCACACTCTGTAGGCACAATAGGACTTTTTGTACAAAAAAAGAATGAAAATAAACTCCTTTGAGAAGTTGGATCTACACTGGTGAAGGTGGTGCTGACACAAAAGTGCTTAACAGCTTTCTTGGAGCAAAATGTTCTTGTTTCCCTGTTGATGTTGCCAGTGAGAATGGAGTCTGTCAGAGTGCACAGTCTCCTCCCTGATAGCATTTTGGCTGGGAAAGGCAATACCTTCTTTGCCTCACAGTGAGGTGATTACGAACTGCCTGGTTACTTTTACATCTGTCATCTGTATGATTTAATTAGATTGGTCAGGTGAAGGGGCAACACAGCTGACACGCTTCTGATGTACCTTCTCCAGCTCCTGGCCTTGCTTTCTCCCCAGCATTTCAAAATCTTCACAGTGAGCCTGAGCTGTTTGCCAGCTCTTTGCGTGTCTGAACATCTTGCAGAGCTCTTTGGGAAGCAGGTTTGGATGAGAAGGGGGTTATCTGCTTAACCAGGCTTATCTTCAGACTTCAGCCTGAAAATGTAAGCTTTGTGGTGGGGACAGAGCCATACATAAAGGAATGACTGCTAAAGGTATCTGGATCTGCCAGACAGCTCAGGATTAACCATCTTCCCATCTTCCCTAACTCCCTGCAGCTGTGTAAAGCATTTTCAGGTCAAGGGGATGGCCAGTGTGCTGGGAAAGGCAATGGCTGTGGATCATGTCTGTGGCTTTGCAAAATAAGGTGTATCCTTCTCACCTATCCTTGCAGAGCAGGTTGATTTGCAGATTGGTGGTCAAGAAAACATCTAAAAACTACAACCACTACATATAATGGCCCAGCACAGATTTTCACAGAAGAAAGGAGTGGTTTCAAGGTTCCTGGTCCATTCCAGGTGTGTGATACCTTCTGCTCTTGAGCTGACTGCCTTTATGAAATGTTGGACATGTATTGCGAAGCATGACACGAAGGGGGCTTTGTAACAATACTTTGTGCTCATTGCTCCCCCTTTCCACAGGGCAGTGGCTGGTTTGCCTTTTGATGAGGTAATTGGGAGAGGTATTGAAGTGATGTAGCCAACATCTTGCAGGAAGTCAGGGGAGGCTACAAATCTGTCCTGAGCATTTTGTACTGCCCTTCACAGACTGGGACGGAACCAGCTACGATGTAATGTCAAATTTAATGCTGCTATGTGCTGAAAAACAACTGAGGAAGGCAACCCTTAGGAAAGCCAGATGCTTTCCTCAGACGAAGCCTGTGATGGGAGAGAACACAGAGGCTGGCAGGCAGCCGGAGCCTTGGGAGAGATGCAGCATCCTCAAGGAAGGGAACAGGAGATGGAGCATCTGGGAGGAAGGAGCACAGGCAAACAGGATGCTTAGGATTTGGCAAGGCCAGCAAAGAAAGGAGTGGGAACCGTGCAGTATGTCCACACATTGCATTGCCAACACCAAGCTGCAGGAGACAGTGATGGGTGCTTTTACACATTCCTTGTTTCATGCGTGTGTTGAGGAGGAAGGAGCACTCTGTTGTTGTTCAGGAGGTTCAGCAGTGGCTGCTATACTCCTGGTCACAAGGGCAGAAGGCTGCAGAGTGATGCTGGTGGCCTTTAGACCTGAGGATGAGGGGGGATCTGAGTGCTGGACTCAGCCCTGATACCTGGCTCCCGTGTTCCCCATAGCCAGCGCCATCACAAATATTCGAGGGAATCCCACGGCATTAACAATCTGCACATCTCCCTCACAGACAAACATAAAAGCTGCTGCCTCTCAGCTGTGTCCACCCACATCACACCCCTTCTGCCATGGCACAGGGTGGCAGGATTAAATGTAAGGTCCCACATAAGTGTGCTCCTGCCCAGTGAAAAGTAGCCTTAATTTGTGCTGTTCAATTCACCGTGGTCACAGCTGAGGGATAAAACTTACTAAAACTGACAAGAGTCTCCAGGGCAGGGAACTAGAAGGGTGTTCCCCATATCACCAAACATACACGAGCCTGTTGCTTGTCTCATTGAGATGCTTAAATCATTATACTGAAATTAATTTTAATTATGTTTGTTTTCTTCTGTTGGCTCTGGGGGTTTTCTTTTTTCTTTGCCTCACATTTCCAGAGGTGTCCAGGGATGAGATGAGTCAGTGGCTGGCAGGAAGAGATTCACAGATGTGTGGCCAGAATTGTGAAGGAGGCTCAGGAAAAGTCCTTGTCTGGCCCTGGGAGAAAGGGCATCCCTGTTGGAGAAAGGTGTGGTTGGCAAAAGAACCGATGGCCTCTTGTTCTGGTGCTTGGGGAGATAAGAAACCAAGGAAAAGTGACAGGAGTGAAGCCAGGAAGGCAGAACAAGAAAGGTGTCTTGAGTTGAGATTGATTGTTTGGAGAGTAATAGAGCCCAGCTGTATCTGTGGCATTTGAGACTGAAAGGCAGGATTGGTCTGGGGTACACCTACCTCTAGAAGAAGGTAATTTTGAAGAAGTACTGTTTGAATCCCTCACACCTTGAGTTGCCTGCGGCCTTGTAAGCCTTCCTTTGCTCTTAAGGCAGCAGATGGTGTGGTCAGATACCACCAGGAGATTTCATTCTATGTTATTTCATTATTACCATTAGGTAAGGAAAGGTTCACTCAACAGCTAATTCAGATTTGGGGTGTTTGCATTGGTCTGAGAAAGAACTGGTGTGCCTGTTCTGTTTGGGAGATGAGACACCTCAGCCAGGAGTGTTTGCAAGCTGAAGGCTGCCACAGCTTGTCATCACTTCCTGAACAAACCATCACACACTTGGCTGAGACTAATGAGATTGGTATCAGCCTTCTCTGGGTGCCCACAATTCCTGTTTGTAATTATCTGAGCATCACCATATCAGCAGCCTGCAACCTGTTGGTCCTTCCTCAAAATGCTGATGTAGAAGCTGCAATCCAGCAGACTCCAAATGTAATCCCCCCTACAGGGGAGCTGCTTGTGCTCAGTCCCACAGCAGGTCAAGCTGAGCCCAGCTGAGTAGCTGGCCTGCCCATCCCCTAAGGAGTCTAGGGAGGATTACCTGGGGAAGCGAGGTTTTCTGCAAGACTTTGCTTTGTTCTTGTAGTCTGACAAATGTGGTTTTTCAATGCCTGTTTGCAGCTCGAATTGTTAAGACAATGTGCCCAACAGCTGCTGCAAGGTGCTCTGGAGCATATTAGCTGATCAGTGTCACCTGCAGAGCAGCAGGGCTGTGCTGTTGGGGGAAACCTGCCTCCTCCATCATTTCCTTGCCTTCCCTCGTGGAGGATTGTTTTACCTTCTGCCTCATGGGCCTTTGTGCTCTCCTGCTTAAAGACCTGCGTGACCTGGTGCCAGTCGTGCCTGCTGCTGCCTCTGGTGGGTAAAGTGTTTTATATTTTATTCTCTGTTTATGGTTTAGAATGTAAAGCCCAACATAAGAACTGCTGTTTTGAGCTCTGGATGGCTTCAGTTTGGTGCCTGGTACCATTTGATGTTCTAGTAACTTGGGTAACCTGTGTTTTTGCTGCTAGACCTGAAGTTTACATCACGACCCTTGAGAACACAACCAAGAGCCTTAGGGCACTCGTGGGGCTCTGATCTGTGATGGGCATCTCATGTTGCACCTGCACCCAAGCAACCCACAGAAATAGTCACAATAACCATGATATAGCAGCCTAAATGAAACTTTTGGTGGTATGTGGAGGGCTGGCAGTGAGCTATGGAGGAGCTCTCTGCATGCTTCTGCCTGCCATGCTTGTAGGACTGACTGAGGGCTGCTTGGGATGCATTGTCTTGCTTGGTTTTCAGAGGATCAGTGTCTGCTTTAAATACCCTCTACTACCATGGTTAAAAAAGAAAGTGCTTCAGAGCTGCAGCCCTTGTCAGGGTCCCTTGTGTCCCTCCTGGGAGGGCACTGGGAGGTGCACACACGTGCTTGGGTGAGGCATTACATGAAGGAGCCACAAACTTGATGCACACAACACGTGGCACACCTTCCACAGCCGTACCTGGGAGCCCAGGTACGTGTGGAGGAGATCAGGGTCTCGGTGGCTTGGTCTGAATCAGTGTGCAATGCTGCAAGAAGGCTGTGTGTGCCTGAACGAGCCCACTGAGCAAGCTGTGGGGCTGCGTGGGCCCAGCAGCTCATCCATCTGGGCTCCAGCAGGACAGTCAGAGCTTATGGCTCTGTGAGCTGGGACACGTGTGGCTGTCTGGAGAAACAGTGGAGCCAGGGGATAAATGGTGGTTTTTTCAGTCCATTTCTCAGCCGTGCTGTAATTGTGTCTAGACAGGCAGTACTTGGATGGCTGCCTTGTACCTTGCAGGGATGGCTGCTGCTCCCAGTGGGTTTTTCCAGCTCTCCTTTGTCTCCAAAGGGTCTCAACTCTCCTCAGCTACATTAGAGGTGCTCGGTGGTTGTTCTGTCTGCTGGCTTGTTTACAAATAGCATCCAGCATAGGGGACCTTAGATATCCCATTCCTGCTGCCTGGTGGAGAACAGTGAAGGTGAACACAGACTGCAGGATCCCTTGCTGCACCTGCACATCTGCCCAGCTGTGCTGTCATAGAATCATAGAATCATCTGGTCAGAAAAGACTTCTAACATCATCAAGTTGAGCTGTACCCATCCACTTACTAAACCATGTCCCTGAGGAACTCATCTACCTTTCTTTTAAACACCTCCAGGAATGGTGACAGGAATGGTCACAGCAGGTCTCCTGGCACTGGGAATTATTTACAGCCTACAGCCCTCTCTGAACACCCTCTTTCTCTCTGTGGGAGAGGAGTTTTCTGCATCCTCCAAAGGCTCTTCTAATCTGAATATCAGCATGTGAATGAAACCCTGTGCAATGGCTGTGGTTCTTCAGCAGAGCACATGGCTCTCACACAGAGTCATGGCTCACCTCTCCTTTTTCCAGCTAGTTGTGCAGCCAAGGGAAAAAAAATGAAGATGAAAGTGTTGCAGAAAATGAAGGTTTGGTGGAGGCATTTCAATTAAAAACTGAGACAGTGCAGATTATTCTACTGTGAGTATAATGAGTAGGGGTTTGTGAAGGACAGGTCTTCTGGGGCTCCTCAGATGTCCCTCCGGCTTGCTGAGGAAAACAGGGTGGGGGGGGTGTCAGCTGTCTGTACTTTTGAATGCTTCTGTTCCTTGGCTTTTCCTGGGAGACCACCTGCATTCATACTGCCACAGTAAAACTGAGCATGGAGCTCAAGCAACACTTCAGAGAAGGGGAAAGAGAGACTGTTTTCTTTCAGAGTTGAGTTTTTGTAATTGTGCGTGGGTTTTGTGGTGTTTTATTTTTTGTTTTGCTTTATTGTCCATAGCAGGTTATAGTTCAAGATATTGCTATCAGTTCTGTGATACAGTTGGTTCAAATCTTAATTATTAAATAAAGGGCCATATTGTAGAGATAGAATTTTCCCCATCCCTCATAGCTGTGTGGGTACCAAAGTACTGCTTGGTCTTCTGCCACACCTCCTGTTTCTCTCTGCTATGCTGAATCGCCTTCAGGATGACTTCTTGAAGAACAGCTCTGAATTCAAGTAAGATCAGACTGAACATGGCACCTGAGGGATGTTAAGGCCAGGGCTTCAAGTGGACCTAATCACTCCTTAAAAACTCCTGCTCCTTGTTCCCACCTTCCTGGCAACTGTGTGTGTAAAGCAGCTGAAAATGGTCTCTGGTGATCTGTCTTATAAAAGCATCTTAATGAGAATTATTTGAGGAGAAATCTGTCCACAGGTTGACTCATTGGATTGATATCCCCAATATCTGTGTGCTGAGTACCTCCTTTGTTGTCCAGCACCTTTGAACAGATGGAATAACACTATGTTACGCCTGCCTGGCATAATTGGGGAGCTAATTGACCATATTTTCAGAACCCATCTGCTAGACTTGCTTACAGCAGCTGTTGATTTCTTTCCCAGTTGCAAGTAAAATGCAAGTAATAATAAAGACCTCTTGTGGGTGCCCAGGCAGGTGATCATTTTGTATAGGGAAAGTGTGAAGAGGGCTACAGGTGAGAAAGGGTTTATGGAAGGGCTACATTCATCACAAAGACACCAAAACTTCCAATTACATCCATGTTTTATTGGATTAATGCAGTTACAATGCAGCACAGAGGGCACCTCCCCAGGCAAACAACACATGCTGTCCATGAGGATCTCTTCCCCAAATCCAGACAAACAAAAGAAGAAGCTAGAGCTCTGCTACGCGCTCCAGAGGTGGAGGACGAAGGATTTGGATTTAGGTTAGGAAAGAGAAGCAGCCCTTCCCAGATAGAGGAGCTGGGACACAGACACAGGCAGAGACAACACACAGTTATGCCCAAAGCTAAGCCTAGTCTTGGGTCAGGATTGTCTATATAAGGAGAAGAGCATTAGAGTGTCCTGACGTGAGATCAGCCTACACGGTATGGCAGGGCTTGTCTGGTGTTTTCATCCAGGCGTTACTGGACATGGCTTTGTACAATACCACTGGGAAAGGAGACTGTGTCAGGGCTGCATTTGGCCAGCTTCTGGAAGCTGGGATGTACAGATGCCCTTGTGCTGACAGGTGTACTGGTGAAGGGAAAGCAGAGAGAGTCCTGGGCCTGATCCTGAGGCACGTGTCCTTTCTTACTGGGAGGGAGTCCTACAGCTCTCCCCAGGTGTGGGCTGTAACAGGAGTGGTTGCAGCAGTCAAATGGGACAAACTTTTAACCTAGCATTGCTCCTGATGAGGAGAGGAGCACAAATGGATCTTGTTTCCGAAGAGATCATGAAGAAGTTTTGAGACAGGGTGTATGCAACCTGCCCCAGCTGAAAAAAATAGCTTTGAATCTATTGCAGGCACGACTGGACCTATCCTTGGCCTTGTTTATTATTTAGTGGCCCCAGTAGATGACTGGTTAAGCAGGGCCAATCTGTGGTAGTTAAGTAGTGGCCAGTCTGTCACTGGTCCTTGGCTTAGGAAGAGAGGGAACACTGTGCTAGTGTTTCACTTCTCATGCAATCTGCCCTACCAGAGGGAGGAGGATTGGCTCTCTACTTTGCAAAGAACAATAAAACACAAGCTGGCAGCACAGGAAAAGGTTTCATTAGCATTTGGGGAAATTCTCTCAAGCACTGAGATTGATCCAAGTTTATGGGCAAACCTTGTGATGGAGATAACAGGGATGTTGTTGTTTCTCCATCACCGTTCCCTTTCTAAGTTTCCTTGCTGAATTTTTTTTCTCGTCTCCTTATTGAAGGGATCAGGATTCTTATCAAAGAGCTCATGTTCTGCTCTCTT
Source organism: Dromococcyx pavoninus (assembly GCA_033558185.1). Lineage (NCBI taxonomy): Eukaryota > Metazoa > Chordata > Aves > Cuculiformes > Neomorphidae > Dromococcyx > Dromococcyx pavoninus. Next base: position 429,394 of record JAUMJL010000432.1, on the reverse strand, counting down.
ATTAAGATTGCTGTGCATGAGCTAGGTGCCTTCTGCAGCCTGAGACTTCAGCATCAGGAGGGTAGATGTATTCCCAGCACATAGGTGGGGAAGATGAGAGATATTGACTGTCTGCTTGGGTCCCGTGTGTTCTGCGATCCTGGCGGCTCCCAGGAACGGCACGGTGTGGTGGTTAATCTTCCACACGTGCCCAGGTCTGCCTTTCAGTGCCACTGTGCCCAACACCGAGGGACCCACTGGTTTGCTTCTGTGTCTTCTTCCCCCCCTCCCCAGAAGTGAGAAGCACTTGTACTCTCTTAAGCAGGAGCATCAAGACTTTGTGTGGGAAGCCAGCTGAGCAGGTGGGGTTCATTCCTCCTCTTCTCTCTGGTGCCAGTCACCGTGTCCCACCAACTGCCCTGCCGAGGGGAGCACATCACTCCCAACAGCCTGTCAAGCAGAGGGAGGGCAGGGCCCCACACCTTGTCCCAAGTCCCAGGAGTCCACTGCAAACCACAGCCCGTGCAGCCCAGCACTGACCCTGTGATCAGCAGCACAGGATCTTGAGGAAGGCTTTGCGGAAGTCAGTATTGAAGGTTGTGTAGATGATGGGATTGAGGGCACTGTTGACGTAGCCAAGCCAGGTACTGGCACTGTAAAGCCCTGGGGGCACGTGGCAGGATGGGCAGTGGGCGTTGAGGATGTGAATCAAGAAGAATGGCAGCCAGCAGACTATGAAGGCTCCTGGGTTTACAGAGAGAGAGAGAAAACAATCCATGACTTCAGAGAAGCGAGTGCTTGGAAAGGCACCAACACCTATGCCCTCTCCCTCCATCCTCTCACTATTTCCATGCAGTTGTCTGCATTGGGTAAACACCAAAGGTGACATTTATACCCAATGCAGAGGGACTTGGCAAGAGTGTAGGCTCCCTGCCACCAGTTTATGTGAACGGATGGATGGGGCTTCAGAAGTGGCCTGGAGACAGCCAAAAGCAAGCAGCTGCAACTTAGAGGGAGAGACTGCTGCCTTAGCTGTTTTATAATTAGTTACAAGGGATGTGTTATTTCCCTGCTAGTGCTGAGTTACTGAGGGCAAGCAGTGTGTCTGATGACCATGGCAGGTGACTGGGGCTGCAGTCTCCTGCCTTCTCTATGCAGATCTATGAGCTGGTTCCTTTGCTGCTCCTTGCCTCAGTTTCCCCTTCTAGAATTGGAGCTAAGAGCTGCTGCATATATATGGAATCTTAGGATGGTTCCAGCTTTATAATAATAATCATAGAAACATCATAGAATCTTCTGGTTGGAAAAGATCTCTGAGATCGAGTCCAACCGCGCCCATCATCCGCTAAACCATGTCCCTTAAAAACTCATCTATCCCTTTTTTAAATCCCTCCAGGGATGGTGACTCAGCCACCTCCCTGGGCAGCTGTTCCAGTTCCTGACCACCCTTTTGGTAAAGAAATTCTTCCCAATATCCATCTGAACCTCTCCTGATGCAACTCATGGCCATTTCCCCTTGTACTATCACTGGAGAGATCAATGCTCGCTCTCCCACAGCCCCCTTTTAGGCAGTTGTAGACAGTGATGAGGTCTCCCCTCAGCCTCCTCTTCTCCAAACTAAACACCCCCAGGTCCCTCAGCTGTTCCTCATAGGACTTGTTCTCCAGCCCCTTCCCCAGCCTCGTCGCCCTTCTCTGGACGTGCTCCAACAAAGGGAAAAACAAAAAAGGGAAAGCAAAGGTGTTGGCTGTTGCTCTCTCTAGCAGGGCTTTTTGGCCACTGATTTAAAACAAAAGTGTTAAAAATGTGGCAAATAAAACACTATCAGACATGGCTCTCACCCTTTGGGAGCATTACCCTAGATCCCTAAATGTCCCCCCATTGTCTCTCCTAAGCCTGTGGAGCAGTGGCAGCTGAAGTCTGGGCCTTCCTTGTGGGTTTTTTTTAAATATCAATATTGCATTAGGATATTCCTTTCTCTTACAAGTCCCAAACCATGGCTCCTTGCACCCCACTGCTCAGAGTGGCTCTCACTCACCCAGGACAATAGCTAGCATCTGTGTAGCCTTCCTCTCCCGGAGCTGGATCAGCCGAGGCTGCTGGTGCGTTAGCTTCAAAGAGCTGACAGTTTTGCCACTGCTGAGACTCTGTACCTCCAGTCTTGGCTTCATACCCTTCCTCCTCTCTTCCAGCCTGTTGTGCTGTGTAGTCCCTGTCATCCTGGTGAGGGAGGCCTCGTGGCAGAAGCTGCTGTACCGCTGCAGGCTGAAGACAGTCAGCAGCTTCCTTTTGGTAGACATCTCCTGGCCTGAGCATTTGAGAGGGAGACAGGCGGGAAAGGTGCCTTGGCATCTGTTTGGCAAAGCTTTCCTCTCCATGTCTTCCTGCAAAAGAGGGTGCCACAGAGGACCTGGGAACCATCCCAACCATTCATTGTGTCAAAGGATGACGAGGAAAGTTTTAGGAGTCAACCTTAGCCCCACTTGCTCCTTAGGTTTGCACAATATCCTCTGGATTGACCTTGAATTATCAGAGGGGTGAACCAGCACGAGACAACTTTCTGCCTCCTTTCCACCAAGGAAAAGCATGGGAACAAGAAGACCTGGAACACTTGCTCTGCTACCCTTTCACTTACATTTTTGAGTTGGCCCTGCTCCCCTCAATATCCCCACCCTTTTTTAATCTAGCTTCTCTGTGAGAAAATGGGTAAAACGAGCAGATATGCACGATCAGGCAATCCCTTTCAAACCATTGTGCCGGTTCCCATGGTTGCAGATATCTCATCTATAAAGGTCAGTGGAACAAATGCTCCATGCACCATGAGCATTTTGACCTCTTAAGTCTGTCAGACAAAGAGGGCTTGTTTGTTTTTTTTTTTAAATAATCCAGGTTAAAGCCTGTGAAGCCCTGAGAACAAAATTTCATAGAGCAAAAATCAATAAATGAAGACATTAAAATCAATAAATGAAGAAATTAGCCAGACTTCTGCATGGCTGAGAAAGCACTGCTCTGAAGAAATATTCAAGTAGGCTGTGCTCTCTTCTAGTTTCTTGGTTTGAGAGGGTAGAAATACACAGAGAGATCCTTTTTCTAGAGGCTGAAAAGGATTTAAAAGAAGCTTCTGCATCTCAAATATTATGGTGTATGAGTGAGGGATGGGATGAAAACATGCCATGTCCCTTCTTTATGCTTTCTGTTCTGTGCTTTGACCCTTTGAGAAGGATACATGATGCATGCCCTGTCCTTTTTGACAGCTTCTGGTGCATTCCTGTGGCTCTTACTTTGTGTGGGTAACACAGTTTTGTGCTTGCGCTGCAGCTGCCCTGCCGGGTGAGGGTTCGCTTCTTTTGCCTTTGTCTTAGCACGAGGTAAATCCGGACATAGAGCAGCAGGGTCACCATGAAGGGGAGGTAGAAGGACACCAAAGAGGAGTAGATGATGAAAATAGGGTTGGATATGGAACAGACAGTGGGATCCCCTGAGGAGGAGAAGAGAGAGAGAGAGAAAGAGAGAGAGGAGCGGCTGAGCTGCTTTGGTTTAGTACGTGGAGGCTCTGGTGCATTGGCAAAGCAAATCAAAAATGGCCAGGGGACAAAGGCAGTCTAAGGTGTGCAAGTATCTCCTTTCTCTGTTATACCATGGCCTACCCACTCACCTAACTGAGGCTTAAAATGGTCTCTATCTGGGGCCATCTAGCATGACCCAACATGCATCTGCCTGCACTTCTGACCAACAGCTCTGCTCTCTTTTCTCACATCTTTTTCCACCCTTTCTCAGAGGATCATTTCTCATTTCAGCCTTTCTCCTATTTCTCTGGCAGCCTCTAAGATCTCTATATGCAGAGGTGTGCTGTTATCCCCATCAGTCTGGACCAGGCTGTGGGGGAGAGAAGCACTTATTTTCCCCAGTCCCTTTCTTGCCTCAAGCACTGTAGAGGATGGATGGGGAGCAGAGGACATCTGCCTGTGGCTTAGGGAGAGGAAGGTTCCCCTGCCCTTCTGCCTCCAGGAAAAATGGGCTGCCCTACATGAGGGGAAGGAGAAACATCAACCAGCTTCCAAGGAGAAGGCTAAATCACCTGTGCTGCTCCAGGGATTAGGTGAGGAAGCAGACAGCTAAGGAAAGAGATTTCTCACAAACAGTGCCAATATGCAATCCTTGCTGTTCAAAAATGTGTCTTGCATCAGATTTAAAACTGTGTGTCTGGACCAGTTGATATCAGCAAGATGCAGCAAGTCTGATGTGTGTGCTGGAAACGCTGCACGTTTGGAGATCTGCTCTGTGTGCACAGAGTGATTGTCTGGGGGGATTTGTACACCTGAACACTTTGATGGGCATTGATTGGGCAGTAAAGCAGGAAAGTGTGTCCTCAGAGCAACAGTCAGTGTCCGCCTGAGCAAATAGCAAGTGTAGAGACAAGAGCACATCTGCTCTCCCACACTGGAGATCTTTCTCACCCTTCCTAGTGTGCTTTCCTGTTCCCTAAAATTTCCTGTGGCTTGAAATGTCTGCAGGACACATGTTAAATGACCTGGCTATACACAAGGCAGCTCCATTTCTAACCCTTCCCTGTGCACTCTTGTTTGGGGTGTCACCTACCTGTAGTATTGAAGCCGAAGAGGAGAGGGCATGAGACTGCAAACGCCAGCATCCAGACAATGACTATCATCAGAGAGACCCTCCTGCAGGAGCTCTGCCCAGTGTTGTACTGGTATTGAACTGGTTTCACCACTGCTGTGTATCTGCAGACCAAACCAGCTCCAGAAAGAGGAGAGGTAAGAATGGAAGGAGGAAAAGGACCAGGTTTTAAAAGGAGAAATGAAAGCCACATAGGAAACATGATGGTGAACGTATTGAAGAAATGGAAAAGGAAAGGAGAGAAAATCAGATGATGGTATCAGCAATTTGTAGAAACAGTAAGCAGGGTATTGGGGGAGGAACAGATGAAATCAGAGTTAGTTGGCAGCACTGTGGAGAAATGCTCTGCAGAACTGCTGGCACTGCGAAGCTACAAGATTTGAGATACCAGATGGATCTAGAAACCACAGGACCGCCCCCCCCCCATCCTTGAAGTCCCTAAGGTTATAAGTGCACTGCTGGAAAAGAGCAGTCTCTGAAGCAGCCACACTCTGGTATGCTCTGTGACAGCCAGAGGATTGCCCGTGGGTCAGTGAAGGGCCCTTCACTGCCAGGGTGCTCGAGGGGATGCAGCTTGGCAAGCCTAGGATTTGGAAGGCACAGGAGTCTCGTCTTGAGGATACCCTGGGGGTTGCTCCTTTCAGAGGGACCTGAACTGAAATTGGAATAAAGACTGCCATGGAGGAGCACCAGACCAGTTCAGCATTGTGAGCTGCTACATACAATTACCTCTTAATTACATATTACAAAGGTACAGCATGCAGGCTTTTTTCCTTTCCCCCTCCTCGATCCTGAGCAGTACCAAGGTCTCAGCTCCCAGCCCTCAGCATTGCTTAGAATAGGCTCAGTTTTAAGACACAGAAATTCAAGGCAAGGTTGAAGATAATGCAGCAATAACCTTCACTACTCTGTGTAGATGGCAGGATTTTGCTTATTTTAACTTCATGAATGAAGTCTCCAGAAGGAGAAACCCTCTTTGAGACTCAATGGGAATTAGATGACCCGTTCTGATTCCTGCCTTCAAAAAGCATGAGGATGTGGTTGACTACCTACTATGTACCTACTGGCAGCCAACCACCTACCTTTATTGCTTGTGTCTCTGCCCTTTTCCTAAGGACTGACATTTTCCAGCACACAGTGGGCAGAGCCATATTAATAGCAGCAGTGGTAGTGACAGAATTACAGGGAGGTTTATGTTCCTGAAGACATTGATGCTGCCTGTGCAAACCCCATTTCCTTATCCCTGTCATGCTTGGGTTCAGGGGCCAACCCCCATCTCCAGACTATCCCCCTGGATACTGTTGGCTCTCACCTGTCGATGCTGATAGCGCAGAGGTTTAAGATGCTGGCTGTGCACATCATTACATCCATGGTGACGAAGATATCACAACAGATGCGGCTGAAAGTCCAGACTCCTCCAGTCACCTGCACCAGCAACCACAACACCGTCAGCCTTGTTCTGCACTGAGTCCTGATAAGTCACATATGAGAAGGTGCTCTCCTCCAAGTATCTCAACAGCTACTTGAGTTCATGTCCACCATGATGTGCAGAGGGAAACTGAGGCACAATGTTGTGTGCAGGATAACACAGCTGTACATCATGAAGAAGGAGCCACACCTTGATTTCAATCCTTTTCTTACTCTTACAAACGGAGGCAGGGTGAAGAAATAGATATGTTATCCCTTTCCTTAAGGCCTAGCACGATAAATTGAATTAAATTTGATATCACTGTACATATCCTTTGATTAACAATTATCTGAGAAAATCTGAGGGCTGAAAGTGCTTCTCATCTTAGCTGCTGGAGTTCTCTTTCAGATAGGGAGCTGGAAAAGTACTGCAAATTTTATGCATTTATGTATGAAACAGAGACCTGGGACCTGAGGCTTCTCCAAAACCTCATTTGGATTCTTATCTCAGTTACAGATTTTGATTATTAGATCTGAGTGAGAACTCACAAGCTATTCAGATAAAGTGTTTAGGTTTGCTACCATGTTGAGCTATTGTTCTGGTTGTTTTGATTTTTTGATCTGAAGTGTGTGTATCATGAAAGCTTAGCTGTAGCCAGCCTTTGTGTTGGAGAAATGCATTTTTTGGCCCAGACATGAAGCTTTGACAATGATCTTTTTGTCTGAGGACAATATCCTCCAAGCATTGTGTGGCACTGCTCTCCTCGGGGCTGGGATGGTAGCCTGATGCCAAGCAAGGTGTTCTGCTTCAGCACCCACTCCCTGGAGGAGATGAACAAGGAGGTAGCCAGCCTGCCCTACCACAGATAAGCCTGTTGGATGAGTACAGCAAACAAATCTAATGCTGTACTCGTTGGAGAAGGGAGGGAGGAAAGTCATTGCTTGGGGAAAACCTGAATTTTAGCCTTCAGCCCTCTAGATCCTGCTGGTTCACCTGGACCCTGAGAAGCTATCAGGAACTGCCACTAGTTCCTGGCTTCTCTGCTGACATTTAGACCACATCTAAAACGCTGTATCTGGTTTTGGGGCTCAAGCACAGTAAAACCATTGATAAACTGGAGTGAGTCCAGCAGAGACAGTCCCTGAGGGCTGGAGCACTTGTTCTGTGAGGAGCAGCTAAGGGAACAGGGCTTGTTCAGCCTGGGGAAGAGGTGGCTTTGTGAGGGTGGAACCCAACAGCAGTCTCCCAGTGCTGAGTGGGAGGTTATTAAGAAGGCTGGAGCCAAGTTACTAAGATGATGGAGCCAGGTTTTTCACAGCAGCGCGTGGTGGGAGGACAACAGGCAACAGCCATAGGCTGAAAGAAGAAAAGCTCAAACTGGTTATGAAGGTAAACTTTCTGACCATGAGGACAGTGAGGAAGTAGAGCTGCTTGCTTGGTGAGTCTGTGCAGGCTCCATCCTTGGAGGTTTTCAAGACCTGCTCAGAAATACCCCTAACAGATCAGGCAAGAAAGCTTGGTTTCTAAGGCCAACTCTGCAGCAGGTGTCGATTCCTAGGAAGGATGTGGCTCCCTGCAGGGAGAAGCACTTGTATAAATACAAAATTCACTCTGTGTGGGTTGTTGTTAGAGTCATTTAAGAAATAATCATGAGAAAAATCTAATGGTTTTGATCATGCCAGCATTCCTGTACATGGGCACAGAAATCTGCGGCATCTTTTTTAGGATCATAGAGTCGTTTGGTTGGAAAAGACCTTTGAGATCATTGAGTTCAACCCTACCTGTCCACTACTAAAGCATATCCCTAAGTGCTCTTAATACCTTCAGGAATGGTGACTCAGCCACCTCCCTGGGCAGCTGTGCCAGTGCCTGACAATGCTTTGATGAAGAAATTTTTCCTGATGTCTAGTCTGAACCTCCCCTGGTGCAACTTGAGGTCATTTCCTCTCATCCTATCACCTGGCACCTGGGGGAACAGACCAACACCCACCTTGCTACAACCTCCTTTCAGGCAGCTGTTGATAGTGATAAGGTCAGGATGTACTCTGCTGGACCCAGCTGCTATGTGTCAGAAGTCAGGTACTGCATGAGGCACTCTTCCACTAACCCCCCTGACATTGAATGAGTGCAGGGGACAGATATGGGAACTGCCTTCCAAAACACAGTTAGGAACTGTGCTTCCATCTTCAGTGCTTGGATACTTTTCATTTTAAAAAAGCAAGCAAAGGCAAAAGGGAGAAAAAACCCTTAAGAGGTTTTCTGCCCAATAAGGTGACCTACAGGATGTGCAAACTGAAGGCTGCCCCTCTGAAATTAGAGACCTGAATGGATAGGTTCGCTTTTCAAAGAAATACCACACTCTTTTGGCTTTAGTTGCAGATTTTGAAGCCTGACTATAAATATAGATATAGATATAGATATAGATGATATAGCTATAGATATAAATATAGCTATAGATATAAATATAGCTATAGATATAAATATAGATATAGATATAAATATAGATATAGATATAAATAGATATAGATCTAGATATAAATATAAATATAGATTCCAGAAGTCCTTGCAATGGGATTCAGTAAGGAGTGTTTCTGCAGTCAAAGGCAAAAATGCAATGCAGTGTCTGAGGAGTCTGAGGAATATTTCAGGTGCCAGGTGTTTGCATGAAAGCCAGCTGCCACTAGCCCTACAGAAGTGTAAGCATTTAACTGAAGGGGGTCCAAGGTCCTAAGAGCATCCAAACACTAAGCCTGGAGAGAAGCACTGGGAATGTGAATCATTAAAGGTGGGGAAGATGGTGGTGGTGGTGGTAACGATTTTGAAGGTAACCCTCTCAAGATGATGCATTCAGATCACACCAACTGCATACTAAGCTCTAGTTTTTATAAAGAGGATGCTTGACAGATCAGAACCTTGGGCTAAAATCCCATCCTTACTTCCACCAGTCATATTTTCTAAAATGAGGAGCAGCTCTGCTGAAGTTGGTGAAGTCGTTAATATCAACCTCTGTGATATGTGAACTCAGAATTTATTCCAGAATTTAACAATGAAGAAGAACAATTTTGTTATTGGCCTTGTTCATAATTTTTTATATTCTATTTCTGCTCTTCCTCTTCTGCTGTGTTCTGCTTATCTTTTTTACAGCAGTCAGAACTTGCCAGTGTGCATTTCTAGTTTTCACATGCTGGCGGGGTACCTATGCTTTATCCCTCGGGTGCCTTTTGTCCAGGAACCTCAAAGCACATCACAGGTATTAATTGAATGAATCCTCACAACTGCTTGAGTAAGGTGGATAGTCAAATATTATTCTCTTACAGCTGATAAAAGCAAACCACAGAGAGAAGAGCTGATACAATCTCCCATTACCACTCAGTGTGTGTGCGACAGAAGCGGAAATAGAGTTTGGGATGAAATCCTGGATCTGTCAAAGGCATTGCTCAAGCTCCCTATAGATTATTAAGGCTAGGTTGTCACCTCATCTTTCTTGATGACCAGTCTGCTTTATCCACAAAATTGTGGCATTAATATTTTTAACTTTCTAACATTATAGAAAGTCTTCCATTTTCTTTTTTTAAAAGTTATTGTATGTTCATAAACTTATTCAAATCCCCCATTCTCCTCAATCCTTAGAAATAACTAGAAGAACCTCTGTAAATCAGATTTGCCTAAAGATGCCATACTGAGGAGTACATGGATGGGAAAGAATACAGTATGTACACGAAGTTGCATCAGGTGGTCTAAGCAGCCTACGCACGGTCATTTAAGTATTTTGTGTTTAAGAGAGCATTCCACTTGGGAGTGCCATTAGCTCCCCACAACTCTGAAATGGTTACTTATGCTTTTGCATGGCAAGAGTAACTGAGCTGATGTGTGAGGTCAGGCCAAGTGACAAGGGGTGAACTTCTGAGCTGTGGCACGTCAGCTGTCTGCCCTTTAAAGCTAGTCTGGTGAGCAATCTGAGTTCAAAAAGCAGTTGTAGGCCTCCCTGCTCGGGAGTGATAGCCACAGAAGAGGAGACACTGCTACTCTCAAACGCTCTTAACAGAGCTACAGACCTCAGTGACAATCACCTTCTGAAGATTTTTCCTTTTGGAGGTAGAACTGAACTCTGTGAGAAGACTGAGAAGGATGCAACTGGCCATGTCCTCCGTCATTTATTGACTGTAAGGCATGATGCTATTCAATGCCATCACACTACAATGGGTAGGATATCTGAAAGCCACTTAGTGAGCTTCAGTTGTTGCACCAGCAACAGCATCAGAGATCATAAAGAATTAGAACAGCAGTACTAGACCTACTTGCTGACCTCAGAAGATAGTTAGACACAGAGCTGAATAGCATTTTTGTGCCAGAAACTTCATTAGCTAGAGATGAAGATTTTGAGGTTATAAAATTCCTCTTGCTGCTCTGTCATAGCCTTCCTAAAAGACTTCTCAGAAGGAAACAGTTCTAGTTTACATAATTGATAAAATTACAGTTTTCATGGAGAAGGTCCAGGCCACAATTGGCTCTGAAAATTGAGTGTAAAGCACAAAGTTCACAAGTGACATTTTAATCTGAGGTATTCACCCACCTTTACCTTCTCCACAAATTATGGCCAGATTTCAGATGTCTGGTTTGGCAAACATTCAGTAGATGAATGGGTATCATACACGATTTTGGGGACTGAATAATCTCTTGGCAATTTCCAGTTTCCACTTTATTGGTAGCATTGTCAATTGTTGATTCATAAACAGCAGCAACTATCTAAATGACTTTGGGGCTGTTCTTTTAAATCTTAGTCTTGCTGGAATCCTACAGGGTAGTTCTCTAGGAAATACTGTGCAATGCTAAGAGTGCTGGACTGGGTTTGGGATATGTGTGAGTTCTTCCTGTAGTTTAGGTGACTCTTGGATCAGCTTCTTTGATTCTCCAAGCTCCACAGGTGGAAATCAATCCTGAATGGGTCTATAAACACACCTAGGGAATGGATCTACTGTGGTGCTCACAAACTGTGGCATGAGGGCAGAGGCTGCTTCACAGGTGTTCCTTAGTCCCACCATCTCCACAGTGATAGCAAGTAGTAACTCTTTTCTAATGCAAAGCATATTGTGATTTCATTAAAGGCTGAGATACGCTTGAGGTGATGGAATATTCTTGTATGAGTGGTCTGAAATAAAATCTGACTTTTAATAATATTCTTCAGTTGCAATTAAATTGCAGAGTCTAATTCTATCTCACTGGGATGGCTGCCCCCCTCATCATTCCTTGCTTTTTAATAATTTGATGTAACACATCTGAGCTGTACACGTGCTTCAGGCCAGCTCCAGGACCTTTCCAGAGAAATTAGACTTAACATTGCTACTGACTTCATTAGGAACACGATCACACATGCAGTATCGTGGTGCTCTCTTTGTTCTTTTCACTTCACACCAATGTTATACATAAATGCCCTTATTAATAACGCTTATACACAGAGAAAGCCCTTAAATTCTCTTAATTGTAGCCTTGCTGAGACTGCAGTGGGCACAGTTTGGGTGAGTGGCTTGGATTAACACAAGTGAAATGCCTAGGCTTGGTGCCAAAGCTTAGAGCTGTGTTGCCTATTCAACACACCCTGGTGGCAGAGGAGGGTTGTAGGCCACTGCCAGTCCTGTGCTACTCGAGCAAACCTCCCAGACCCATATAGACAGTCTGGTATTTGCTGGTGTTGTCCTATTTTGCCCTACTTTCTGTTCATGCACTGCGCAGTCCGTATGCACAGGTTAAAATTCCTCTCTCTGCTTCTGCTTTGTTTTGCTGGAAAGAGGTCAGCCAAAGGTGGGCAGCTGCCAACAGAATATTTACCCTACTCTTCAGCCAGATCCCAGCTTACCCATTACAGAAAGAGCATAAGGCTACAGCAAGATCATGGCCCAGAGGCTTATCCTGTCTGTTAGCATGAGAACAAGGTGCTAGGACTCAGCTGAAAGCTTATGGTTGATAGATGTTCATTTTAATTTTTCTAGACATACCAACTTTCAGGAATTAGTGTAAAAGTGCTGAAGAGAACAGATAAAAATGTCAGCTACAGCATACCTTCACCTTTACTTTGGTAAAAATATTTGCCCCAGGAGTGGCTTCAGTAAGTCAGGATTTTGCCACAGTGTGAGGGAATTTGGTTTCCACCTTTGCTGCCCTATAGCTGATGGTGCTGTGTCCATACTGTGCACGGCCATGCCAGTACAATTTTACACCGTCTCAGCGTGAAAGATGAGGAAAATGGAGAATAAGACACCAAGGGCTCGATGAGTCCTTTGGAGTTATTGTGAAAATGCTCACATGACTTAAAGAGATTTTGGAGCATGTTCTGAAGCGTCATCTCTTTGTCATGTTGCTTGGAGTTGACCTAACATGGATGTTAAGGCTCTTAAACTTCAGAGGAGACAAGGATTTGACTGCCCTTGCTTGTTTTCTGCCCAGCAAGAATAGGGATTGATCTGGACTCTGAGATGAGCTCCTATAAGATACTCTATAAGGTATTCTATTGGTTCCCCTGCTGCTCCTGAATCATCCTAGTGCTCACACACAATCCTTCTGGCTGATGCTTCAAGGATGCTCAGATGAAAGGGGTATTAGCACATCAGAACCCACAATCTATACTATTGTCTGTAGCCCAGCTGCCGTTTAAGCTCAGAGATGCTGTGCTGTGCCAGGTAGAGCAGGGCTCAGGGCACCTGCTGACAGGTGAGACTGTGGTGCATTTGTCCAGCATATGTCCACTTTATGAGGGCTACCTCTGTGACCTTATGGACTGCCACGTATCCCACAGGTGCTCCAGACTTAGGGGGGGGGTTAAAATATGAATGGGCTTTGTCTGTACCAGAGCTCGCCCATCCTGAGAGCATGCATTAATGCCAGTGATTGAGCTTGTACTTTGGTTCAATTCTGCTAATCTTTCCTAAGATGTACTCACCTCCAGGTACACCACCCATGGCATCACCAAAGTAGCCACCAGCAAGTCCGCCACCGCCAGGCTCACCACAAGGTAGTTTGTTGTGGTTTGCAAGGTGCGTTCCCTCAGCACAGCTAAGCAGACCAGCACATTCCCAAAGATGATGGCCAAAATCAGAATGCAGTAGCAGAGGGCATAGTAGGCATGTGAGTGTGGCAGGTCAGGCTCTGTACTGTTGTCTGCCCCACAGGGAATGGGGTTGGTTGTGTTAGGATAGCTGTTGGTTCTTGTGAAGAGGGCCATGAGCACGCTGCTGCAAAGAGAAAGAGAGGACTGAAAATCAGGGTGTGACTTTATAAATGCTACTTCAAGCCACTTACAGAGGACTTTTTAATTCCTGCTCATATATGGGGAGAGCTTTGCTTAGTCTTGCTTGGTTTTTCATCCAATCTAAGCCAAGCAAAGAATGCAAGATTTCACCTCCTGTGTGCATCTTACCAACCAGTGCAGCTGTATGGAAAAGGTTTTAAGATGCACCAAAATCATACCACAGTCTGCTGGGCAAGAGCAAAGTCTGAAAGACAACAATTTGTAGCCCTGAGGAAGAGCCAACACAGTTACCCAAACTAGGGCTTGGCTGGAAGCTTGGCACTCATGTCTTTTCTTCTGGGCAAGACCCTCCCCCTTCCCTCATCAAAAGAACTCTTCAATAACTTCACACACTCGAGTGCTCTGCAGCCTGGCAGAGAGTCTGCACCTGCAATGCTCAAGTAGCCCCTTGAACCCTGGCTGCCTGGCAGTAAGCACCACCTACTGAATCGCTCTTTTCTGCAACGTGTTTCTGTCCCAGGCCTTCTGTGCAAATAACATTCTGCTACAGCCCTGCCTGTCTTGCCAAAGCTTGACTGTCAGTGCTGCCCCTGTGTCATCCATATTGTGCTCTGCATTTTCCATGCCTGGCCAGAAGATCTGCTTCCTCTGCTGAAGAGCAAATCAACTTGTCATTTAGGATGAAATAATAGAAGGATGCTTGCAGGGTACTCTGCATTTCTCTTTCTTACAATGAATTCGTGATTGTGCTCAGAAATCTACCCTTCCTTGGTTTGTAAGAAGGATGGTTTCTTCCAGGTATATGAAGGCTTCTGTCCTAGGGCTGTTCTGTGACATTTAATTGCTTGTATCTGGATTTTTTCTTTCTTTGCTAGTGCTCCTATTGCTGAACTCCTCATCAATATGACAGGTACAAAAGAAAAGGACAAAACATTGCAGTGCTGATGGTATAAACATTAGTCCTTGTTCCACCTCACCTCTTGAACAGCAGCATCTGTGATGTGCACGCTCCTGGAAGAGTAGCTGTGCAGTAGGTATAAATTGCTCCAGCCCCTTGGTGTACATTCATCCTTAAAACTGGTGTCACTTGCCCCTGCTGCTTTGTAGCTGGGGGAGGACAAGGGTTGAATGAGATCAAACTGAACTTCCCTCTGTCCTGTGAGCACGGACCCCTTGGGACAGAGGTGAAACAATCTCTTATGACATGTCTGCTGTTTGAAAGTGCCTATGCTTTCTCTCCTTCTCTATCTTTCTTCTGCCTGCCCTTGATAAAGAAGTTAAAAATCTGAAGGATTTTCCATGGCGTGAGCATTGCTGCCGAGTCCAGGATTGTGTTCATGAAACAGTTCAGCTAAAGCCACCCAAAGACAGGACTCACTTTGCAGTGTCCCTTGCACCCACATAGCTCCCTCCCTGGGAAATCCGTACTGTCTGGGGCCATGAAAGGTTAGTTCTGTGGTGGTGGAAAAAAACTACATAAAGCATCTGCCTAGCTGATAAGCAAAGCCATGACAGGGCATCACTCACAATATAACCAAAAGGATTAAGGCACCACATTACACAATCTGCCTGCGAGTTTTCTACCTTGTCTCCTGCCTCTTACCTCCTAAAGCACTATTTTCAACTCTCACCTGGAGACCAGTCTTCCTGACCAGGATCCCTCCCAGCTCCCCACTCCCAGCTCTGCCAGGATCCCCAGACCTGGAAAGTCCCACATGTCCCCAGCACTTCTCCCTCTGTCCATGGCCAGGGTACTGCCAAACCAGGTGAGCACCAGGGTACCAGGATACTGATGTTCCAGGGTACCAGGGCACAGGGGTACCAGGGCACAGCGGTGCAGGCACACCTGGACAGCAGGGCACTGGGATGCTGATGTGCCAGGGTACCAGGGCACAGCGGTGCAGGCACACCTGGACAGCAGGGTACCGGATACCCAGCACCCAGGGCACCCGTGCAGCAAAGCTGCAGCAGGGACAAGAGTGGCGAAGAGGAAAGGGAGGATTGCTGCTCCCGTAGCGATGCTGCTCCCGCAAGTCTCAGCCCCGGAACGGTCTGGATGCAGGTCCCGTTCCAGATGGCTTGGGTTCAGAGCTAGGGTACAGGGTGCAGGGGAGGGCTCCGGGGTCCCAGGGCAGGATCCAGGACTGACCGTGGCTTTGGGTCCGGCTCCTGCCCGAACTGCCCCCGCATCCGAGGCTGCCGAAACCTGGGGAAAGGGGGCTGTAGGGAATGAGATCTTGCGGGAGGGGAGCGGGACACACACACACACACACACACACACACACACAATCAGGACTTACCCCGTCCCGGTCCTGGTTCGATCCCGGTCCCACCGCCTCCCCGTCCAGCCCACTCCCTCCTGCCGCCCTCCCGCGGGGCGGGGCCGGTGTGGCCACCTCCCCCCCGCCCGCCCCCCGCCCCTGCTTCGCCGGGACCCTCCTCCTCCCGTCCTCGAGTACCCGAGAGGCTGCCCCGTCTGGTCTCCCAAGGGACCTGGCGCTGGGGGGGTTGGCTAATTTTGGAACCAGGAGTCACAGCAAGCGTTTTCCTTGCCCAGGGGATGCCCAGGGAATGACCTACCCCTGGCTGGGTGGTGGAGTAGGAAGCCGGGTCTACAAGAAAGCTGGGGAGGGGTTTTTACAGGGAAAAGTAGTGACAGGACAAGGGGGGACGGCTTTAAATTGGAAGGGGAAAGATTTACGTTAGACATCAGGAAGAAATTCTTCACGCTTAGGTTGGTGAGACCCTGGCACAGGTTGCCCAGCGAAGGTGTGGATGCCCCATCCCTAGAAGTGTTCAAGGCCAGGTTGGATGTGGTCTTGAGCAGCCTGGGCTGGTGGGAGGTGTCCCTGCCCATGGCAGGGGGGTTGGAACTGGATGGGCTTTAAGGTCCCTTCCAACCCAAATCATTCTAAGACTCTATGAATTCAAAATCCTGGATTTACACATGACTATGAAGTTCCCGTGATAAAGAAAGGAGGAGAAGTCTCAGCTGAAGCTGCCCGTGCTATGGTGGAAGGCAAACAGGCAAATGTCTTTGGGAGATGCTGCAAGCATGCAGATCAGTAGAAAAAGTCCATGCTTAAAAAAATTTTAGTTTAACAAAAATGATCAAAATGGAGATGATTTTTAAAAGAAGTTGGGTATTGAAGAAATCTTTGCATAAGGTACATTAAACCTGAGATGAAAGAGTGCTGGGTTACCAGGGAGAAAGCTGGAGTAGAGGGTAATGTTGGGGAAGTGTCCTCCTCCTGGAGGCACAGCATGCTGCATCTACTGTTTCTGGAGCACAACTGCAGCCACTGTGTCTGAGATGTGGCTTCCCTGGAGGTCTGAGAGCAAGTCTCAGAGGACTAGTTCCCCTTTGGGCTGTGGTGCCTGGGGGAGTTATGTAGGGTATGAATGGTCCCAATCGGTCTTCTCTCACCCAGGGTTGGGCTGTGCCCACCATCCACTCTGGCATAGTAGGTCAGGGCTCATTGCGTTGTCACAAGGGCATAGGAAGCTCAGATGCAGGGCTGTTTTCCCTTCCCAGCCTTGCAAGAGCTGCAGGAGTAGCACTGTGGCCCCAGCAGGGAGGAGGGAAAGTGCTCTTCTCCTTTTGCACCCGCCTGTCAGGGTGGCCATGGGCTATCTCGTAGGTGAGAAAGCAGAAAGGAGAATTTATTTATTTGTTTTTAAGAAATTAGTTACCTTGACAAGCTGACCCTGAGACTCGGGCTGCCTTGTTTGTCTCTTCTGATTGCAGCTATCCAAGATAATCTCTTTGTGGATAAGAGTGGTAGGAGAGAGAAGTGCTATAGAGAGCACTCGTACCCATGAATTGTGAGTGATGTGAGAGTACCAGCTTTAGCCTGGCTGGGGATAGTGAAAGTGCACATACAGGGCTTGATGGGGACTAATCAGTGCCAACACCTTAACTAAGGCCATGACTGACCACGCCACGTCAGTGGATGGTACTAGATGAGAGTGATGAGTCATTGCATAGTCCCTACAGGTGACACATTTGCGGGTGTCCTTGATGGAAGATATAGCTGCCAGGCTATAGACCAAATGACCCATGAAGGGCTCTACAGCCCTCTTGTCCCTTTGGGAGCTCCAAAATTGTGTAACATGGACTACATTTACCATGTTTATATTCTATGTGTCCAGTTCAACTTTTGCTGTTGCCTGCCCTAAAGTGCTCACCTTCACGGAAACGCATTTAACTGTGCCTGCAGCAGGCAAGGCAGAGGGGAAGCCCTTCCACCCATCCCCAGCAGAGCCTATTTTAGCTGTGGGCTTGGAAAGAGTCCAACACACCCACACTAGTGTTGTTGAATCTAGAGGGAAAAGCACACACAGTGATGGTGCTTCCGTCTAGTGAGGGCTGTGGGAGTCGTGGGCTGAGTGCAAATGGCCAGTGAGGGTGGCTGCTCGCAGTGGGGCTAGAGAGCTGCAAAGAGCTGGAGTCATTTTAGCTTCATTTTAGCATTTTCTTTTTTTTTAAAATGCAGTTTGTTTGTAGGTGATTCCCAAAGGGCTGCGGCCAGCAAGGTGTTCATATCAGCTCTAGGGTGCTGGGACCACAAGGCACTACTGCAATACTATTTACTGATGTCCTCTTTTAGATATAACAGCTAACCAAGGATCAATAAAGAGATGTCACTTTGCATCTGCCCCCCTCCTTTGAGCTAGAGGAGAGTCAGCAGGGGAACCCAATGCTTTATCTATAAAAGCACTGTTGGTCTGATTCACATATTTATCTTCCAACATTGAAACCTTCTCTCCACTTTTTCTTGTGCATTGGTAGAGCCTCTGGCACTGCCAGTCCCCCTCTCCCAGGAGCTTCCTCACCCCTTAATACATGTTACCCCTGACCATAGAGGCACTCATGAATATCCCATCCCTGCACCTTTCTCTGGTCCTGAGAGGTCTGTGGCAACCTGTCCTCATCAACCTGCTCAGATTAATTCATAGATGGAGACGAGGAGTTTGTGAAACTCATGTCTATCTTTAATTATTTTTATTTCTTTCCTTGATATTATTCTGACTCGAGGAAAAAGAAATGTCTCCTTGTAAATGTTGCTGTTCCATTTAAACTCATGCTTACTGGTTCTCCCTTCCCACCTCCTTCCTGGGATGGCTCCCTTCATGCTCTCTTGTCTGGTTTCCCTGAGACTGGAAGCTCTTTGGGGTAGGAACTTAATGACTTTCTTATGTTTGCTCTGTGGCAGAGGTCTTGTGAAGCAGGCTAATAGTCCATGCAATCGTTTTATTTAGATTAGATTGTGCCACATGCAGAGGCAGAGCTGAATTAAAATTGCATAGACAATCTCAATTGTGATATTTGCAGTGATTTGCTTTTTTTTGACACTACAACTTCTTTAGTATAGTATTTATTGCAACACCTCTCATGAACTCTTCTTTTTCCTACCCCAAAATCAAATATTTGATGTATATTGGCCCCAGTTAAACTTTGGAGCAGTTGCAGCTTGGATGTGACAACTTAGCATCACTGGAGCAAGGCAGAGAAACAGTAGTGAGTTGTTGGAACTTCAAAACTAGAGGCTGTGCCAGTAGGTTTCACAGGTATATCCTAAAAGAAAGACTGCTCCAACTCCTGGATCTCCAGATCCATCACATGCTTTCTGCACCTATGGACAGAAAGTTGAGAGAGGCCGTCGTTCCCAAGCCTGGCTCGTTCCCTCTGGATCCCCTCCAGCCTGTTTCTCTGCCCTCACCTCCAGCACCAACTCCCCTAGTTCTTCTTTTCTGTCCTATGTGTCTCCAAAGCTCTTTGATAAAAATTTCAAACTTGGATAAGTCTGAGTGTTCCTCCTTAGCTTTCCCCAGTCTTTGTGCCCATCAGCCCCAATGTTCCTCTGTGCTGAGCTTGTCCAGTCAGTGTTTATGCTCTGCTCTTAACTTTTCTCTCTCTCTCTGGTCCGTGCTTGTCTTTCTTCCTTTGGTTTCTCTGTCAGCATCCTGTCCAGTTAACAAACCTGTGGCAGTTTCACCCAGCCTATTTGTCTTTCTCTGCTACTGCTCCTTCCCAAGCTCCCAAGCACCTTGCCATTTCTGGCTGGGTTCTAGTCCTCTGCAGCCCTGTGCCTTAAAGCATTGTTTGCAAATATTATTTGTTGCACTTTCACACCACGGTTGCTGTGGCTACAGCCAGTGTTTGAGGTGCAGAGTCTAATATGTGCCAATCAGGTGGAATAAACCTTTTCTATCAGTCATCCTGCAAGCCAGAATATCCCCTGACATGAGATTTGTTAAAATACTCTTGCATCCACAGAGGTTTTCAAGACCTGACTGGGTAAAGCCCTGATCTGACCTCATGGTCGACCCTGTTTGGAGCAGGATGCTGGACTAGACACCTCCCAACCTGAATTTCATGCTGTCATGAAAATAACCTTGCCTGCTGGATGTAAAATAAACAGAGCTTTCAGGGCTGGCACAACCTGAAGGCTCCTGATGAAGTTTCAGTCCATTCCCATACCATCCAAGTAGGATATGCCTATTCAGCCTTGGTTGCTTTAAATTTTATACAAAACTCAGTTCTTTTTGCAGCAGCAACCAAAAAAGGAACTCAAGCAGCTCCAGGATAATATATGCACAGCAGCCTGCAGAACCAGGACAGACTTCTTGGAGAAATGGGAGGAAGGTACTACAGCTCATGTCAAATAAGATTCACAGGAGATTCAAATCCTGCTGATGCTGATTCCCTTCTGTTCAGTCTTTGCCTTCCCTGTTCCCACTTCTGGCAGTCTGGAAAGAGGTGGAACATCCTGAACCTGCACAGCAGACAGTGATGTGAGCTTATCCTGCAGGGAGTGTTTGTGATGTAAATTGCATCTGCACGGGGTTTTACACAGCAAAGTAAAATTAATGCAAGGGTAGGTAGTGGCATAACAAGTCTCTTTCTCATCAGGTTGTTAGGCATTAGGCTGTGACTTTCAGGTCCAAGACCTTCTTCTGCTTCACCTCAGGTGCAATCTGAGGTAGAGGATCTCTCTTTGTTAGGCTGAACTGGGACTTCAGAATGTGCATCCCATAAAGCACGCTGATTGGATAAAGCCAGCATCCCACCAAAACTCTCTCTAAAATAACTGGTTTGGTGCTATTTTCCTTTCATTAAATTTTGATCATGTTAGAAGATGTGTTTCACAGCATATCCATGAAAGGATGTACCCTTCTGCTGGTACTTTTCTCCTGCATACAGTCTTAGGCAATTGGTGATGCTTGTGAGGAAAGGAGATGGGGCTTTTAAAAATAGAAAGATGAAGGGCTGTGAGGGGGATCACAGTGCCATAACTTACCTCTTGGTCTGTCCCCACAGGCTCCACGCTGCACCATGCACAGGGAGTCCATGTGGCTTGTCTAGGTGGAGCAATTCCAGGAGATACAGGAGGGAAAATGCTGGAGGCCAAATGTGTGCTTGAGAAAAAGGCCATCAGTGTTCAAGATGTTCTCTCCAGGGAAACTCATTCACATTTTCATGCAAAGAAGCAATGGTGCTGCGGGGCTGTCATTACCTCTGTCCTTCCTTCTGAAAATGAACCTGTCTGGTCTGTGATGGACTATGCTGCTGGGCCTCTGGCCATGCCCTCTCGTGAGGAACAGCCTTTCAGTAGCTGGGGCTGTAAATTTATTTATCCAAGCAGCCCTAAATCTCAGAAAGGATGGTTATTGCTAAGCACCTATTGCAGTTGCATCTGAGGGCAGGAAGGGGCGTGCGGGTTTTCCTGGGGTAGCTTGACTGCCCTTTTGTGCTTGGGATGGCTCTTTGTTACTGAAAGGAAGCAAAGCCCCACTGGAGACAGGAATTTTTATGGGAACAGTTGCTCAGTTTGAACTGGAGGAGGTGTTCCATGGGTCAAACCCAAATGCTAAATCTGCATCCACTCCCCAGGTGTACTTCCTTCTGTTCCTCCACTCTGCCTCTGCCTGAGGATCCTCAGCAAACGGGATCCCTGCTTAGCAAAGGTCTTCTGCAGCATCAGCTCTTTCTGCTGTGGTGCCTGTGCCCTTCTTCTTCCCTCCCACCTCCTCCATCCTAAAGGGCTTTTGGGATCTTGGCATTATCAGTAACAGTACTGATGCTTTCTATCCTACACCTGGGATTCCCACTCAAACCTGGCTGTCTGGCGCCAGTGGCTCTGGGGTGTTTGTATGGGTTTTCTGACCTCTTGGTTTCTCTCACTGCTGGTCACAGTAATTCACTTGTCTCACAGCTGGCAGGGAGTTTTAATCCCCTTTTCCTGTTTGAGGCAAGAAGTTGTGTGCACAAACAAACACACATGCAGGCGAGTAGAAAGGGATGTTTGTGACTCTCTCCTGTCTCTGGTCTCTGGTCCCAGTGTCCACCTGGAATCACCTCTTGCTTTGGGTGGCACAGTGCTGCAACTCCACAGGGTGTTTTCACCAGACAGTGCCTCTGGCCACCTCTCCTTTGCAGATTGTGTGACTTTTGTCACTGGGAGAATGCAGGGAGACACCATGCCTCCTACATGGACTTGAAGTGTCCTAATCACCTCTGGCCGAGATGCTCACATGTCCCACAATGCACCTCGAACACAGAAGCCTCAGCACAGGAGTGTTGCTTCTGCTGAATGTTGACTTTCTAGCCCTGAACCAGGGTGACCCATGAGTAGAACAAGAATGCTCCAGGATATTTAATTACTATTTTAAGAAAGTCAACAGAAGATTCCATTTCCACTCTTTCCCCCCCCAGAAATTAGTTGTTCCAGGAGCAGTGGAATGAGTAGTGTTTGCCTCCCATGGGTTTGACACCTCTGCCTTCCCCCCAGCACTATAACCCTGACTGATCCTCTGACTTCCAGGCCGAGTGGGAGAGTTGCCCCACTCAAGCAAGCACAGCAGAACACTGAGGAGAGCAGGCAGGATGCTGGTCTGCTGCCTTTCTCCTCCCCATGCTGCTAGTTTGCATGGGGCTTGGAGTAATGTCATCATCTTTAGGATTGCTACTGCTGCCCCTGTCAGGCTGGGTCACTGGTCTCCAAATCTTTGCTAAGGGAAATGTGGTTACATGAGCCATGTTTCCTTGAAAAGTCAATGAAACTAAAACCCATTGTTACTTAAAAGCACCAAGAATATTGAGCTGAGTCAAGACCAACAAAATTATAGCCCAAAGAGTGAGGCAAGAAATTAGACTATATTCTAGTACTCCTCATTAGAGCTTTCAGAGGTATTTCAGCTGCTATATACAGACACACCATGAAATGATCTCAAGTGAAAATTGCTGGGGTGAATGTCACATTTAAGCATTTCCCTGGCTCTGAACTGAAATCTCCCCTCTTCCCGTCTGCCTCAAAGTCAAGCCTCCTCGCATAGCTCCCCTTTCTCTCCTGCACCCCCTGCCAAATACCTGTCCTGAGTCCTACTCATCTGCCTGTCTCAGTCAAATCTGCTTCACCTATCATTCCTTGTGCACTTTTCAGTGTAAACCTCTATTCAGGGCTGTCTGCTGGCAACGAAAATGGTGTTAATTTGCTGCTGTCCCTTAGGTTTTCTACTCTGTATGACTGAAGTGCATGAGAAGACAGGGAGAGGTTTAAGGTGTTGTTCCTAACTGCATCTTCCTATCTCACTGCCATTTGCATGCTGCTCAGGTTTTAACACCTTGCACTAACTGCTTTTTCCCAACAGAGCAAATAGCAGCTTCCTCAGAGTCATCTGCAGGGCACCTGCATTCGCATAAGTGTTGCAGAGCTACAGGCTAATTTATTTGTTTCTATTAAACCAAGCCTCTGAGAGCCAGAAATCAGGAGTTTCAGTGTGCACTTGTGTTTGACTTTGGGGCCTTTTTCTCTCAGGATTCAGTCACGGAGTGAGTTCCATGGGTTCAGGGCTGCGAGTGTGGTAGGAACAGGGCCACCACAGCTCCGTGAAGCCACAGAGAGGTTCATTGTGCCTGGTGGCTGGTGACAAGGAGTTTTGGGGGCATTATATCTCATCATGGAAAATCCCCCAAAGCCAAAAGCCCATAGTGTTTGGTTTGCTAGATCTGATGAGCAGCAGAAAATCAGTTGAACTTTCATTGTACTCCTGCAGCAGCAAAGCCTATGATCGCGTGCCCAACACTATCAGCTACGGGGGCTGCCTTCACTTCTTTTAACTATGCTACACAGCAACTTCCCATGCCAGTGGCCTGACTCTTGCTGAATATTTTCAAAACTGTTAAGCTAGATCTAGAACACACAAGGAAAAAGATGCTGCTTTGCCTTTGTTGAAACCCTTCCTCTCGAAATTGAAATCTCTTGCAGTTTAGAGCTCAGATTCAAAATTTGACTGAAGGGCTATGGAGGAGCCCTCTCCTCTCATGTAGGAGTTTGTCTCATCTGCCACCATTCAGAGCTGAGGTTGCACATACAGGTGAAATGTAGTGCAAACATAAGGCTAAAAGCCTCAGCTTTTAGCTTAGCTCAGGCAGTCCACCTGAATCTGAGTACCTCAACCAGCATATCTGCTCTGAGGGCACATGGGCTCTGCTGAGCTACTGTGCTGTAGCAGGACTGATTACTTTTATTACTACAGCATCTAGGAGGCTCAACTAAGACAATGACCATCCTGAAATGGGCACTGGGCTTCCTTGTAGTAAGAGTAAGTTGTTTCCTTGAACATAAGCAAGACCTATGGCATGGGGTGGTTGCAACTGGAGCCACAGAGCCTTGACTCCTGCTGATGAAAGGGCTCTGAAGGGAAGTGTGGGGCTGGGAGGGAGAGATGGGAAGTGCAGGTAGTACAGGGTGTCAGCAGGGATATGCCTGGGAGCAGTGCAGGCAGCCCACAGGCCTGCCTGTGGGACATGAAGGGACAAGATGTTGCTTCCTAGAGGAAAAATGAATGCACGGTATAAAAATGTGTTTTAAAAGTGACTTTTCAAATAGTAGGTGCTCTGTGTTGTTTGACTTATCCTCCTGTTTCCATCCCTCCCAGTAGTGAGGAGGCTGGACGTGTCCCATAACAGCTGGTGGCACTGCAGCAATGTGCCCCCCTCTTCTCTCCTCCCACTGAAGAAGCACCTCTGCCCAGTCCCACTGGGACACCAGTTGGTGGTAAACCTATAGTGTACCTCAGGTCCCCAAGGGGGATCAGGCACTCCTGGCCCCAGCAAGCATGGCCCCATACCCCCCACAGAAGGGGCTGTCCCCCACATGGGGCCTGTGGTCCCAGAAACAGCTTCAGCTAAAGACATCAAAGCATCCTGGCAGCAGCTGTCAGCCAAAAACCAGCCGACTGGGTGAGAACACAGTGAGCAGCCTGTGCCGAGACACGCTGGTGGCTCAGCTAGTGGGGCCAAACTGAGAGAAAATACAGTGTTACAGACAGATAAACCTGCACATGACCAGTGCTCTAAGGAAAGAGAGGATGCTGCACTGGTCTCCCTGTCAAACACAGCTGCAAGCAGTCCCCTGATCCATATAAACACCAGATACCTTAAAAAACCCTTATCTAACTTCTTGGCAGCAATGGTGTGGTTTGGCAGTGAGTCATACAGGATAATTATGGTGTTTAAAACCCAATCCTTGTCAGTACTGAGTGTTTTCTTTTAATTTCACCAACTATCTTCTTATGAAGGAAGATTAATGACACCTAATATCTTTGCAATGGGGCTGTAGGCACATTTCTTAAAAGATCATCACTGGATTACAGAATGAGGGGTCTTTCTTCACTTTCATAATGCATATTCCTGCTGGTCTGGCTACTTACAAAGTTTCATTGTGCTTGAGCCCTGCTGTACGTTACTTCAGCTTTTTTTAGTGCCAGCAGAACCAACTCTCTCCTCAACATTGAGATGCCTGGAGAGCACCACGTGTACCGATCATCCCATGGGCTTGTCCTCTGCACATTTGCCAGGAGACTGCAGATCAGCCAGTCCTTTCTGGCCACGGGCTTTTTGAAGAGAAGCTCCAAGTTACTCTTCTGCTTTTAGCTTAGCTCAGTCAGTTCACCTGAATCCTGCACTTTGCATTGGAGGGAGACCATGCCCTCAGTCCCATGTCCCACGCAGGAAGGTGGCTGCTGGTTGTGGTTCACTTTAATCTGTTGAAGGTCTAGCTTGAGATCTCCCTATGAAAGCTTTTGGTTGTACAGAGATGTCTGGGAAAACAGGGAAGGTCTCTGCACTGTAACTCTGGGCAATCTCTAGTCTGGACCCAGACTCCTCCTGAGCCAGGGCCCCTGAGCTACAGCAAACTCCTCCACAGACTCCCCAGCTCTCTGTAACGCAGCGTGGGCTGTCACCTTGCAGGTGGTACAGTCCCAAGAGATTCTCTTTCTCCAGGGTCTACCTCTGATCACCTGAGCCAGCTGTCTTGGGATTTTGTCTGCCAGTATGAAAAGTGGGGTGTTTATTGCTTTGGAAAGGTAATTACACTAATTGCAATCAGTCTTTAAGAAAATATGAGAGCCCGTTCTTTCTCTGGTTTAATATGTGGATGTAACAGTGCTATCAAAAGGCAATAAGCAATCATGTTGCTGACATTAATACTCCCAGGGCAAACTGTGGGCCATCAGTTCACCACATTCCTCCTGCTGCTCACGTGGGATCAGTGTTTGTCCCCTTGCCCAGTGCATGTGTTACTGTTCCAAATAGGATGTGCCTAGCTGTAGTATATTTGCAGTAGGTTACAGGATAACCACGTTAGTCAAAGGAAGGAAACTTCCAGATATGCAAAAAGATTTTGCATTGATTAATTAAAAGTATTTTCAAGAAAAAGTAAAAGATGACACCAGATGCAGTGAGAGAAGAGAAGTAGTTGTTATTTCTAACTTTTTCTCTTTCAGTGAAGAGATTTAGTCTTTTTAGTTGCTCCTTAGAGATGTGTATGAGGGAATTTGTTCCGATACACCTTCTGGGAAAGGGTTCAGTGCCACTTCATCGTGTGTAGTGCGTGCTGGCACACGCTGGTGACCCAGCTTTCACACCAGGGCTCTGCAGCTGTGCTATAAAGGCAGCAAACCTGGGGTGAACTGGTCTGAGAGTCTGTGCTACAGCCCAGGCTGGGATTATCTCACCAGAGCTAAAGCAGCGGTTCCTATACTGTGCAAGAATAAAATGTTGGCTGTATCCTCCGTCTTTTATCTTGTGGGTGTTTTTTTTAACTCATTTTTCCCTTCTCCTCTCTCCCCCCTGCAATGAAAACTGCATGTGATCAATTCCTTTAGCAAAACAAAACACTGTGAAACTTTTAAGTGTCCAGAGATAATTGCAGCACTGTGCAAGACTTGCCCTTACTCAGGGAGAGAATGGAGAAAACTGAACCATTGTTACTCATCTTGCTTGCCAGCTGCTGCTGTCTCTGTGCTCCTCAGTGTGGGCCAACCTTGGTACAATATTTGGATAATTAAGTCCTTGTCTCAGCCTTCCTTGGGGTACTAAGAATTTCCATGAAAGTTCTTGCTGTTCTGTATGCTTCCCTTTGGATTCTGAAAATCTTTCAATATCTTAGAGGGAAAACTATATTAGGGCCATTTGCAATTAAGGCAGTACATGCTTCGGTGCATAGCAGTGAGGGACAGCCTCAAGTCATCTGCTGACGTGGGTTTTTAATGACAGGAAAGGGAAATCATTTCTTTGGAGATTTCACCATGAACTTTTAGAAACCACAGGAATTGTACTGGATAAAGATATCGAGTATAAGACTGGCAGGTACTAACCTACTTTTACTTTAATAAAAAGGCAGGTACTAAACCATTTTAATTAGTTTCTTCTCTTTTGAAAAACCAGCACCAGGTAAGGTGTGCTGGCAGTTTGTTCTTTCTAGTTAAGGCTTGCAGGTTTGGGTTTTATTTTCCATTAAAACTTCAAGACTGCAAAGTGTAGTTTTTAGAAAGAGCATTATAATATCACACAGTACTAAATTATGGAGCATAAATGATAAAAACTCCCTTGACATTTGGCCATGATGTGACCAACACATGCCTCAGTGCAACCGTGGGGAACGTTGCCCTTTGTTTACCAGTTCAGACCTTTCTTGTAACCCTCCTGGTACTTATAAACATTTACATTCATGCTGTGCTTGCACCAACTTTCTGCTACAGGGCTGACTCTCCTGTTGTCATACAGGCAGCAAGACAGAAAAGGCTTGTCTGGAGTCCTTCCCCAGACTTCAATGGTGTCACCAGATGAATGGAGGTTATTTTATGCCAGTTGTGTTTCCCTGATGAGATTTCCATCTCCCTGTGAACTGCAAGGTCGAGCTGATGCTGATGTCACTCAAAGTTTTCCCACTTGCACAAAGATGACTGGGAATTTTGAAATCCTCACACTGTTGTGCTCCTTTTCTGCAATGAAGGCAGGGTGAAGGGCTGGGGCACGTTGAGGGTCTGCAGGGTGAAGGAGGGAAAGCAGAGACAAAGAATAAATGAAAAAACATGGTTTGGATGGTGGGGCAAGAGGAGAAGATGGAGGAGAATGTAGATTGTGAGCCTGCCTCTTTGAAACCTTTAGTCAAGCTTGACAAGAGGAAAAGGTGGGTAGGAAGCTGTCAGGGCAGAGGCATCCTGAGGTGTCTGTGGTGATTGCTTTAAGGGGGATTGACAGTGGCCTGCAGGGGCACAGCAAGGGCTGAGGGAACGTGGGGAGAGGAGGGAGCAGGGAAGGACTGTGGGGAGGAGAGGGGGGACCTTCTGCAGGGGAAAGAAGACAAAAATATACAGGGTAGAGGTGGCTTGAGTGCTGGAAGGAGGGAGAATTTGGGGAAGAGAAGAGAGGATGTGGCACAAGGGACAAGTATAGGTGGGAAAGGGCTGTGGAAATGTCCATCTAATTCCATATTCAAAGGTGGGTCATACCCACTTGTGCTGAAAGTGCTTAGAGCTTGGACACCTGATGTGCCTGGTATGACAAAACACAGTCAACAAACCTCCTCCTAAAACACAGCAGGCCAGCTGGACTCTGTTAGGAGGGAAAGGGGGACATCTCTATGCTAGACTCCAGAGGTGCTTCTCCAAAGAGGGAAGACAGGATTATGCTGCTGTGCACCAGTTGCTGAGCTGCTCCTGCTGCAGTCAGGAAGAGATGCAGTTGATTTGGTCCTGTGCCTTATGGATCTGGATATGGGGCTGGACTTTACCACACCAGTCAGCTCAAGGTGGAGGTTGTCTTGGGCTGGAGGTCGTGGTGCTTTGCCGCTGCCCTGTTGGGTTTTTGCTGGAGGAGAAACTTCCAACCAGTACGTACATCGTTTGGCCAACAAGGGGATGGATACTCTGGATTCAATGTTGGTGTCAAACAAACACCACTGGCCATATAGGTCTACAACTGTTTTGGCTAGAGGACACTTCAAGTGTAGACACAAAAGGAGGGGTGTTTTCTGGTGATCTTTCCCAGAAAGTCCACTCAAGATCATAGAATATCTCATGTTGGAAAGGATGTGTGGGGATCATCAAGTCCAACGCTCTGTTCCTTGCAGGACTACCTAAAACTAAATCATATGATCCAGAGCATCGTCCAGATGCTCCTTGAACTCTGACAGGCTTGATGCCCTGACCACTTCCCTGGCGAGCTTGTTCACAAATGAAGTGGTTCTGGACTGTTTCACGAGGCTTTTCCAAAGAAACCAGTTCCTTCTGACATCCCTTACCCTCCTGTTTAGATAGTCACATGATTTTGGACAAATGCTTGTCGATCAGGCCTTACAGGATCCGTGGCTTATGAGCCATGTGTGTAGGGGATGTGCATGTTCTTGTCACCCTCAGTTCCCTGTAGTCATCTTAACACCCAGACAGTTGATGGAGGAGGTGCAGAGGGCACCGAGGAGCGCAGCTGCTCTGCAGTGCCAGCATTGCTGCTGGGAACTTAGGAGGATGCCAGCACCTAAATTTCCTTGGCATTTTTTCAACCGTCACCCGAGGCTGGAGCAGTACGACCTGGTAACATTTTCCCTTCTCACTTATAATTGCATAGGATTGGCCTTGTTAAAATACTTATTTTTATGATCCCTTTTTTCTCCTAAGCAGCTGTTTATACACTTTATTAATGGTGACTAATTAAGTCCATTGGATAAAGTCCTTTGGAGGCTGTCCAAAGACATAAACCCAACTAAGCCTGGGCACCGTGATGAAACAAACAATTACTAAAACATCTTCCCCAAAGCCATTTAAGCAAATTGCAAATGGGCCAAAAAAAAGGGTCTGATGAAAAGAGGTGGGTGGAAAGATGCATAGATTCAGGTAGGTGTTGTCTAAAATGTAGGGGGAGAGGGGGAAGGAAAGAGGATTAAAATACCAGAGGTTCCTTTTGCACCTGATGTTCCTTTTGCGCATGAGGTCTTAAAACCCAGCAGCTTATATTTATGTTCTGCTCAGGTCACTAATGCAGTTCCTAGCCAAGAGGAGACCCTCAGCCCTGAGCTGTTCATGCTGCTGTGCCTGTGAAGGCCACAAAGTATCCTGAAAACCATGAGCTGATGCGAAGTTGGGACACTGACCTGATCGTGCTGGGCAGTAAATCCTCTTGAAGGCAGCCTGCTTGGCTTTAAAAGGTGTTCAGGCAGACAAGAGTAAAAGATTAAGAGCAGGTGAAGTTTTGGTGCCCACTTAAGCTGGGGGAAGGAGGCAGTGAGCAGTGTGAGCCCCACAGGCTGGGTGTACCAGGACACCACAGGAGCCCCTCTGTCACAGGTTCCCCAACCCATGCTTTGCCCTGCCTGCCCTGCAGCTTGTGGGCAGGATTGAGGGGGTGAATGCATCAGAGGAGACACAGTTTGAGAGATGCATTGAGGGAGAAATAAAATTTGAAGGATGTTGGAGAGCTGGCAGCTGGCAAACCTTTCCTCTGAGACACAGGTTGCTTTTTAACGTTTGGGCAAAGCTGCCTTTTAACAGCAGTGTGTGCAGGGTTAGAAAGCCTCTCCAGGCAGGACTCAAAGAACTGCTCTTCAGCACGGGATGCCAGAGGTTTCCAGTGGTCTGCTGAATGTCTTAGCAGAAAGGTAGTAACAGCTTTTCTTCTGGGAGGTTTTGAGGGAGTTTCAAGACCCAAGAAAGAAAGTCATGGCTGCAAAGTCTGGAGGTACTTGCTGGCTCGCTTGATATCTCATGCTTGGGACTTAGGCAAAGGCAAAGCAACCACTGCCCAAATCCCTGGAACTCATTTAGCTCCTGCAGGCACAGGTGAAGTCTTGGAGAGACCAGGTTGCAGCCCTGCACTCTGATGGAGGCTGAGGTAGGCAAAGCCCAACATTTTGTGGTATGGAGTATGAAGGTCTTAATTTTCAGTGGATGAGGATGTACTGGGCTAAGAAACTTTCCTTCTAATGAGATATCCCACAGCAAATGCCATGAGCTTGCAGATGCTTGTCCCATTTTCCCAACAAACCCCCCACCCCAAAACAGCAGAATGGTCTCCTTATGGCTTGTTTCCTCTGTGCAGAATGAGGAAGGAGTTGTCTCCCACGTTGCAGCTGCTGTGCTAGGAGTTAGAAACATGTTTGCAGACACATGCCTCTGTGTCACTCGTGCACTGATGTCAATACAAGGAGGACAGTCACACAACCTGTAGCTGAGGGCCTGAGAGCACAGGCATGAGTTGAGAGCAAAGATCTTCAAAGCACAGGCACAGAGGCCTCAGGGCTACAAGTGACATGTGGCTGATTACTGGGCACTGAAGGGATGCAACTCTGTGAGGAGCCACAACAAAGCAATGTCCTTGTGCCAGGGAGGTAATCATGGGTTAATTATATTAACAAACCCCTCTGTTATGCTGTTAGAAAGTCATATCCCACGGATATTACTGAAACCTTTTGTTGAAGGAAACTGCATATCTTAAAAGAAAAACAGGGGCCTTCTGTGGAGAAGCCAACCAGATGTGTTTTTGGGGGGAATATGTGTGTGTGTCACATATTTTTGGCATATACAGGCTCGGGCAGAAGTCTATGGATGCTGCCCATGGTTGACAGCTGAGGCAGCACTGTGTTTGGTCTGCATATACAAATGTGCAAGAACCCCCCCACTATTCTTGCAGCCACTTCTTTGTAATGGGTTTGATCCTCTCAGTCTCATGTGTTGCTATCAGTGCAAGCATAGTTTTCTTATTACTAAAGGGAGAAGACTGCCAGTGCCTGTGGATGGTCTAGCATCCTGCCTCCCTGGTTTGCCTGCAGTTTGGATACAACAGTCTGGCAGGCCAGAGGGTTTGGTGGAGTGATGCTCAATGCTGCTTTCACTTTCCTGTTGGCTGATGCTGCTCGTTTCAGATACAGTCCCAAAGCTGGCTGAGTTACATATGGCTTGGCTATCTTATGAGTCACATTCATGTCTTTTACACACTTACACATAGGTAGGAAACCCAGCAGTTATTAACTTTGGTGGGCAGTCAGGTCTACAGCATGCTTTGGTTACACAGGTTGCTGGAATGTGTTGCTCTGCTGCTTTCCACAGTGTCTGTGTTTGGGTTATGGCATGATTCTCCTTGCTAGTTCTTCCTTTTCCCTAATTTCTCTTCCCCTCCCTTCTTCTGAGCTTTCTACAAAGCTGTCTTTCTGCTGCCCTGCCTGTTTCCCAAGCAAGTGGCTCAAGGGTTTCATGGCTTGATTGTTGCTCCTGCCAAGAGGGCTGCTCTGGTGTGTGACCAACATCCTCATACTCTGTGGTTCACGTGCAGTCCTAGTAGGGTGACGGAATATGATGACTTTCCTGGTCTTTAGGCATGGAATTAGAAACCTCAGGATTTGTCTGAAATGCTAGCATTCATCTGCAGAGAGGGCAAGTTGCCTTTATCACCTAGTGCTTCCCTTCATGCTGCAGGCCTTCAAAATCATGCCAGGACAAAAAAAAATAAGAGTTATGCTGTTGTCTGGGGAAGCTGGACTGCTGTGGTTTGATTGTTTGTTTCTTTGTTTGTTTTCTTTCTTTCTTTCCTTTGATTGCTTTGGTTTAGTCTCTTCCAGACAGCTGGCTCTGTCTCATTCATCAGGCTAATTGATGATGGGCAGAGTGGCTTTATGGAAAACACAACTTGTCTGAATATCTGAATGAGACAAAATGAGATAGACAGGATTGCTGTCAGTAATACTCCTGGTGCCATTATCATGTGCTTCTGCTGGCTTGGGTCAGCACACTGTGCCGGTGTGACATGAAAACCCTGTGACACACAGCCTGCAAATTTAAAACTGGGTAAAGGCTCAGCTGCAATATCAGTGTGAGGTTTGTCAGTGCTGTGCTACAAGGATGCCAACAGCTGAGAAAGGAGTGCCAAACCCATGCTGCCTACAATTCACTGGTGAGCATAAGGGCTACCAGCAGGGACTGACCAAGGGGCACGTGTGAGATGAGGTTAGAGTTTGCAGCCCATCAGTGGGACTAAGGTGGGCAAGGAGACCATTGTCTGCAGGTTCGTAGGCACAGAAAGCTTTATTGGCACAACAGAATTCCCACAGACAATTTAAATTCCTTGGATTAATGATATTTATGCCTTTCCTCCCTTGGCTTGGTCTGCAAGATGTGTTGCACAATGCCTGTACGAGCGTCACAAAGATGTCACCGTAGAGTCACAGAATCATAGAACGCTTTGGGTTGGGGGGACCTTAAACATCACCTAGTTCCAACACCCTGCCATGGGCAGGGACACCTTCCACTAGGTTAGGTTGCTCAAAGCCTCATCCAGGCTGGCCTTGAACACTTCCAGGGATGTGGCATCCACAACTTCTCTGGGCAACCTGTTCCAGTACCTCATCACCCTCACAATAAAAAACATCTTCCTAATAGCTAATCTAAATCTTCCCTCTTCCAGCTTAAAACCATTACCCCTCACAGTATCCCTGCAGTTCCTGATAAAGACCCCCTCCCCATCTTTCCTATAGCTCCCTTTAAGTGTTGGAAAGCTCCTATAAAGTCTCCCCAAAGCCTTCTCTCCTCTGGGCTAAACAAACTCAACTCGCTCATACTGGAGGTGCTCCAGTCCTCTGATCATCTTCACGACCCTCCTCTGGACTTGCTTGAACAGCTCCATGTCCCTCCTGTGCATTGATGGTGCTAATTACTAAAGGGAGCACCCATGACAAGGTCTTGAATTAACTCAACCAGGCTCTGCACTCCTCCAGGATGTGATGTCATACTCAGCAGCATTTCAGATGCTTTCTCCTGTTGAGTAAACATGGGAAACTAGGGGCCCAAATGTCCTGTCTTGTCTTCCTTTGAGACCTTTGCAACTGTGAAGGCAGAAATGAAAAGATGAGTGAGAGAACATGGTGATCCTGAAGGTATAAGTGTGATTTCCAGAAAAAACACCAGACTGCTGGTTTGGGCCAGTTGACTTCAGCGTAGGGACAGGATGAGTCACAGAAGCAGGTCAGGCACCTGGTGGCAGTCAGCCCCATTTCCCCAGGACTGTAGGGAGTGACTGACACTCAAAAAGACGTGCAACGGGGACAATGATGGCAGTATTTCTCTGGTCCCTCTCCACACAGCTGTGTAAGGGCATCCTCCTGTGTCAGGTAAGGAAATCGCATGCTTTGTTTTGTAGGTGAAATGATATTTCAGTCTCCTACTGTGCTTCAGACTTGGTTTGAGTGCACAGACCCCCCAGTGAATGGGTCAGCTAAAGAAAATTGCAGGAAAGCAGGTTCCTGACAAGCAAAGCCATAATTTGAAAGCAGATATACCCTGCTTTCAAAAAAGACTGGGGCTCAGCTCTGAGGAGCTGTGTAGATGCTTTGCCTCCTTTAAAGCAAAGCTATGTTACAGAAACAGAATTGCCCTTGTGGACCTGGCCTTAAAGCGATTCATAAATCTGTCCTGGTCTCTGAAATCACCCAATCTACTGTTCAAAAAAGTTATACATCTCAGAGGTATCCATTGGGAACATTAGGACTGCAGCCCTTTGAAAAAAGTAAGCTATTTTTAAATGAAATTCCATTATAATTTAATTTTCTATCAGCACTTAGCACAGTTTTGATGAAAATTACTTGAACTGTGCACATGTTCATTGGAAATGGGGATTGTTCATGTTGGTTTCAGCACAAGGAGGCATTTCTAGTTCTATAAGAAAGCAGCCTGAGAAAATGTTGAGGTTCCTGTTTTTAAAAAAATTATACTCCGTTTCCCATACTCTAAAATATGCAAATGTGAAGCTTTAAATATGCATGTCTGAAAATTCTGATTTGGATATTGTGCTGTAGCTTGAACATTGGGCCACAAAACTCCAGCTGTGGATCTTGCATTCTTTTGCTGATGTTGTAAACAATTGTGCATTGATAGTTATTTTTTCCTTCTTGTGAGGGCAATTTAAGATGTTGATCCTTGCACTGAAGGTTATTTAAAACAAAATAATGATTAAGGTTGACCTTGATAGAGCTGCAGCCATGTCTGCCAACTGGCAAAGAGGTTCAGACTCCCTGTTGGTGGGTTAGGAACGTCTGTTCTGATTTATGGGGATTCTCGAGGAAGGTGTTTGCTGTTGTGGCCCCTGTCTTACAGTATGACAAGGTTGGAAAGGACCTCCGAGATCATCAAGTCCAAGCTATAACCCAACACAACACCAACACCATCATCTAAACCATGGCACTCAGTGCCTCATCCAGTCTCCCCTTAAACACCTCCAGGGTCGGCGACTCCACCCCCTCCCTGGGCAGCTCATTCCAGTGGCCAATCACCCTTTCAGTGAAGAACTTTTTCCTCACATCAAGCCTAAACCTCCCCTGATGAAGCTTGAGTCCATGTCCTCTGGTTCTGTCACTGGTCACCTGAGAGAAGAGACCAACCCCTGCCCGACTACAACCTCCTTTTAGGTAGTTGTAGAGAGCAATGAGGTCTCCCCTGAGAGAGATACGGTTGGACTCGATGATCTCAAAGGTCTTCTCCAACCAGATGATTCTATGATTGTATCATTCTATGATCTTCTGATATATTTTGGAACCTGAAGTCCAAGTCCCCAGGCTGGCTGAGCTACAATTCTGACTCAGACCCCTCCTGGGGCTCAGGGTGAGGAAGCTTCTCTGAGCTATGTGACACTAGGAACGAACATCTGTGTGTACGTCCCCACATCTGTACGTGTGAGGTTTTCCCACATCCTTCCAGGCGCTTACTGAAGATGTGCTGTTGCTTCACAGAAGCCTATTTTTAGGCAATTCCCCCATTTTCCTGTAGGAGCTTCTCTTCCATGGACTGTGTGTGATGTCTTTAAGGAGTGTTTCAGCCCGTGGGATTGGTTCAAGGACATCCCAAATGACCTCTGTTCCCTGTCTCCTTCTTACTTGTCCACTGAGATTCCACCCTAAATCTCCACATGAGACACCCTTGGTTGGGCCACACCAACACATCACCCAAATTCACTGAAACCCTCTGCCAGTCCCTGCCTGCAGTCCTGCCTGAAGCCTGGAAAAACTTGGTGGTTTCAGTTGTCCTGGTGTGTGTGTGTGTGTGTGTGTGTGTGTGTCTTCTCTTGTTTGGCTGAACGTGGTTGGAAAACAAAACTAAAAATTTGGTTTGCCTTGTAGAAAAAAAACCCAACCAACCAAACCATGGTCCACATGGTGTCATACATACCATGGAGGGTGCTTTGGAGGGACACCAGGGGACCAGGCAGCACGGCAGAGGAAGGGGCAGCATCAGCCTGGAGTACCAGTGAGTACTGAACCTGAGCATTTAAATATCTTTCTCTACAGAAGTCACATCAGTAGTGTGAGCATTGCAATAAAAATGGGCTGGTGAGGAGGAGGCCAGGGAGGCTGAGAGGTCAACTCTGTTGTTCCTGGCATCAGTCCTGCCTTGGGCTCCCAGGTGTGTAAAAGTCGGGCCAGAGGTAGGGAGAGTTGCAGACGCCTGGAAAGGCCCCTTTGGTGGAAATCAGTGAAACTGTTGTGGGGTTGGCTGGAAGTGGTGGAGGCCCTCACTGGAAGCCCAGTTTCTTGTCATCTCGGCCCACCTCAACGTGACCATTGCCAGGGACACACACGGAACGTGCCTGGGAAGGCTGTGGCTTGGGCCACCCACACTGAACCTCAGTGTCCAGAGCTGATGGCTGCCTGTTTGTCCTCCTGACTCTGAGGGAAGTGTGAGGTGTTGGATGTGAGACAGAGCTATATTTTTGCTGACGGTGGCTGAGAAATAGGATTTGAGTTCCATGCTTAAACATCCTTTGTAGCTGTTCTTGGAGCAGGTTACTCCCAGGTGAGAGAAGCCCTTCCTTTCTACTGTTCCTGGGGACAATTGATCTTCATCCCATTATGGAAAAAAGAAGATAATTGTTTTGCACACAGTGCATGCAGCTGAAAACAAAGACAGAATTGTCCCACCTTTCACAAGGAGTAAGTTAAGACAGGGTACCTTGGTCTCACCTTGGAGCTTTCAGTCTGCTCCAAGCAGAGAGCTGGTTGTCCTAAATTAAGCCTAGTTGTTTGCAATATGTGACTTGGAAACAAAATCAGAGGCTTTTCTAGATCCAATATGGTTTTGGTTAAGTGGGAGCAGTGTTTGGATGATGAGCAGGAGCTCAGTATATGTCTGCCTGTCCAGTTCTGGTTTGTACTATAACTCTAATTGTCACCCTTAGCAGCCTGTGTCTGGCAGTGTCTGTGCCCTGGTTTTTCGCATCACTTCTGCTTTAATTTGCAGGAACCTTTTCTTCTTTTGTTATTAAATTTTAAATTGCAATTCAATTCTGTATTGGTACTGGAGGGTAAAGCGCAGTGAAGGCACGGAAAGTTAAGAATAACATCCACTATGAAAAGGGCAGGGCTGAGAGGGCAAAGTAACTTTTAAAATAGCACAGTCAACAAAATTTGCTCCATTTTGAAAGTTTGCTTTTAAAAGTTACTTAAGTGTGCGACCACTGTGCCTGCTCCATTCAGCAAAGTCTCTGCTGCGCGCAATGCTTGGGGGATTTTGACCATTTCATCTTTGGATCTGTAGGAAGAATCGTTAGTAAGCAGCACGAACTATCAGCTGGTGTTCTGTGCACCACTCAATACAGGAATTAGTAGCTTTTAGGGCTGTCTTTTCAAGGTGCTTGTTGTAATGACTGAGGAAAAAATCATTACTTAAACTAGAGGACTGAGGGCGAGAAGGGGAAATCCAGGGGAAAGGAGACCCTTCAGTATAAGTGCAGATCTCACTTTTTCTAAGGAGTACTCGAGTCAACAGTCTGAACCGACAGGCAGAATCTATTTCTGATATTTGGAGGGGGCTGAAAAGGGCTGAGAAAGTGAGATGTGTTGCTTTTTATAGACTTCGTGTAGAGTTGTTTAACATTGGAAGAATAGGAAGCCATGAATTTTATCTCGGAGCAAAATCTCGGACTTCCAGGCATCTGGACCCCCCACTCTTAAATACTGATGATGTTTATAATCCCAACACGCTAGGTTTTGGCTGCTCTTGCAGGCAGCCGCCGGCAGGCCGCAGGCTGCGCCGCAGCAGAGTTGCGAGGGGCCTGCGGGACACGCACCATCCACCTTCCAAAAAAAGCACAAAGACACCCGCCACGTTCTTTTGTCTTTTTTTTTTCTTTTTTTTTTTTTAATTATTCCTTCATATTCAAACTTCACAAACAGTGTGAACTTGTACAATACCTCAGAAAGTGAAACTTACAAAAAAAAGTGCTGGTAACATTAAAAAAAAAAAAACAAAAAAACAAACATCATTCTTAGCAACATCAATTACTCTTCCACACAAAACAGAAACCTTGTAAAATTTATTTCCATATTTTTTTAAGGCGTAATACTTCCGTATAAAGTATATGCAAGAGATAAAACTTCACAGTATTCCAAAATGTCACAATAATAATAATAATAATATAGTATAATGAAGCGCTACAGTTAATTTTCTTTTTTTTATTTTTTTTTTCCTGTTTTAAATAACAAATACAAGTCACAGGTAAATATACGTGAGAAAAATACGAGGCTAATATTAAATGGCAGGTAAGGATACTCTCACTGTAAGAAAAAACTGGCAGGATGTGTGTATTTATTCTATATTTTAAAGCACTTGATAGAAAAGGCGTATGCAAGGTTTTTTTAACAACTTTCTATTTGCTTGTTTTTGATAACTGACATACCATTTACAGAGTATAATGAGAGAAAAAAAAGGAACTTAACCCCTCAAAACTTTTGACCTGCTCTTCACATCGTCACAAACCATGTTTCTCAAGAGATGCCTGTACAGCGGGGGGTGTGTGTGTGTGCGGGGTGTGTGTGCAGGCGGCAGCGCGCGTGCGTGGGTGTGCGGACGGGTGGGCGTGTGGCGACACATACGACCACGGCGACACGCAGCGGTCCCGGCAGAGACCCATCTCCTGTGGGGGATCTCTGCCACTCTGCAGCCAAATCCTGAAGTCTCTGTTGCTGGCAAGACGGCCCCTGCGGCCGGCGGCGGTGGTTGCCTGCAAAAAGACCCCGGGATTCGGGCCTGGGTGCGGTTTCCCATTCACTCAGCATTGAATGACTGCTGGGAATTTGTCTCCAAGAGGAAAATGTCTTATTTATTTATTTTATATCCACACACGAGTGCGTGCTCTCCCCTCCACCACCTCGCTTCCCCTCCTCTCCTGCACGCAGCAGGGACCACCCGGGTTCGAGGAATGGGAACGCGGATGGGCGCCGTGCGCGTGTGCAGCGTTTCGCAGAAAGGCCCACGCACCTGGCCACAGCCTCGCACCCTGCACGCGCGCGTGTCCGTGCTAAGAGCCAGCCACTCAGCCCACGGGTAACAAAAAGACAGCAGATAGCATCAACACATCAGTAAGGTGCTCAAAGAAAAAAAGGCGGCTCCCACTCCTGGAATGGGAAGCCACGTTAAGGTGCTTCAAAAAGGTTTGTTTTTTTTTTTCTTTTTTTTCTTTTTTTTCTTTTTCAGTTTCAGACATTTTAAAAAAAGGACTGATTGAGCATGTGGTACGTGAGAGCAAGGCCGAGAGTTTTGAGACTTCCGACATCCTCCATAAACAAGAGCTTCCTCAGGGCAGGATGCATTTTTTGTTTGTTTGTTTGCTTCTTTTTGTTGTTGTTACTGTTGTAATGGTGGAACAGTTTAGACACAATTTTGTTTTCATATAAAACAAGAAAATAACAAACCAACCCAATGTGAGAATTAGTGTAAAAGTCAAACTGTGTTATTGGGCTGAGTTTTTGTTTTGTTTTTGTCTTCTTTTTTTTTTTTTGCCCATTCATTCTGTTAGAACCGTTCCTTTTTATTCCGGTTACAACCCAATTCCTTCTGTAATTATTGAATGTACAGAAAGGACCAAGTAGTTGCTTTTAGTTTTTGTGATCTGTTTCAAGAGCCCAACCGTAATTCCTCTGCTGCTGCTGTGTTTGTGTAGCATCTGGTTTCATGAGCTTAAGGAGAAAGGTTAATCTGCTGATATTTAAGGTTGACGTGTGTGTTTGTATGCATACACATTGTTCTATACATACATGCTGCATGGAGTACATTTTAACTGGAGATAAAGTGAACTGGGTTCAAACACATATGCACTGTCTTCCCCTATGTATTTGAAACAGTCTGGAGCTTTGATTTGATTTTTTTTTTTCTTAAAGTGCATTTAAAGCAAAATAACTGGCATTCACATACCCCGTGGAAAACACAATAGCAGTGGAAAGCTTGACTGTGCTAAACTCCTCGGACTTGACAACGCCAAAAGCAAATGGGGCAGTGACAGGCCTCGGTGTAGGCAGCTATTCTTGGGCAGCACCATTGGCAAGGAGGGAAGGCAGGAGACGGCGGAAGGGAAATTGCTTCAGAGGTTGAATATTTGAACTGTTTTCAATCCCAACATAGCCGTATCATTCCCAATACAGCTTTCTTTATGATGATTAATGTCCTCTGTCTTAAGGATGTACGTGTCTGACTCTCCTTTGTTCTATCTCTCATCATGTGTGTCTCAAGTGCCAGCATCTATTAGGAATAAGGCACTTCTGAAATTTGAGTTTTACAAAAGATGCAAAATAATCCAACCCTAACGATCCCAACTGCCTGCACTGCTCTCCTCCCCCTCCCTCCCTTTTTTGAGGGAGATATTGCATGTGACAAAATTTATTTTTATGTTCTCTAAGTGTGTCAAAAGTAGGCCTTGGACAAATGTCTTAAGTCCGTCAGCACCAAAGATGGATAGGAATACACCCTTTCTCTAGGAATAGAAGTGCACACATGCAGACTGGGAGGGGGGAATAACTACACCCTTCCCCTGCTGCTCCTCCCTGCTCTAAGCCCAGCCTAAAGAGCAAAATTCCAGTCCCCCAACCACTACACTTTCATTTACTGGATCATTTATGGAAATGATCAAGGGTTTTCCTCATTCACATCTCCCACGTGCTACAGGTTTCACAGGTGGATTTCTGAAAGGGTGAGCTCCCGGAAAGCTTGCACAGAGCTTCCTGCTGTGCAGAGGAACAGCACAGGTGGGTACCCATCCTCATGCTTGCCTACCAGATGGACACTGCTCAGAGGTTGTGTTGCACTCATTCTTAATATCAGAAAAGCCTCTACAGTGCAGCTGGCTCCTCATGGAGTTAGGGATGCTGGCAGCACAGAGGGCAAGGCTGCAGAGAAGCTGGGCAGCAGCTGGGTACCTTGTCTTTACCCACAAGCAGCCGGGGATTGCAAACCGCTTTTCCGTTATGCCAGCGCACTCCTTTCTCTCCATGGCTTTGACCTGGGAACAAGTCATGTTCCAGAAACCGGGTGGGGTTCATTGGCCCTAAAAATACTGCAGTCAGCCCATCATAATATGGATTTGCTGAGGCAGCTGGTATATCCCTCTCCTGCTGAAACATTGAAAACGCTCCAGCAACTACCTTCCCTAAGCCAGGATCCCACCGGCTCCTCTCACTCTTCACCAAAGGCTAGGGCTGCCTTGTAAAGCAGAGAATAGAGCAGAAAGTAAGAAAAGCAAGGAGACAGTAGGGGATATAGCAAAGAAAGCATGAGAACACATGTTCTAGCATTGCAGCTCTAGGCTGGTATGCTTAGCCACCCTTTTTAAAATGGACTGAGATTAAAGGAATCCAAACTGCTATGAACTGTTTTTTTTTTAAAACTGACACAAACCTTGGTTGGGAAATGAATTACCTTTTCTTTCTCTTTTAGTGGTTTAAAAGTCATCTTCATAAGGCCACAAATTGCATTTGTCCTGTCAATGTAACTGCTTGCACATGGCATGAACTGAAATGGAGGGAGTGCTTCACTCAGCTAGGATAGGAATGGGAGAGAAGAGCCACCCTAATGCCCACTACGACTGCCCTGTAGGAGAGAGGAGCATGTGAGGAGGTGGTGGTGGAGGGTGTCTCCTTGGGAAGACCTGCTACGTGTGGAAAGGGAAAGGAGCTAATAGCATTGCTCCGCTCCCCTTCCCTTCACCACCACCTTACTGTTTTGCTGGACACCTATAGACAAGTAGCACTTCTGAAGATCCTCCTCCTGCATCTCACACGTTGGGGAAGGGGAGGAGGTTGGTATAATTACAAAACGGGAAAAAGAAGGCACATGATTTTACTCAGTCCTGACTGAACCCACATTTTGAAAGCAAGGGCAGTTTAAGTGGAGGGCAAAAAAGTGCTCAGTGGAGCGGGTGCTCACTGAGAAGAAATCTCAGGGCAAAGGAAGAGAGAGAATAAAAAGGAAAGGCAGGAGAAATGAAGGCCACATTCAGCTTTCTGTCTGCTTGACAGTCTCAAGATTTGGCTGCATTATTCTCCAGGAAGGAAAAGAGTCTGGTTGGTCTCGAATGTCACCCAGTTACATATCTCCAGTTTTTGTTATGGCTGTTGGTGTCTTCCTCCTTCCCTTTTCTCTGGTCCCATGAGTGCCTGGAGCACTGCTTTAGTCTTTTAAGCCTGTTCTTCAAGAATCAAGAACATGGCACACTTCTTTGGTTGCCCTCGTCCTCTACTTCTCCTCAAACCCAGAACCAGTGAACTGAGTAGTGCTCCCTGCTGGTCACTCCCACTGCTGAGGTGCCAAAAAGGCTTGATTAGTGACTGAAAATGCAAACCATCCTCACAATTTCAGTTGGGTTGGCGAGTTGGTCACAAAAGTCACTGGCTGGATGATAGGCAAACAAGGGGAGCTGTTGACTGAGAAACTGGATGTCATTTACAGAGGTCATTATGAGCATCGTGGCTCTCAGTCACTTAACACCTTGTGCATTGCCACATGTAGGTACCACGATTTTTTGTTTCTCTGCCAGTGACTGTAAGCATTTCTCATTCCTGTGGCAGATGGGAGAAGAAGTAGAGCTGACAGCCTGGCTTTGGGATTGCAAAACACTGTTTTATGTTTTTCCCCCAGTCTCTGCTTCAAAAATGCATTTAGTTCCTCTGTTCCCCCCTCCCACTGTCCGCTCCCGCAATTCGCTCAGGAAATCATAAGCAGAGTAATGAGAAGTAGGATCACCAACAGCTCTATGAAGACACAGGGTGGTAAAATGCTTCCACACAAACTCACAGTCCAGTGTTTGTGACATTTCATAAATAACTTTTTTTTTAAAAAAAGAATAACACAAGAACAATCCCTTTACTTACTCATCTGAAACAAAATAAACAGCAGTGGCTACAAACTTCTTCTTGTAACAATTACAAAAAAACTCCCAACAATACAATCCCCCAACTTTTAACACGCGCCTTGAATTTTTTTTTTTTTATTTTAAACCTCAAAACTGCAGCATATCCTTAAGGGCAAACTTTTCAATTAGTTTTTTCTTTCTTTTCTTTTTTTTTTTTTTAAATAATGTGTTCACCAAAAAGAAAAAAAATTCCACAAAACAGTCTTGTACCAAGAAAATGCATTCAAAAATAGAAAATACTACACAACAAAAATATGTACCCTTCCTTTCCAAAAGAGTCTTCACAAAAATGTAGAAAAATGCCAACCATTTTTTGCCTTTCCTGAACACTTAACTTTCAACCTAGGGCACAATTATTTATTGACTTATAATGTCTGTTTTTGCATAAAATATGGAAGATACAAACCAACTATCAGGACTGTGAAGTTACAAACAACACCTCATTTGTCTCCCCACCCCACATTCCCTCCTTAGAAAACAAAACAGAGAAAGCCAATGTTTCAATAACTGATTGAAAGCCATCAGGCCAGGAAAAGCCATCAGCCGATATGGGGACTCAAAGATGCTGGCATAAGGGGAAAATCATCTGCCTTTTAAAATGCATGTTCTTTGCATTTATCTGAACACCAGCCTCTGCCCCGCTGTTCTCAAGTGACCAGGCACTATGGAGGCAGGACAGTGCCGGGCACAGAAAGATCCGGGGAGGATTCGGGGCAGCGAGCCCCGGGACCGCGTGAGGGTGCGTGCACACACGTGTCCACGTGTGGTGTTTTACTTGCAAAAGAACTGATGTCATTTTGAAAGACAGAGAGGATAGTTCCATATGCCTTAAAAGTGCAAGGGCCATTTCTGGATCATAGTAGTTAAATACGCAGAAGTTTTACTAAGCTTAATTGTCAAGTCCATTTTTCTGGCAAAGGCAGGCTCTTCAACCAGAATTAGATCATATCAGTTCACGGCTGGGAGAGGGTAACAGCTGAAAGCTGGTAGGCAAAAAGTGTCACATCAAGGTGCATCCAGAACTGATTTATTCAGTGGGAAAGTGCCTACCTTGAACAACGTTCAGGGGGTATTACGTGATTAACACAGCCAAAGGCCAACCATTTTGACGGCAATAAACTCTAGCAGTGGGGACTTAGGTACTGTGGGGAAGGCAGCTGTATCTTGCGTGCATGTGGCTAAATCCATCCTTT
Source organism: Dromococcyx pavoninus (assembly GCA_033558185.1). Classification (NCBI taxonomy): domain Eukaryota; kingdom Metazoa; phylum Chordata; class Aves; order Cuculiformes; family Neomorphidae; genus Dromococcyx; species Dromococcyx pavoninus. The sequence continues at coordinate 385,427 of JAUMJL010000432.1, read as the reverse complement.
GTGGACCTCCTCTGACTTCATTGCAAACACCTGCTTGCACCAGGGATGGATCTGCCCCATGTGGTTCTGGATTTTATGACTGTTGGTCATTTAGGAGCCCGACCCTGCAAAGCACTGTGCTAAAATACTCCAGACTGCAGAGCTAGGATCAAAGAGGCTTCTCTCTTCTTTTGTTTGAGTTTGTTTGTTTGTTTTCTTTCTAGTACATCTTTTAGAGAATGCTTCCATAATAAGGAAAAAGAGGGGAGCTTTTTCTTAGCCTTTTCCACTGTGTGGCTGTGTGTTTTCTTTTTTTCTTTCAAATGGCAAAATGTGTTTGTGTTTACTTCCAGTGCATTTTTTTTCTCAAAAATTCAAAACAAAAAGGAAACATTACTTTTTCCCATCCTTCAGAAGGAAAACAAAACAAAATAGACCGATAAAGTACAATACAATAAACATCAGGCATTATAAAAGACAACATGATGTGCAACAGTAATATCAAAGAAACAAAAATAATATATATATATATAAAAGGATACAAGAATGAGCCAAGAAAGCTATCTAACCCCTCTACTGAATGATTGGTAAGCATTGGTTAAGAAATAGGTAAGGCTATTCTGAGATTTCTAACTTAACACAGTTAACCACTGCTTCTCTCACACCTTCGCTTCCTAAATTTTCCACCTTTCACTCACTGGTCTTTTATGTCTTGAAACTGATTTTTTTTCCTTTTTGTATTTTTGGTCTACAGTAGAATTACAAGTTAATAACAACAGCAAAACAAAACTCAAGCTTGTTGTGAGAGTAAGTTGGTGCCACATCCGTGATGCAGAAGAAAGAAGACCGACAACAGAACAACTGCATTCAGGTTTTCACACACAAAGCGTATTTGAGGGCAACAGCATCGTTGACCAAAACAAGTATGGAGGGGCAAGCAGCAAGAAGATGTAGGCTTGCAGCTACACCAGCCACCAGAGCCTGATCTTTTGCCTCTACTGGTGTCCTTGAGGACAACAGTAGCTCAGCTGCCATGTGGCTTTGCCATTCTTGTCCTCTGGAGCAACAGCTGAGCTAATTGCACGCCTGGTTCAACAGAAAACCAAAAGGAAAAGGAAAGGTAAAAGGCTCCTAGCTGGGGCCAAAGCTATCTCTTGGTCACCTTGGCTGATGTGACAATTCACCAGACAGTGTGATGCTGTGATCAGTGAGGGTGGGCACCTGGCTGGCAGGCCATCTGGGAGCAGTCCTGAAGCGAACTCAGACTGTCTAAGGCGATGTGACAGATTGTTTAGCCTCCTCCATTAGGGAAAAAGTGATGAACACTGACCGGTCACTCTGGGATCGTTCTGTTAGTATAAATTCTTTTAGTTCAGCAAGGATGAGAAAGCACATGCTTTCTATTGCTTTCAAATTGCCTTCCTAAATGTCAGTATCACCAGCCACCAGAAATGTGTTCCCTACAAACTTAGCTACAGCACTGTGTCTGAAGATTCATCGTGATTCCTGGCAGTTTCTTTTTTTCCGTGGAACTACTGAAACATAACATTTTCCTTAAGGGTAAGCTCTAAAATTACCATAATGTTGAAAATATTACTAGCATCTTATTGAACCATAACTATGCCACATCGTCCCAGCAAAATCTCAAGCTGATCCTCAGTAGTGCTTGCCAATGTCAAGGAAAGGAACATACAGATGATCAAACAGTACAGGGAAGTTCTGTTTTGGATCTAGCCCACTGGCCAAAGTGATTTTCATTCAAGAGAAAAGGTGCAACAATGAAGCAGGATGACAAATGGAGTAGAATTAGAGAAGTTAGTGTTTCTCCATCTGGAGGAAAAAAAATAGGGCATTAAGTTATGCGGCATCTCTAGTCAGCAACGTATGTTTTGGCTTCTTAAAATAGACCTCAAGTTATCCTTGGTTTCTCAGTCAAGCACTGTCTATATGGGGCTTTAGTACCATGCTGGGAAAAAAAAAAAGAGTTTTTGCTGTATTTCAATGCAGTTCCAGTTAAACCAGTTTCAAACTAACCATGTAAAAAGAAGCAAATGATTTAAAAGCCACTAAAACTCTACAATCACATGTACGCTCAGGGCTGAGCTGGTCAAGCACTGTAACTGAGCGGGCACATAGGCTGGAATGTGGCTTTTAAAAAATTGTTTGGTTCCTGTTTACATGGACTAGACCAGCTTTGTTGAAACTGAGTCTGAAGCTGGAATCAGGTTTAAACAGGCTGAATTCAAACCCAGGTTTGGAGCATGGCTCAAAGCCCCCTTCTTCAGGTTGCAGTACTTTATAAAAACTAGTGCAAATGGCATCTTATCACAGCATTGCAAGCATGCAGTGTTCCTCTCCTTGTCCAAGTATGGTTGCCATCAGGTCACACCACAAGGGAGGAATATGCAGCAATCAGTCAGCCAGAACAGCTCAAACTACAGAAGTTCTTTATTATACCACAGCAGGAAAGGCACTCTGGACACAGCAGGCTCAGTAAACCCTCAGTTTCACTTCTCCTGGAGCAGTCCACTACTCCTCTTTGACAACGCAAATCCGCTCCGACAGTAGCAATAAATGCAGCTGCCTTAAACAAGAAAACAAACAAAAACTCACCTAAACAAAAAAGGGGAGTATTGACTCATAACCTGAATTAACTTCAGCCAAAAGGCTTCATTTTCTCCTATATCATGACTCTCTAGCTGTCAATACTCTTACAGAAGCAAATGCCACTTTATAATTTAAAGGTGCTCTCTGGCCACTGCATTATGTTTGCTCTCAAATGAACTCTGGTTTTGCTGGGGATCCACTGCCTCATTACTGGAAAATGACCTTCCAGTGGTTTTCATCTTATAGGATTCCTTTAGATGGCTCAGAAAGAGACTTCATGTTCTACTCTCTTGCCTGCTTTCAAGGGAAGAGTCATCCAGCAGTTCATCTAACACTCTGTTAGGGGATACCTTCAGTTCTTCTGCTCCAGTCCTTTCCAGACAGGATGGAAATCTCAGAGCTTCCCAGAAATAACACAACCTTAACTTTAGAGTCTCTCCAGGTTCCAGAGAGACTTGTTCCTTCCCACTGAGCACCTGCCTCTAGCACAGTGTTCCTCCTCTAGTTCTTGATATTTCTCTAATGAGACAACCCAACACACTGGCCAGCAGCAGCTCTGCATAAGGTCTGTACTACCCACTCCTTGGTACTAATCAAGCCAAAATGTCTTACCTTCAGGTCTAAGGAGAAATTCAGGATATGAACAGATTTCTGACCACCCAATTACTCTAGCCTTTCCTTAGCAATTGGATGACTACCTCCCCTTTTTTGTCCATGAAATCTCTGTGTACTTTAGACAGGTGGTCCCTCCACTAGAGGACCAAAGCAGATGCACTTGTGTTTTACACTCTTCCCCCAGTTGCTATACAAGGCATTTTTCATGATTCTGTTTTACCTTCTGGCTGAGGTTGTAAATTATATTTTTGCTAAATAGATTCAACACAAACTTTTAAGAGTTTAAAGACCACAAAGAGCTACAGCAGAGCTGGATCTTGCTGCACATTACTACTATTTTTTTTCTCCTATTACACTTGTTACAAAGTTAATGACCAAGACATAAGCCAAGACGTATCTTGACTGTAAAAATACTTTCTAACACAGGACTCCTTTGATTCCAGTCAAAAACCTTCCTAATGCTTGACTGACTGTTTGAGGAGATACATCAGACTGTAGATCTTAAAATGCTAGACAGCATCTTTGTCTAAGCAGGAATATTCCATATTGTGCTGAATTCCACATCACCCTTTCTTGTTCAAATCTCCCTCCTGCTCCCTTTACCCCAAAGGCTTGACTGAACCACCTTTAATTGAGTGTTCAGGATGACTGTTTATTGCACTGTTCCCATAACAGCCTCGGAAAGAAGTGCTTTTTACAGTGACCCTCCCCTTTGGTAAGCCTGCTTTGTGGCTTCTCTTCTTGAGCTGAGAGAGAGATTACGCTTCTTATAGTGAAGGGATGCTAATCACAGGTGAAACTCTCTGAAGAGATCCTATCTGACAATGCAAGTTCTGACACCTGAACTAGGAACTGGTTTCTTTATGTTGAAGCCTCACACTGGTTCTCATGCTGAGCTGTTCTCTTAACTCTCTCACAGTCCCAAAGAACATGCACTAGGAAAGGGGGGGAAAAGATCTGTAGCACCCTGAAACCTGTGATGCCTCTTCAGTATTATACTGCTTTTTTTTTTACTTTTAAGGGTTTTTTTTTTTTTTAACAGAAGCAATCCAATACAGCTATCTCAGTGTCTGACTAGTTGCTTAAAGTAAAGGTAACCCAAGGTCTCTTTCAACCTGTTCAGGTTTATTTTCTGTGCCTATCCCTTTCTCTTCTCCCTTCCTGCTTAATTGGCCCCTTCGATTCCCACCACGTGTAAGTACATTTCAGTAGTGCAATGCAGTGCAGTGCAGTCATACTTAGTGCAAAAATAAAAAGCCTTATCCAGACCAAAAAAGCACAAAGTCCCTTCCCTTCCCACCCCACCCAGCCCCCAAAAAATCAGCTCTCAGTAAAAGCATACGAATGCCCCAAAACAAAGGGGGATTTGCAGCCTCCTAGCCACACTTTCACATGTCTCATTTTCTCTCCTGCCACTCAATGTAGAGTTTTCATGAGCTTAGGGCTTTTATTGAAAACATAATAAGTTGAATGGCAGAAATTGGAAAGGAGACAAGCCATTGTTTGGGGGCTGCAGAAAGAAGAGAGAACTAAATGGAGACAGCAAAAAGGTCAGTGGTGGTTTGACACGAAGTTGTCAGATGAAAGCTTTGCAAGGGAATACGTTGCAAAGGGCTTGCGTAGCTCTGGGTAAAAACGTAAAAAGATTCCCTGTTCCCAATATACAGTCCTTATTTTAACAGCGCTCAAGCTAAGGTTCTGTAGTGCAATCAGCTCTCCAAAGTGGCAGCTCTCTGTGGCCACCCTAAAACAAATGGACAGATCAACACTAACTTTAGTTTTCTCCCTCTCACGCAGACACACATGTGCATGGACAACTTCCTCCACCATCCTGCAGATACACGAGTGTATATATATATATATATATAAAGGATTATTTTCATGGCCCTTCTAGGGCTGTAGTAGGAAAAGCAGGAATTTTAATGACAGGCTTATAAGATCTTAAAGTACCTCTAAATAAAAACACGTAAGAAAGCCAAAATAAAGCTCACTAATAAGAAAGGCAAGCATGTTACTGAATTCCAATCAGCTTCTACCTCCCCTAGCCTATCTATCTCTTTTAACAAAACAAAATATCTGCCAGGGACTGCCACTCATTAAGATATCACTTGGAAAAACATAGCAAAGACTTCGGGGTACAGGTTTGGAGATTAATTTCAGTTTGGACAGCCACAAAAGCCTCCACCTAATCCTCATAAGTACTGGAAAGGAGTATGAGGAACCGCTAGAACAGTGTTAAGAGGCCACAACAGGGAAGGAGAAGCAGGAAAGTGAGATGTTAGGAAAAAGGAACACACTGGGACGATTCTGCTGCTGCAATACTAATCTCACTGTAGTTGTTCAGTATGCAAAGGAACGTTGCATGATGCTTCACTTAGGCTCAGGCACGTGCTCCCTCACGCCTTCTGCCTCTTTTCCCACTCCCAGTCCCTCGATGAAGCCCAGCCCACCCCAGAATGTAAACAAAAGCAAATGGCAACAAATGATAACCAGAAGCAGGTTCTTCCTTTCTCTTTCTCTTGCAAAGATCGAAGAGCTGTGCCCCTGCCCCAAAGCAGACAGATACACTCTGTTTCATCCTAGTGCAGAAAAGATAAACAGCATTTCACACGTACAGAAATAAGGAAAGAACCTAAGAGAAACAATCTAAATAAGGGGGCAGGGATCCTGAACAAAATCCTCCAAAATAGAAAAATACCAGGCTGTAAGGACTTTTGTTGTTTATCTTTAGCAATGAGACTATCATGAACAATAAAGAGAATACACTGGAATCACTAGCTATGGTAAGGAGCCAGAACCTAAACCCAGGCTCTCTGGGTGCAGAGCTAGAGTGGTTTTTCCTATGCCACGGCATCCATGAGACACAAAAGGGATAATACTTGCTACCTCTTCTTTAAAGTCTTTACACATCAATTTAGCCAGCATAACCAGCAGCAATGAATCTTCTTGCTGTTCAGCTGTGTTGTACTTTGAAGCTGTCTGCTGAAACGCTAAGTTCACACTAGACCACGTGGGTTCCCATCCGTTTTCTTGCACACACAAAGCAGTAGCAAGTTTTTCAAGAGAAGTCCACAGAAAAGCTTGATGTATAATGTGAATAGGGGGTTATATAATCAGATATTACAACGAAACAGCCTTATTTCACCTACAGGAATACGTGATCATCATTAGAAAAGGTACTGGCCAGAGCACTTGGCGAGCAAAGCAGTCAGAAACCTGGAATCAAGTAACTCCAAATATACAAACACCCAAATGCTTTTACATTGTTCTGGCAACTGAGAAGTGACCCAAGAAGGGTTTGAATTAGGGAAAAGAAATTGTTGTGTATCACGTATCTACATGAGCTGTTGTGGCTCACTATTTAATTATTCAAAATAAACATGACATCACCAATCAAACCCAAAGAGGTTACATATTTGTGGAATGAAAGACTCAATGCTATTCATGACTCTGGACAAAAAAAAATCCCACATCTTGTTCAAAGGAAAGCAGCTGTCCTGCCCTGTGTAGTTCTTTTGAATTAAGCCTTCCAGCAAGAAGGAAAGATGATTTCATCACAGAGCCCTTAACACGGGCAAAATCTGCCTGGTGGAGTGAAACAAAACCTTGAGTCAGCTTTATAAAGAATAGAAACTTAAGGCAGAAACACGCTAAATTATGGGGAATAGACCTGTGACATCTTAAAGGGTGTATATGAAACCAGTTCTCAGGACTATAGCTTTCTGTAGGACATGTGCCTTGCCTGTAGGATAAAATGCACTGAAGTCAACAAAACTGCACGTGGGGCCCTGCCTGCAGAATTTGGCCCACAGCGTATTGGTCCAACCAGTTTTCAGGATGAAGTATAGACCTCACTGATGCTGACAAGAAGGGTCATGCAACACATCCTGCCTGAACTGAACACCCTATTTATCTTATGTTGGACAACAAAAGCTCATTATGGCTAGAGTTTACGGGAAACCACTGATTTTCTGCTTCATTTCATTGTGAGAATTTCTTTGAACCTAGGAGACTGAGTGCTTGGCACATATGAAATTGGGAATAAATTCCAGATTTAAAGGATCCTTGTGAGTTTCACAGCAGTCCAAGCTACATCCTGGCATTAGGTCAAAGGAAAGAGGGCACCCCAACAGACAATGAAATTTGTTGAAGATACTTGTAGTTCTGACTCTAATAAATGACAGCGTGAGACTTATTCCACCAATAAATAGGACCTATACATTTTTTAAAAGATATTCATCCTAGGTCAGGTTGGATGAGGCTTTGAGCAACTTGATCCAGTGGAAGGTGTCCCTGCTCACTGCAGGGGGGTTGGATCTAGATGATCTTTAAGGTCCCTTCCAACCCAAACCATTCTATGATTCTATGTTTAAAAAAGAGCAGCAGCAGATACCGGAGATTCAGTCTTTTCCTCTAAGTGGCGCGGATGAAAAGCAAGTCCCTTGTATTGAGTTCAAGCATTTCTCTCTCCTGGGAGGCCCCCCAGTCTTTGGTGCAAGCACCCCCAATACGGGGGACTCTCCTCTTATTCAACCTTGCAGTGAGAGCTTCAAAATCCCTTTCCGTCCCTGCACAGTAGCATAGAGCAACATTCTCTTAGTACAACGTTCTCCCTCTCGTGGCGACAGTGTTACCTACTACAACCGTTGTGTTCCTGAAATGCTATATAACACAGAAAAGCAGTGCAAAAAGGAGCTAAATACAAATGCTGTTGACCACAGAAACGTGAGACCATGGCTTGCAATAGCCTTGAAAGTCTACTTGGTCAGCAAGGAGAAAGAAAATGAAAATAATAACGAAAATTGTATACTAGAATAAAGCTAATATTTGGACAAAGTCTTCCCTTGCTATTTATATCATTCAAGGAAAGTCTCCAATGCAGGAATCTACAAAACTGTAAAGCCAGTATCATCTTCTGTTTTCTCTCTTTTTAGAAAAGCAGAAATTATGCACATATGAAATGAGTTTCTTAGAACATTACAATTTTCACGATAAGTATTTCTTCAGAGAACGAAAAAGAAAGAACACGTTAAAAAAGCAAGATTTCTGGATTCACAAATGACTGACTGTCTTTTATGTAAAGTTCTGTTAAAATAGTGTTCACCAGCTGATTATTTTGTTAGTTTCACTTTCCTTTAGGCAATTGTATCTGTACACACTGCATTCTAAAAGTACAATCTCTAGTGTGGATAATCTACCTGTTTGGTACCATCCTGTTCATAAAACCACTTCTTAGCCTAAAAATATAAACTGTAAACTGTATAAGATGTAAAATGAACTGAGGTGTTTAAAAAAGCATTAGGAAAAACTAAAAGGCAACAAAGAAGTTAAATCAAGAAACACATTAAACTAGTAATTATCCTAAATGAATTACTGAGCCTTACAATGGATTAGCAAGGGAAGCACAGAATGGGTACGCAGCCATTTAATTGATCAGGCATTCTCAGTGAAGTGAGAACACTCTCTATGAAAATATGAGTATATATGATTCAACATTCAAAGAAAAAGGCAAAGACCATGGTCAGAAAACGTGGACCACTGAATCACAGCACTCTGTTACAGCTAACTGCAATTAATTTGAGAAATGGCACCTGTTTGGCTTAATGGAACAAAGCCCATCCTTTATGTAACAGGGTAATCTAGCGTTGTTACCTGCGTAATTAATGTTGGGAGGATAGTCTCTTCCTTCCCTAACCAATGGGTATACACAAAATACAGAAAAGCCAGACTTAGAAATCAGTGCTGGAAGACCATAACTTTTAAACTGCAAGTAGAAAGAAAAAGGATGTGGCAGTGGCCTCCATGTAAGTGCAAATGGCAGAGAACTGGAGTCTGTAAGGAATGCCAGCACTTGATGATTCCCATGCTTGAAGTGCTCATTTTATTATCCCAAGATGTGGCATTGGTAACCCTTTCCCTCTCTTCCCAGTCCCAAATCACTTTTAAATTTATTGATTTGCAGTGACACCGACTTCCTTATTCTCAGTGAAAGCAAAGTTTGTAATTGATGTGACCGTCTCTCATATGTTCCAGTCTTCATTGTTAGGAGAAATGGGATATAATGAATATCTTCTCCTCAGCCCTCATCCACTTGATTTTGCACATTTTCATTTAGGAGTGATATGTTATCATCCAAAGGAATGAAGGTCAGCTGAGCTGTACCTGAATTGGAAGAGCAAACATAAACTCCCATGCTCCTCTAAGTTTGCACTCTAAGTCTGGATCTAGAATTGCTGCCTGGGCCACCTGGTGCAAGATGAGAACACAGAAAGGACATCCCAAGCCATAAGATGCTGACATATCCCTAGTGACACTTTTTTCAGCAGCTCTGTGGTGACAGTGAAAATCAACTCCATAAGTGAGACTGACCCAGAATTCAGAACCAACAGCAACGTGGTGTGAAGATGATAAAGGCAACGCTCACCTTGGAAAACTTTTGAACTGAAACTCAGACTCGCAGGGGTTGTTTTCATTTGAAAACAGAAGGGATCAACTGGATAAGTAAAGATGCAATTGGACTATATTAATAGTCATGGATAGAGATATTTTTTATCCAATTTCTGGCAAAATCCACTGGCCACATATAACTATACAGAGAATAATATTTCTTCTACCCCACTTTAGTGCAGAGGATAATTTTAGGAAATCTTAAAACTTTAGAGAAACAGAATTTGGAAAGACCACTTGTGGCACCTTTCTTCAAGGCTAGGAATAGAAGAGGAAAGTCTTATATAAGCTTTTACAAACAAAACAACAGGACATCTTAGAAGAGGGCTAATAGATAACCTTAATTGTCCTGATTAATTGTTCTTCTGATATGAAAGGGTAGCAGGGAACAATCTCTAAGTTTTTGGGAGCCTAATACTGTTTTACCTTTTCTTAAAAAAATTACTTTCCTACATCTTGCTACAGAGAGATTTTTAAAAGCCCGAAAAAAACACTTGTAAAGACAATAAAGGAGCCAATAATATGAAAAAGCACACTAGAGCTGTAATAATGATTGTTAAATGCTTCAAGTAGCTGCAGTAGTTGATTGGGTTGTGAATGATACATGTGAAAAATATTTCTTCTATGATCTTAGGCAGATGCAAAGTTAAATGATTATACTATGTATATATATTGATATAGAATTGCTATATATATTGTGTACTGTATGTTCTAGCTTTCAGAAATACTGTATTGTAGTGTACTGTACTTAACTAAGCAGATCTAAATAGCAACTTGTCATTTTCCACAAAGTCACTAGTACTGTTAATAAAAACCAAAAAGTCTATTTTCTCCAGTAAAAGAAATACATACTGTTACAGTCACAGACATTTTGACTATAGACAATGTACATTTAACCAAAGAAAAACCTCAAACCAAAATAAAAACCTCACCCCAAAATCAACCAGCCAAAATTGTTGCATTTATCATCTTATTCAAAAGGGGAAGGGAAATGCCACCAATCTAAGAAGAGGAATAACATTTATTCAACTTTGTCTGACTGAAAATGAAAGAAAATAAACCCCAAATCTCCCATTACCCTTTCTGGGACAAATCTTCCAATGAGGCAAAAGAGTTAAAAGAATAAAATTATACTTACAGGGCCAACACAATACAAAAACAGGCAGCCATAGCTAAACAGACTTACTTATCCCACTAACTCGATGGGTGAAAAATGAGTTCTAGAAATCCTGCAGTTCTCATGGATTACACACCAAATACTCTCACTGACCACTTTATTCTCCTGACAGTCTCCTGGTCTTCTAGACACACTAACCATGTTCCTGAAAAGATTTTGGCAAAGATCAAGGGAGAGGAATTAATTGTTAATTGCCAGTGACTGCACATTTGGAATGGATTACTCTGATTACTTGTAATGATATTCATTGCTAACAAGTTTCAGAGCACGTGAGGTGGGGAAAGAGCTGTTTGATAAGGTGCTTTGGATATCAGAGACTCCAGACATGGACTATTTTAGAACCTATCAATACACTGCACTGCTAATCGTAATTTTTTACTGTTCTTTTTAAGAGGACCAAAGAGGCCAGTTTTACTTGGGTTTTATTTCTTTGTCAAATGAACACATAGAAATTCAGTGGTATCAGTGACTCAACTCAATATTATTGTTGCAGAGCTGTCACCTCCCATGGATGCCCATCTCTGCCAGCGAAGCCTGCTGAGCTGGACGGTTCTATTTATTTTGCAGCTGAAAGACCACACAAGGCCCTAAGAGGCACAGCCCAGCCTTCCCTTCAGAATGAGTACTCACAGAAAATCTAGATGTCACATTTTGAATGAGGGCAAATATCTTATTTGGGGAAATGTCTAGTTGAAAGCATTTGGCTGAGAGAACATGTTTTGTGAATACATGTGTGCATATATACTGTGTAAGTAGTGTACTTATTTCTCATTAGATTCACATAGATTTATGCCAATGTTCCACAGTTTATGTTGTAACCATTGCTTCATCTAAACCCTTTCCTGAACCCACATGCTCAATTAGTGACCTGTCTGTAAAGCCAGAAAGAGATAGCTACCTACCTATGCATGCACACATACATAAACATGCACACTCACACATACATTTGCAGGCAAACAGAGGGCATTTAATTTGGGTTTATTTGAAGATCCCATAGGTACCAACAGACTATGTGACAAATGAAAGTAAAAAACTTCATGGGAAAAGTGAAAGGAAGAAAGTTGTGAATGTATTTCAGGGCAGAATGTAATCCTGCTTCCTGAACGTGATGGTCCTCTCTAGTCAAATCATACACATTCAACATGGGGTTTGAACTTTTTGGAGACTTTACAAGGGTCAACAAAGAACATGGCAATATCCTGGTGGCAAAAAGAAAAGGAGCAAGGTGAAATAGAAAAGGTGCCTAATTAAATGTATAGATCTCAGCAAGATATCTGCCCATTTTGTAGGAACAATGCACTGCAGAATCAGATAGCTGAGCAGAACAGTGAGTGTCTAACCAAACTCTGCACTTTCCTCAAGTGCCATTGGACTGTGAATTTGGCAAAAATAACCAACAGGTGAAATGTATGAAGTGTGCACACCATAGAGGTCTGCAGTTCTCCCTGGAAAACACCTAAAGCAAGAAATCCTTGCTACACTAGTGCCAGATTTTCCAGCAGGATAAGTCCCAACGGGGACCTTATGAAAGCTCACGGGCTACTGAAATACTGAAGCCCAACCTGACAAAGAGCATTTACGAGGCATGCTTGGGGTGTGCATGAAATTTCACAGCAGAAAGAGGGCTCAAGTGCTAATAAAGTTTGCATGAGGAGTGGAATCAAGAATGTCCTTATGGAATGAACTGGATAGAAGTTCTCACACAGGATGACATCCTGGCGAGCCTTTTCTTTGTATAATGATATTGCTGCAGCAGAAGGATGTTGTTAGAATAAGTTTTTCTTAAAAGAAAATCACAGCTAAACCAATCAAAGGGTCAGTCCTTGCCAATACGGGTTGCACTGACAAGAAACTGAGAACAGAATTTGTCACTGGGAAGTAGCTTTTCACTGAATTGCTCTCTCATGAATTCCACTGGCATTGGTGAGGCTGGAGTCAGTAGCCAAATACCTTATCCCCATATTATTCATTTGGTTTAGGAAGAGGGTTTATCCTCCCATGTTTTACAGGAAGGGAATGCCAACCAACCCAGTCAAAAGGATATCATTTCATCCAACGTGAAGAAACCACTATGCCTCATTAATACTTCTTTACCTCTTCCTTCACCTCTGAAAAAGGAAAAAACAATATAACACATTTTGTATAAAGCAAATGTTTTAGATGAAACTTTGCTATGGACACAAACCAGAAGTACACTCTGCACCACTCAGACACATTTCTGTTTTAAGGCAGCGATTGTATGTGAGGCTGCAGCGTACTCAAGGCTGTAGTGTATTTGCTTCCCAAAGAAGTATCTTGCTGCTCTTTGCTTTTTCAAAAATATTTGAAGGCAAATATGTAAATTGGAGGGTTAAACAGAATGTATGGAAGAGCTTCTTTATCTGCTTACCTCAATGCTACATTTTCCTAGGGGAAATGTTAAGAGTCTTCCTTGGGCACGTGCGGTTGTGCACAAAAATCTCAGTTCACTGACTGCAGGGAAAGGAAATCAGTAAGTGAAGGAGACACAGTGGAAACTGTGATCATGTATAACATGAAGAAACATTATAGTAGTGGAGTTCTGTGTATCTTGAGTTAGTCTTTTTTTATTTTAAAAGCTTTAATGAACAATACTCAGGGAAACTGGTATTTAAAATCAATCCTTCTGATGTGACTTTACTAGAATTGTGTTTAGACTATCTTTGACTCCTTGTATTTTAAAATAAATCCAGAAACTCTTCAGTTGAGTTACGAATTGCAACGTAAATATTGATTTAAAGCACATTATGGGTCCAGTTTGCTTTTTTATCTTATTCATAGTAGATCAGGCAACTCTACTTCTCTTACACTTGAACTCTCTTGTAATGCCTGGGAATTAAGCACTGCTGCAGAGGCTAAAATGCAAAAAACAAGCCAGCACTCTTGCTAAATATATGATGAAAAAATATCTATTAATTTTTAACTTTGTAATTTTTTTCCACAAAACCTATAAATTTAAACCCCAAATTGTCTAACAGCATCCAAGTAATTATAAACATTAATTCAGAGCAGATATTTGTCCAGATATTGACAGACATATACAGGGAAACAAGGCTTTTGTTCACCAAAATTTTGCATTTATATAACTCTACTATTTTCATCTTAGTGACTCCTGATCTAGAGCAGAGGGAGATCAGAAATAGAAATACTGAATAACACTTTTTTTCTTCTTAGAAGCACCAGTCTAGTTGATTAGCTACCAGCACTGGGAATTATTAGATGGATATACACTATTAAATAACACATCTTGTTTCTCAGTTACATATTTTCTTAGGAAAACAAAACAACGATTCCCCCTTGTGCTTCACAACAAAGGATCTAAGAGTGTAAAGTATTCTTTTTTCAGATAGGTTGTCTCTCTGTCAGTGTCTTCCTTGTGGACCAAATCTCTCTGTTCCATGCTGAAGGAAACATTACTTGCCTTTTTGTTTTGACTGAGTTAGACTGAAGAGTAGGTACATAACCTAAAGTTCTCTCCCAGTTTCCCAGCTTAGTTACCAATTAAAATCCGGGGACTTCTTTGCTCCTGCTGAAATGAACTGGATGACTGAGCGGCTTTAAAAGAAGTTAGCTGAGAACTTATTACTTCTCAGGACAAATAAGAAGGTTAACAGCAGCAAGAACACCGTCTTGGCCTGGCCAGAACAAGCCCTTGGTGGACATGCTGTCTTACTGGACATGCTGCAGAAACTTAGGGCTCTCTGCAAGGCCTTCCTACTTGATTTTGGCTTCTGTCAGCAGGACACGCAAAGCGCTGCGAAGGGTTTTCATTCCATTTACAAACTCAAGAGTCCATATTCAAAGTATTATCTATAGTCTCTCATAAGCCTTTCTCAGCAGAGTTGCGATCACTTAGGGGCCAGATCCTGCTGAGTGACAAGCTTCCTGGGAGCAAAGGAGGCTCAGAACCTCTCAGGGCCAAGTTCTCATCACATTACACCTCCTTCATGAATTTTCACAGCCAGCATAAAAACAAATTGGGCAATGTGAAAAGCAGCTATTTTGCTTTAGGCTGATCAGATGGTGCTTCAGTCAGGCTACCTGCTGATTTATTTCTATAAGACTTATTTCAATAGCTCGGAGGAGTGGATGCTGAATTGAAAGAGTTGGATTGCCAAGGTCTATTTTTCCCTCACAGAACAGCCACCAGGTGCTAATTTGATCCTACATTTCTTTTTCAGTGGCAAGTCATCTTCAGCAATGAGAGTAGGAGGCTTTTCCTAGCATAAGACTGTCAGAAGGGTCGCAGATCTGCATTCCTAGGTGTATTGAAGTTCTGGTTATCTTTGAAATGGTTTAGTTGTTTCTGATTTTGGATTGCACTCAACACTCCTGTGAACAGAATCTTTTGTACCTTCTCCCTACGGGATTTGTTCTCATTACTAAGAGAGGCAGGACATGCTAGCGAAGTACTCGCTAAAGGCAAGACATTTGTTCCTCCACCATACGAATGACCCAGCATTAATCGAGTATCTCAAGGTCGACTGAAACGAATAACCTCAGAGCTGGCAAGAAGTGAGGGGGATGATGGCATGTGGGTTATTACTCTACTCCCCTTTGGATGAAAAAGAAATCAAAAGAAGAAAAATGGGAACCACTCGGCCTCTTCAATCTTAGATTAAAGGGAAATTTCATTTTCCTAGAAAGTCAATCAAATGCCACTCTTCCCTGTTAACTAACTGTGAATTTTAGCTGTTTTTTAAAGTAAATAATGGCCTGGGCCAGAACTGGGTTTAGTGGAAGCACGACAGTTGAGAAGGTGTCCCCACAGCAGCACCTGCAAAACACCTACATCTGTTTCCCTTATGAGAGACTATTAACAGGGTTTTTGTGAGAGGAGGGACCAGATTGAAATACCATATTCCAGTTTCTAGACTGGTGTACTCTACTGGTATGTTCCCATTATTTACAGGTTGTACTTGCTAGTCCTCTGCAAGAGATTGCTGTAGGAACACCTCACTTATGCACACACCCCAGACATGCAAACGCACACACTCGGTAGCTGTTCTCTCCTTACTGACCAGCAGACACTGACGTTGTGGTCCTGCATTCCTTGTGGATTCTGATTTCCCAGAGCGATGCATACTTCAGTGGAACGGGCAAGAGAAGGTAAATTTTGGTTCTCTGATTTATGGTTTCACGCAGTAGAAGAGCAAGGGTGTTTCAATGAAGAGTAACAAAATTAACCTGAAAAGGAGTAATTTCAACAAGATGGTAATTAACCCGGGGAACCCACTTCCCCAGGATAGCACTGGGGCCACCTAGCAATTAATAAGCTAGATCTTTACAGGATAATGAGAGTTATCTGCCACAATATATAATTTTTATATGGGATAAAAAAAGTTAAGGCTATAAATTATTATGTCTTTAGGTTATAAGCAGATACATAGCTAACGAGGATTATAATAAATCTTTTCTCTTAGGCTTATTACTTTGTAATTATCCAACATGGGTCTTTCATCCTCATGCAAATCATCTGTAACTGGCTGTGTGTCAGAGACAGAATACTGGGCGAGGTGAAGCACTGGGCAGATCTGCTCTGCCTGGTCCTGCATTTTCAATTGACTTCCATCAGCCTCAGCAGCAGCAGGAGAAGGCACTCACCTCTCATTTACTCTAAGGCTTCCTTTATTGCACTTTTGCCTTGCAGAGAGGCCTTGATTTGTATGCTTGAATTTATGTCCTATTTAATGCCCTTTTCCATTGCCAAAGCAATATAAAGAAAGCTGTAGGGAAAGTGAGAATCTGGCTCAAGGAATGCAGGATATTGCGTGCTCCACCAGAGGGATGAATGCTACCGTCTGCTGTTTCTCATCTATGTAACTTTATAAGGTGTTTTGAAGGAAGCCTTTCAAAAATACTGATGTGAACGTGCTCAAATACTTCAAACATGGGTTTATAGATCATTGTGACTGCTAGTGAACCACAGGTATTCTTTCTGCTAAGGAATATTGTAGCTTGAAGATACTTGTTACATTCAGATACTGTAGTTGTGTCCAAATAGTAAATAAATATTTCAACAAATGGGGGGGGGGGAGCCTTATTAAAAAGAATTTAACATTTTAAAAGATAAAGGGGTTTATGTCTGAGCTCCTAAGTTCACAGAAGGGCACTTAAGTGACCTGATGAGCATTTTCAGCTACGTGTGCAGTTGTGCTACAAGTTGTTCCATGTTTTACAAAATCAAGTCACTAATTTTTGAGCCTGGAAGTTCAACAAAATTAGTTTATATTTCAGGCAGCCATTTATGAAGTCCTTGGCCTAAACTCTTTGATAGGCAATGTAGAATCTAAACTAGCATGTCTTAGTTTTACTCTAAGAAGTTTATTTTATTAATTGGCACCTTTCATTCATTCACAACTGATCTTTAATTCACTGCAAACTTATTAGGCTCGATAACGATGCTTTGATTTAGGGAAGGCTGAAATATGAAGAATTAACATTTGAATAGGATTTTTCTCTCAACACCACAGTATTCAGATTTTGGTGGAAGTAAAGTCTGATTCTTATTTCCTGCGTACTGGCGTATCTCTGCTGGTATCAGAACTATGTCCCAGAATATGCCACATCTTGACTATTGTTCACCAGATTTAACAATGGCAAATTAAACAGCCTTTCCCCAGACCTCAGATGACAAAAGAGCAGCTACAGTTTTTTAAGCTGAATAAAATTCTTCACTAGTTTCTCATATGGGACAACATGAAAATCTTCCATACTAAAGATCTCAGAAGAACATTCCTTTCCTCAAAGAAAGACCTTCAGTCCTTTTGTACAGCTCCACCTTCCCCGTTTTCTTCCACACCCTAGTCTGTAGAATATTTATTTTCTGCACAGAATTTACATGTGTCTTTACATGGCACGTGTGGTTATGAGAACAATACTTGTAACTTGTGCTCTTTCTCCAGCCCCCTGAAGTACCCAAACAAATGGATAACAAAAATGATGTCACTCTATAAAAGACTCATTTACTCTGGCACTCGCCTCCAAGTCTCTTTTATGCTGCCTAATGCAGGGCTTCAGCTTTTAGGATCTGTTGAACAATACTTTGTAGGGTACAGAAAGATTCTGAGATTGAGCCACCTGTCAGTTTTTTTCTCCTAAGTAAATCAGTAACGGAACAGGCGTAGAACATAGCGATGAGGTTACCTGTGCTGAACAGATACCTGACACAGAAGTTGCAGGTATAGAGAACACACAAAATTGTATGTGGAGATCTACCAAGTCAATAGTTAGAACGTTGTCCAGCATAAAAGAATGTCTCACGTGAAATGCTCAGTGTTCAGAAGCAAAGTTTTGTAAACTTAAGAAAGCTTAATTTAAATGTAGACACAAGCATAAGCTAAACTAGCAGTACTTCTTTTGTGTGGTTTTTTTTTTCCTTTTTGCATATTTTTGTTAGGTGCTTCTTTTCTGCCTAAAATATAAAGTCCAGAGTGCAGCTGGTGCAAATCCTAGCTACGGAGTTCAAGCAAGACAAAGATAGTGTCAGACACTGATCCAACTGAACTAAGGACCCATGTACTTTGGGAGTTGGCTTTGGGGGAAAATTCTCACACAGATACACAGAAGACAACCAGGGAGAACACCAGCCCAAACACAATAAAACAAAATACAATACACTAACACAGATGCGCAGATCAGGAATCAATCTTTCACACTGACCCTACATTCCTTGCATAGCTTTGCATATGCAGAGAATGCGGGATGTGGCCCTTCAATGAGACGTTTTTACAGATGAAGAAGGGAAGATTATTTGCAATGGTAACGTTTTAAGTTATTTTGGCATCAGCACGGATTACCAGGGGCAGGATCAGATTCCCAGACAAATATGGAAGCTCTCTAGTGAGCAAGGCAGGGATGAGAGAACAATACAGCAGATTAATTCTTGTCCAGTGACCAAAAAGAAGGGAAATCCGAGTTATTACACACTTCCAAAACTTTCATTACTTTTTCAAATAAGAAGAAAGAAAAGACTGCAGATTCTATCATCCCCCCAAACGAGGGAACGCTGTTAGAAAAAAATCTCTTTCTCAAAAGGAATTGCCCTTCAGCAGAAATAAATTCTGAGGTGGAACTATAAAAAGAAACAACAGAACCTTTGTAAAAGCCAAAAGGAGAACCACTTGATTAAAAAACAAAGTAGCAGTTCAAATGATACTGCAGGATGCACAAACTCTAGCAGATGATCCCACAGATGACTTCACAGAGCCCCTCATCGACCCAGGTAATTCTTGATTCCATTAGAAAAGAGAGAGAGAATAATACTAGAAAAGAAAATTAAGAAACATCCTTCCTCTTTTTTAAAATAAAAATCAAGTTCATCTCCCCTCCCCCCTCTATCTGGAAGCAGGTTAGCTAACCTTAACAGTCTCAATTTAAAATAAAATATATATTTTTATATATATTCATATATATAATAAAAGAGAAGATATTAGTGGCAGTGTATGCAAAACAAAAAAGAAAACAAAGAAAAATTACTTTTAACAATCTCACTTTTTGTTTTTTTTTTTACACAAATACTGTTGTAAATATATTAAAAAAATCAGCATTCTATCTGGTAAACGTCACTTTTGCCCCTCTATAAAATTTTGAATTAAAAAAGTCCCAAGAACTCTTTTTTTTAATTATTATTCCCCTCCCCACCCACCCTCTATTCATCTTTCTTCCACAAGAATAAATCCTGATGCAACTTTTTTTTTTTTGCAAAGATTGTGGGAACTAACCCTTCTCTTGTACCTAGATCCATAGGTTGCAACCTCTGATATCTTTGATTTTCCTCTGTGTTTCTCTTTGCCTTCTGTGAAAGTCCCTCTTGATTGTGCTGAGGCCCTGGGCTCAGCGAAGACACTGAATAAATTACAAAAAAGCCACCGTTGCTCGTTGTCTGAATCTTCTTGGTTTCTGCTGTAAGGTGGTGGTGGTGGTATGGGAAAAGCAGCGGGGAGGGTGCGCCAGAGAGCGTGGGAAGGAGCAGAATCCAGGTGAGGAACCTCTGATTCTTTTTCCTCACCCCGCAGGGACTCCACACTATCCAAGCCACACTGCCTTGCACTCCCCTCAGCCCTTTCGTGTGTTTGTGGATGCGCGTGTGTGAGAAAACAGACACGTGGTGGAAACCAGCAGGGCCTTGTTTCCTCTGGTTACTGCTCAACCAGAAGCAAAATATTCCACAGTTCTATTGGATACTGTGAAGTCCAAAAGCTGTCAGCATTGTGAATAATGTCCACTGAAACACTGCGAGCGGTGTACTTATAACGACAGTAGGCCTTGTAGACTTGTAATATATTTTGTTTTGTTTCTTTTTTTTGTAGTGCTCTTCACAAGTGAGAAAAAAGAAATTGCTCTTTTTTTTTTCTGTCTGTTTTTTTTGATTTTTTTTGTGTGTTTTTTTTGTTTGTTTGTTTTTTTGTAGTAAAGAAGTGTTGTATTTAGAGGCCAGTAGCTAGAGATCCAACCAGTAGATCTCATGAAGCACTACCTGGCCTTAAGGCCACCATCCAAGGGAGGCTGGGAAAATTATTATTCACCCAGCCTCCGGAAATGTAATGTACCAGCAGGCAATAAACAGTTCTTCATGTAGTACAAAAAGAACAAAACGAAACGAACCCAAAAAAAGGAGGAAAATAAAGGTAAAAATGAAACAAAAATCATTTCTTAAATTCTAGTGCCATAGCTTTTTTTTTGTTGTTTCTATTTTTTTTGTTCATAACAAAGAGAGAGAGAGAAATTCTACTTATCCGTCTGACACATGCATCCTCATGTGGTCGTTGAAATGCTCGATTTGGTCAAACTTAGCTGGACAGACAGAGCAGACATACGTGGTCCCCTCCGTGCAGGCCACCACCCCGGCAGGTACAGCCCTCGCGCCGGTGCCAGTGGCTCCAGGCGTGCCATTGGTGGCACTGTGCAGAGCCACATGTCTCTCCAGCAGGGTCTTGTGGGAGAACTTCTTCTTGCAGATGTAGCACTCGTAGGACTTCTCCCCGCGGTGGAGGCGCATGTGCACATTAAGGGAGCTCTTCTGGGTGAAGCGCTTGTTGCAGATACTGCACTGGTACGCCCTCACGCCAGTGTGCGTCACCATGTGTTTGATTAGGTAATCCTTTAAGGAGAAGGAGCGCCAACAGATGCTGCATTGGTGGGGTTTCTCACCTGCCCATTACCAACGAGAGAGAGAGAGAAAGAAAGAAAGAACAGACAAAAGAAGATAACAAAATTAAACCAGCTTGGTATGACTCAATGCAATAAACCAACGGTAACTCTCACGGGGGTCTCTGCAGATGTGCTTTAGCTAAGAAAGAGTAATTCTCTTAATAAATGTTTTTCAATATACGACATTTCCTGCAACCAGAAGTTTCAAAATTCTTTTAAAAAGGGGGCTGTAAGTATTACCAATCCACAAACAATAAAAAGGAGCTCAGGGGATTTCTTCAGGTTCACCAAGTAGGCACTGACAACAAGAGGACCTGAGTTAAAAGGTTCTGGCCTCTATCTCCTGCTCAATGACACAGCCTCTCCTGCCTGTGCTCCTGCCTTGCTCCTCACACTTATTTCTGGACAGGCTTTAGTCAAATTACTTTACCTTTCAGAGCCTCCCTCTCCCTACCTGTACGCAGTAAAAGCACAGATAAAGATAGTGATTACTAGAGAGCTACCATTGCTTTAAATTTCTCAGAAGACTGCTGGAGATTGCCAGAAGAATCCAATGCTTTATGGGCACTTTTCTTTTGTTGCCCCTTTTTTCCTGGTGAAATCTCAGAGCTGAAGCATGGATAACAGTAACTGGAAAGGGAACCTCAGTACACAGAATTGCCTAGGCCACATTACCATGCAAAGGGCAACTTAGCAGTGTAACAGACATGAAATTTAAATGACTTGACTGCCAACTAAATAAAGCACCTTATCAGGTAAACCAGAGACATGCTTATGGCATCTACCACATTGCCTTGTGTGCCCAGTGCTGTTGTTCAAACTGGCTCTTGCAACTCATATAAGTGAACTGTGATCACATCCAGACAAACCAGTGTCTACAAGGATAAATTAAAATAAATATTCAGCGGAATGCGCATGATTGGCTTATCCAGACTACTCCTTAATTCCTGTTCATGCTCAGAGTTCTTCTGGAATACCGTGCGACCACTTCATGTTTCATGGCACCAGGCAACATTTTCATGATACATTGCTATATTGATGAAGTAGGCAACACCCAACACTCTGAATGCCTCATCAAAAGCTGCTTTTTAATTTTTTTTCTGATTCACTTCTGGTATATTTCAGGTTTGGTAATTCATCATCCCCAAAGCTGTTGGGGAGAAGAGACCGTACCATCGCTCTGTAAAAATCAAAATGATGCTCTGTTTCACACACAGAAAACTTATTTTCCTTTGGTCACTCTGCAGTTTCCCCTCTAGCACTGATCCTTTCTTTTCCCCCCCAGAAATCCTGTTTCCTCCTTTTTACAATCCGTCTGGCACTGTTTTAAATCCTGAAGAGTCGATCTTCGGGGACCGTCAAATGTCTGTGGAAATATACCATTTACTCTTTGTATAGTGAGATTACAATATACTACTTATATTCAATTTTACGAGGAGATAAGTATTATGGATTGGATGGGAAGGACCTACTTTTTTATCTCCTTCAAGTTTCAGTTTCTTTGTATTTCAGTTTACACATATGATGGTGACATCTGCAAATGAAATAAACATGCCGTTCTTCCTTGCACCAATGATGAGTTTGTCCCTACTTGGTGAAAGACACGTGGTCAAAACACATTAAGTCCTCACTTTCCTGCTGGCTTTGCTGGACACGGTGGTGTGTTGAGTGTAGCAGACCAATATGCTTGACATGTTATTTGGAAAATGATAGCGTGTCAGTTATAACAATGTCTGATTAACTTACAAGAGACTTATTATATTTACAATGCTCATTTTTGCCTTAGGCAATATACGTCCCAGAGTTTGTAATGTCACTTCCCTCTGCTCCCAGAGTTTGTAATAAGTCATTTCTCTCTGCTCTAGACCCTGCTAAGACTATGCCATAGACATATGCCACAGACACTGCATGCATTCTAGCACTGTATTTCCACAACTTTGCATGTCTTGGAGAACTACGTTGTGGGATACACTAATGCTAGTCTACAGGGAACATGGGAAAATATCCACCTCTAGTATGTTTGTGTACATGAGATGGAAGAAAAGGAGGCAGATTTCCATTGCATGGAAAGTTACAACAGAGTGTAGTTTACAGAAGCATAAAAACATACAGAGACTGGAAGCATTTTAGGTTGCTGAAATCTGGTTTACGATTACACTCCTCCATGGCTTCTCTTGTGAGCCCTTGAAACAGCAAGACTAATTCAAACATTTGCATCTCCCACATCCTTCCCTTTTTCCGTGGATCTTTTCCAGAGCCACTATGCCTTGCTTCTTCTAACAGGGCTGAGGAAAGTCACCCTGACAGGGGGAACAGCTGACTCCTCTTCCTTTTCATAATGATCCTGTCCAGCACTAGGTAGCAGACACACTTTGTCTGAGGCTGTACAAAGAATATTTTCAGAAAGGTTTTCTGAAGCCCTGCCCTCTGTTGATTAAGGTGCAAATATTCTCCCAGATGCTCCAGGAGCCATTTTGTTCCTAAATGAACTTTGAAATAATTTATCTACCCAAATTTCTCCCTGCCATCACAGTTCATTATTTTGGGCATTCTCAGACAGACACAAACAAAACATTTATTCATGACTGGAGATGCCTATTGATTTCCTTGGCTGACTTCATGTGTAGTAACTAGGAACACTTTAGGTCAGATCTCCCAATGTTACTCTTTTCTCAGACTCTAAATATCAAACGCAGCGCACAGTTGGGGGCAGGGGAAATAAAGCACCTAATCTGAATGAAGTTACTTGTGAAAAAGCCTTTCTAGCTTTTAGAACAAGGTTGCAGGTAGTTATATTTGACTGGTCTGAAGGGGATATTTTTCTGAATAACACAACACCACCTGCATAGTATTTTAGCCACTCAGCCACAACGGAAAGATGGAGAACATAAACAGGCACAAAAGGTAATCTTAGGGTGGAGGATTCTTGATCCTTGCAATTGTACATTTTGTACCAGTCATGAGAAGCTGATGTTTTTGTATATGTACATGTCTGCCTTAGATGTTTAGAGGAATTTTTCATTTAAGTGATAATTATAGGTAAATAGAAGTTAAAAGTTTACATTTGTACATGAAAGTGAAATGTATTGGATACACCGAGGAGGCATGACTCACATTCCTTCCATATCTTGGCCAATTTCTTCAGGTTCTACTCCATGTATCACAAATCCAGTGTTTATGTTAAGATCTGACGTTAACAAAACCACTGCTTGGTGAGAGAAATATTTACCCTTTAGATAAACTAGAATTTATCTCCAGTGCCAGAACAAGCCAAAGGCTAAAGCAAGCAAAATTTAGTCCTGAAGCCAGGATAGTTTCTCCAGGTAATATATATCTATCTCCTTGTTTTGCAGGCTCATAACTTGACCAAGATAGAAAAAGCAGTTTGGGCACAGTAGTAAATATGGTTACCTATATCATCTTAAAACACCATACACTAAAGCAGTTGGGTATTTTTTTAAAGGGTGCTGATGTTGTATTCTACATATATTATTTGAAATTTCTCTCATTGATCTCTACGTTTCTGTACTTACAGGTAGTGAAAGACCCGACTTACCAAGAGACGGGGGATTATGGCAATCAATCAGCTTCAGCGAAGCACAGAAAAACTTCCTGGAAGAACTCCAAATTTACTTTCTTATAGGAATATGTTACATTCAGGAAATAGGTGGCAGTGTGTTTAACACCCAGGCCTGGACCTATTGCTGCAACTCCACCGGGAATGGACTTGCCCCACTCATGTCAATCATCATCACTTGAGCTCAGACCCCTGCAGCTGCAAAACCTATAGGGGGACACCCTTTCTTAGTAGATACAGCTTTTCTTTAATGACATTACAGTTTCCTCATGCCACTTCTACTAAATATTGCCTGGTCAGCTTGCAGAGGACAACAAATGCTTACCATTTCCTTGAATGGGTGCAGGACACATTTTACTCCAAGTAAAATGAGATTGTTTCTGCACCATGCAGTTAAGACAACTATAAGGGGCCTATATGTTTCTGCAGGGGCTCAACTTCCAAGCGTGCCAAGCAGTAAGCTTGAAAAGTGTTCGGTGATATCAGCTCTCTGGATAACCTCTCCCTCCTGTTCGTGTTGGGGGCTGGCAGGTTTGGAAACAGAATCTAAGTCCCTGTTTGTCAAGGACTTTCTGTGGCTTCATGTATGAGCCAAAGGGATGTACTCTTACCTGTGTGTACAAACATGTGCTTGACGTAGTTCTGTTTGGCGGTGAAAGTCTTGTTACAGAGAGTGCACTCATAAGGCTTTTTTTCGCCTTGCCCACCTGCTGTGCTGTGGCCCGCAGATGGGGCCAAGGGCTGTGGGGCTGGCAGCTGGGCAGTAAAGGTTGACAGGCCAGGCTGGGACACTGTCACAAACTGTGTCTGTTGGCCAGCTAAAGGCTGGGGCAGGCTGAAGAGAAAAGGCTTAGGGCCACTGCCAGCAGTCTGTGTGGTGAAAAGGGCAGGCAGGTAGGTGTTTCCAGCTGTGCCAATGACCTGAGTGTTGCTGGTCAGAGTCAGTGGCATCCTCAGATTGCTGGTGAGGGTTTCTGTCTGGCGCAAGTAGATCTGTGTGGTTGGCAACGGTTGGGCAACAGTTGTGTTGACAGAAGGCTGCAAAGCTCCCTTTTCGGTGCTGTTATTGACTGTGAGCACTTTGCTGTCCATTTCAACGTCATTGTTTCTCTCTGGCGAGGAAGAGTTGGCATCTACATGCTGCTGCTGCTGCTGCGGCTGAGTGCCATCAGCAGGGACGTCATTTTGATCTGCTTGAGAAGGTTCTTGCTGCCCATCCCGGCCCAGACCAGCCATAAACTGCTGCTCCATGGAATCAGGCTCAGTGCCAATGGAGGAACTGACTCCCGAGTCAAAACTCTCCCCTTTGGGCTCGCTCTCGGTGCCTTCTGCTTGGTCAGTGTCCTCAGTGCATTCCTCAGACTCATTGCGCTCAAGGATCTGCACCCTCTGTTGGCCATAGTAGTCATAGTCATCCTCCATCTCCTGCTTAATATGGATGTTGCCCATCAAGGTTTGAATTCGGACAGGGCGTGGTTGCTTGCGGCAGTGTGTCGTCTCTGGAGTGGTGGAGAGGTACCGCTCCATCTGCTGTGATCGTTCATGGATTCGGGTAATCCAGCTGGGATCTTCCATGTGATGGTCCCTCGGGAGCCCAAGGGCTGTTTCATGGTGGCTGACCACAGCTCCACTGTAAAAGGAGCGCTCCCCGCTGCCATTCTGCATGGAACAGGCATAGAGGGCCGAATAGATCCTGTCCACACTGTGCTGCGAATGGCTTTGCAGGTAGCCAGACTCTGTGTCGGTGCTCTGCCCCGAGGTGCCTGATTCAGGTGTTCCCCTAGGTGTGTCCTGGCCAGAATCCTGAATCACTGGGTAGACCTCTCCCACATTTTGTGAGACAATCCTTGTGCACTCATCAATCACAGTCTTAATCTGTAGGATGCTGGCAGCTGTGAGGATTTGGAGGGCCTCTGACTGTGAGACCCGCAGCACCCCGCTGTACATGAAGTCAATGAGCTTTTGCACAGACTGGACTGACACCACTGAGGGGATCTCGATGTCGCTGTAGCCCAGCAGCAGTTTGTCCTGGAAGAAGGGGCTGCCAGCCGCCAGCACACAACGGTGGGCGCGTAGCATGCTCCCGTGGATGCGGACCGTCACGTCACAGAAGTGGCCACGGTTGCGCTGCTCGTTGAGGGTCTCGAGCACAGAATTGCTGAAGTTGTGAAGGTTGATGCTATGAATGCGCTCTGTCATCCCCTTGCAACTGATGTTACCTGTAGCAAAGCAGGTGACAAGAAGAAAAATGAACAGACTGACTCTTGTCCTCTGCAGCACCACTGTCAGGGCATTGTTGGGTAAACAAAACAGATTATACTCTGGAAATCACACACAAAGGCACCAATAAGAAGACATCATCTCTGTTAGGCTAGAGCAGGGGTGTCAAACTCCTGGCCCACAGGCCGAATCCGGCCTCCACCTTGTTGCATCTGGTCCAGCACCTTGTTTCTCCCCGGCAGCAGCGCTGAGCTCCTTGTCCCTAATGCTCCTGCCAGCGCTGGTCACGTGTGCAGTGAGAACGACAGGAGCCATGAGTTTGACACCCCTGGGCTAGAGGTAAACTTTGCTTCTCATTTCCAGAAGCTGAAGTCCTGAATTTTTTGACAAATGAAGACAAGGACAGGTGTAGCTGCACCTAAATTCCAACCACATTCCTGGACCTTGGACTTCCTATCAGTTTATGTGGTTTTAAAAAGACTAGAGCCCGCCAATTGTAAACACTTAATACATGGATTAAAGCTGGATTTTAGGCTGTTCAGATGTGGACTTGTGCCAGAAAAGATCAAATTCTCACTTTAATGACCCTTCACACCAAGATGTTAACGCAAAGAGTCTATATAAAAATGTGATTTCTATCTAGACTGCTATTTTAAGGAATTTCGTTCTTAAGTTTTCCAGAACAGTTACTTGTATGAAAAAAAACCTGACAGTCAATTTGTGAAATCCACATCTGGTTCAAGATTTAGGCTGTAAATGTTCCTAAAGTCTCACACACAGTTTTGCCTGGAGTTGTGGTTTAGAACATTTGCTACCCAATAGTGACAAGCAGTTCTCTGTAAGAACCCAAAGCAAAAATTTAACACGAGCTGTCCCCTTCGTTTTTAGTATATCCCAAGTTCTGACTGGCACCAGAATGCCATCAAATAAAAACCAATGTTCTCCTGCTGTTAGTTACTTGACAAAACCTGGAAAATTACAGACATTTACTCTAAGGAAGACTTTGTCTTAGTTTGGGTGAATGGTCTAAATAGAGAACACTTTAGAAAAGCACCCAATCAATTTGGGTACAGAGGCAACACATCCTTCAAAATTAACTTTTACAAGTGACTGAAAAGTAACTTCTTAATCTCTCAGTCCACTTTTCCCTATATCCATCTTCCTTGCTCTGGTTTTAACACTTTTTTTTTTCCTTTCCTGTTCTTTACTAGTTTTCTCATCTATTTATATTTTGAGGGGAAGAAATTATGGTTTCACCTTTTACTATGAAGAACCAACTACCTCTTGAGTGGCAAACAAATAAAATATTATTAATAATTTCTTTCTCTTAGCATTTGTAGTACATGCATCACCTTGGTTCCCAGAGAAGTAAGCAGAGAAAAGTAATGTAAAATCACCACTAGTACCGCAGGTAATTTGTCTTGGATATTCCTACCAAAGCTACAACCGTTCTTGCCACAATTACTTCTTAACGTGTGAGAATCCAACAGTGAAATTTGGTAGAGAAGCATGAGTAAATTAAACTAGCTTATTGGCACTATCTCTTTTAACAGAAACACAGAGAGCAAACAAATGTCATGGAAAGCAGTTCCATATTCAGGCCTTTCAGCCCAACCCTGTCCCTCTGCTCCAGCCTAAATGGTGCTTTACATCTCATCCACAGGCAGTAGAACACTACTCACTGCAGTTTTCAGGAAAATGTGGTATCCTCCCTGCTTTTTGCTTCTCATGTACCCACTCTTGACATCTCCAGCACCCTCTATTCTGGTGGTTCAAAGAGAAACCACTTTGGACACAGGTGGGTATTTTAATTCTCTGAACTATTTGAACGATAAAAGGGAAGTACAAAGGTCAGGAACCGGAAATCCTGATGGAGCCAAGCTGTCTGAAGAAGTCTGATGTTAACAGATGTAAACCAGCCAGTATCAGAAGGGTACATACTTCCATGTGAGATTAGAGCACTGGGGGGGTGCTCACATAGCAGAAAGAGGGAGGAAACCACTAACAGTACCAAGGAGGTTGTGAATTACATCTGTCTTTTCGTGAGCTCTGCCTGGAAACCTGAGTTTCCTCCTCTCATGATGATAGGACTGGAAAAACATCTTGGAACTGGGAGGCATTCCTTCAGGGGCGCTGCAACTATCGTGACTTAAAATACTATACAGACAGAGAGGCAACTCCCTCCTCCTTCCAGATAGAGTCATTCTACAGAGGCCCCCACGGCAGTCCCAGATGCTTCCCTTCCCATCAAAATGAGGATTCAAAATATATTTACATAAAATTTCAGAATCCTTGATCAGAAAGGAAGAGAACTTGGTAAAAGCTTTGTACTGGTGTGGAAACAAGAGTGGAAAATTAAGGATAAATAGAAAACACCTCTTTTCAAGACCTTCTGTAGGCCACGGTGAGAGATTGTACTGCTACCCATTTATCTGCATCTCCCTTTGAGTGGCTGTCTATCAGCATGCTAGAAATCTTTCCATCAATAAGTATCAATCACTACCCAATTTGACTCGAGGGCTCCCTTTTCACACAAATATATCTTTAAGATGAACTTCTGGAAAAGAGAATGACCTCTAGTTTATGTTCTGCTTTCTCAAATGAGGTATTTGATAATAATAAGATATATCCAGCAGTCTAATGCAATAAGCTAAAAATCCTGCCTTGCACGAAGTGGAAGGTTCCACACTTACCAGAGACATTCTGAGCAGGTCTCTTGACTTGAGCAGGTGCAAAGAAATCTACTTTATTCCCATGTACCTTGGCAGATAAAATGGATTTTATGAGTGGAACTCTGAAAAATGCACCCTTAGGATAATTCCCTTCCAGAAAGGTGTGATACACATCGTGAGACTGGATGACTTCCTGGGAAAGTAAATTCTGCCACTTATGCACAAATCATGTACTGAAAAGAGGAAGGGCAAGGTTCATTTGTAAGTTTCAGTAGTCTTCCTCAGGTCCTGGCTGTGGGAAGCAGAGTTGTGTGGCGACAATGTATTTGGTCATTAGCTAATTTGATGAAAACTGCCAGCTGGGGTTAATCAAGGCTAAAGAAACCAGGTTTCTATGCATTTATGAATGATGTGGATAGCTCTCTGAGAGGAACTACTTAGGTGCACTTTGAGGGGTAAGAATTTGTCTGAAAGTCAATTGAGTAACTTCAGAAAAAGCATGAACTACATTTTGTTGCTGTTGGTATAACAGAGTTTTCCCTTAAAAAATCCTCTCCTCATTTCTTTACCTTTTCAAATGAAACTTCTTCAACAGAGAAACAACTGAAATGTACTCCTTCAGGATAAAACAAGAGGTGTGGGTGAGAGACACAGATACTAAATGGTAAAAAAAGCTAAAAAGATTTTGAGAACATTTCTTCTAGGCCACCTGCCTTGACATTTGACACTGAAAACTACACCTATCCGAAGCATAGACCGCCAAATAATCTGCAACAGTGTCAGAGACACTACTACACAAACCACTACAGCATAAAAAAGCAGCTTCAACCAATTCCAGAGACTGGGCCATAGCAAAACCTGCTGTTCCAGGCAGCTCCTCTCCCCCCCTGCAGGAACCTGCGTCCAGATCCAAGTTTTGTGGTTGTCCCTTACTGTATGCTGCTCTAAGCTGAAAGTCCAAAGGCGATGTTCCCCATAAAAGGTGGACTTGCCAATGCAGGTTTGATTTTAAAACGTTTGTCACATTCTTACAAAGGCTACTAGAGCCTTGGACAAGCCAGAAAGTGTGTCAGCTCTTCACAAGACCCAGCTACACACGTGCACACTCACCTACTCGTCACTGCACAGAATGCCTGGCTCAGGAAAAAGACTGCTGTCTCAGCCTCTTCTCAGGCCTGCCACTCTTTTAAACTCGGGACAGTGGGAACCCTTCTGTGAAATTCAAGCCGTCTTTGTTAAGTGCCCTCCCTTCTTTTTTTTTTTTGTCCAGTAAACATGATGTAGAGATCCGAATGGACTTATTCTGAGAAACTCCTGTAAAATGGTTTTGTTCTTTTCCTGTGAAAAAAAGTTCTGATTGGAGACGTATTCACAAACCATATAGGAAAGAATGGGTGTGAAAATGCAAAGGCCATTCTTACCCAGATGGGCAATGAATAGGCGTTTGCCAGTACAAAAAAAAAGAAAGAAAGAAAAAAAAGGAAGAAAAAAGGCAGGAAAAAAAGGAAAACGAAAAAAAGCCCAGACAACTGCAAAGATTATGCACATTTACAATCCTCCTGGGATGCAATTTGAAGCTGGCATGGCATAAAGGTGAAACATATTACTGTGCAACTTTGAAAAAAGCTCCGTTTGCCCATATGCAAATGCACCGATTAAACTGTCAGGCTATTCACAGAAACACGCATGGAATTCATCCTGAGCTACTAAGAAGGAGCATACCGGGGATGGGAAAGGAAAAAACTTTTGTTGTGTAATACATGACTGAGTGCTTAGATTAGTTTTTCCCTGAATCTCATCCACCCCTCCTGCTGACTTTTATGCTATGGGCATTCAAAAGAAAGTAGATTTTACCATGATAATAACAATGACAACTACTTCAAGTACAGTACCACAGGGGAAGGCAATGGCAGAGGGAAACAGCAGGCAGTGGACTCCTGGAAGATGCTATAGAAAACGTGGAAGTGCAGCAGTGAGGTATATCAAGCATGGCTTGGAAGTAGTTTTCTGTTTGCCAAAGCCACCATATACAGACCTACACAAAGATAGAAATGTATGGCTTGAAAAAGTGATTCTTTTGTTTCCCAAAAACATAGAAAATGATCCCTGCAAACATATGATGTAGTAGAGCTACAAAATTGTATGTAACGCTAAAGACTGCAGGTCACACACAAATGTTATGTCATACATTTTAAAATGTGTTTTGTAAGGTTTTATTTGTACAACCACTAGATGTCCCTTTCTGCAAAGCCAATGCTTACAGCTTTAATGCTCATAACTGAAAGATATCACAGAATTTGATTTTCTCTAGTGTCCTTTAAAATCACAGTTATCTCAAAGCTCATTGCACAGTAATGACTACCATTTCTAGAAACAAAGCAATGATGAAACCACCACAGCTACTGTAACTCGGCAGTAGCTCAGTGCATAGCCTTCACCTGAAGCAAAACTACCTAGGATGCTGGAATCCAGGCTCTCTTTAGAAACTTACTGTATGGCCTTTCACAGGAATAACTATCAGAGTGAACCCTAATGGCTCTGTCTTGCTTTCATACTTAGGGGGCAAAGAGAATGATTGTCTGATATCCTTGAGAATTGGTAGGCTTGCTGAGAAAGACATAGATTGAGTTTTTGCCTTAATTTTCTGCAGCAGCATTGTTCTGCAAATCATCTCACTGATACTTACGCAAGATTAGTTGGAACTAGCTTGATATTGTTGCCTGGTTTATTTTCCTGACAAGTTTCTCAGGCCTCACATTGAGAAGAACACACACTTTGAGAGACAGTAGAAAAGTTGGAGTCATATCTCACATAGAATATGGTATTATTATATTCCTCTGATCAAAATGACAAGTGCCTCCCTAGGTGGAAGAACAACTTGGGCTAAGACAAAGATGTAGATATTAGGACTGTTAGGCTTCCTATCTGCTTCTGGAGTTATCTCTCTGTATCTGTAAACCAGCCACTAGTTCTGGAAGTGCCACAAACCTAAGTAACTTGCTGCTGCTGGAGACAAGCATTACCACCTGCTCTTTCCTTTCCTCCTCTACCATGTGTAGTTTCGGAAATCTCTTAATCCTTGGTCTCCACATCAAGTGTTGGATGACCACAGTCTCCTGGCTGCATCAAAAGGATGCTTACCGGTCTACTCCTTTTCCTTGTGGTGGGAACAATCTACCTACACTATCTCTTCAGAAATTTGTCTAACATGTTTGCAGAAAACAACAATGTGGGGGATTTCCACTCCCTCCCCAGACAGACTGTCTCCTATCTTTACAGCAAGAAAGTTTTCCTAGTATTTAACTTTGAAACCAACTACTCATCCTTTCCTTCAGCAGACACGGAGAACTATGGACCACCTTCCTTTTCATAGTACTCTCTCATATATTGGAAGGTGTTTCACTTTTCCTTTTTAGAGCTATCTTTTCTAGAAAACACAAACTCAGGTTTCCCAATTACCCTCGCTGGTTATACATACTCTCTTCATTCTTATCTTCTCTATTTTCTATCTAGTTTGTCCTTCTTTCACCTAAAATGGAGTGCCCTAAAGGGGATAAAATACTCTACCCTAGTGAGGTGAAAGAAACAGTTGCTTGAGACATTTCATATATGGAGCTCTTCAAAGACCTTACACAACAAATAAAATCAAGCAAACAAAGCCCAGTTATCAAAATAAAACTCTACAGATAATCTCCTTGAGAAAGTAAAGAATCCTCGATTTGGAATGAAAACCTCAACACTTGCATCAACATGACAGTACAGTGGAAATACAGCATTTCCATCACAACATACGAAAGCTTCTATAGCCCCATAACTTCCATTGGTACTTTTCTCATTTCCATCCATCAGTGTCTCCTGTTCCAAATCTAGCAGGATAACCATGAGTTGTTTCTTAATCTCCAATGACCTGATTTATCCTTAGTGATAAAGTTTTATTTTCTGTTGTTCTCAAGTTAGTTACTCTAAAATAAAACTGGATTAAGAGAATAAAAATTCATATGCAACATTTTCATACACAAAATTATTCCTGCATCAGGTTGCAACTCTCTGGAACCAAATTTATTGGAGTAACATTTTTTTCCACTCAAGGAAGTGACTTGAATTCAAATCCTGAAAATCTGGTAGTGGCTGACGTCTCAGTATATCACAGTGATGCCAGAGAGGCCAATTTAGCCAAACCTACTCAGACTGATTCTCCTGAATATTTGACTTCATTCTGAGCAAAAGGAAAAGCTTGTATGGAGTTTCAGGAACACAGAAGAACATTTGTATCCTCAGCAGGAGATCTGACCAGGAGCAGCCCTTGATTTCTGTTGCTTTAAAGGTTTGCTGGAGTTTTCACCCAATCATCTGCTTGAACATCTTGAAAATCAGTATCTCTTTCTATAATATCTATCCAAAACAAACACCAGATGACACTACACGAATTGCCCTAACCCTACCAGATTGTTGTTAGAATCAAAATATGTAGCAGTCTACATTTAACAGGAAGTACTGTATTTTTATCAGCACAACATCCATTAGTGTGTCAGTAATACACTCTATGGAAGAAAGAATCACTGTGTTCTGAAAACTGTCAAACTTCTATAAATTTCATAGTCTAATAACTATGTTTACTTGAAAGACAGAAATGCACGCACACAGAAACACAACCTTTTTCCAAGGAGCAAACACATAAAATAGATGGCTAATAAGAAAGAGCTTGCTTAAACTTTGTTCAGGAGGCAAGCTTTTTCAGCACACTACAGAATGTTCAGCAAATTTCCTATGGACGATTTATTCAGTTAATTGCCCTGTCCTTATTAGCATCTACTTAATGATGAGACATCCGTTTTACATAAAACTGAAGACTAAACCATAGGTGTTCTGTATATAAAATTTCTCCTACACCCAGTGGGCATAAAACCCCAATGTCAAGCATAAAAGTGCACATTTCAGCCTTGGGGAGCGGGCACTGAATCACCTCCCTGTGCTTCATCTGAAAAATTGCAGAAGCCCATCAGCGCTAATCTGTTTGCTCTACCCTTTGCCTGTTTACTTCATATATAGAACAGGAATGGCATCATTCACTCAATTCTGCAGAAGGACTGCCCGCTTTAATTAATCTTAACAAGTTTTTCTACATTCTTTGCATAAAAAGGAAGATCAAGAATTAACTCTATAGGTCTCTTCAGATTTTGTACGCCAGGCTTACAAAGATGAAGCTCTCGCACTGCTCGACTGCCTTGATTCCTTCGTATCACTTTCTGGTGAGTATCCTACTTACAACTGTAAAACACCAGGTGAAATCTAGCTTCAATTCAAGGGAGTGTTCTTCGAAATGTCACAGCACATTCAGCTATTTTTAAGTTAAAGACATGTTCCATATTTAGCCAGAGTATTTACTCTTCCCAGTTTCACTCCAGTTTGTATTCTTGCTATTTTAGGAACTGAAAGATACTTTAGAGTAAAGAAGGTATGCTCAAAAGCCATTTTTATTCCCAGGCACATATTTGGGGTCCAGTCCAATAAACCTCCATGGTAAACACTGGCACACATATACACACACTCTGTTTCTTTCAGGCCTCATCTGCAGACCCTCTTCTGCTACAGCCATGCCATCATATTCCCCTAGCGCAGACACAGACTACATCAGTGGGGAATGCTTCTCCTGGAGGTGTGTACAACACCTCCAAGAAACATCTACTATGTTAAACAGAACCTCCAAAGCTGTCATCATAGTTACATTGACCTGGAGTTCAACAGGCTGGCCATATCATCACAGGGGTTTAATCCCTGTGCCCCAACCAGCTGTAATCTATTTACGTTAGCAAAAGACAGGATCACTAAACTGCATTTTAACGCTGCTTTCAAAACGTAGAGGGAGAAAAGAGTTTGTACAACCACCCTCTAGTAACTGGAAACAGAGAAAACAACGTGGCCACATGATGGCACCATTGGAACGAGGCTGCGCTCACCCCTTCCTCAGCAGAGAACTTTCTCAAGTTCTACGTGAAAACTGTTTCAACGGCGCTCTCTTTTTCACGCACGATCCTGACAAGCCCCAGCATGGCCCAACTCTTTCAACTGGCCCCAAGTTTAAGGCAGTTTGGCTCTTTAAAAATCTAGGTGCACCTATTGGTAGTTTTCCTTCACCTTGCCAGGTGCTGTTACTCAGAGGGCACTGCTGTGCTAGTGGAACTGCAGCAAGACAGCTGCTCAATAGGGAAGAGGTGAGAGGAGCCAGCAATGCCTGGGAAGTTACAATGGGAACACTCCCCACTAAAACCAAGAAGAGGAGGATGCTTCTTGGAAAAAAAAAAAGGAATAAACTTTTTGGAAAATGTAGGGTAACAAGGTGATTTGTTTTGCTATTCTATGGTCCTGATTAAAAGCTTACTGTAGTCATTATGAATACCTTCACTTGCTTTAAAGGCTTTTGTTTAAATCCTAATAGTGTATTTCAGACTGCATGCCAGTAAGGAAAGTGAACAGGGATTGATACTTGTCATCTCACTGTGGTGGACTGTATAAACTTACATCCTCTTTCAGAAGCATTGTTTGGGAGGAGAAGGGACTGGAGTTGGAGGTAGGAGCTGAGTCTGGAGGAGGAATGAATTAAAAGGATAATAGCTGCAAATATATTAAAACATGTCTCCAAAAGAGACGATTGCTATTCCATGAACTCGTTCACGTTTGCCCTCTATTGTTAGGTTATTTCCCCAGGCAGAAAGACAAGGAGGAAAAGCTTATCAGTTTGAGTGTGGTTAAATACAGTAAGCCTGAAAGCCTGTGGGCTTTGGTTAAAAGGAAAATATAGATTAAAACCTCTTAAGATAATTACCTGTTTAGAAGGTTTCTATTCAAGCTAGAATCCTCTACAGGGACTGTTTGTAGCAGTCTGTTAGGAAAAGGGTGCAGTCAGAAAGGGTTGACTTTTGTGGGAGAGCTGCCGCCTGTGGAAGAGCACTGCTTATACCCTCTGTGTCTCCAGAGAAAGGCTTTTCAATGCAGGAGATTTTGTTCTGGCCACAGAACTACTAGTTGATGGAAGAAACAAAGAATAGACAAAAAACTGTAAATGCCAGTCCTCAAAGCTGGGAAAAGGATTTTTTAATCTCTTCCACTGGCTGTGTCTCAGCCCTGAGTAGACAAAACTTACCACATGAAAATGCTAGATTTTATTCGGTTAATTTTCCATTTATCTTTTTTTATCTATTAGTGAAAGGGTAATTGTTAACTAGTACAACTGGGTGCTTTGGTGAATGTTTCAACTTAGAAATATTGTGAGACAGATATTCATGCCCTTTTGGACTGTGGTTTCTTTATTTTGAGTTTATGGGATGAGTGTTCAGGTCTGCTTATAATTCAGATTTAAATATCAGTGGGAAACAGCAACATGCTACAGGGAAAAGGTCTGTCCTCAGTGAGGCCTCTGTAATCCCTCGGAGCAGACTTACTTCCAAAATCACAAACTTAGTTTTGATAGGAAGAGAAATGTATGGCAGAATACTTTAAACTAATAAGTGAAGGCAATAAGCAAGAAGACAGCATTCATGGGTGGCTTGGTATCATCAGATGGATCTGTAGCATTAACCATACATCATCAGTTCCAACGCTTCCAGCTCCCACCCCAGGGAAAAGGCCCAGGACTTACACGTCTGCACAAGCATACAGACACCAACAGGTGATACTAATACAGTGCACGAGAGTTATTTCTCAGGTCTGCCTTCAGGCACATTCTACTCTCTACCCAGCCAAAAACATCAGAGATAGCATCTGAGAGTTTTACTTCTGAATACAGGGAGTATGTCCTGTTTTGAAATGCTGCATAGGATCAAAGCACAAGGTATTTTTGTTAAAGTTGACAAGGTTGTACACACGGGCATGAAGCTGTGGGGAGAAGTCCCTTGCTCTGTTTTTATTTCCTCCATCATACCCCTTTTTCACACAAAAATTGCTACTTTTTTTTTCTCTAACTGTGTTAATGTCAATAAATTACATGTTATCACTCCCATCATCTAGTTATAAAGAGCCTTTCAAGATTTTTAATAGATGCACAATATCACTACACTTACATTTTCACTGGTTAAGAACTCAAAAATAGCTGTTGTGAGATTACTCTTAATTTATACTACTTCTCTCTTGTGGGCTTTCAAGAAGAAGCATTTAACCACATGTCACAGATTGATAGAGTATATACTGCACATCCCAGCCAGGCAGAGATCCTTTCAGTGTTTAACACAACAAAGCTGGGACGAGTAAGGGTTCTAGAGTTTGTTTATCCTTTTTTTCAGAGGTGTAGTTAATTCCTCAAGGAGCTATTCGTGCTGACAGATTAACGAGAGATCTTGAATTCTGTTTGTATTCCAGTTCCTGAGTGGCAGATAACATGAGATTTAGTCCTATGTATTTTAGCCCTGTAAATTACTCCATGGACAATGAAAACAGGCAGAAAAAAATTAAAAGATGGCGCAATGGCATTCACTCTAGAAATAATAATAATAATTGGCATCCTCAGGATCCCAGATGCTCAGTGCCAACCACACTACATGGCTGTGGTCCACCGTGCACCTGGCTATGAGGCAAACACCCTGATGCAAATGAAGGAGTTTAGAGGCACTCTGATGACTTACAACTGACTTTCACCTACAGGAGAGAGCAAACACCACATTTCTTGTGTAAATACAATGATTGTCCCTCACAATATCCCCTAGCACACTTTATAGTGATTAGTAGGTAGTATTAAACAGTATCTTGGTTTTCTGTATCAAGTTCTCTCTGTTAAGGCTTCACTTGAAAAATGTTTTGAATGCAGGAGCTTTCTTTGTTCAGCCAAGAACAATACAAGAATTGTTTCTCTCATTTGAATACTGCTCCAGCCCGATCTTGTTCTAAAGTTCTTGAGTGAGATCCCAGCAAAAAGACTACTTGGCTACTCTACTATAGGTAAACAGAAAAGAGGAGAAAGTGGCTATAGAAGCCTAGATGAAAAGAGCAAAAGAGCTCCAGTGCTAGACAGATCCCAGTGGCGTAAAAGGAGGTGACCCAAGTCTATTCTTACATCTGCCACTTTGCAGTTGCATATTAGCAACAAACGAGGCAACTAATGCACCAGCCAATGTTTCTAAAAGCATGGAAGGTGTCTCCCTACAGCACACAAAGCACTAACCAAGAGAGGTGCAAACTTTGAGTTGCACAGGGTTTTAGCAACATGCAGTACGACAAAAAGGAAATGCACATATAGCTGCTTTCACTTCCTTCAAGGAAGAGTCACCTGTCAACCACTAGAAAATCTTTTATGTTTGACTCTGCTACATGAATTCTCTCTCTGTGCAGACCATATTAGGTAAATGGTACATTTGGTTCAGTCTTCTCACCCAGTTAGGACACAGGAGATGGCGGCAGTAGCGTGTGTGATTAAGACATGAAATTACCATGACTGGCATGATTATGTTTGACATCCTTCAAGCAGATCATATAAAGTGGAAGTTTTGGTATGTGCAACTTCAGGAGTAACAACTATTAAAAGGAAAAAAAAGGAGAGGAAGTTAGTCAGAAGGAGAATGAAAAGGAAAAATAAGGAATTAAAATTCCTAAGATCAGCAGGAAGGTGGCCTTAATAATACTTTATTACAGTCCATATGCATATCCAAGGACAACAACAAGAAAACAAGGAAGTAGAAAACACTACAATGGTTAAACAACAAGTTATAAGAATTCATTAAAGCTGAAAATATATCCTTTCACACATGGAAGTTGTGTCCAAATGACACTAATAGAACTGAGGATAAACTGTAGCAGGCTAGATGTAAAACAAAGATTAGGAAGGGTGAAGAGGAAATCTAAGCAAAAAACCAGTAAAGTTATAAAGAAAAATACTGTAATAAAACATTTAAACAC
The DNA here is from genome assembly GCA_033558185.1 of Dromococcyx pavoninus. Classification (NCBI taxonomy): domain Eukaryota; kingdom Metazoa; phylum Chordata; class Aves; order Cuculiformes; family Neomorphidae; genus Dromococcyx; species Dromococcyx pavoninus. Next base: position 346,081 of record JAUMJL010000432.1, on the reverse strand, counting down.
ATTCCACACAGAAAGCTTATAGGGTAATAATTGGCACCTAAGAACTGCTGTAGATTATGTGGATTGATAGATTAAGTAGGCAAGTAGCAAACTGAGTGGGTTAGCCAGACCAATGATGTATGAAAGCAGTAAAGATAACCAAGGAGGTTACAGAAATTCTGCAGTGGAACTGACATTATTGCTTTAATTTTCAGAATGGAGGATGATGGAAGAAGTTAAGCTAGCTCAAAGGGTAGAAAAGGAAAACACTGATCTGGAGATGGTTATTAAAAAAACCCAAACAAATAAACCGAAAGACCCAACAAAACAAACAAAAAATCCCAAACAACAAGAGTATTAGAACATTTTAATACATGGAAAAAGGGTGGATAGTTCTGTAGTGCTCAGCAGTCTTTCATTTCAAGAGTGAAGCAGCTGGAACACTCATCCAATATCTAAAGGAAGGACTTACTATAATACTCAAAACTTAAAGAATGATAATAAAAGTCCATGGGGGGCAGACTCTGAAGACAGAACAGGTAAACTCAGAAACAGACTGCAGATATATTACTGGACAGCTGCAGGATGTCTCAGTGGCTGCAGCATGACTTACAGACAGAAATATCACACTCAGTCACCTCAAAATTGTAAGAAGGGAGGTATGGAATTGTAAAGAGCAGTTAGACTTATCTTTTTCCCTGGTACCTAGAAAGAATAGATAACCTGGGGACATATATTCAAGTTTCCCAGAAATCATGAAAGCTAGAAACTTGCACGGCTGTTTTAAACCAAAGCTGAAATTATGCATGTTTTCACAGAGTTCTCTCCATGGAGAACAGTAAGAATTGATACCAGAAGAATTGACAACCTACCATCAAGCCAGTATTACAGGGTCATCAAATAAGAGAATCAACATTTAGTATATTTAGACAAATTTTCAAAAACATCTACGTGTTACAAATGTGATTTATGCATCAGTGAAACTTGGGCTCCAAAGTCACACAGTTGCTTCTGAAAACTTACTCACTGACTTCATAACTGAAGCACCATATGCTATTAGTCATTGCTCATGAGAAGAAAAGCTCGAGAGACCAACCTGACAAAACTCACTTAGTGTACTGATTAGGGATAGAGAGACCAGTACCTATCAGTAGTACCATATTTTACACTGCTTGTTCTTCAGTGTATTTGATGCCTTTCACATCAGAGGCAGGATGAGCTCAACTGGCAGTTTTACACACTTAACTTCTGGCTACACAATTCAAGCAACAATATCTGCTTCTATGAAAACACAAGTCATTCCCGGTGAATATTTCTATCATAATCTTACAAACAGAAATATAAACCTACGGGACAAACAAATAACTTATGACTGTTACAAAAAAGAAGACTTGACTAAACAAAATTTCAAATGTCCTGCAAGAGACAAAAGTATAATTAAGTGTCATGACATCACTACTTGAGAACTTTGGATGTCCTTGTGCTCAGTTTAGCTTGCTACAGAAAAGGCCTGTATCATTATTATTATTGTTATTATTATATCATCTAAAATAGACGTCTAAACATACATCATTTCTTAGGTCACCAAAACCAACCTAAAAATATTCAGCATTAGCTAATACATACCATACATAGATTGGCAAAAATACAGATGAAATTACTATTGACTTACTGCCTGCCTCTGAAAACATGGAAACTGGTAGAATCAGGCCCCCCTCCTCTCCTCTGGAGATAATTTGAAAGCTCCAGAGCAGTTCCTAGGGAATCCCAGACACAAACTTCCAGAGGCAAAGGGAAGACCGTAGGGGCATGTAACTGTTCTCTTCCTATCACAGAAACTCAAAGAGAAACACAGGAAACCTAAACCATAAAGATGAGGCCAAATGACCATCAGATCCATCTAGCCTCTATATTAACCCCAGGCAAATCAAACTTGTTGATTCATGGGAACGGAATTGTGGTTTCCTCTAGCTGCTCAAAAAAAATGAAACCCCAGACTTTCCACGCCCACTCTCAATGCTCTGGGGAGTTCATGTACCTTGTGAGGCTCGCTTTCTGCCTTTCCCCCTTTATCAAGCTACAAAAATCAGAATTTAGAAGAAGAAAAAGAAAACAGACTGCCTTGAAGTTCCCATCTTGTGAAAGCTAAAAAATGCTGGAATTGGACCAAGTCAGACACATCACTTGAGCATGGACAAAGGGTTCAGATGAGGTCCATCTCCAACAATGTTTATAAAGTGCATTCTATTTAATGCATAAGAACTCCCCAGTCCCTTAATAAAACATAATTTTAGAAAGTCCTCTCCCATCTCAACGTCTTACTGACGAGTGCTTCACAGATTTTTAAAAAATTATCCATGCCTCACTTTCCTTCTCAATTTCCATCTCCTACAAGAATCTTGGGTGTCTGTAAGAATTCTGTGTTCTCTAAAATCATAAACATTGCTTTAGTGGTTTTTCAAATGATTGTCCAGCCTGTCTCTCAGTCCATGGAAACTCTTTGCAAAGATGTTGCTTTTCCCCTGTCTGGAATGAATTCCTTCACAGATGGACCATCCAATGTCTAAGAATAACTCTTTTAACTATCAATAGAGACAAAGAGATTCAGTTGCAGTATTCCTGTGGGATTCCTTTGAGTTTGAACACATCTGTTAAGACGCACACATCACAGCTTGAATGAAGTTTTTGTTTGATTGTATCTCTGAGAATTCCTGAAAGTTTCTGCCAAAATGATCTTATCTCTTGGCACTTGGAAAACATATGCAGTCGTAGATACCTTCTGAGGGATCACGAAGGGATCATACAGACCAAATCAGTTTAAATACAGCCAAGTCCTGGTGACTTCCTTCCCCCTCAGCAAAATCTTTAGAAGCTTAACCTGAGGGAGTCCAGCCCTCAACTAGGACCCTACCAACTTTAAGCATTCTCTATCCATAAGCAAGAAAATATGTGGAAAATTGCAAATAGCACCCATCTCATATGCTTCCCTTTGCTTCTTTGTAACCTTTCCAGAACCTGTGCCTCTACGTTCATCCTTTTAGTTTTTTGCAAAAACACCTTTCTTCTGGGTAAGCAGCTACATCTGTTTGTGACAGCTGAGTAGCTAGAGGTATAACACATTTGGAGCTCTATCAGCTTTACTCTATGACTTAATTCCAAATTAATTCAAAGTGGTGCTTTTTATCTGCCAAGCCCTACATGAGAACAGTTACCTCAGGAAGCACCTCTTCCTCTAACTTGTTTCTCCAATTGCATCGCGTGAGCCAGTATTTCCCAAGACTGAAAGAGATGGGAACTGGATAAAATGCATCCTAGGTTCTGGATTTTGCTTCAGGGATTCATCTGTGCTGGAAATACATCATAATGTTCAAATCCAGAAATCTAAGACCCAGTGCTGCCAAGGTGAGAAGTGATGCAATTTCATTGGGAATAAGTGGCACCAGAAAAAGCACGTAGAATGTACTATACTATAGAATTAAGCCATAATCTGTGTCACATATGATTTTACCTATATTTTTTTGCTAAGTACTCATTTCAGAAAGACTGGCATCCAGACTATTGCTTAGGCTTTCTTCACTTTTACCTTTTACAGCTGAGAAGCAGACGGCTATCATAGAGGTTTTATTTCCGATGCTTGGAAAAAGTATTTTGATCTGAATCATTCCAAAAGTGCCCTGATTTTTTAGAGTAGATTGGCTTCTGAATATTTCTCATAATAAATATGTGATGTTGTTTGCTGCCAAGCACTAGTGACTGTGCATGCAAAATGGTCAGTGAAGATTTCAAACTGATTTGAATAGGTGGCTCATAAAATCCAAGTCTTTTTTTCCTGATACATGAATAAGGGCTTATGGAGCCATCTGTACAATAGTACATTTTTCCAAGGATTTATATATCCTACCATGCTGACTATCCCTGTGTATTTCTGATATTTTCAATGAAAATTCCTCTCAAACTTCCTGTTTAATCCTAGTTTTAAAGCATTTTTAAATCATTTACCCTCTGCTAGAAAACTCCCCACCAGAATGAAGAATATCCTTTGAAAATGAAGCCGACGAATGTATTCCAGAAGTAGAGATGAGTCAATGCTAAAAAAAATCCAGTTATAGTAAATATGCAGTAAATATTCATCATGCCTCATTTTTACTTCATGTGAGAAATTGGCATTGCTATTTTGCACGGGCATGCCAAACACTAATTATATGCATACCACCCTGAACAAATACTGCCTGATAAAGATTATAACCCACCATAAATAATGGGAGTTTTTTCATTGGCAAATGGAAATTCCATATGAAATTCCACATGGAATCAACTAAGAGAGATCAACACAACAAGATGTCTTAAAATTTCTTGAATTTTTGCAGGACTCCAACCATATTTTGGGAACTCTTGAGATAGGACAATATTAATGCTGAAAATATTAAAATCCTTTCCTGAAAAAAAGCAGCTTCAGTTTGAAAGAAGCTTCTAACCTGGGTTTGCAGTTTATTCATATCAGTATTGTGAATTTAGTAGGACTGGAAGGTGATTTGGGGACATTAAAAACTTTGTCCATAGAACAGGTAGAGCATGAAGAGCTGCAGGCTCCACCTCCCCCTGCTGCCCTCTGCCAATATTCCTCACCCTTGAACTTGGCCACCTCAGAAATCAAAAGCAGTTCATTCTCCAGGCTCTGCACAATCCCTGCTGGCCTCTGTCCTAAGGTTGTTTTCATGGGTTTCCATTTGTACTGTCAAAAAACATCAGTGTGAGGTTTCAAATCCCATTTACTAATGAACTCTTTCATCTTTGTGAATGGGATAAAGAGATTCTTTGTTTGAAAATAAGGATTATTTTTTCTTGTTGTTCTGCTCATTTTTTGCATCTTTTCATAAGCTTTTTGTTTTCAGAAAACATTACAAGACAAAACTGTACCCCAGTTTTAACAAAAAGCCTGACATCTCCAATTTGAAGAGAATTCTTGTATATACTAAATTGCATGCTGCCTGCTGCTCAATTGTTTCACATCTCTTTCTTCTCCCCAGATCACCAGGTGAGATTTAGGGAAGTCACCCCAATGTTTTTACCAGCTTTATTAAAATCAAGCTTTCCAGAAGAAGCTCATAATGAGTGATGTCAGAAGCCAACAGCGATGAACTGCAGCTAAAGTGATTTTGATAGTGATGTTCCCTATAACATGGCTGCTTCCAAGCTTGGCCCCGAGGCAGGATTTTTAAATTAAAAAAAGAAAAGGATATACATACTTTTTAATCCGATTTTTTTTATTGTCATGTCCTGATTCTTCTTTTTTTTATAGGCCTTTGCAAAGTCTGGTTGCCTTCTGAGCTCTTGAAAACTGGTATCATCATCTTTTTTCCTCCTTTCTCCCCCTTTGTAAATTTTACAACATCCTAAAACCATTGCAGAAGAGGTAAACTGTATATTCTAAAACCAGTGAATGATGAGTTTCACATCACCCTGCATGTTCTTGCCCAAAAAACTTCCAGGCAGGTACCACTGTGAAACGACAATGTTTTGAAAAGCTGACAGGGGAAGTTCTGATTTTCCAAAATCCAGTTTTAATCATTCCCTCCCTTTCTTTTTGTATTTTTTGGCAAAACAGAAAAGAACATTTTCAAAAGGCCAATTAACCCATGCTGAGTAACCTGAAAGTGAATGAACTCAAAACAAGAGCCTTGAACTGGTACATCCACACAGTTCCACAAAGATTTTCCAGACTCTCATAGACCGAATGTCTGGACAAAACACTGCCCCCTTTCTTAGTGGAAATCTCTTACAATCCTGTGTGTCAGAGCCAGACACTTGTTTTCTCCCACTGCAATACAGCACAGGCTGAAAACCCCCATCAGTAGATATGTTTGACTAATGAGAAGCATGTGACTACCTGGAGAGGAATAATTCCAGCTTCCAAAGAGACATGCTTGAGGGGTCTTCTCTTTTTGATTTGTAAAAAGCAGAAACCTGACACAACAACATGCTCTCAGCTTCCTCTGGCTGATTGTATTTTCACAACCTTAACACAAAACTCTCTGTTTCAGTTGTAATTCTCAAAGAAGGGAAAAGTTAAGGCCTGAGGAAGTCCTGCTTGTGTCATTACGGAAAGAGCATCCAACTGGAAAACCTGGTCCACCGTAAGGAGCATGTTTTCAAGAGCCCCTGCGCAACCCAGCAGCGTGTTGGTGTACTCACAATCAGATGACCCTGTGTGTGCGTGCAGGTTTGTTGGTGAATGTGGTGAGTGGATGAGGGCCGGGCTCAGAGACGGAACAGCTTCAAAGTTCAGGCAGGGAAGGCCCGGCTTGGCGTTGCATGCACCCGTCTGAGTAATCTCATTCTCCTCAGACGCCTTCTGGTTTTCAGCTGTCTTGGGTTTCTTCCTGAAAACAAACAAAGAGACCTTTGAAGGGACTGACTGCATATTTGGGAAAAGGCATTTTTAGAATCTGTTAAAGATAACTTTCTCCCCCCCCTCCTCTTTTCCCTTACAGGGAGGGAGGCAGAGAAGACTTTCCTCCATGCTTCTTGTTTGGAAACAAGCCGCTCCTTGTTTTGACTCTGATGCAATGGCCCTGAGACTGTATTACAGCAAACAGGCCAAGCACGAAGCTCCTCATTCTGCCCCTACTGATGACATATAAAATATAACTCTTCCCAGTGGTTTAGACAGTCGGAGCTCCATTTGACAAATATTAACCAAGGCTGTAGCATTCTGAATAGAGAGAGTTATACAGAAATGTAATAGATTTGTCTGAAAAGCAAACAAATATGCAAGTTTCCAGTTCAAAACAAATCAGTGCAGAGGCTTGTTTTGTAGGGAAAAGCACTGAAATAATTTTGAGATGCAGAGGTCATCTAAGTAAAACACAAAGACTCGGAGCCTGAAACAACAGGCTAAGAGCACAGTGCATGCGAGCTCTCAGTGCCTCCCTCCATCCAAGACCTCCAACCATCTTATAAACACATGGAATTAAGCCTCAGAAGAACAAGTTAATCACCACCTTCATTTCACAGATTAGAAACTTGGAGAAACTGAGGCATGAAGAGAAGTAGCAGGCTTCAAATCATGCAGCAAGCCCTCTATAAGGGAAGGCAAGCATCCACTTCACACATTTTCCCTTCCATTTTACATGTAAAGGTGTTCCCTTCTTTGCTCCCTGAGGCAGGCAGCCACTCAGTCAGCTCTGGGTGTAGCCTCCAGACCGGGACAGAGTCACTTGGACTCAGCATGTGGCCACGATGCCCTGGTAAACATCCAGCAGCTCCTGCTCTGTGCCAAGGGGCCAGTGGTCATGCTACAAGAGAGCAGGAGCTGGAGAGGCCAAAGCCATCCAAATAAAATATTGTTATCTTCTGCTGGCACTGAGGCAGGAGCAGTGATGAGCTGCCCTGGGAGAAGGCCCTTCTCACAGCAGCACCTTGCACTGCTGGTCAGCCATAGTTTTGAGGCATGGACAAGGGCTGTCCCAGAGCATAGAGGTGTTACTGGAGACAAGGCAGCACTGAACTGTGTCCACCCAGGCCATACATGCATGGTCCCAGCTCCTCATCTGCCAGCAAAGCCCCTTTTGACAGGCATGGACTCTCCTCTTGAAGGACCAAGGGCCTATGAGAGTTCTTTCTCCCTACATGCCCTGCCTTCCTGCATCCCACTGTGGATGGTGTGCAGCCGACATGTCAAAATATGATTTTTGAGGACCAGACTGGCCTCTCAATTGTTTAAAGAACTCTACAGGATGAAAGAATTGGAGTTATTTAGCCTGGAGAAGAGAAGGTTCTGTGGAGACCTTATAGCAGCCTTCCAGTACTTAAAGGGGTTACCTGAAAGCTGGTGAGGGACTCATTTATCAGGGAATGTAGTGACAAGACGAGGCGTAGTAGTTTTAAGTTGAAAGAGGGGAGATTTAGATTAGATATTAGGAAGAAATTTTTTACTGTGAGGCACTGGAACAGGTTGCCCAGAGAAGTTGTGGAAGCCCCTTACCTGGAGGTGTTCAAGGCCAGGCTGGATGGGGCTTTGAGCAACATAATCCACAAAATCATAAAACCACAGGTTCATAGAATAGTTTGGGTTGGAAAGGACCTTAAAGCCCATCCAGTTTCAAGCCCCCTGCCATGGGCCAGGACACCTCCCACCAGCCCAGGCTGCTCAAGGCCCCATCCAACCTGGCCTTGAACACTTTCAGGGATGGGGCATCCACAGCTTCCCTGGGCAACCTGTGCCAGGGTCTCACCACCATCAGTGAGAAGAATTTCTTCCTAACCTCCAACCTAAATCTTCCTCCTTCCAATCTAAAGCCATTCCCTCTCATCCTAGCACTACTTGCCCTTCCAGTGGGAGATGTCCCTGCCCATGGCATGGGGGTTGGAGCAGGATGATGTTTAAGGTCCCTTCCAACCCAAACCACTCTGCGATTCCCACGGCCCTACACGAAGCAGAGCCACCTTCCCGAAGGGCGCGGGAAGCAGAGTGCGCGGGGGGCAGCCGGGCCACGGCCCCGCCGTTACACAAAGCCGTTACACAAGGGCGGCCGCGGGCACCGCCGGACCCCGCGCCATTCCCGGCGGCCGCCGGCGGGGGGCAGCAGCCGGCCGGGTCGGGCCGGGGGGAGCTCCGGGAGGGGAGGGGAGGGAAGAAAAACTTCAGTGCTTCTTTCTACACCTTTCTGCCTCCAGTGTCCTTGAAGATGATCAGAGGGCTGGAGCACCTCTGCTGTGAGGACAGGCTGAGAGAGTTGGGCTTGTTCAGCCTGGAGAAGAGAAGGCTTCGGGGAGACCCCATAGCAGCCTTCCAGTACCTGAAGGGGCTGCAGGAGAGCTGGGGAGGGACTTTTTACAAGGGCAAATGGTGACAGGATGAGGGAGAATGGCTTTAAATTGGAAGGGGGAAGATTTAGATCAGACATTAAGAATAAATTCTTCATGATGAGGGTGGTGAGACCCTGGCACGGGTTGCCCAGGGAAGCTCTGGATGCCCCCTCCCTGGAAATGTTCAAGGCCAGGTTGGATGGGGCCTTGATCAGCCTGGGCTGGTGGGAGGTGTCCCTGCCCTTGGCAAGGCGTTTGGAACTGGATGGGCTTTAAGGTCCCTTCCAACACAAACCATTCTATGATTCTATATTGAAATATAATTTAAATGGACCAAAAAGAACTAAAACAAATCCTGCCCCTCTATAACGGCCGCCCAGGAGGCGCTAGGCATGCTTCAGCCTCCAACATCTGCCTTGGGCCACCCAGTGCTGAAGGGTTGACCCAAGCCAGCCAAAAGGCAGAAAAAGGGTGTTGGATCCCAGAGGGAGGGGACTACGGGGTGCTGCAGGAGAGCTGGCGTCTGTGGGTGAGCCACTGCTGACTGAGGGTCACGCTGATAACCTCGTGGCTGCTGCTGTCTCGGATGTGGTTTGGGTTACTGGGGCTAAAAATCCCCATGCCACAGACAGGCAGAGGGTACCGCCACAGTATCCTCCACATTATGCAATCAATAGGCTCAAAATGTACCAGGCTGAAGTAAAATCTGATCTAAATCAATAGGAGATGACTAAATGGACCCTCCTTAAAGCTGTAGAGGTACAGCAAAGGGCTGAACTGATCAACTACATTTTAAGTGGAAGGAAAATCAAAACCTGTTTTTTCCTGAAGAGCAAACCTCGTCACTCCAATCTCGGGCATCCTTCTGTCTGTTCCCTGTGCTGCCATGGGGACCCATCTCTTCTTATGTAGATGGGGATGCATAAGATGCCAAGCTTTTACCTGAGCATATATATTTTAAAGTATATGGACTACATATGTTTTGTTCATAACAACTTGCAGTGATCCTTGGTGTACAAACTCTGGCACACATTCACACGCCTCATTTCCAGACAGATCCCATGACTTTCCCATGTGTAGCCAGCATGCACTGGTGGCTGAGGGTAATCTGTGTACAAACTAGTGGCTTTTTTAATAGCATTGCTACCCAAGAAGCTTTTAGATAGCGTGCTATTTTGTCCAGGCAGCAAAGGTGTATCTTCGGGTCAGACTCTGGATATGTGGGATAATGAAGTCACTTGCACCTGGAAGCTGAACTGCTATATTTAAGGTCCATTTTCAGCTCAGGGTTAACCCAAGCTACAGGCCTGGAGTACAGCTTCTGATTCCAGATATATCTGCCTATGCAGTCTCCACAAACACAACTAGCTAGCACAGTCATAGTTGTTTTGTTAGACTAAGCACTGAATGATGCTTCACCGTGTGGCTGATCCCACATGTGTCTCCCAGGGCTTCAAAACCCATTAGAGGGAAATGTTAAAAAATACTTCAGCAATAAGTAGCGACACCAGTGAGGCTGTGCACAGCACCCCCTGCCTCTTGCTTTCCAAACCCATCTATTTCCTACTTCTCTTTTAAGGCTGACATTATATTATCAAGATGCTCTTAACATCATTGCTTTTCCACATCAGAGTCCTGCAGCTTGGTGACTTGTGCTCACTAGGATGGGAGGAGAAACAATAGTGCTGACTGGCACTGGAGGCGATACCTGTCCACAGCACTTCTCCGTTTCTCTTAAGCTGTTTAGACATTCCCTGAATCTCAGCACCACCTGAAAGGAATGCAGGCTTCCACACGAGGAAGGCTGAGAAAGGCAAACAGCCGACTCAGCTAAGGATCTAAAGAAAACTAGTCAGGAAAGAAAAATCCTGGGGACACTGTGATCAAAACTACTTATAAAGAAACCCTCGTATTGCTGTAAGTATATTGCTATTTTTCTGTTCTACTCTATTGCCCATGTAAAAAGCTCCTATTGCTGTGATCTTCACCTATATAGTCTAACTAGATAATCTTACATTCACTTACATAGTCTATTCCTCTCTCTATCTTATTGCTACAGTCTTCACAGGGAGAGTTGTTAAGTGCTGGATCAGGCTGACATACCAGGTTGTGGCATCTCCATCCTTAGAGATTTTCAAAACTTAATTGAACAAGGCCCTGAGTAACCTGCTCTGAGCAGGGAATTGGACTAGGGACCTCCAGAGGACCCTCCCAACCTATTTTTTTTCCTTCTGATTGCATGCTTCTATGAACATTTCCATCGGCAAGCTCTCTAATATATCACCATGTTCCAGAAGGTGAAACAGCACACTAACTGTGGAAGAGTACGACTTGTCTTAGCTATGTCAAAGACCCTGAAAGCACATGGGTAGGGAGTGAGAATTAAACAAGTAATATTGTTCGTGGAACCTTCCCAAATTATACCTATTGGTATACCATCCCTGGACTTCATTGATAGATAGCCCTGCGTCATAATTTCAGTTGTGAGGGTCACTCTACCTTGATAGTTTAGTTCATGTGATTATGTTCTTCTCACCAGACTAATCCTGGAAACTAGAAGTTTGTTATTTACTTGTTGCAAAGGGCAATGAAAGTTGCAACTTACTTGCAATGGACTTGGGAATTTGCCCTTGGAGCAAGGGGCTCCAGTCTGGTCTCTAGTTATCTCTGAGCTCCTTCTCCATAGACACCAGTGGTGTGTTACAAGTCCTTCCAATTACTGCAATCATTCTTAAAATTATCAGAGGGCCATCATCATCTTTGCCTCTTGTGAAGGACAGCAGAGGGCCAGTATAGCAAAGAGATGACATTTCTGTACACGGACCTGAAGCACAGACTCCCAGAAGTTGGGGACAGAAAACATTCTAAACTTTCCAAACTAATCAAAGTCTTAAGGATCACTGGAGAATTGATATTTACTACTGATTTATAAGATATTTACCCAAACTGTTTCTAAACATCCTACCTACTCCATCTTTTAAATCCTCTGTCCTACGTCCAGGTACTTCTCTTTTGTATATATCACTTTCAGCATTCTCTTGTATTTATTGTGCTATTTCTCATTATGATTATTTACACCACTTATAAGATGTTGTCTCCTTTCTTAACCACTTGCTCTCCATAGCCTAATATCAGGCTCACTGCATCCACTATCATCCCTGAACTGACCTGTACTTTCCAGCTCATGTGTAAATCAAGACCTACAACCACTGCCATCTTTTCACTTCTGTTTTCTGAAGCTTCTCTCTCACTATCTTCATTGCAGTGAGGCATTCCCTCCTTTCCACATACCTTAACGCTACAATGTCATACAGGTAGGTCTCAGACATTGGACAACTCACAATGCTAATGCAATGACCTGGCCATTAGCTCCTTTCTGATTAATTTGAAGGCAGAATGGATAATATTTTGGATGTCCTAACCTCAGAGCTATCTAGAAACTAATTACTATTAAAATCCCTGCTACACCTCCCTGTTCTTTCTGGCACTCATGTATGCATCCTTCCCTCCCCCTAACCCTCCACCTGCTTTCCACACACAATTTCTTTGCAAGTATATATCTCCCTTGCAACCATTACTTGAATTTGGAATTAATTTCCCCTCAGTGAATTAACATGTTCTTACAGCTGTGCCACCAAATCAAATCCTTGTCAAAAATAGGTAATGGATGTTATTGTACTTCTCACACAGCAGCTTGAACCTTCCCTTACACAGAGAACAGCCCTCCGTCCTGCAGAGACACCAGGTTAGCAATGAGCAAATTAGCTCAGGTACAGGAACCAGCGTAGCTGCTCAGAACCCACAGCAGCATCCTGGGTCTCAGGGGAAGCTATGATAATGTGACTGTATGAGAATAATACTACATAATGAACAATAATGAGGCAGTTTTCAGCCTCTGAATACAGGGAGGGCTGGGTCACCAACCAGACCTTTGTTCATCGCATACTAAACAGCACGGAGGGAACACGCCACAGGGTTGCTGATGTTGTTACAAGTGCTGCTGCTGGCTGAGTCTGCCCACCCATGTTTCAGGCATTATTTCTCCTCCTCACGGATATGGCATCACCTTCTAGTAAGTGCCCTCAGGTCAGAGATGCCTGTAGTGCCCAAGCACTGTGCTTAACTCACTGGTGTACAGTTTGTCTGTAACCTTAGAAATCCACAGAGACTGCATATAATTAAAAAAAAACCTCTCAGGCTTTTCAGATCCTAAAAATATAAGAGCATGAAAATAGTTCACATTTAATTTTAAGCAATATTTTTCCTGAGTGTTCTGCTGTACATTCTTTCTCTGCCTGTGTGCGACTAACTTAGCTCCTGATATCAGTGCTTATCACTGCCAGTGTTGTGTCTCTTCCAGACATGACATTGACAATACATATTTAGAAACTGACAAAGTGAAAGAGAGAGAGTACAATCATTGAATACATATAAATATAAAAAAAAAGCCCCCCAAACCAGCAAAAAGCACTGAAATCTGCCCAGAGACCTCGCCTCAAAATTCAGGGCATACTGAGCACCAGAGCTGAGGGTGAAGATTCCTGGGACGAGCTCGCTTTTAAACACCTGAGCCATCCCAGTTTCCCTGCCAAAAGTGTTGCTTCAGTAGTTAAATGTCCTGCACAGGCTGCCTGCCTGAATATTCACACAGCTTCTCTGATGATTTTGCAGCCACGTTGATCTTCATGCTGTTACAGCTACATGACTGGCAGTTTGTTTAAAATCTCTGATTGCAAGTTTGTGTCATACAATGGAAAACACAAACTCCTGAAAACATCGCCTTTAAAATGTAATACGAAAGAGAAATCCCAGTGGAACACTGCAGAGCAAGAATGGGAGGCATAGAGAACTGACAAGAGAGGTCCAATGTTCTAGTGCAATAAAAGCCTGGAAAATTTAATCAATGCAGAAAAGTAAAATAAATTCCAAAATCCCTTACAGGAGACTGATCAACATAATTAAGTTAAACTCAGAGATTAAGTTAAACTAAGAATGAAATTTGCTAGTTCTGTTTCAGACCTGAGTGGGGCTTATACGCTCCCAAATTTGTCCAATTTTCATTAGTTACAGCCTCAGAGCATCTCAGCTACAGCAACACTGCGAAGACACTGGCAAGCACTGAGAATTGAGCATAACATGTCAAAACTATGAGCTCTACGGGGGAAAATAGTACAAATAACGTATAATTGATAATTTCAGAGCATAATAAAACCACAACACAAAGTCAAAATTCTGTCAGGCAACTTAACCTATGTGATCCAGCTAAGTGTACCAAATCGTAATGGCCTTTAGAAACAGCAGCCCAAATCATGAGCAACTCAAGGCCTGGGAAGCACAGTGTAAATCTTCAAGGAGTTGCAGTAAATTCAATCTGTATTGCATGAAACACCAATAAGAGGAAAGATGTCTCATTAAAAAGTAATACAAATAAAAAAGAAGATAAAAGCTCCAAAGACAAACATGGATGAACCAACTAGAACAGCTTGAACCAGAGCAGTAAAGCAGGGAGAACCTGCCAAACTAAAATATACAAGTAGATCAAACCAGCCATTGCTGAACTAGGCTGTGAGCTACGACTTAAATATTTAACAGGTTTTTATTGACATATTTTTGCCCACATAGTTCCTTGCAAATTTCAAAAGCAAAACTTAGCTTACCCTCATCAGTAATGTTCACAGGTGCTGCAGTTTGTTTTTGTTTTTTAAAGATGTCTTTTTTTTTTCTGAAACAAGAAGTCTTTTATAAGAGATAAAATGTACTTACAGTGGTTTCCAAATGGTATCACTCTTCAGGTAAATTACTCCAAGCCTTGGACCTAGTGCAGACGTTCATTGGGGCAGGGAACAGAGAGAGGCTGTGTCTGTACCAGAAAGAACGAAAAGGAAAGGTCAGGGGGAAATAATAATTATTTACTGAGAGCAAGAAAACTTTCTGCAGCGCTAACTGGTGTTCTCCGCTGTCAGTACAGCTGGCTGCAGCCTGGTAGGGCTGAACTCTTCCCACTTCAGTCCCTCCAGCTGCAAACAACAACAGAGTCAGTTCCTGGTTACCCCAGTCCACCCATGCAACCTATTCTGGTGAAGTGAGGAGGAGAGGGAGGATTAGCCAGCAAAGCACTATCAGTGGGATTCACTCTGAGAAGTTGCTCACTCTAATGGCATGAGCACGGAGCAGTGATGGAGAGCTAGCACAAACTTGGCTCTCAAGTGCATCTCATCAGAACAACAAGGCCAGTCCTGTTCAGAGAAGTAACAAACACTTCCTCAGGACTGAAAGGCAGGGAAAGGAAAGCAAAATCCTCCTTCACTTCTTTTGCTGTCTTGACATGACAAAAATGATGGCTCATATAAAAGCAGAAGCCTCTCTTATCTCCCATCAACCATCAGGTCTACTGCAGTGAGACCAGTGAAACAACTTACTGTCAGCCTTTCAGAAAAGATTCAGCCCAGCAGCAATTTTATCTTTGAAATGTCCTGAGCTGAAGAAGAAGCTGGACTCAATGGACTAACAGAGAAAGGGATTCAAAGAAAAACCTCAGGTCCAGTATTTATTATAAGGTGATTTCACCACTCGGACCTAAATTTTTGGGAGTATTTACATTTCTAGGGGACTTGAATACCTCTCTAGTCGAACAGAACTCCTCCTTTGCTTATGATCTTTGGGTGGCTCGTTGTGGATGTTGGAAGTATGTCTGAAGTTAACATCCAGGGACAGAATTGAATCCCGCTCACTTCACTTATGTAAAGAACTCCTGGGATATCAGCATATTCAGTCCTACCCACAGTGAAGCCAATGGTGCTATTTCCATGAATAAATGATTTTGCCTACTCTGATCAGACAAGAAAAGCAAATATTTGCTTTATCGAAGAAATCAAGAAGGTGAACAAAAAATTATAAGAGATGTAATTGTTATTTCATAGGTAGTTAATGTCACTATGCAAGTTGGAATTTATGTCTGTAACTGCAACACAATATAAAAACCCCCACCGTTTGTGCAGCAGGAACACTGGAGTGAACAGTAGCAGACACAATGAAGGATTTTAGATGACACTGTAATAACATACTTCACAAAATATACATTCAGTTTTATGTTCGAGTTATACATTTTGTACTGATGACATTCATTGGTGACTGGGATATATGCTTCATACTGATTTCAACAGGCTGCAGGAAATCTGGCAGCTGTGCTTTGCAGGGGCTCAAGCAAACATTTTCTTTGATTCCAGTTTTTGTTGGTTCTCCCCTCTTGAATTCTGCTTTGAATTGCAGATTGAGTAAATTTAAACACAAAAAAATAATCTTCAACTCAGTCTGAACCTCTGAGTTTCACTAAGGCTTGGGAGAAGAACCATATGCCAGCAGCAGATCAGTTCAAAAGAATTACATAAAAAGGTGACACCTTTAGCCACTAACAAAGGTTGAATTTCAAAGGTGCAAGAACACCCAAGGATTCTGTAGGTTTAAGTCCTTGCTGGCACTCAGCATAGCTTACTTTCAAGCTCTCCTTCCCACTTACATATACGCCCCACCTGTTCTGTTAATGCTGACCTTGCTTCTTATATCCACTTTGCACACATCAATCTGTCTTTAATCTGGCTATCGCTCATCTTTTTAAGGCATAAATCCTGTGTGCCTTAAAGAATACCCAGTACCTCAGTTAACATGCATTTTTAACTTGCACTAGGAGGAGAAAAATCACAAGATCTGGTCTTTAGTCTTTACTTCGGCAGAACTCCTGCTCACTTCACTCCTAATTTCACACAAGAGAAGGCTAAGAACTGAATGTACTAATCCTGCATATTTTGTCACCTCTCTTTTTGTGTCATTATTTATCTTCCAATCTCTGGGTTCCCAATCCAAGTGGCTCTCTAACGTAGCTCTGCCTAGCACTCAATCTGGCTTCACATCAAGGGTCAGGCAGACAAGTTGTTAGAGATGGGCTGTTCACAGTCTTCTACAAAATCTGGGAACTAAAATCTCCCTGAAAGGCAACACTTAAAATACCTTCATTTTTCTCCATCATTTTTGCTATGGCCGGGGAGAGTACACATCTTTTCCTCCAGCTTGATGAGCAAAAAGCACTGAGATGATCATCATCTGATAGCTACATTTTAAGTACTTTATATCAACAAAGCTGATGGAGCTTCAGAAAACACGGGGAGTGCAATAAAGAAGGAAACACCCTCAAATTTTCATAAAAATCTCAATTAGCCAGGGAAAAATTAGAGGCAAGGGGTTTTTGGCCATGAGAAGATTAGGCAAAAAGAGAGACAAGCAGGACAACAGAGGAATGGAATGTGTGACATTGGTTTAAGTCATTTCTCCCCTCTGTACCTGGGCTCCTCTACCCAGAAAAGGAAAGCATTAAGATTTCTGATCCATGAGGTACTCTGTGCTTAATTAAGATTTTGGAGAATAAGTTTTCTGCATGAATGCATTCCAGAAATGCAGACTCTTATTACTTAAATATTTCCACCAATGATAGTATCTTGGGCATTTTATATACAGTCACTTCTATTCCACCTTGCTCTTCCCAAGCTTTGTCTGGAAATTTAGAGGGTGTAAGAAACATTAATCATATTACTGTTTTTATTAAGGAAGGTCTGTTTTACGACTGCAGTGATGTACTATAGATTGTGATTTAAGATGTACACTTTAGGTCAGTTCTATACTGGCTTCAGTGGGGTTGGAGTGGGCATAAAGTCAGGAGAAAATGTGTTACTTTACATAATAATGCTGATGATTAATGGGCTCCTGGACCATAAGTCCATATTTTGAGACACTGATTCTCCTTCTCCTCCCTCCTCAAATTTGTGTCTTGACCCTTTCATCTCTTGTTAGCTACCTTTCCAGAGCTGCACCATTGATCTGATGTGCTCTGTCATATCATATTACTTAAAACACACATAAGAAAGCACTGGCCTGACTCTGCTCTTTACACAACATACCATCACAGTATCTCCTTTACAGATGACTTAAATATCACAAACATCATTTTCCTGCTGGTGCTTGGTCTTTAAATTTGCTTTTGCCAGGTTTGTTCCCTGCAGGACATTTCTAACTCTTCCTCCTGCCTGTATGTCTTTCTGCTCAGAGACACTATCAAATACCTTCAGTACTCTCTGTTTGTTAGGGGCACTCATATGTAAGCCCTGCAAGAGGCAATCAGTGAAACAGTTCTTTGTCTTTGCTAGAGACCTGGTGCCACAGTCTTCTGTTACTTGCTCTTTGTGAGTCCTGATGAAGGGGACCCAATTTTTTAGTTAATTGCTATTTATTTTATCCCTGTAATACTCTTTTCCCTGATATCTTCAGACGTCTGCTTCCTTCTGCTTTTCATGTGATCCCTAGTAATGAAAAAATTAAAGGATGAGCTTCTTGTGAGCTTATTTCTGATTATTCATATTTGCTGTGCTGGCACAGTGCTGTCTATCACAAGGCAATGGAAAATAAGAACTTGCTAGTGCCACGGAAGTTAGCATGTCTGATCTTAATCCACATATTGTACAGGTCTTGAGTAAGGTGGAGTCAGTTTTAATTGACACTTTTACAATGATGACATTTTCAGACTGAGCTGTCTAGGCTAAATGAAATTCTTTTTTGGTGACATCTTTCTGGTAGTAGCATTTTGGGTGAAATTCTTAAAGCAGCAAAGACGTGGAGAACATGAGAACAGTAGCGTTAGACATCAACAAATGTGATTCAAGAGTCAACTTGCTGCATGAAGTGGGTTATTCCAGATGTATTTTACTGTTTCTTCTTTAAAATAAGGTATATCCTCTGACTTGGGTAGACTCTGACATTTATGTTACATGAACAAGGTTAGGCCATTGGCTACCTATAGGTAGATATCCAATCACTGTGTCTTAAACAGAGATCAAGATGGACTGTGACATAAAACCCACCCTTCAACACAGGCTAGCACTTGTACCATAGAAAACAAAAATTGTGCAGCACAAAACATACTCTCAAAAGGACACAGCATGAAATTTTCACAGTAGTGAAGGCTTCATCTAGGAGAGAAACTGCTCCTTTCTCTATTCTACTGGGAACACTGTATGTCCACTATCAGTAATTGGGTCTGAAATTCAGAAATTAATTTGTTAAAGGATTAGACATTTGCAGAAAGACTGTTTAGAAAGGATGGACTGCTCTAGCCTAGTAAAGGCCGATTTCCCACAAGGACATCTTTGCAAAAGTACTAGAGATAAAAATATCTCCCTCAAGTCCCACGGATAACTTACTGAAATCTGAAATAGCAACATAGTTTGTAGCAAAACTACATCACCTTCCCACTTTTTGTCTAACGAACCCTCTGTTACTTGTCTGTATCTGTCCCTTTGTTCGCTGCCTTTTATCTGCTACTATAGAATTTCACTTCCCTTAAGCTGCTGTTCTTTTCTTAAGTTTGAATTTGGCACTTGGAATGGGCATTTTCTTGGTCTCACTTTCATCTGTTGATTCTTCTGATATGTCTTTCTATCTGCAAGTGGCATTCTCAACGCAACAGCTAACTGTACATAAGAGCTAAGGTCCGAAAGGATAACTCTTCTCCTACTGATTTTCCTTTCCACTCCCCATGCCAAATGGCCCTTCCTGCCCTGGGCAGCGGTACAAGGCCTCAACCTTTAACTTTTGGCAGAGCTCTGTCTCATTTAAAATATAAATTGAGGTGCTGCCTATTTTCCATTAATGAAGTTCTCATCGTGCTTTGTGTGTTGAGTGTATGAATGGAGAGAAACAGGTTAGACCGGGGTGTCAAACTCACAGCCCATGGACCCAATCCGGCCTCTACCTTCTTTTATCCATCCAGGCACCTTGTTTCTCCCTGGTGTCAGCTCTGAGCTCCTTGCCCCTACGCTCCTGCCGGTGCTGGTCACATGTGCAGCGAGTGACGCGCGTTACGCTGCAGGAGAACAGCAGGAGCTGTGAGTTTGACACCCCTGGATATAGACAGTACACAAGCAAGGCATAGGTTACTCTTTTGCCTGCACCTCACTGTGGAATGTCAGGCAATGTTAAGTATGTGTTTTGACTTTGCACACCCGATTTGAAATGGTGAAGGTAACTGGTACCTGAAAGAGGCAACTAAATGTCAGTAGTTTATAGGCTCAATCAGAGCAGATGCAGATCACCAAAAGCCCTGATGTAACATTCAGCCAGACATTCAAATGAATACAAATATCTATGATGCCAGACTGACCCCAACAGCGTTTCAGACCATGAGTTATCCTGTCACAAGTGATAAAGAGAAGGAACAGTATTGTACATATAAAAAGTCATATATATACATGGTAACCCTATATATATAAGTCCATATAGTTATATACACTATTATTATCTTATTCTGGCAAAATATTGCTGGGTATAACACAGAATTCTCTATATTCCTACTATGGAGCCTTCACAATCGTACCTGAATGTTGAAGTAATTCATTAAAGGGGGTGTGTGACTGAGGCAAATACATAAAGTTATGATTTTATTGATGCTGGTGTCAAACATGGGGTATATCTCTGCTCAGTGGAACTGCACCTGGGAAGCAGGTTTTCAGGGAACAGACTGATTTGTGGGATGTCATTGTATACTGCTAGCTTTGTTGAGTCTTGAGTGTTAGTTCCTACGAATACTTGGTATTAATACAAGCAGTTTGAGAGTATAAAAAGGTCAGGCATTCATGTGCTGATGCTATAGGGTACAAGGCATCAGCGTTACGGTACAAAACTCAAAAGGCTGGTGGGAGGTGAACAAGGTAAAAAGTTAAGGTTTTGAAGCCATGAACACTGAAGATGGCCAGCACAGAGTATTGCCTTGTTATTACTAAGAAGGCATCACTTGGACAATCTGACACCGCCTCGCTACCTTAGGCAAGGTTCTCACGAAACCAAAATCCAGTTGTGCTGCCATTACTACCAATGTTTCTGCAACTGAAATGTGAGTTGCCATCACTGCTATCACCAGAAATGAAGAAATTGTGTAGAAATTAAATGGTTACAGTCTTATATCTGCCTAAGATACTGCTTTGGCTAGATGAGCCAGATTAGCTCATGACAGATGAGCTTCATGAACATTTCATTGCCAAGGAACCCTGTCAAAATATTGGTGATTTCTCTGAATCTGTTCAACATCATGGAGATGTCAAATGAAATCTGAAAGGACATTATTTTTCAGGAAGAACAAAAACAATGAAAGCATATGAAGAGAATGAGCTTAGTTTTTTCCTCCTCCCCTACACATTGCTTTGGTTTCATTGAATGCTATCCTTGCAAATACTTTGGCATAAACCCTAAAACCTTTACTCCCATAGATGGTGGTGAATTGAAGAAAGTATTGAATGTCTTAAAAGAACAGATCTCCATGTTTCAGCAATCAGGTTTGCAAACTCAACATATTTTTACCTAGGTGCATGGAGTGTATAATCTCAATACATAACACAATTTAATGAAGATATACACTATTGGCACTGGTTCTGCCATATTTACTTCCCTCCTGGATACAGCAATTGATGCACCAATATCTGGCCACCAAATTTGTAGTTCTTATGCTGAAAGCTGCTCTCAGTCACCAGTCTGAAGTACATTGTCATGTGTATGGATGATAATGCAAAATGGTAACCCACAAAAGTAATGAAATCCTGTTTATTTTCTCGTGGCTTGTTGCTTGAAACGAGATCTTGATTACATTCATTTGAAGTGTAATTCCACGTAGGACGACGCAATACACCAGCTACAAATTTCACTGGATTTGATCCATTTGTCACAGAACCACCCCCTTCAAGGTAAACTGGCAAATGAAACCTTCATTCATACATCTGTTTTTCTCAAGCACCGACAGCCAAGTTATCAAATAGATAAACAGAAAAATTGAACATCCTCTTTGTCCCCCCAAAAAACCTTAGCATCATCTTGGTGGAATTCTTCCCTCTCAATTAGCTTTTATGATGTGACTTGTTTTACAAGGAGAGGAAGAATCTTGCATGATTTTTACCTGCCTTTACTAGAGGAAGATTTATATTACAAATCATGTTTGCACGCATTCTGAGGGGCAAGGTCTGAGACAAGAAATGCTTTCCTTAAGTTTTAAGATTCATAACACCTCTGCCCAAAAGCTGAGCTAAACAATGTTACTGACAGTCAGGAAAAACATTCAAATGATTTTGAATATTTTTTTGCCTTGTTTTGGATGACTGTCTCCTGTCTCTGAAGATTTGCCTTGCAAGTCAATTATTAAAGAATCAGTAACCAACACAGTGAAAGGAGTAGGTAAAAAGCACCATGAACATGTTTTCCCATACCATTCTTCCAGGCTTGCTGCCTCTGGCCTCAAACTGTACAAATGAAAGCTTGTTTGATTTATGTCAAAAACTATATATAAAATATCACACAGGATCCACAGAGAAACAGAGTCACTCTGGGCTTTGGTTTCATTACCCATTGAGGAATAAACTGACTACAGCCTTGGAGTACATGGAACTGATCAAAGCGTTCGCTTCCTCACAAGCAAAGAGAAACCCACTGTAGATTTCCTGATTCATGCTTCAGTGCCAACATACAATGAAAAAAGTTCTAGATGAGCATGTGAATTATTCTAAAACATTGTTCAATCAAATCTGATGGTTATGTGCATTTCTGAAACTCGTCATTTGAAATGTCAAGGCACTGACAGCAATGTGTCCTGAGGTGTGATGTATATTTGCGATAATTATTTGCTTTTTAAAGTTATGTATCTTCTGCATCAAAACAGGTTTTTTCTTAAGTGTGCCTGAAATGTAGAGATGTCAGTGCTGTCTGTGTTATTCAGATCTCGGTTTTACATACCTTATGCCAGGAAAGCACAGAGTCAGGCTGTGACTACGATGCCATTTTTAAAGCACTCTGAGTTATTTTTCATTCTTCTCCTAAAACCATATTCAGTGAGGTTGATGCAGAATGATTGTTAACAGTAATAGTACTCGAAGTGATTTCTACTCTGTACAGTATATACAGCATGATGCATTAAGGAAAATAGCATAGCAATAATTGTTGTTATTCTTACTCCAGTATGATCAAATTTTAAACCCTTGGAATTTATTGGAATTCAGTATTCAGCTCTCTTCTGTGGCTCTTCGAGGCTATTTCTCTGGTCATTTCAAAACTTTCTTGAATGAAACTGAAGGCAGTTGGCTCTGCTGTTGGATAAGTTCTGCTAACGTAGGAGGGCTGTCTCCTGAGTGCTAAAAAGACCATTTCCAAATCTTCAGCATCTTCTTCCTTGACAGCAGAAGTTACTACACAGAATGGTTTGGACGATGCTGAAATGAAATTTTACAGGAGATCCACAGTCTTCCAAGAGGAGACGTGGCAGGGAATGGCAGTGACTTCAGGGGACCAGATAGCAACTTCCCTACCTTTCATTTTTGGAAGGTGACACTCTGTAAATAAGCACCCCACTGATGTTTGCTTTGGTATTCTGAACATAACGCTCTTTCCTATCGAGAAAGAAATTCTGTGAGGAGATTGGATCTTTGACTGTAGACAATCTGGCAGCTATCTTATTCCTGCTATCTCCCAACAGAAATTGTTACAAGAAAATGGCCCAGATGAACAAAATGATGAAGGCGCTTGCAGATATTCTGAGCTCAGCCATGACTGGCAACAAGTACCATAGGAGATGGATCAGGAATCTTAGCTGTAGGGGAGCTCAGAGCTATTCTAGTTCAATCAGATTTCACAATTTGCTCTAATGAAGAGTGCTGGCAGAAGTTCAAAGCTACTCCAGGTCTTGACTCTCCCTCCACATTACTGTAAAAATGACTGTAAAAGTGTTAACTGCAGAGGAGCCAAAAGTTGTTTTGGTTCCAGCCTTTCCCAGCAGAAGTAACTGAGAAAATAGAGTAGGAGTGCTAGTTCTGCTCACAGCTCCCTCAGCATCCTGCAGAACACCAGGGATGTTGCTGGGAACACAGCAAAGTGTGCCCAAACACTGTCCCCCTTGCAGCTCCTGCAGCCTCAGCCACTCCCTGCGAACACCACTGATAGACATGCACTGGCTCCGTAACTCCGAAGTCATCAGCTTCAGCATTAACCTCCAGTGCTGATAACCCGATGGCTGTTTGAGAGCATGATGGTTGTGCTCACCCAGCATTGATTTCTTCAGCCTTTTGTCTGTGTCTGCTTTCTGTCTCGTTTGGAGGTGGTTACTGTTACTACAGGTAGCATGGATCATGTCTCTGTTAAAAAACAGAGCTTCAATTGTCTTACATAACCCCTGGTAACTGCACATCTAATAATAGCAAGCCATTTCCAGGTAGGGAATCTGTCTGTATCCCAAGACTCAGACACCAGCACAGCCACACACACATATTCATATTACTTTTTACACCTCACTTTGGGGAAGGAGTGGGCTTTTAACATGCAATATGACAGTTCTGAGCTGCAGGACCTGGCAACTATTATTTTAAAATGCCACTTTTTCATTCAGTGCCTTGAGAAGCCAGACCAGTACGTGTAATTTGCTTCACAGCCCAAGCAGCAAGAGGGAGGGGAAAGCAAACTCAACAGCACTGCTTGTTTTTAAGAGAGCACTGGATGGCACAGGCCATGGTCATGGTTAGATCCTGACCTGAAAGCTTTACTATTTCTAGATGTTTCTCTTAGAGAAGGCAGGCATTTTGATAAAGCTGGTACATCTCATAGTTCTGACAAACCTTTATTTTTTTCCACCTCTCAGTTCCCCTTCAGAAAAGTAAAGGACATTATGCAACTCCCTCATTACTGCAAGGCTAATAGATAATGCTGCAAATTAATAATGAGGTCTTAAAATTAAACTTCTTTATAAGTGGAAAATATTATTCGTATTGTAACTGATGAGTGGTTCACAGAAAGAATGAGTTTCTGAAGATTACTATGGTGTCATAAAAATTCTAAACTTTCATTGAGTAGGAGGTCAAGGAAGAAATTCTTGCTGGTAACAGCGCGGCTGTTCTGAGAGACGCTGAACCACCTGTCCTCTTGCTGTAGAGAAACATTCTATCAGGTCCATTAACTTTAGTTGAGTCTGGTTAATAACCAACACAAGATTCTTCAAAGAGAGGGAATCACTGAATCATGGAATATCTCAACTTGGAAAATATCCATGAGGATCATCAAGTCCAACTCCATGCTCCCCACAGAACTACCTAATATGACACCATATGATCCAGAGCATCGTCCAGATGCTTCTTGAACTCTGACAGTCTTGGTGCCCTGACTACTTCCCTGGGGAGCCTGTTCAGAAATGGAGTGGTTCTAGACTGTTTCATAAGGTTTTCCAAAGAAATCAGTTCCTTCTGGCCTCTCTTACCATCAGCATACCTGAGCATCTAAACTTGGATTATATGGTATTACCAACACAAGAGCCAGACTTCAGCCATTCCAAAATTCTACATTCTCTCAGTTTAAGAGATGGATTGGAGCCAGGAATTTGGAAAGTCAGCTTTGTCAGATTTGTTCAGCTTTGGGAGTTTAGTCTAGGTTCATCTCTTCACATTGTGGGAATGTAATAAACACTTAGAAACTTAAATGGTGACATAATAAAAAAATGTTACCCTTCAGCTTTTATACCTAAATCTATTATCTTTCTCAGCTCAGATATTCGCTCTTGGAAGTTTGTTTGGAAGTATTTGAAAACCATAAAGCTTAGTGGATCAGATGTCAGACTCTGGTTTTATGGCTATTCCGCTCAAGGTGTACTGTGTAACCAGGTGATATCTTTGGAGGGATCGTTACTTGCCTGTTTCTCAGGATGTATGGACAATAACTGACAAATCTGTGTTGTTATTATGGGATCAAGTATCTTAGGAGTCCCTGGATCCACAAATCATCCATCAGAACCAAACTAAACCCAAAATGTGTTTGAACTCACAAACTGACAGGTCTGGTCAACAATTGCAGACTGTCTTCCATGAATGTCTTTCCACTAAGTTAGTCTGTAATACTCACGTGATCACTCATGTGATCTCAGACAGATTTCTGTGGGTGCAAGAGGGAAAAAACTGGACTGGTACTTTTATTTGTTATCAAATAAAAGCCTACGGTTCAGCAGCAATAAGCCTACTGTGAAAAGTCCAAAGAGCCAAGCAAGTGAAAAAAACCCCAAACAAACAAGAAACCTGCTGAGTTGTAAACTGTAGTTTATCAGTATCATGCAGTCATGATGAGCTGACTGTGTTACTGCCCTAGGGTAAGGAGTTCTTACCTTTTCTGTAGGAAGTCAAATTAATTTGCCTTCACTATCTGGTAATCCCAGTAAGAAATTCAGATATTGGCCACTCTGTGTTACAGTGTACTATTTAGAAAGTTGAAAGACAGAGAGAAATGAATGGAAACCACAGATCATGCATCAGTTGGTGATGCAGACACTCCTTCTAGAAAAAACAGCATTAATATTTTAATTGCTGACTATCACACTATGTCCCAGATTCCTGCTAAGCATTTGAGAACACAACAGATCTTCTGCATTCAGGTTATTTCTATTAGGAATGAAATTCCTGCAGGAAACATTTTCACTGGTGGCCCAGTAAAGAGTTAAACAAAAGTTGGACTCAAGTTCACAAAGCCATCTGAACTGGCTTCAAGTAGGCACGAAACATCTATGCATCTGGAAAATGGAGCTTGCAGTTGACTGTTCTGTACCATCTGCTCTCAAGAACATTTTCTGCTTGGGAGTTGCATAAGCAATGAAAAAAAAAGAACACAAACAACTTCCTGCACCGTGTTTTCGGTCACTTGTAACAACGCATTACAAAGTAAACCAGCTAAATATGCACAACTGTGCCTCACTCCAGATGACAACATGTATTATATAAGAGCAATGCCTGACAGAAAGACTCTCATTTTGAGATATCACGACACAAAGAGCACTCAAGGGGAAATATTCATTTTATGTGACAGTTGAGGGCAAGTGCCACTGAGAGTTTTGCCTCCATCTTGAAAGGCCAACTACAGGTGAGAAGACAGAAAAATCAAAGAGGTTTTTTTTCTCAGGTGGGTAGGAGTTTGTCTCCCCTGGAGCTGTTTGCACCCCCAGATTCACACCGAAGATTGATAGAATTGCTTGTTTCCATGAAAAATCCCTGGGACAAATAGTTTCTGAAGGTTCTTTTTTTTCAGTTTACAAAGTAAAATAGTAAATGACAGAACTTGTTGCGTCTCCTTCTGTAAAGAAGGATTTAACTTGTAGTGAATGTAAGCTTTTTTTTGTTGTTATTTAATGTCACTTTAACACATTTTAATTCAAAATTATTCTTATCCCAAAAGCTTTAAAATATATAATTTGTTTAGACTTGCTTTGTTTGCCTGTTGGGAAGCCATGGCCTGATTTAATTTTATATTGTGGCATAAATAAAACAATATCCACAGGAATTAGAGTAGTTTAACCAGAATAAAAATATCTACCTCTCCAAAAGGGTCCCAAGTCTTTAAAATCATGGATGTATGTACATGCTGGCCTCTTTCCAGTTCCTGCACTAACGGAATTGAATGGAGACGTGTGGGAAAAGCTCAGTACCTGTGCAAACACAGGGAACTGTTGAAGGCAAAGGAAGGCTGCAGCCTAGACTGAAGCAGTGTGTGGAGTTACAGAAAGGTAGTTTATCTCTGCTTTGGTGGATTTTTGATGCTGAAGTCGAGATGAGTTTCCCTGCTAATGAACAGACTCAGTCCACCCCCATTACCACGGGATCACTCAGCAGTGTAGATCTGATCTGGTCTGGGCATGGGCACACGATCACGTTACTATCAAATTAGTGAGAGTTTGTGTTGCTGCAAGAGAACAGAGGATATATAATCTATCCTGAAGTCAGAGTGAGTGGCACAGACAGGTGATATCTGATCCAGCATAAAGCCTGCCATATAAATTTAATCCATTTATTCTGAAAACATTCAAACCACTAGGTTAATTTATCCAAGATCAACACTTCATGTTATATGCGGACAGTGATTTTGATAGGGTATTATGACCCAGATCCACTGCACCATCACACCACGGCTTCAGAAGCTGTTTGCCCCAGGGATTTTGCATGGAAACAAGCAATTCTATCAATCTTCTGGGTAAATCTGGGGGTGCAGACAGCTCCAGGGGAGACAAACTCCTACCCACCCGAGAAGCAGGCTGTCCTTGTAAAGACTATCCATGTAAGAATAAAGGGGTTCGCTTCCAAATCAGTATCTGTTACTTCCCACAGGTCAAAAGGACTTAAATGAATGAATTTTCCTCTCACTTTCAAAATACAATGGCTTTGTTGTTAATACAGGGATTTCCTAGATAATGGACCCTGCAGTCCAGAATCTACAGAACTAGATTATTCTCAGGAGATGAGTCCATCTCCAAGAAAATATCTCAGCCTCTGGCAACAAAGTCTCAGGTTAATGAAAACTTTTGCTATTTCAGGTGAATTAAGCAGGGGCACAGTTCACACAGGTCACCTCTGCATGGGAAGGAACAGCAATATGTTTTCTGTAGCTGCAATTCATTAACAGCAAACCTGGTTCACATCCTCTTTGCTACAGTACCCTTCCTCCTCCTCCCTTTGCTTGCCTAGCCCTGTTCCTAACAGCTTTACAGCTCCAGCCATCAGAAGGACACTGTATGATATTCTGTTCATAACTACAGTGGCAAGCCTCCTCTGCTTTGGTTTGTTTTTTTTTTTTTGTGGAAGTTACATCCTCATAAATGAGAGAAGAATTTGGCCCTCTGTCTTTTCCAAAGGAAGACTAACGATCAAATAATTTTCTCACATCTCTGTTTGCACTTTCACAGTCTGGTTACATTGATTTGTGTCTCGTAAGTAGACATTTCCTTTGTTGGTTACAAATCAATGTTATAGACCTAGCCTGCCTGCACATTTTCCCTTTCCCTCTTACTGTGAGAAAAACAAAGCACAGCTTCAATTCTTCTTGCTTTATAAATGTGAACTTCCTTGATGAAGCATAAGAGAGAAAAGCAGATAAAATTCCAGCTCTCCCCCCCAAAAAACAGGAAATGTCTGTGCTTAAATTTCTAATTACCAAGATGCTTTATGGTATGATAAACACCTTTATCATTCCAATCCTGCCATGGCTTTGTTAACCTTGTTATAATCCCCTCCTTCAGATATCTCAAGATTTCCCATAGCAGCCCACTGTGATATCAGAGACAGCTATGACTTCACGGCATGAGTAAGGAAAGAAGAGGCACAGGTTTTAGTCTGCAGCAGGACTGAGCTGCCACAAAAATCTCCTGGAAAGGATGGAGAAGAAAAGGGTTTGTAATTGGTGCCTGAGAGGCAATGAGCTTTTTCACTGGAGTATGAAAATACAACAGTGAAGATAGCTGGGTATTTTACTACAAATGGATACACTTGATAATAGAAAAGGAGTAGTAAGAAACGGAGCCATCAATCAGAATATACCCAGTGAAAGGAGGTACAGGTACAGTTTGATTTGCCTTTATTAAAGAGGAAAAAAAAGTTAAAAAAAAGAGTAAAATCAGCCTCAACTCAATCTCATCAATTTTAATACATGAAGAAGTTTATCAAGCGACAGTTCCACCAATTTGATGGAAACCTCGTGGCTGCCAAAATAAAAACAGAAATAGATTAGAGCTGGCATCAATAAAAATAATAATAATAAGGTTTAAAGGATGTGAGATCAAAAAGGAAAAGAGAAATTTTACAAATATGAAACAAGGCTTGCTACACTTGCTGTCACCACCATCAAAGAGCATCTTCAGAAGCCAAAAGGGAATTTATTTTAAACAACAACACTAGGAATCAGGAAATGTGGGTCCTACTTGTACCTCTTCTGGGGAATCTTTGGCCTTGAGAAAGATATTTCAGTCCTTTATGCATAAGCTTCCCTGTAAGGCCAGTCGAGACAGTAACAGATCCACTTCACAGGCATTTTATAAAGCTTAATTAATGAATGTTAAGAAAACAACTTGAGGTCGTTACGTAGAAACTATTATACGGAAGAAAATACAAAAAGGGATTTGAAGATTTGGGAAACACCTGAAAAAGAGATTCCACAACTTGACTATCTCCCAGAAATCACAAGAAAAGAACAAACCCCTTTCTTTTTTTATTGATCTTATTTGCAAAGGAAGTTTAGAGCGTCTCAGCCAAATGGGCAAAGAAGTTGCCCCTGCAAATAGTTGAAGAATTGGTGGGTGGTAATGGAGAGCCCTGGCTTCGCTGTGTGTTTGCTCAGCCTCACTCGCTGCTGGGCTGCAACACTGCAAGACTGTATGCACGTGCCCATTCCCAGTGAGGTGATGCCACTGGAGGGAAGAGAGGTTGTTACCATTACTTGGATGGCTGGCTACTTGCACGGCCTCTTCCCAGCAGCATTTCAGGGAAGGTGCCGCAACGGTTGCTGTAGACTTTGGGCACCAAACGTGTAGTCGCTCTGTTCCACCAGTCCACAACCCCAGGCATCGGCCTGCTTTACTTCACTTTGAAATGGACTTGGTTTTCTACAACTTTGGAATATCGTGATAGTAGATATGGTGGAACAGCCCTTGACAGATTAATTCTGTAAACTAGGTTAGGAAGAAAGAAAAAGATACAAAATGAGAATACAAAAATTAAGAGAACTATAAAAGGGAAGGGATGGGAAAGGAAAGGGAAGGGAAGGGGAAGGGGAAGGGGAAGGGGAAGGGGAAGGGGAAGGGGAAGGGGAAGGGGAAGGGAAAGGGAAAGGGAAAGGGAAAGGGAAAGGGAAAGGGAAAGGGAAAGGGAAAGGGAAAGGGAAAGGGAAAGGGAAAGGGAAAGGGAAAGGGAAAGGGAAAGGGAAAGGGAAAGGGAAAGGGAAAGGGAAAGCCTGGTATCTTTCTATGATGGGATGACCACATCAGTGGACATGGGAAAAGCAATATCTGGGACTGGTGGAACTTTGGGAAAGGTCCAGAGGAGGCCATGAAGTTGATCAGAGGGCTGGAGCACCTCTGCTATGAGGACAGGCTGAGAGAGTTGAGGGTGTTCAGCCTGGAGAAGAGAAGGTTCCGGGGAGACATTATAGTGGCCTTCCAGTACCTGAAGGGGCTCCAGGAAAGCTGGGGAGGGACTTTTTACCAGGGCAAGTAGTGATAGCACAAGGGGGAATGGCTTTAAATTGGAAGGGGGAAGATTTAGATTAGACATCAGGAAGAAATTCTTCACCATGAGGGTGGTGAGACACTGGCACAGGTTGCCCAGGGAAGCTGTGGATGCCCCCTCCCTGGAAGTGTTCAAGGCCAGGTTGGATGGGGCCTTGAACAGCCTGGTTTACTGGGAGGTGTCCCTGCCCATGGCAGGGGGGGTTGGAACTGGATGATCTTTAAGGTCCCTTCCAACCCAACCCATTCTATGATTCCATGAAAATTATTCTGATTTGATAAAACTTTTCCAAACCATTTTACTTAGATAGAAATGATAAACAGAAGATACCGAGCTGCATTGGGTCAGACATGCAGAATTGAATCTGTTCATCGATGTTGCTTTGGTAGCATCCATCATTGTCACAACTCTTGTCTCTAGTAAGACTCAGTCCTAAAGAAAATTCCAGAGATAGAACTGCCCAAATGTGGATTTAGCTTACTGACTAAGAGTATAATCTAGCAAAGAAATCAAGCAGTGATATGTTACTGATTCAGAAGGACTACAACAACTCCATGTACATTTCAATGTAAATATATTTATAGCTTCCTGTTTACAGCATATGGTGCCTTCCATGGTATTCTGTTTATTTTTCTTATCTTGCACTATCAAAGTTAGCAGACAGTGGCAAGGTATGCATCTTTTTCTTATCTTATCCTGAACAGGCTTCACTAACAAGGACATAAATTCTGTCTTTTCAATACCAAGCTGCAATTAGCACAGAGGCCATGACATTGCAGTTAGCACAAAGGTCACTGTAGCAAAGCTACCCAGGGGTTTCCACACTAAGCATGAACCCAAAGCACTCTGCACCTATGGAAATGTATAAGTTTCTTTTTATGTGTCCATATATGCATGCCAGGAGGAAATATTTAAGCAACAAAAAACGTGATAACATGAGAATGAGAAAAACAATGATCATAAGCGTAACAGTGATCAAAATATTTAATTGCCAGATGGCCAAAACAGGTTTACCTGGTGGTGAACACCGTGGAGAGAAACAAAGTCTCGTCTTTTACATTTCATACATTTTAAGAAGCTGCTCGGATTATTTGTTTACTTTAACCTGAGATCAGTTCTGCTGACAGTAAGTGCTAGAGAAAAATCTGTACTGAAATACAAACACCTTCAAGGATTCCAAGGTATCTCAACATGGTGTTTCTTGTAGGTTCTCTTTATATAGTTATATGAATAAACACCAACAGGTGAAACATCTGCGTTCACGTGACCCAAAGACCGGGGAGAAGTGCTCAGACTGAGTGTTTTGCTGCAGGTTCATCTTACTTCGAAACCTGGTCTCATGCAGAGCCCTTACAGGACAGTATGATTCACTCACCCTAATATTTTCAAAGAAGCCTTGGATGGACTTAGCTGAAAGTGAGTGCCAGTATTTGCTGCTCATTAGAGTAAGCAGCCTCAAAATCTCAGCCCACAGGATTGGCTCCAAAAGCAGGTGGAGCCAAACTGTTAACTGCAGTATTTGAAACACATGTACCATGAGAACTACAGTGAGTTCTGTGACAACTCTTTAGGAAAAAGAGGGAGAAAACGGGCTGAAGGAGCCTGAAAGGAAAAAGAATTCATTCACATCAATGGAAAAGGCTTGGAGGCTGCTAAAGAGGCTCTTTTAGGAGGCACACGCGATGGCCACAGCCTAGACTGAACATACACAGAGAGAAAATTCAATTCAAATCAGCACCCTTAAAAGCTGTGATCACATCACATAACAGTGAGATACAGCAGTAGTCTCTCTGTCTCTGCTCTGAGGTGAAATCACCTGGAATGTGACATTTGTTTCTGGGCATCTCCTCATCAGAGGAGAGAGTTCAGAGAAGAGCCACATAAAAGACCAGGGTGGTCTAGGAAAAGAGAGGAAGAGCTACATCTGCATCTGCATAGTCTAGTTACAGGCCAATGAGTAGCAGCCAAAGGGAAAAAGGCATGAAAGTAAGCTGCATATAATTGAAAGTTGAAAAAAAATCAAAGAATCATAGAATTGCTCGGTTGGAAAAGACCTTTGAGATCATCAAGTCCAACTGTACCTGTCCACCACTAAACCATATCCCTGAGCACCTCTTCTATCCAACTTCTAAATACCTTCAGGGATGGTGACTCAACCACCTCCCCTGGCAGCTGTTCCAGTGCCTGGTATCTGTTTTGGTGAAGAAATTTTTCCTGATGTCTAGTCTGAACCTCCCCTGGTGCAACCTGACACCATCTCCTCTCATCCTATCACCTGTCACTTGGGAGAAGAGACCAACACCCACCTTGCCACAACCTCCTTCCAGGTAGTTGTAGACAGTGATGAGGTCTTCCCTCAGCCTCCTTTTCTCTAGGCTAAACAGCCCCCATTTCCTCAGCTGCTCCTCGTGGGACTTGTTCTCCAGACCCTTCACCAGCTTCATTGCCCTTCTCTGGACACGCTCCAGCACCTCAATGTCCTTCTTGTAGTGAGGGGCCCAAAACTGAACACAGCATTCAAGGTGCTGTCTTGTCAATGCTGAGTACAGGGGCAAGTTGGGAAGGGGAAAGAAGACAGTGTAGCTGTCCTGGTAATTTTTCTTCCTAGTAGATAGTATACTGCTGGTTTTTGGATTTAGTATGAGAATAAAGTTGATAATACATAGATATTTTAGTTGTTGCTGAGCAATGCATACCCTAAGACAAGGACTTTTCAGCTTTTCACACTGCCCTGCCTGGCAGATGGCTGAAGGGGCACAAGAAGCTGGGAGGAGATACAGTCAGGATAGCTGACCCCAACTGGCCAAAGGGATATTCCATACCACATGACATCATACTAAATAAAACTGAGGGAAGTTGTTTGGGGCTGGGGATGGCTGCTGCTCAGGGATGGGATGGGCATCAGTCATTGAGTGGTGAGCAATTGCATTGTGCTTGGTTTGTATATTCTTTTTCTTTATTATTATTATTATTCTCTTCATTTTCTGTCCTATTAAACTGTCTTTATCTCAGTCCACAAATTTTACCTTTTAATTTTCCAGTCCTCTTCCCCATCCCACTGGCAGGGGTTGAGCAGACAGCTGTGTGGTATTTAGCTGCCTGCTAGGTTAAACCACAACACTAGCTAATAACAAAAAGATGTATGGATGAAATCAAGACCAGTAACATGGAGTTGAAATTCCAGGGAGCAAATAGCATAAGCCTGAAGAGTAGTCACCTTAGGGAAGGAACTGAAGTTTGATTGTGTATTTAAAACTGCCCTAGACAAAACACTAGACATGTGACACACACACTATCCTTCATTGGCCCCGGGAAGATGGGCTGAGCAGGTCTTGATTGTTTTTCCAGTTTGATGACTCCAAGGTACACTGTGTTTTTCTGACATAAAAATGATCCATAAAAATATGGAAACCCATGAAACACACTTTGGCAGGTTAGATGATGATTAACCAGAAGGAGACTAAATTCATGTTCATTGGATATTGCTGTTAATTAGATAGAGTTGTATATGAAGAAAGGAGTAAACCAGGAAGAGGCAAAACATAGTGGGTTGAGGAAATGTTTTTTTTAGGATCAGAAGTACCACGAGGAACAGCCACATGGCAGAGTGCATAATCCATTGCATAAAAAGAGAGCAGCAACTATGGATGAGGCCACGAGATGTGACAATGGAGTCAGGGAAATTACTTCAAAGGATATGTGACCTCCTGAACCATGAGTTCTCCAGATAGACTACGGAAAGTTTAAATGCTTTCATCACAAATCCAGAAACCTGACTGTGCAAAAAGGGAGCTACTCTCTCTCTATAAAGCATCCTAAGAAAGTAATGACAGGCAGAGTGAGCCTTACAATCTTCCACACTATTGAACAGTGGATACAAGCCTAAAAATAAAAACAACACTCCCCTCACTTGAGTATTAAAACACTGCAAAAAGTTGCACTCCCAGACCAAAATATCACAGAGCCATGCGGTGGGTGGCAGTGGAGGGAGCGCAGGCGTCTGGACATGATGAGATGAAATGCTACTGTCACTTCCCATGCATTAACCCCCCAGCAGCAATGAGTGCAGACAGGAAAACCACCAGCTAAACCCGAGACATAAAAGTTATTACATAAAGCAAACCAGATCCTGACTGATTTCAGCCTGCACTGGAAATAATCCTTAGCTTTTTATACTGAAAAGTAAAGAGCTTATGGATGAGAGACAAGGGGAAGAGGAATAAACTTGTTTTTATGGATGGTTTTCAGCAAGAAGGACAAACTCTGTCTTTACATCAGTGGTGTTATCAAACAGAAAAAATAGGTTAGTGGTATATTCATTTGAGTGATGTCTGTTATTCTTTTTATATTTTTGGAACCAAGGCCAAAAAGACAACCTCCTTTGGATCAGAGACACAAACTGATTTAACTCCCCTTTGCTACTTCAGATTTGGTGCTGCCATGTAACCCTGACAATGTAGTACCTTCCTGGCACTGCTAAGCTCAGCCTGATGTCTTATGAATACAGATCTGCTGACTGTGTGATCCTTCCATGATGTGAAAGAAAAACTTCTCAGAAAGCTTCTGATGACATTACTCATCTGTGCTTCTGAGTTATTCTTCTGCTAACCTTTCTTATTGGTCAAGTAGGACATCCAGAATACTCTTTCCCTTTGCTCTACCTTCAGGAGCACAACTTCAAATTCAGCATTAAAATACATATTTGGAGAAGTGGAGCTGTTTGTACCGGCAGCTTCTGTATCCTAAAAATCCCATGTATGTCACAGAGGACCTTCCAAGCAGCTGCTGGGCAAAACACTGGCTAGGATCATGTTTAAATATGAGAAGGAAATACAATGCTGCTCACTCCCCCAAGTGCAAGCTAATTTTAAAGTTAGTACTCTAAGTCCTTATAGATAGGATATTTTAATTACCTTCAGCATTTCCAAACCAGCGCTTCTAACCCTAGGGGTACTGCTGATGCGACTGACAACTGATACCTTTTCTAAACACCAAACAGAGCACTGTAGCCACTAATGACTTAAAACTGCCTAAAATGGTGTGATTTGACAATACTTATGCAGCTCTTTTTAAGCATAAAGGGATTTTTTAAATTTGTTAAGATATATAAAATGAACCTACCTAAAAGTTTGGCTTGCCTATGTAAATCGATGTTTAAAATCACATGCAAAGTCTGACTTTGCCTCATACCAACATTAAAAAAGGTCTCCCAGCTCCCAGAAACAAGCTTGTCCCTCCTTTCCTCAGTTTATACAGCCTTCCCTTTGGCTTACTCTTCAAGTCTCCCTTTTTCCCCAAAGCCTGAGAAAATAGGGCTCACTACCAAAATATAGTAACCTTTGACTTCCTCCGTGGAATGGTACATGAATGAGGCAACCTGTGAGACAAGGCACGCGAGAGAATCGATGGCTGAGTTGATCAAGCTAACAGAAGAGAAGGAGGCCAAACCCCATAAAGCCCCTCAAAGGTCACAAAGTAAATCCTAGTTTATCCCTGAGAACCACCTGGAAGTTGGTGTCATCCAGAGAGTACTAATATATGAAATTCCATGGCAGAAAAAATACTATACGAGCAAGAACTCAGTCTGTGTATGAGCTGAAGTTTTTAAACCGTCCCCATAGATAATCATAGTCAGAGCCACAATGAGAAAAATCTTGTTACAATCCCCCAACAAATATTAATGTAAACAATCCATTCCTCTATATTCAGAAGGAATCTACAACTCTGACAAGTCTTCTAAAACTTCTGAGACCAGAGCAACAAAGCCAGTCAAATGCAAGTAGGCCTTAATTTCCAAATACAGGTATCAACATCCAAAGGGTGCATCAGGGTTTTTTTTTCTAGCTTATAAAGTGCTAAGTACTAGAACACCTATTCTCTAATTTATGTGTGATTAAGCTCCTGCTAAATTAAGAGATGCTGGTGGATCCAAATGGGAGGGTAGGACATTTCAAGAAACTCTTCAGCCATTATCAGGCCTGGCTGGATATGATACATAAAGATGCCTTTTCAGGCAGAAGTGATGAGCGTGGCTCCACCCAGCACAAACTGTGGCCTTGCTAGAATCCCTTTAGTAGAGATCTGTGCGTCCTCCCCTGTGTATCTGACCTTCTGTACAGTGTCAGCATAGGTGCACCTACTGCTGGTGCAACAGATGTTAAAGCAGGAAAACCTGACTATGGGAGTGGAGGGATTAATGGGGCATTAACATTAAGAAGCAACTTGTGGCCATTTAAAGGAAGTTATCCAAAACACGAGCTTGCCGTGTGAGCCACTAGAACTTAATTATAAAACATTTGGGGCCATAGCTTGCCCCGGGATATGCATGAAGTCATCCTGATGATGCTAATGGAAATCCATGTGCTATATATTAAAAAAGCAACTGGTTCTAAAAAGAGCTGTTTTAAGGCAGAACATAACAGGTTAGTTGTTACTGAACAGTCTTTTTACTATTTACGTTTACAAAAATAAATCATGTCACAGATGCCCAGACTCATCAGTTGAACTCCGATTTACACTCTTCACTAACATTCCCACAAAACCAGTTAAAGAAAAACTTGGTTTTAAAGCCTAGCACCTTGAATTAATGTTCTGTTAAGTCTGGCAGATTTTGTCCATGGTTCTTTGTTGACCCTTGCTGTAATTCTCCTTTTGACACACTTCTGAAGCACCTTTTCCCATTTCATGGCCCCGAGATGTGTTTTAACTGAGCAGAGTGTATTTTCACCTCCTCTTCACCTCCCAGAGCAGTATTTCAGGGCCCATCATGAGATGTGCCATTAAACCTAAAGCATGCACATGGCTCCTCTTGCATTGCAGCTAACTGTTCTGTTAGACTTTAAATCTGCTGGGCAGCAGCAGGTAAACACAGCTTTTGTTTTAGCAGCTCAGTTATAGCTAAGTGAGCATCTGCCCTGGCTGTACACAATAAACCTTCAATTTCAGAGAAGCATAATTGTCATTGCATTTTATTGTCCTTTGAAACTTGAAGCAAGAGGCTTGAGCCCAAGGGTCCATTGCAGTCTTCAGGACATTAAAAAAAAGCCATGTCCTTCACTGCTTACTCTCACATGCAATTATTGATTTCCATGTAAAATGTAAGGGAAATATCTTGCTACCTAAGGCCTCAAATGATCCACTTGGCACGAGATTCATATCTCATGCAGGTGAAATTCAGTATTGCTACAGGGTTATGGTACTTGCTATATACAATACACTGAGCAAAACTCTGCTGCCACTTAAAAGACTTTACTATTCCTGTTGAGAAGTAAGGGGGCTCTAGAGGTGTGTCTGATCAGACTCTACTTTTTAGCTCTAATGAACTTTTCTGCAAAGTGAGAGCTGAGCTGTCTCTATTTGCCCTTTCTCTTGTAAGAATTTCACTTGTGGAAGTTATGGGCCCGTTCACTCACATCCAGCCCCTCAATTCCCCCCCGAAAAGGCTTTTATATCACCATTTCTTCATGGAATGCATTAGTACTTCCAGTTTATTTCCCCATGAATGCCAGAGATGCAAGTTTGAAAGCAAATCTGTAGTGAAATTCAAGACACAAATCAGCACGCATGCGTTCAGAACAGAGTTTCCATGGCGTGAAGACTGCAAAGTAAACAGCAACGGATCCAAAATATTAGAAGGGGCAATTTGAGGCAACTACATCCATGTAAAGTTATGTATAGCATGTAGGGAAGACACAAATTCCCAGCTTCTTGGTCACACTGACATTGCACAGTATATGCATTAGTATTTCATGAAGAGTTTGGCGTCCATGCCGACTTTGATTTGTGTGGCTGAAATTGTGTAGCTCATGCTAATGTTACTGTAGGCTGCTACGAATATAGAGAAGAATTTTGAAGACCACCTCAGTGTTTTACACTCACAACTCTCATTTTATTTCGATGTCAATTTTGTGTTTAATCTCTTTTGAGGGTTTCAGTGTTCCTATCCACCTCAGTCTCATGAAAGGATGCAGTGTAAATTATCCCTTCCTATTCCATTACATTCCACCCTTTTCCACACTCTTCTTTCCGCCTGTCCTTTTATCTACCTTTTTTTTGGTCTCTCTTTTCTCATTTCTAGTAATTTCCTTAGCCTGTCACTTGTTTTCTGTTTTCAGATATATATTTTGTAATACCCTCTAATATACATTTTTTTTCTGCTGTTCCTACTTACCTCTTCTGGCACTGTCAGCATCCCATGTCACCACAGTACCTGGGATGTAATTTGTCTGTTGAACTTTACCTTGCATTTATTATGATAAACTCTCTCCATTTTACATCCTCACCTTTCGTTAACTCTTATTTCCTCTCCTCTTCAATTCCTACGACTCCAGAGAAGGCAGGAGGGGGAATGAAGTGCACGTGGAGGCAGCGTTGGCTGTCACAGACTGATTGACAATAAGCACAGTGCCTGTAAGTGCCAAGACACCGCAGTCTGTGGAGTGCAGTGAGACCTTGGTGCTTGGTACACCCTCCTTGAGTGAACAGACATTTTGAGTGTGACTGACGATCACTATTAGCCCAGTGACTCCCTGCATTCTCCTCACTTCCTTCTCCCAAGCTGTCAGACTGGCAAGGCTCAGGAGAAATCACAGGTTTCCTAATTGCATTTTGTGCCTGCATGGAGTGAAAACTTAAATGCAGTCTGGTCAGATCTTTACGGATGATAGAGAATGTTTAGCTCCATTCTGCACTAGTGTGGGCTCTTTGATTTGTGCCTGGCAGCTTCCTTGTTCCTGAGGACAGAAAGATAAACTGTGGTTTTGTACCGATGGGGAAGATGACAAAGGGAAGGGACAGAAAAGGATATTTATTACATTTATCAGTGCAAACGTGTTCTTAAATGATCCCTTCAATTTCAGGTACTGAGTCCCCTCCATGGGAACATCTATCCTGGATGGCTGTGTCTTGGATTTATAGAAAAAGCTTGTTTCTTCATCTACACAGTTAGATTGGAGCCCTTTAGTGGTGCTGATCAGTCTGTTCAGACTCTTCTGACTGCTCTTTGCTCAGAAGCAAGGCATCGTGCACTGTTTTCAATAGCTATTTAAGTCGCAAGTAGGCTTTGTCAGACAGGTAATCCAGAGAGAACACACAGTAGCAGCTGGTCTGGACTGTGAATCCAACTCAAAAGTGCTTAAGATTTCCTTTGACTGCACAGGACAGACTTGTTTTTTAACACATTTTCTAGTCAAACCAAACATAAAAGTCGACTCAATCAAGATGGCTCAGCAATGCTTGGGCTTCTCAGTGCCTTTAATCATCTGAGAGAAAGCAGGAGCCGTGGCCAGTCCTTCCCCCAGGTTATGGGTGGCTCTGTGGGCAGCCTTAGTTTACACAGCTCAGTGGCTCACAGCTACGGAAATAACAAAAAGTTGCTTTCTTCTTTTTTATCGCGAAGTCTCACGGGAAGCTGATTTTGCATACAGTGACTCAGAAAGCTGCCTGCCAAGCTGCACGTACTGTATGTCTGTCTGGAACAAGTCAGAGTAATTTGTCCTCTTGTTTACAGCAGCCTATTTATAATGGCACAGAGATGACCCAAGGATACACCGAGTCTCCCCTCCAAACACCCAGAAAGGGGCTCTTCATATTCATCATGAAGCCACAAACACTATAGCTCCCTCAACTCCTCCTTCCAGTGAAGATGATCTCCAAGGGCAACAGAGATCAGAGTGGGTTAGAGCAGGTTTTGATGAAATACATCAGCAAGAACATTTGTTGTGTCAGGATCACAGCAAGAATCCACCTGCCCCAGGATGATACGAGGCACAAAACATGCAGGACAAGAGTTCTTGAATACCTGAGGATTATGGTACCCACTGTTACCATTATCCCCAGAAAGAAGTTGTTTGCAAAGGGGACGCAGACAGGTGATCTGCATCTTTTAGGATTTCTTTAAAAGGCTTTCAATGCTCAAACCTGCTAGAAAAAAACCTGTAAAGCCACAACCTTTCTCTGTCAGACAATTTAATCTCTTAATAATACCTGTTTCAGAAAGCACAGACTGTCATGTATGTAGAAGTGCCAGGCGTGTAATAAATCATACGTGTGTATTCTAAATTAACTTTTCACAGGAGTCATTTTAAGTGTCCTGCTTTAGCATCTCCTGCTGGCTAACCTTTCCCCTCAAGAATTAGATTAACAATTCCCCAACCTGTGCACCTTCAAACAACTGCTTCTTCCCAGACAAGGGAACAGTTTTTTCCTCTCTGTTACAGATCGAATATTCCTCCTTAGAACCACAGAAGTTCCAGAATTTATGTAAAATTTTGTCTCTACATTTACGTGTAATTTTTATTTTGCTTTAGAAGAAGGACAACGTCACTGCTAGGGAAAAGAGAGCAGGTTTCTAAATCAGACATGTCATCCTCTTTTTCAACCCTGTTACAAGACTGAAATTAGTGACTATATGAATAAATTTCCCATATTTCATATATAAATATATAAATATATATGTCTGCACAGACACACGCACACCAAACTCCAACAATGGTACACATATTCAAATTTGCATATGTGTAAACAATTATTCAGTCTTATTTATATATATTTAATTATCAGGCATGTGATATCTGAACTATCTGGCTGAAGGCGAAGGGATAAGATCAATTACCACTGTACTTACAGAAAAGAGACCCATTATGTCTAAAGCTTACTGAAAATATTCTTCTGTATCATTAAAGAACGCAAACCCATCTTCCTACATCCTCCTTTATTTGGAGGCTGAGCAGCACCACTTGGAAATGAAGATTACAAATGTCCAAAGCTCATGTCGCTATTTCTTTGTTTCCCTTTTAAGATCTTAACAATAGCATGGATTTTTTTTCTTTCCTCAAATGTAGATTATCTGACCATGAACCACAGTGGTCCAAAAGTTCACGAATTGCAATTTTGATTCCTGAGGCAATGACAAGGTGTGATTTTTGCAATTCATGATGTAAAGAAATAAGAGAATTCCGTACCTAAGAAAGATTTCCGCTTTCAAAGATGATACGTAAAACAGGGTTAGAGGCAGCTTGCAAGGTCCTAAGGGATTAGCAATGCCATATATAAAAACACTATCTACAGAAAAGCCATATGTGTGATTTTCAAATTATTCTAAAATACATTTACAGCTACTCCCTAACTCTAGGGTTGGTCACAAAGGATTGGTAGAAGTGACTGAACAACTGATCCAGAACGGGAAATTGTATCCCCTTTTTAGTTTTGGTATGCAGGTCTTAATTATTTCAAGTAATATTGTTGTTCAGTTGCATGAACTGAGCAGCCTGGATAAATGGTATATATCCCTTTGGCAATATATTAAGGTTTATATATATTTTTTTTACCACTCATTATTTATACCATCTAAGTCATGTGCTTTCTGGTTCTAACTCAACGACAAACTTCTTAAGCAGGAGGATATATTCCAAATGATGCATTAGTACTCATAGCCATGAAAGTATTCACCTGAACATTTCTGTAATATTCAATAGAAGAGAAATATGGCAGAATAAAACAGAATCTGGTAAAATATCACAGATGCATTTTGTGGTGTTTTGCCAGAACTAAGATTAAAGGCTCAAAATACAAATAGATGAAATAAAGAACTCTAAGATTTTTGTAAATGGTTTTACTTTACAAAGAATTGCATGTTATGAATTAGAGTGATAAAGATTGGTATCAAGGCTTTACGACCTTCATAAGGGAAGATTTAAGTTATTAACTTATCATAGACATTTCTGCTTTCCAGGAAAGTGATCCTCCCAAACTTTAAAGAGGTTATACCAGGTGTCAAACATACCATAGCCACATCACAGCAGTGAGATCAGAAACCTTATTAATAACTCCTTTCAGCCTGCAGCTGCATTTTGTTATTTCCTGGTCCTTGAGACTTCTCCATCCAGAAGTAGTGGGAGAGAAGTGGAGGTAACAAATC
Organism: Dromococcyx pavoninus; assembly: GCA_033558185.1. Taxonomy (NCBI): domain Eukaryota; kingdom Metazoa; phylum Chordata; class Aves; order Cuculiformes; family Neomorphidae; genus Dromococcyx; species Dromococcyx pavoninus. The sequence goes on along the minus strand of JAUMJL010000432.1, from coordinate 303,289 downwards.
TGACTATTGGTTGAGAGCAACATATAGCTCTCTCTTCCCAGAGAAAAGATTTCTAGAGTAGTACATGATGGTGGTGGCAGCAGGGAAGAGCATCTTTCAGTGCAGGGAGTTTAAACAACTATTCCTTGGCCTTACAAGAAGAACCCTTGAGGTTCAGTTGTGCTGTAGTCCCTCAGCATCTAAAGAACAGAACTGGCAAACAGCTGCTTTCCTCCAAAAAACTGTACCACGACACAAGAAAGTGGTTCTGAAGGGGAATGCGGCGTGCAGAGAGGGTGTGGGAGGGGTGGGCAGCGTGGCTGTGCCCAGGACCATGGACAGAGCCATCAGGAAAGGGTTTCCGCTCGGAGGAATGCCACCAGAGCCATCATAAACTGGAACTTGTTCCTTCTCAGTTGTATAGAGCAATCAGGCTGTTTTCTTGCACCCACTAACATGTTGTCTAGCATTCTCGACTGTGGCTCTCTCAGCCACTGCAGCTTGGAGGGAAAATAATGGAGAAAAACACAGATGAACTCCAAGCTGCCAACAATAATCTCTTCTGATTATGAGAGATGCTGAGATTATAACCACTGACATCAACAGAATTTTACACATACCTCAATATCAGATTCCAGTTCTCAGTTGGGTGATTAATAGATTCTGATACGAGTCACAAAACTAACTCCTTTGCACAGTCCTTTGAAAATTATACTTATTATACTTATGTCTCATATACTTGAGACTGGGAGGAGAGCTGGACCTCACCACACATCTTATTGTCATCCTTTTATGAGGGAAGAGCATTTTGTGCAACCAAATTTGCACTCCACTGCTCTCAAATTAGACCTCCACAGATCTGCATTCCCAACATTTCTTTCTTTTCTAGATACTTACATGAATCATACAGCTGTACCATCAGTTTAGTGCAAGACCTTCAATAAAGTCCTTGCAGATTTACTGAAGGGCTACCATTCCTATTTTACACAGTTAGAAACTAAAGCTTGGAGATGTTGCTACCTGTTTAAGAGCCACAGAAGAAAATAACCAGAAATCGGAATATCAGACTTTAGAATTCCAAATCAGTGATTTAACCATTGGAATAATTGTGCTGTCCACTTCAGGATTTAAGATCTTCAAGGCCTTTTTTCTCCCGCTATCCCACGTAACTTTGTCATTCATTTCTCATTAGGTTTTGTCCTGTGCTTTTACTCACAAAATATTTTGGTTTGAATTCTTTTTCTGCTTATAGCCACTTCCATTATTCCTGTTTCCCCCCCAACTTTTCCCATTTCTCTTACCCTCCTCCTTTTCTTGCTTTCTCAGTTCTTAGTTTCCACCAAGTTCTCAAGCACAACCATCTCCCTCCTTCTAGGTCCTTTTAATGTTTGCTTTCATTTCCCTCTTGTTCTCCTCTAATACCCTTTGCTGCAATTCTCAGAAGCACTGATAATCCTCAGAGACGTAATTTTTTGGAAGCTTAGGTGCTCTTCTAAAGGAAAAGAACCCAAGCATACTGACCTCTCAACTTCTGGAAGTCCTAATTGAAGAGGGTGAAGAAATTATATGTTTCAGGTAATATTCCCTTTGTATCCTGTAACGAAACTATATTTTGGGGGTGGAATTCATGATACACAGCACATGTCTTTGGAACTCAGCTACCTGAAACTGCTTTTTCTTTTGTGTCCACTTGTTGCAACTGAGAGAAATTTCAAGATTCAGGAAAATCCTACGCAAGAATTTTAATCTTTTGGCCCTACCTTCTCCCTTTATTTCATTGAATTGCTTAACATGCCATACATTATGCAAAACTTGAGTCTAGTTTCTCTGTGGGCAGCATATGCTATAATTTGTTATCACAACATTTTCTGGGGATGTAAAGGAGAGATGCACACTTCTTACTGCATTGTGTATTTCTGATTTCCATTCTGGATGCTCAGGCAGCACTGGATATTTATTGAGCCTTTCATAAACCTGAATTCCTTGCCTACATCACGATTCACTTCCACAGATCAGTTAGGAGCGTGGCTGTTCCCCAGTCCTGTATTTCCTCTCCTGTTTCTCTGTCAGCATGTTCCACTGCTCCATACAGTCTTCAAGAGGTCCCAAGATGGTGTGTTTTCCCCTTAACTCTACTGCCTTACTCTAACACGCAGCTGAAATCACTTAAATCCCATCACTGAGCAATCTCATATGCCAGCAGCAACCATAGACTGAGAACATCTCAGTCAGGTGTTGTAAAAAGTAAAGTGTGTCTGACAGCCACAAACCTCATTAGGTCCCTAGCAAAGGTCTAACACAAATGATGCTCCCTTGGCGCGAGAACCGTGTCTCTCCATATTCCTTTACAACTTCAAGTACAGTCCTAGAGCCAAATAGAGAGCAAGTGAGAAGCAGGCTGAAGGCTCTTTTCCTGATGGAGAGAGAGAGTGAATGCTAGCTACGTTCAATACTATACTCACTGTGTTTTGGCATTTGGAGACATCCTTAAGCACGGATTTCTTGGTTTCTGTTGTTTGCACGTTCTGCCCCACTGCTATTTCAGTGTACATTTTAATGAGTGAATTTATTATATACCTCACTGCACAAAAATTTCAGTTACATTATAAAAAAATCCCTAGTACTGATTTTTGGATCAGATATTTTCTGCATGTATTTTGAGTCCACTGCCAGTTACTGAGTAGCTTTGCTCCATTTATTTATTTATTTAGTTGCTGTTCCTGGTTCTGCCTGGGAATAAAGCTTAATGTGGGTCTGCCCTCAGCACTACTACCTTTTTTTTCCCCCCTTCCCTGTATCCCAGACTACAGCATAGGCCTTTCTTAAATCCAGTGAGACAAGATAAGCCTTTTCTGCCTGGCAGCGTTTCAGAGACATTAAGTGTAAGAGAGAAGGTAAGTAATTCACCATGCCTCCCCATTTCTGTAATGGGGGAGGACATCTTGATACATTTACAGTACTCCTCTGGGGATATTTCATCAGTTATACCTAACTCTAATGGACAATAATTGATTTGAACTTTCTCCTTGGCACAGAGCTGTAAACAGCTTCACTCCAGGTTGAAGCAATGAACTGGTGTTTTGTAAAATTCAGAGAAATTTGGAAAACTTCTGTGTTGATCTATTAATGGAGCTAGCAGCTGAATGATCCAGGGATAAACTAGCTTGTCTCTTCAATTTTAATAACACAAAGAGCAATTATTAACCTAGATGATATTTTCTTTTAGTTCTAACATCTCTCCTCCATTTTTGTCAGGGGTTGGCATTTCAGCTATTTCACTTACTTTCAGTCAGGAGTAGTTAAATCAGGATACAGTTTGAGAAGGTATTTTTATTGCTTTATTTAATGTCAGATGCTTATTTTTGTAGTTCTCAGAGCAGAAAGTCCAGAAAACTCTTTGTCCTGCTGTAGTCATTAAATAATATTTGCTAAAGTCTGAAGTCTATTAAAAAATAGCGCCCAAAGCTTGGGGTATCCTCTCCACCATCAAATTTTCTATTGGTTGGTACATTAAGCTGTTTTATTCCTGGGCATGAAAGCAAAATTCCATCATTTTTGAAAATTTGGCATATACAACATTATATTTTTGCCAAGGTTTGCAAAGTGAAAATACAGAGTTCTTCGTAGCTCTGCTAGGGAGTAACTAAGCAGCCCCGGTTATCACATACTCTATTTTTCTAATGCCTGTTGCATTAGAGTTTATCTAGAAAGATTGCAACTGGGGAAAATGATCACATCAGTAATCCATATTTTAAGACCCCTATTTCCAGCATACTGATCATTAGAATGAGCTATGAAAATACTTTCATAAGGCATTAACTGTTCTTCACAAACAATACCAATGCTTACAGAAAACACATAAGCAAAGTAGCTATAATTTACATTAATGCTTAGGTTAACAATTAGGCAAACATAAACTAGAAAAGCCAAAATGATGTCCTTCCCAGTTCAGCTTTTTGTTCTTCTGAATGGCAAAGGTCATTCTGCAAGACTGCATTTCTGCACTGTTCTGTTGTATTGAGGATAGCCTTTCTTTTTTTTTTTAAATTGTAATCTGGGATTGGTCCTGGAACAAGGTTCTGGCTTTGAAAGCTTTATTACAAGGCCACAGAAGTGTCACAAACGCAGGCAAGGTGGAAGATGTCAGGTTTCAAAATCAAGCAGCTCTAGCTGCCACCACTGTCTGACAACTGGAGTGGGTTTCCAACCTATTTTCAGTTGGTATGAACACCAAGAGCCTAATCCTGACAGACCTTTCTCATTTTGGTAGTCTCACTGACATCAGTGTCACTGGCTCTGAGCAGTATTAGGCCTTCTGTTCCTGATTTCTCTGAAGTCGTACTGAACTAAAATGGCAAAAGGTAGGATGGCCTCCAAACTGATGTAACTTTAATATTGTGAATGACTGGGATGAATCATGAAAAACAGCCCACGTGCCTTCAGAAGGTTGAGAACCACAATACTGGGTGTGCAGCTTCTATAGCTCTGGTATTTTAAGAACGAAAAACTGTTAATTTCCAGCTGGTCCCTTGTTTGAACAGAGCTTTTGGCATTCACCCAGCACTAATTTAAGGAATTACTAGTAAATACTAGGTGCAAGTCTAAATTTTACTTTCTGGATTGTGTACCTTTGCTACTAACATGGCAATAGGGAAACTGGTCTACTACCATTAACAGGCTGTGTTCTCTTCTGTGGTTTGTAAATAACTGATTAAATTGTGTATTTCCCTATTATGAGGGTCAGGTGAAACATTTAATGCCAATATGTTTCTGCTTATTACTTTGGTGCTTTTGTTCTCTTATAATTTTTCTAATAGTTGTGTTTAATTTGATTTTATAACAAGAGGCACAGCTGTATTTTAAGCTTTTTCTAATGAGTTACTTTAAGGGATAGATTTCTTGACCCAATACCTCAATTTAGCATCTTTCTCAAGACAAATTTGCAATTTGGGAATGGCAGAAGATGAAGAGAGAGGTGCTGGCACAAAGGGTTTCATCTGAACACTTCACATTCCAGCACATTTCAGGGAGAAACTGCTAAAAGGAACTGGCTCTTCTAATACAGCCCTTATCATGAAACCACAAAGACAGACTGGACTGAATTATTAACTTCTGTAGTGATAACATTCGCCCCGTCTCTTCTATCTGCACGGATATCCTAGGAAATGGATCCTGGATGCAATATGCAATGCTAGCTGCCAATTATTGCTTCTCAGACCAGCACCTAGCTGGCAGAACTTTCTGGCATTCAGTGCTTCAAAAGGTGTCCTTCTGCAGAGGTGACACTTGTGAATGTTCAGGCACTAGGCACTGAAGCACTCGGGCATGGACAGATCCTTCCAAGCAAGTGGAAACAGCCAGTGAAGACTAATCAGCCTACAAGACATTGTTTATGGGTTTGACTATAGTGGTAAACGATTTACAGCCTGCTGAAGTAAGGTTTGCTAAACTCATTCATAGGTTGACCACTTAGTCTTTCAAAGTAATAGAGCAACCTTTGAATCTTCTTGTTTCTTCAGCTAATTTTAAGAACAGATTGCATTGCTTTGGGCTAAGAGCACCAACATTATGTTTTCAGTTCCTTGAATGCTGTAGGATTCATATGCAATGTAAACCCAGATGATACATCACTATTTATGTTTTTAAATTTTTCCATACACCCTGTGTGAAAGTGGTCTAAACAGGATCTTACTCAGCTGAAAATCATAAAGGGCTGCTCTAATATATACAATGATGACAAATGAAAAAAATTCTTTACAGTGTTGTAGTATTCCTATGCTTAAATGTTTCCTCTCTTCTCTAATAGCGTCCTTATCCAGCCCCCCCAACCCAGCTCTCAAGCTCAAGTACAGAACCTGTGTTTTCTATGGTTTGCTCTTTGCTTTTCCAACCTCTGTTGTGTCTTTTTTCTGTTTTATGAGATTTGTAAACCTTTCTTATGGCTCTGCTTGGCCTGCACTTGTGCATAGTGAGAAGTATTTGTTCGGGTTGAAAACCTCTTGCACCTTTGCCCATTTAGGCACACTTCCTGCTCCCCTTCTTCCTCTTTACAGTACCACGTCTCCATGATTTCTCTGATATGCTTAAGAAGCATTTGTGAACCTTTCAATTACATCACCTGAATTTTACAGTCTTCCTTGATTATCTCTCACACACGCTTTCCTTTTAGGCAAAATAAAATAGGCTACCATTATGTATCTCTTCTGGTATTCAGCGGCATAGAAAGTATTTCAAAAGCAATTCCCAAAGACTACGAGTATGGCTGAGGCCAAAGAGCAGTTCTTTAAAGCCATGTTATAAATGAAAACATTCTCTATAATAAATGTTATTTGCAACACACTAGAACCGCTTGACTTCTTCCTTCTAGCCATTCACTAATGAAAATAGTAATATTTCTAATTCACCAAAATAAATAAACACAGGAGCAACTTCTAGTTTCTGGCAATATTCTCATTCTTACTAAATCATATTAAAGGAATGTACTGAAATGCACTGCAATGAATTTATTTTCATGAAAACAGGGAGGAAGATAATGGGTCTAGTAAGACAAGATACCAAGACCTTTATACACAACATCCTTGAAAACCTATCTCTTCCCATTCTATTTAAGAGATAAATTCTGCATTGAACTGACTTAACGCAAGGTGCTATAAATGTTGGAATTCAAACTAGATGATTACATTTTCAAATAATTCTTAGATACAAAACTATCTCACATATGATTCCTAATCTTGGACTCCAATATAATATTTCTTAAGGAAGGTACAATTTTTATTGCTTACCTCTCCAAAACTTTCCCCAGTGGCAGCCCACACATCTGATCCTAATATTTTTCACTTGTGATTCTGGATACATGCAACAATTGTCTGGGAAAGACTGCAAGGTCCCTTTACACAGGGTGAATTGGGTAAAGACTCCAAATAAGTGGTGCCAATCCTTTATCCATCTGGTTTATGACTGTTCCAGATGGAAGGAAGCTATTAGAACACCACTCTTAACTCCCAGCATAGGCAGAATATAGTCTCCAAATTAATGATTTACCATATGAGCGACCCAAGCTTAGTCAGAAGGCCAAGAAAGTACTTGGCCCACTCTAAAATGATCAGATTCATCTCAAAACCAGAAAAGACCAGATTAACAGCTCCTGAAGTCTAGTAGGAAAAGGAGCTAGGGCAGCCTGACGATGCCTGGCAGAAGCAAGACAGAAGTCATTCTTACGCAAGTTATAAATACAGGTCTTCTGCCCATGATGTATTTTACGACAACTGTGCTCTCCTGTGGCAGAGTTTCCAATCCAGTAACGCAGATGCAGCCTTTGACATCAAGCTTTGATTAAAATGAGAAAAGCTACCCAAATTAATTACTTCCATTTCTTCAATGCTATTTAAACGCCGGACCGTAACAATGTGCAACCAGTCTGGTGCAATCAAGAAGGGAGGGAGGCAGTAGCTGGAGGGTGACCAGTGGGCCCCCCATGCTGCTGGGACAGCTGAATGGCAGGGCAGGGATCAGCACACAAAGGGTGAACAGGATGAACAGGAGGAACCTAAAGCTTCGAGTGACACCTAAAGGCAGCTGGGATAATAGGGACCTTTAAAGAGGTCTTTGAAAGAGGAACGTGGAGCGGGGATAGCAGGGGGACAGGAAAGGCATCACTGAGGATTTTTCTGTTCGTTAAGGGAAGTAAAATACAGCCCTCGCTCATTATGGAGGCAGGCAGCCTCGCCAAGCTGATACATCTCATCAGCCTATTAATAAAGCTCTGCTCAAATCCAGTTTCACAAGGCAACCCATTGGAGTCTGCGCTTCCAACGCTTGGTACAGACACAGGGCTATGGAAAATCTCACCCTCTGGAGAGACCTGAGTGAGGCAGTCTTTTTCATTAATACCAAGTCTGCACAATGAATCAACAACAGATTCAATAAGGCCAGGAAGAGCAAAAATAGAGCTTCTGACCAAATAAAAGACATGTAATGAGATCAGAGTGAATTTAATGGGAACCTCTATTCCACTGAATAGACAAGGTCTCAGACATCCTCCTTCCTGGGTCTCAGAAGCTAAGCCAATAGACTTCAAGTTGCATCATTAAGTTCAAAATCAGACAAACTGTAATTGAAATAAAAGTCTTATTTTTGGCTTGTTGATCAAAATGGAGCTCAGATGTGCCTAAGGGCATGATTTTCATCAGGACCTCAATGCAATCCTTGATTTCCCAAGCACTGCACCTGCAATGAATCATGGGCTCAACTAGTAGCATATTAATACCCAGTTACCTGGTGTGCAGGTGGAAATGGAAAATGCAATATTGAAACACTTTAAAAGCACCTGCCATTTATAATGAACACAATTCTTTTGAGGCACAAAATTGCATCTTAACACACATATGCCATTACTGAAAATCATGCCCAACGATTCTGAAATAGTATATTTACATTTGTGCCTGCATCCCAATAGCCTTTTATTTCCCCTCCCTCCAATAAATAGTCTAAAAGACCCTCTTCCTGACTGAGGAAGTTAGTAAACCAGAATCTCCACATTGTGATCATAGTAGATCCATTAACATTGTGGGAGAGTATCACAAAGCACACATCAACGGAGAGCCAAGCAGTGATCCCACGCTGTAATTTGTAGTCAAAGATCACCAGTCAAATCCACTATAACCAGCATGTGGTCCCTCCTTTAATGGGCAATACAGCAGGTGATGGAGAACCGAGCAAGATGAGAAATCTTGTTCTCATGGGTGGAGGGACAGCCTGACAGCTGTCCAATTTTCCCCACACACGAGTAGGTAATAAATAAAAATTTGCATCCGTTGTCCTAATGTCTTTAAGCTTGGCCTCTAACTTAGTGTCACACAGAAATTCAGCAAATCCTGTGGGTCACTCTGATACCTAGGCAGAAGAGAAGATAATCTGGGGCTTTGCTGATCGGGGCAGACAAATGAAAGAAATAAATAGCTTCTTCATTTCACTTGTTTCCTGCAGAAGGAAGCATCTGCATCAAAATGAGTTGAAACATAAGGGAATACATTTTCAATGTGTTGCACAGGGATTTAGCCACATGACTCCCATTGATGTTTATGGGAAATGAGTGGCTAAATCCCCATGTAATAGGTTGAAATTTTAGCCCAAGGAGACTGACTGTGGAGGAACTCGTCAAGGTCTTTGCTTACAAAAATTGTGAGTGTATCAACTATTCTCAAATACCATCTCCCTTTATTGGCATATAATCAAGTGGACCCCTTGAAAAGAACCAGTAAAATTACCTCTATTAAAAGGTTACAGAAAACCTTTAAACTGCTCTACTAGCAAGTGCATGAACATGATCTGTGGGGGAAAGGGCATGTCAGAGGCTGACTTTTGTGTTGATCATGTCACTTTTTACAAGCTGACTCTCTCCTGAAAGACAAAAATAAGGGGTTATTGAATGATTTAATGCTTCAGTTTTCAGCAACAAAAGGTTTCTAGCAGCATGGACATCCTGCTATAAAATGCATCAAGAGCTTCTAACCATAGTTAGTCTCAGTAGGTTGCAAGAAAAGAAGGAAGATGCTAAATCCCTTGGCTTTTCTCCTGCCTTAAGGAGGATGGAGATAAGCGTCAGATTAAAGTGAGAGAATCTCTTCTGTTTTCCAATTACACAGATACAGGCCAGAAAATTTTCAGTAGCCAAAATTTACGACCAAATCAGCTGTATGAATATCAGATTAGAGGTTTAACCAGGAAATACAAGACTAATTCTTTCCTCAACCACACGACTCTTACTTTTCAGGGTAAATTAGCAAAGCACTAGCCTGTTTCTGACTAAAACATATAGCTGGGGTAACAGTGTTTATGTGAAAGATGCATCCCTTCTGCAGCAATGAGAATGGAATTCTGTAGCCATTTCCCTCCATCCCCTCCTGTCTTCCCCCCTTCCACCTGCCCAGGAGGGTGTTATGGAGCTAGTATGGACAAAAAATATGTTTTAACATAACAGCTCATTAGATTATATTTCATCATCCTAGTGCAGGCTCAAAGGAAGTCTAGTTCAAGCAGGGCGATACAGAAACCAGGTGCTTTACAGGTGTGTAGCCTGCAAAAAGGTTGTTGCATTTCCATAATTTTTTTGATACAGATGCTGAAAAACCCCTTCCTGTAGAAGTTAGTGTTCGAGATTACTGTATAGATTCCAGAAAACATTGAAGGTTTTGATCACAGCAAAAGATTTATAAACTATCAGTCAGTGGCAATCCATGAAGTTAGAGCAATGCACACCTATTTTTCTTTGGTCATCACACTACAATTTCAAAACATAAACTGCAGTCCTCTGTGTGTTTCAGCTCTGAAATATTGTATATGTGAAAATTAATCTGCCAGACTCTTCCGAAATAGCAGGCTTCTGGGATGAGCAAATGGGTACAGTTTTCTTTTAACTGTTTTTTGAACCCCATGTGTTGAGAGAAAACAACAGAATGGAACTTGCTCCTCAAAGCAGGTGTGTGGCATGCCGTTCCCTTTGCTGACATGCCTACCACAAGGCACCCGCTTCTGCCACCTCCATCCCTTCCTTTTGGAAACCCTTCTCCTGTAAACACCGAAATGTGGCTTGACATCAAGTCTAGTACAGAAGCAACGTGACCTTTCCGAGACAAGGCAGTTTGGGAAAACCTTCATTTGGAATAATCCATCGCAGAATAATCCTTTGGATTATCTGTAGCGACCATGGTTCTTCCAGCCCAAATATAAATGTGTTTCAGCTAATACTTTTGCTATTAGGAGCATATCTAGTCAGAAAAATAATATGATCTTGCTAATACAAACTAACAGCTAGGATGCTGACCTATCACAAATACTGAATTTTTCAAATTAACAAACACTCAAACAGACAATACAAAATATAAATAAATAAAGGATAAAGCATCACAAAGCATACTTTGTTCATTTATTTTGACAACTGCTTAGGTTTAATTTGTGAAAATACTTTACAGTGTACAAGTAAATGTGCTGTGATGAACTTTCTAAAAATAATGAAGGCTTCATCATCTTTGAATGAATGTCTGTCTCTGTAGCTTGTAGCTGGAAGCTGGTAATGGAGAAGTTACCCTATAAAGGGTGACTGATATTTTCAGATTAGACACAGTAGAAGAAATGTCCTTTTTGACTTATTCTTTATTCTCTGTGGTGTTCTGTGTACTTGGACATCACAGGCTTCAAGAAGTCAAAAACTGTTCTATGTCTCCTGGATTCTCTAGCCTTCTGCTAAAGCTTTGTGAAGGATCACTCGGGTTTCCCCAAACATCTAATGACAAACACAATACTGTGTCCCGGTCCCCAGTATCCACCCACGTCTGCCTTGCGCCGGGCCTTGCCAAACTTTCACAGGGGTCTCAACCCGATCTGGCAAATTTCAGATACTGCTCACAACCAGGTTTCAGATGAAGAGATGGATTCGGAATGAAACTGCCCATGAGCATAGCAGAATATCACTTGCTCAAAAATTCCACATTTCTAAAGAGACTAGCAGAAATTTTAGAAGTCACCTTTGAAATACAAGCTTAAGGGTATAAAAAGTTTATCTTCACAAGCTTTTCTTGCCCTCTTAAAATAAAATATTCTGTCTTTTTTAAGGCATAAAGACAAATGTTGTTCCAAAAGCTAGAGAGCAGCACTCTTCTTCCAGCCGCACTTTTGTCTTTTTTTCTGCTACAAAATACCATGAAAGGGTAGGAAACCTTCTTAATGTTATTTGAATAGAAGCTATCAGGCTTGTGCTATGTGGGCATTTGTCTCAGGGCTTAATCTATCACTCCCCATGCAAAGCAGTTCACCAGCTTTGTTAGGGCAATTGTTCAGCATGGCCCAGAGGTGACAGAGATCATCCTGCTGCTCTCTTCTGGATGAGCCATGAAGTCCTAACACATTTCTCTGTAGGATAGGAGGGCCTTTGTATCCCCACCCATGAAATGTACCTTTCCTTTGCTTCAACTTTTCATGGATCCCCACAGGTTTACATTCCCTTTTCACAGCTAGAGAGAGAATACAATAATGACCTGAAATAAGGAGTTTTTGACATTTCAGAACAGAAGGAAATCTGTCTGTGAAAAGGTAAAAGCACAAAGGAAGTTTACGAAAGTCCTTATGATGCCAAATGTCTGCGGGCAGGAAAGTCTGTGGGCTACAGCAGCCCTTCTTTGGTGACCCTGGTATATTTGTTGAATTCAAGTTTTCTCTTAGAAATGTCAGAATGAACAACTACTGTTTCAGGTGGCAAAGAAGAGTTGCCACGCCAGAGCACACGTGCGTGACACTCTTTCCAAATCTCCCACAAAAAACAAAGATTGGAACACAAATATTAATAGGTTCTGTTCTTAAAGAAACTTGAATTCTCAACTATTTCAGCCGCTGGGTTTCGGCAGCTGCTGTTTATTCCTTTCACCCACAGAGTGAAAGCTGGAACAAAAGGCTGAGGACAGAGTGTTTCGAGTGAGCTGGCATGACTCAAAGAATTACACTGGACGTAAACGGACCAGAGGTGAAGGAGGAAGTTGGTAGTGCATGTTATGCTGATGGCACATTTATTTACCACACTACGTGGCTGAGTGAACTGGCAAGAGTTAAAGGAAGCATCCATTGGCTGGACTGGGCTGGAGAAAGGTGGAACACTCGATCAAAATGGTTGCACAGAACATTCCTATTAAAATACAGTGCAGCTGTAACCATCGTTCTCGTACTTATTACAGAGTTGGTGTAGTTCTCTACTCAGGTGCGACAGTATTCAGAGGTGAAAAAGGGGTGGCTCTTGCTATGTGGACACCATTGACAGGATTTTCAGGCCTGCTGTTTTCCCGTGGTCAGATGGGTAAATAACTCTCAGACATAGCTTGATTTTAACCATGGGATGGCAAAGGGAGAAACAAGTCATAACTCCACAGATACTCAGTTGCTCCACTGGCAGCCTCAGTCCTTTCCTTTCTTCTCAGGATGGAATTTATTATCATAGCTCTGACTTCATTTTTAGTGGCTGAATTTGTGTCCAAAGTCCTCTCTGCTGGCTGTTTAGACTAGGTGGGAGGTTGCCCTAGAGGATCGCGCTGTTGGGAGGACAATAAACAGCCCTAAAAAATCATTGTTTTTCTTTAACCCCCACCTCCTCATTATTATTTTGCAGTCCTAAATACAAAGTGCAGATAAGCAGTGAAAACAGGAGTCATGAAGTAAAAATACAGAAGCATTAAAGTGATGCTTCCTGCCTTCTGACATGCTAGAAATCATAAAATTGAAAAGCAAAAGTATTTTTAGCAAAAAAGCGATTTGATCCTTTTTTAAGATTATTCATAGCCTACATTGCACTGGAAAACCTAAGTCCCCAGGAGCTGTTGGGATACATGCTGTGGGGCTTTGGAGACAGATACTGACATCATACTATCACCTGAGCTCCATTAAGAGCTGTCTGATGCCCTGTGGTCTAAGAGCATGACTTCTCCACCTGTATGCAATGTGGATCAACCCATCCCTAAGTTCAGAGGGTATGATCTCCCCAGTGCAAAGCTCACTCACATTCTCAGGATTATTGAGGCAAAGCTCAGAAATCTTTTCTTCCGTATGACTGGAAGAGAGATGTGGCCTTAGAGGAAATGCTGGGGTGAAAACATCTGAGTGGATGTAGTATTCAGTATTTTCCAGAAATTTTCCAGTGCTGTTCTTATTCAGGATTAAGGTCTACTTAATTTTGTTGTACCAACAAACAAACAACAAATGCAATCCCAAAGCATTTAGTCTAAATCCACCAGAGTTTTACTGCACTGCTGCTTAAGTGGGAACAGACCTCAAATGCTACTTCTCCTTTTCTGAAAGCAGAAGACCTTAGCACTTGAGCTCAGAAGCCTGACCATTAATTGTTTGTATTGCAGAGCCTATGACATACTTAAGTAGCTGAGCACAACAATAAACACAATAGCCAGTTCATTAAATCATTCTTTGTTAAGACTTTCCAAAGCTTTGGGCTTAAGCCTCTTAAAATTGAAATCATTATGCTATTTTTTTAAACAAATGAGCAAACATAACTCACACAAAAAGGGGAAAGCACAACAGAGTCTTTGATGTATGCATCATCACTGTGATGCCTCACTGAGATTAAACTATGTCTCTAATATCGCTCAAAGGTTTCAGCAGGTCTTTCCAAGGAGAAGCTGAAATCAGGAAAGGCTATAAAGTGCTGCCATTGCTGTCACCTCTCCTGCAACAGCTTTCCTTGGCCTGTCACATCACGAGAGAGGCTATCAATAAACTTTGCATGGTGGTGTTTGCAGTCCCTCTTGTGCCTGTAAGATCCTGTCAAAACCTTGACTTGTTGACGCACTCTGCCAGGCTCTGAGGATGACTGGAGATGACAAAAGGTGGAAGCAGGAGTGGAGGTTTGCTGCCTTGGGCGAATTTGTTCTTTTAACGCTATGTGCTAATACTCCAGCTTAGAAAAACAGAGTCAAACTATTCACAGCCTTGCAGGTATTAAGGCAAGCATTTTGCACAAGGCTATTTAGATAATGCTAAAATACCTGAATAAAATGTTACTGTGATGAGTGCACTGAATTATGCTCCTTTTTAAATAAAATCACATTCCTCACCCTTTCTTCTGCCACACAGCTCCGGCTGCCTACAGCTCGTTTCTCCTCTCCGTGCCAACATCTGCAGCCGCACTGCAAAACACACTGTTACTCCTTCTCCTTAGAACAATCCTGTACCTTCTCTTACATCATATATCACAGGCAGAATCTCTGCCTTTCCCTTCCTGGAAATACCTTTAGTATGTGAATTCACACACTATTAGCGAGAACACATTCTATGGAAAGCAGAAGAGATATGGAGAGCTGAGCAAAAAACTTGAAAAAAGAAATTCCATCATTTTTTTTTCCCTACTGTTGCTACTATCTGCTTTTTCCCTTCCCTGTTGGTTATGATGTTTGGTGTTACAGCCATGTCAGACTAAGAGCAAGCTCCTAGTGAGTGTTGAGTGCTCCCTGCTCTGGATTGGGTTAATACAAGCTGCCAGCACTCCGTTTCCTTTCTAGAGTTGTCCCCTACACTCTAAGTAGATTAGGGCTGGGGAGTGTTGCTTACAGTCTTGTGAATTGACACGTTCTCCTCTGGGAAAAACAAATACAAACAATAATGGGTATGTTCAACATCCTATTCTATCAGACAATTACATCGCTTTCTTGCAGTTTTTACCATTTCTAACAATTGCTGCCATCATGAATTTTAAGACAAAGCTCGTGCTGATGTAGAAGTTACAGAATCACAGCTTGGCAGAGGACTCCTGTTCTGCGGCGTACCAGTTATTCTTGAGACGAGGAGGGTGAAGAAAAAAAGGTGGTGGTGGGAGAAGGAGGCAAAGCCCAACTTCCTTTTCCCCATGGCAGCAGAGGCTTGCAAACTCCCAGCCTAGGACTACCTGCCTTGTGGCCTCAGATCCAAGATTAGGCTCACCTTTCTGGGCAGACATGAAGCACATACAGCTTTAAAAATATGCTTAATGAATTGAGAGTTAAAAACTACTAGAGAATACTCCCTGGGATTATCTGTACTATCAAGACAGGAAAACCTTGCAGATGCTACTGTCTCTCTAGAGGAATAAATGCTTGCATTTTAATATTCTCAGCAGCTGGTTCCTGTTGAATGCCATCAGGATGATTCAGCCACCCACCAGGAACACCAGTAGCAAGTGAACACACAGAAATTTACAAAACTTTCTGCTCCCAATGCCAATGCTGTTACTTTGGCAAGGGTCTGATCTGTATTAGCTATTCTTCATTACTACCAATAGCAGGTTTAACTTCACCCTGGGATGGTGAAAGAAAACAGCTAATCCCTGGTGCTACCTTAATCAATCCAGCTGTCTGTCTCCTATCTGTAGTGCTTCCCACAACGAACACACTTAGCAGCTTACTCTGTGGTTACCTTATTCACCTTTAGCTCCACCACAAGTATCGTAACTCTCCCATGAGCTTGTCTCTTCAAAGTGATGGCTCAAGCAGTCTGATGTCCTTCCCCCTACAGTGGTCGACATCTGATGAAAGGTACATCACCTTGTAACACACTTCCTTTCTACATGAGACTCAAGTGCGACAGATTACTTCCTCACCCTAGCTGATGATCAATTAATGTCTAATAATGTAAGGTCTGCTATTATTCCCCATTTTCTTGAAAATCAACCTCAGTGACGTTCCGTCTGTGGTCTGTGGACTGCTTCCAGGTATTTTATGGAGGTGCATCTGTCTAGCAGCAAAAATGAAGCATTTACTTTTCCTCAAGCTGCAGTGCTTCCTGACAGTTGTTGATCAGGTCAAATCACTCAAGGTTTCCTCTAATCCTGCTGGGACAAATTTCTGCCTTCCTTTTGTCTGGTGTTTTAGACGACTAAACTGTGATGTCAACGGAGAGGACACAAACTACAGAAGACCGAAATAGTCAGCATAGTCACTCAGACAGAATGGTGGACCTGTGATTGTAAATCCTATAGTAGGGAAAGAGTCTTTCAGTTCTAATTCATATTATGAGTGACAGCCAGAGAGTGAAAATAAACAGCTCAAATGCAAAATGGTGGGAATGTAACAAAGCAGCTGCCCCTATCTGATAAATAATGCCAACTTGCCTTTCCTCCTTAATACCACTGCTATTTCATTCGGCTCAATGCAAAAGGTGCTACAGGTGGACACAGTAACAACAGCTGATCCAAAATTATAAGGTTTAACTCCATAGTCATAGAGCATCCTAATTTCACCATTATTCAATATTTTTGGAAAAAAAAGCATGCCTTCAACAGAGAGATAAATGTTAGCTGAGACCAAGCCAGCAGCATCGACCTTTCAGTAGCAACAACCCCAAGTACCAGTGCTATACATATAGGTAACTCTTCAAGTAATCTCTCAAACAAATGAAAGGAATCTAGGTTTATTATCGGTGCCAAGCTGCCCTAGTATGGAAAACAAGCCAAAATAGAGAAGTCAGAGACTGTGCATCGAATAAATGACAGAAACATTATGAACACAAGTGTTCTCGTGTCAGATCCCTGATGTACCCATATAGCTTGTGACACCTACTGCTGACTGCAATGATATTCATCCTGATTAGAAGTGATGCTATCATTCTCCTTACTTGTTTTGCAAAGAATATCTTCAAGAAGCTGTGTCATTTCCAGAATCCAGAATGGTCCCTACCATGATCTCACCTTAAATCAACAAAGTTACGGAGCCATCAATTGCTCCTTCTAGTGAGTGAAACAGTTAAGTGCCATTCAGAGTCAGCCAGGAGTCTGCATGAATATGGAAAAGAGAGGCAGGAGGGCAGCAGAAAGTGAGAGAATAATCTTTTATACTGAATTAAAAATGAAAAAAAAAATGAAGATTTTAACTGCTTTCACAGTTTTCTGGTATTTCATCTCATACAAAAAAAGGAGGATTAAAACTCACAGAAATTAAAGTAACTGAAAGACAGGGAGTTATTTTTCATTAAACAATAAAAACAATGTTGTGCTTTTTTCTTCTGCCTTGAAAAAAAAAGAATGAGAGGAAGGGGAAAGAGAACATTTTGATTTCTTTTACTTTTATTTTTTTGCAATCAATAATGAGTTTTTTTGACCAATTCTTCCAGTAAGCTATCTCATTGAATGCGATGTGGCAACAAGGATCTGTTACCCATTGTGGTTTCAGGGCTGAGAATGCACTGGATTGTTTTCTCTGTTATTTTAGCCCCAAAGTATATTTTAAACAGCCTTAAAGAGAATGAAAATTCTTCTCATACCAGTGACAGGCAGAAATGGATTTAGAAATTACTTTCATGTTTCCAAAACTTTTTGCTTTTTGCTCCTTCTAAGTTTTTTTTCCTTTGCTTGCAAAAATGCAAGGGCCTGGTTTGAAAGACGTTGGAATACGACACTCGGTGATGCATCAATCAATAACAATACCCAGATATGGCTTTCTAGTAAGCAATGAGTGTCATGGAATTTACTTCCATGTACTTCATTCAAATCGAGAACAAGTCAGCCACACAAAGCTGGTTTGAACGGCTGGCTTTTATTTTTTCATCTTCATAAAAGCACGTACCTTCTTAAAGGTTAGTCTGACTGGTCCAGACCAGCAACATTTCAGTGCTTGGCTTTCAGTGGCAACTCAGAAATTATCTTTTGTATCACTCTATTTGAAAAGAGTATCAAAGTCCTTTAGAAAATTTAATTTTTTTCTTAATAGAAAGCAACCAGAATTTTAGCTTGGCCAAAGGATTTTATCAAGATTTTAGAGGAGAACACTAATACCTTCAAAGTGTGAAGAACTCATTACACTCACATTTAGTACTCTTGCAGCATCAGTAACGAGGGTTATTTCACAGGTAAAGGAAGACAGGAGAGAAATCACACAACTTTTGAGCTGAAGATGCAAGAATTCTTCAGACTGAACTGCATGAAAACCAATGACAAAGGCAACCTTGCCACTTGCACCTAATCATTTCGTAGTGTTTTACAGGTCTCCTTGAGCTCATCTTCTCAGCTGCCTCTGAGTCAGGAAAACACTGGCTGGTTTTAGAGTTGTTTGTAATAATTTGAAGCAAGGGGGTTAAGTGACCATTTCCAGGGGGCACCGTGAGCAGGCAGCGGCTGAGGAACACGTCCTAACAGCCATGTTCCAGCCACCAGAGCAAAGAAAGTTACCACTCTGGAGAGGGTTGGAAGAGAAACAACTTGAGAAAACTAACAGTACCCTTACTTGAAGAAAGTTTTACCCTCTTCTTTGTTCTTTTGTCAGTAGGAAAAAAAATAGCTGTGTGTGTCAGAAGAGTTTTCGTTTGCCTAATTAGGCCTCCCTTTCGTTATGCCCCGAACACTGGAGTTTTAATCCTGAGCACAGAGGGGCCTTGGGCAGAAAATTTGGCCAGTCTTTTTCACAAAGTCTGAATGTGTTCAGACCTTTCAAAACTGTACTGGCCCCTCTCTAACCTGAAGATTAAGCAGTACATTTTCAAAGCCATAATGAGCTAAGTCTGCTGGCCTCCTGTGACATAGGAAAGTACCCACCGCTGAGAAGCCGTATTCTATACTACCCAAGGTGAATTACTGCTACTCCTTGTGTCACATTTTTAACATAATCTGGTGTTTCCCTATTTGTCCTGACCTTATGGATCATTGCAGACTTCGTTCTGTTCTTTAATAGTTTTATGATGCTTCACTTTTCACATTATTTTCTATGCCTGTTCTCAAGACCTTTCTATTACATTCCCATCTCTTTCCCTCCTTATAACTGGATTTTTGCCTTTACTGACATTTTTCTTTCACTTCTGCATCACCTACTTGGGAAGGAAAAGAAATCCATTGTCTCTGCATGCTGCTTCTCTATTCACCCATTTATTCTGCCACCAGTAATTCCTCATATCTCACATCTCACTTCAAATTCCACTACTCACTCCCATACCTTCAAACTCCACTCTGCGTGTCAAAAATACATCATCAATCAGCAAAGTTTATTAATATGAGAAGATTTCTGACAGTAGAGGGCTCCTTAATACATCAGACAAAGCCATAGCTGATGTTAGACAAATTCAGATTCAAAAGATGCGAAATGGACTTAAAAACCTTCAGAATAATTGTCCAAAAATATGTGGTCATTCCCTTACTTAAAGACTTTAAGATTACCTGTCTTTCTGAAAGGTATGTTCTAGCTCAGCAGAAGATAAGAGCTGTAAGAAATTCAGTAGGCTTCATCACATGAAGGAAACTAGACAGGACTATCAGAAGGGCCCTTGCTGTTTGACCACCTTCAAAGATGAAAAGACACCAGTGTCCAATCTGTCTCTGACTCTGCTTGGCAGCATCATCTCTTGTTCCCACCTGCTAGTAGACGTTGGATCGTTTGTAACCCTGTTTGCCAGGGTCATCCCTTCCAAAGCCTGAGCTTCCCCCTTCCAAAGCCTGAGCTTCCCCCTTCCCAAGTCAGGGCTCCATGGCTGACTTAACAATGGTGATTGTGGTAAACAACTGCATTCCCTTATCATCCATCTGTACACAGAGAGAAAAACAGAGCAACTTTAACTTTTCAAGAGCCTTTTCTCATTTTACAGCTCCAGTCCCTGACCCAGCTTCTGCTCAGGGCTTTTCCAGACTGTCTCCAATAAAACTGACCTAGTTCTCCTTTGCTCACTGAGGTCCCTAGAAGCATCACCAAGAGCTCAAGATTAATATATTTTTTTTTCTACTACCTGTTTGAAGTATCTTAGCTGACACAGAGCTCACAGGACCAAGACACATGAAGTTATCAATGACTCAATTTACTTTAAATTACCATTTGGAAATTTATCTTCTTAATCATATCTATGAAAATATACAGCCATGTCTTAACCGTGGCACAACAGACAGATATGGAACCAACCAGCATCGAATACGTGGACTTTTCAAGATCTGTTTAAATTAATTCTAAACTGTGGCTTTATGGAATTGCAAAAATTTACTGAAAAAACATAAGTTAATATTTGTCCAGCTCTTTCACATGAGAAGTGCTGTTACTGTTGTCAAAAAGTCTACTGTGGGCTTAAGTAGCTGTGAGAATGCAAAACAGTTTAAAATGTGAATAGCTTTTGTAACTAATAGCAAGTAGGCAATATAACAGATGGTGACTCATATGAAAGATAACTTACATTCAGGGGGGTAGCTTTTCCTAGTGGTTAGAGCACAGGACTGAAATCCAGGATTCCCAAGGTATCCTCCTAGCTCTGCCACAGACTTGCTATGTGAACTTAGAAAAATCACTCAAAAATCCCTGTGCCTCAGTTTCCTCATTTGCAAAATGAAGGTAGTTCTTACAAATATCACCAGACTGCTGAGGGGAAGAGGCTCAAGCTGTCAGGTTTTTTTAATAAGCATCATCTTGAGACAAATGAAGGTAGGGAAGAGCAGTGTTTGCTGGGGTCTTTATTCAGTTCTTGATCAAATTGCAAAGTGGTTGCTTTGCTCAACATTGAGCAGCTACAGTCATCCCCACAGTGAGAGGTGGCAGTGAGAGGTGGCAGCTGCTGAACTATGCTCTGTACCCTTATGGTATGGATCAGGCCAGGGAGTGAATATTGCCTTACCCAGCTGACTCTATAGAGGGAATTCAAGGAGGCCAAATACAATTACTCATTGAAACTGAGCCAGGACATCGTGCGATCTTTAACGGCAGCCTGAACCTCTACTTTATATCTACAGCAAAAGGCAGCACCTACAGCTCTCCAGGTTTCTGTCATCATTAGCTGGAGCATTACTTCATTCTGATCAGAAACAAGACTGCTTCTCACTCTCTGAGTCTGCTTTGTGCAGCTCCACAGTTTCATGAAGGTCCTCCAAAGCAAGCACTGGAACAGTCTTAACGCTGTTTGACGTCAGCATAATACAAAACGAATAGGCTGCGAACTAAATGTTCCCCTTTGTTTTCCACCATGTACCAACATTTTATTTTTAATTTTTCTTTTTTTTTATGTATAAGTAATGGATTGAATTTTTAATTATATGAGTAGTGGAGACTCTACTCTGAGAGGGTCCATTTTTGCCATGTTTTTCAGTTAGAGACTTCTCCCCGACTTCGGTGAGAATTTCATGAAAATACAAATTACAAAATTGGACCAGGAATGAAAAAAGCTGCAGGTTACAGAGAGGAAGATTCTTTGTAGGCTACGCACTGGTGGCTTCAGCAATGCACAAGCAATGGCACAAACTAAAGCTCGAAACCAACTCGATGGTTTGTCTCACTAGTGGGGAAGGCTGCCTCAGATCAGCTCAGTTTTGCTCTCTCCAGCTGCATACGGTTATTGTGGCACAGATAATATTCTGAAGATCATGAGGATATATTTCAACAAGCCAAAAAAAAGTCACAAACTATATCTATATAAAAATATACATAAATAAATATATAAAAAGAACAGCTGATCTCACTGAAGAAGACTCTCGTATCTTCCTACACAAAGTTTTCACTGGTATTTCCTGATTCTGCAGCCAAAGAAATCATCACTAAACCCTTTATTCTGGGATGAGGAAACAAAAACTATTTCTCACGCTAGCTCTGTAGGCTTGATGGGATATGTAGTTGAGATTAACAAGTTAAGGAATACGAGGAGTCCTTTTTAATGGAGTACATGAAGAATATTCTATGTAGCTAACTTAGCTGTTCTCCAGATGGTCAAAACTGAAACGGCCACCTGAGCAAAAATCAAGTTCTATAAAGTGTCATGAGAAATTTTACCCAGAGGCTGTGGATTTTGCTTCTGCTGGCTTCAGTGGAAACAGAATTACTCTGATTTATTAATATGTATTTTTTTTAATCTTAAATTCATACAAAGAAATGTCTGAAAATTCCAAGTTGTTATTTTCAAAAGAGATGAGCTCAAATCAGAAAATCTGGATCTGGATGCCTAGCAGTGCCAGAAGTTCAGGAGAGTTTGGACCGACAAGGCTGGCTCAGGCAAGTGTTGAGTGTTTTCCCAGGATTTTTTGAAGGCCAATACAAGGGTTTCAAAGAGAAGAGAGGCATGTGCAACATGGCAGAGTTACAAAAAACATCGCTTGGAATTTCCTGGGTTTTGCGAGATTAAAATTGTAAGTCTAATTAGTTTAAGGAAATTAGCTCTTTATAATTTTCATTTTGTATTGAAGAAACACGAAAAATTAAAAATAGGATGAGAATGGAAAAATTAATGGGTTTCAGTAATTAGTTAATCAGAAAATGCTCCTGTTTTAGTGTTACTGCCCAACACACATTAAAAAATAAAAAAAAAAGGAAAAAAGTAAGCATGGCTTTCCTCATACTTTCCAAAATAATATAAGCTTCACCTCTGAGCTTGGAACAACTACCTGACATTCCAACTCAGCTCATTTTTTACGGGTAAGCCACTGAAATTGGTGTTTAGGTTGAAATATCATCTCACCATAACATTAATACAGACATAGAATAAATACATGCATCCTGGCAAAAATAAACCAGAATTTGTTCCTCCTACTGGTCACATCACATTTACATGAGTTGCATGCACTAATGAAATGTTAAATGGGAGGGAAACCTCTTCTGAGACCAGACCTTTTCACCAAGTGCTGAATGGGGGGATCTCTGACATCTGAAAGCAGCAGGACAACTTATTACACTGTAGGAAAATGCATTTCTCTTGACAGTGGTGATCCAGTTTGAGGCCCCACAAGCCACACACTGCTGCACTAAAGAGACATGTGTCAGACAAGCTGTTTTGTCCCTTGGCTATCACCCTCCTGAGCGCTGAATAGATCCGGATTGGGCTGGCTTAGAAAAAATGTCAGATGAAAGCAGTGAAATTAAGCCAAGTCAAAACACAACTTTGGTGCAATTCTACTGAGTCCAAGTTATGCTAACAAAACTTCAGCAGCAACAAGCCTGGCCTTCTCTGCCCAGCCCAGAGCCACAGTTTGACATTAGCACTGCAGCGCTTGGCTTTCAACTTTCTGCAGCTCTTCACTATATTTATTTAATGAAGAAGCTAAATATGTATTTTATCATTATTTGAGCTTATAATAACTTTGAAATAGAATACTACTCCGCGGATACTAAGTCAAAGGAGTCTGAGGAGGACGAAAACATGTTTTTCTTTAAATAAAGATGCTGATCAGCTGCTCACTGAAATGGCCAAAAACTTAAAAGAAGCCTTCTACCTTGCACTTACGTAGTTCTCTAACTTCAGCCTTACCGTTGAGCTGTTTATTGATCGTCAAGTCAACGAAACTCACAGACAGCTTCCAGAACAAGCTCACAAATAAATATCCACAGCTAGGACTGCTCAGAGCACTGGAGTGTGCACAGAGTGAGAGAACATCGTGTACCACGCACGAACAGCACACAATTTTTAAATGTTCGTAACACGTATTTCAACTCCAAATTTCTTCCAACAAAGTCTGTAAATTCCTTCCTTGGGACCACGGATGTGCCTAAGCACAAAATGTTAAAACAGAGTTGATTTCAAGTTGCTAGAGGAAGAGAGAAAAGGTGAAGCCTCCAAATGTTGTCTCGGGTGAAAGAGTCTCTTACTTTTCATTGAGATGACTGGCAAAAACTAAATTAAAAGAAACGGTCTGCTGTTGAGAGCAAAATAGAGATACTGGTAATTTTCTGAAGGAATTGGAGGGACATACAAATAAAGTTTCAGACTCATCTCAACTCAGCTCTAGCATCTCCACTACAGTGAGTGCATCCTGTGTGCTACAGAGGGATGCTGTGCTGCGAAGGACACGTTCTGGGGAGTCTGGTTTCCAACACTAATTCAAGGGGATCACCTTAAATCCTAATGGTTTAGATCTGGTTTTCATTAACCCTTTCCCAGGAAAAAACTGCACTTACTTTAGTGGCAAGGCATCTCAGACAAGAAACAAGGAACACCACCACCTAGCAGGGAGACCTCGATGTCGTTCAAGACATCCACAGTATGGCCAAAACACAGTTGTTTCTGGATTCGTAACAAAAAAATTTCTAATCTGTATTTGCCTCACTTACAAGACTGCCTTTGTACACTGGCCTAAGCATACACCATAGAGGAAGTGTTAAAACTTATAGATGTTCAGCAATCCTAGTAGGAGTATCAGCATAAAATGTATATAAATCACATATACAAAGTATGCCCCTACTTTCCCCTGGCGATCGGTCTGTTCTCAGCCGGCTGCTGAACGCTGCAAGCTGGTGGAAGGACTAGCTGGCCAAAGCATCCACCTCTGACAGAAAGTGTCAGTAACTCCTTTGTGTGTCTACAGTGCAAACAGAATTTCGGCTTTGATGATCTTACCAAATTCAGATGGAAAAAAATGACTGAGTTACACAAAAGCACAGCAGTAATTACGGAGGGAGCAAAGTTGTGTAAAAAGCTCATTTTCTGGTTTGCTTGCCAAAGTATATTACAATTCAGGTTGCACAAAACTGAAGCAAACAAACAAAACAACAAACACTCTAAATTCCTCCCAAAGAACCTAAATCTCTCCCCTTCAAACCCTCTTATTTCGGAATGTTTTTGTGTATTCCCCCCCCCCCCCCACTTTTAATTTAGAAATCAGTTCTTAAGCATTGTGAAAATAAATCCTTAGTTCAAAAACGGAAATGAAAACATTGCATAGGAAAGTATCAATGCAAAACATTACCTCTCTTTTGGAAAGACAGACTTTTTTTTCTTGAAGCGATTTAATACATTTGATAGCAATTCATTGTTTCTGTTGACGTGACTTTGCATTTTCAGGCAAAAAGTTTTGCAGTGATGTTCATCTAAATAAAGTATTGTGAAAGACAACACAAATAGGGAAGAAAGTCATCTCCCTTAACTAAAATGTGACTTGGAATCAGAAATATTGGTGCCATAAGGTTACTCCTATTGCTAGCTGCTGTCTGGCTCCCTCCATCCTATTATTAGGCACCAGCGTTCTGGTACAGGAAACTTTTATGGGTGGCGTACACAAAGCACGTCTAATTTCTACCTCACAACTTCATCCTCTATTTCTTCAGCACAATATTTCATTTTTTTTACAGCCTTAACTTCCTCTGTTTGCTCACCTAAATGCAGAAAAGTCCAGTATAGGGATCACTACCTGACAACTTTTCACATTTGGTGTGAAGAAGGCACCCGAGTGAAACAAATCAAAAAACAGAGGAAAGTTTTATGAAAGTGAAACAAATGGTGTGGAGCGGCAGGAGCGGCAGGAGGCAGCTCTGAATTCCTCCTTAGACTGACACAGGTGTATCCCAACTTAACCCACACAGGCAAGACAGACAGAGGGACATACATGACTGAATACAGACACACCGAGAAGTGCCGGAAAGGGCAAAGGAAGAGGTAGAAGAGAGAAATAAAACTGAAAGGTGTTATTTATTTTTACAACTCGACAATGAACTTCAATTTTGGCAGAGGATTAAAAACAGCCCTGGGAAATTATTAAGGCTTTTTTTTTTTCCTTTTCTATAAAGCTTCAGCACAAAAAGAAAGATTATAAGAGGGATATGCTAACACAGGCATACATAAAATAGGAGGGGGGGAAACTTGGGAGAAGGAAATGAAAGGGAAAGAAAACAAACAGCCCCCTAACAGGCCCATACTGCTAACGGGAGTCCAAATAAAGAGTCATATGATATCTGATAGTGCAGGACACGTCGCCAGGAGCTGGAGCGGATTGCCTGCAGGAAGAAAGAGCCAGTGTGTTACTGCTCAAAGAGCTTTTCTTTCCCCCTTTTTTAATTTTTTTCTGCCCTCTCTCTCTTTTCTCCTGTACTGTGACTGTGCTACTCTCAGGTCAGGTCTGCAAAGAGTCCCTGAAAGACAGCTATCATCTTTCTCCCTACTTCTGGAAGCAGTGACAGCCGCTGGGAAGATGCCTTCTTGTTGAGATTGAGGGGGGCTAAATCTAGATTTCAGCTCTGTTATGTCCTCCCTCTCCTGTCACCATCTCCACGGCTGCAGATATAAAATGCTCACAAAAGCATTTAAAAGACTTAAAAAAAAAAAAAAGGCTGGGGGATGGAGGGAGATTCAGGCAGAAAAAAAATTAGAATACTTATCCTATGGAAAACTTCAAAGGCCAAGTCCCATTTCTGTGCTCTTTTGTTTACTTTTCCTGTGATATTTTTCCCCCCACCTTTTTGGAGAATGAGAGCGCAACAGAGAAAAGTCACAGAAAAGATTCAGACCGTGAAAAACATCAGAAGCTGGGAAAACTCTCCTGAGGAATGGGGAAAACGAGGATTTAAAATAAAAGAAAGGCATTTGTAATTTGCCTAAAGTTGCTCTTATTCGTCATGTTTGCCACCAGAACGACCAGCTCCTTTTGATGATCCATCCTTCTCTGTCAAGCATTTCACGTTAAACTGGGAGCCCACAAAGTACTTTTGACTCAACCCTGCTATTGCTGCTACCCATGAAAATGCAGAGCACCTGGGTTACCTGCAGCAAAGCAGGTAACCTCCTCAGAGCAGAGGACTTGAGCCTATCACAGCCCCCAAACTTCTGCTGCAGATGCTATGCCCACCACAGCTGTGGAAAGGGAAGAGCCCTGGCTAAGGGAGCTGGAGGGGTGCAAGCCCCCAGTCTAGATACTGGGATGAAAACAAAACTACATTTTAACTGGCAGCTTCACTTGGTTTTGCTTCACTTTTGCGAGGGATGGGCTGCATCCTGGAGGACTTTTTACTGCTCTAGGGTAATGGCATTCCTAAAGTGGTGCAGGCAGAGCCCAAGGATGGACTTTTCCCCCTTCATGAGGAGGTGTAAAGGAACTTACACGATGTATATATGTTGCTTAAAAACAGTGCCACAGATACATACATGATACCTATGCAGTTGTTACAGACAACCTCTTCTGAGGGAAGCCTGCAGCCTGAACATAAAGATCAAGGTATTGTAGTAATAATGCCCTGCATCCAGAAACAATCGTTGTAACTCTATAATAATTTGATCTAGTTCTACAAGCTGTGTGCTTATGAATCTTAGGAGTGGGGAATACAATACACAGCTTCCTCTCTTTTTTTCTGTACCATGATATATGATACAGTTTTCAGATTAGTAATCTGTCAAAGCCAGGAAAACACAAATCAATAAAGGAAGGAAGGCAGAATTTGGCTAAAGAAAGCACTTCCTTAAGCTACTGAATTTGTGACAGTATATATTGTCAAACATGCTGAACATTGTACAGAAGACACTGTAGAGAAGATACCCTGTATGTTATACTCTATACACAATAACATTTCAATCTAAACATCTCCTTAAATGTGATGCATTATTCCCTTCTATATTACGTGTGCCTTTGCCATGGACAAATAGACAAAGAGTGTATCTATAAGAAATACATTCAGCAGAACAAAAAAATCTACAGTGCAAGGAGGTCTACCCTGAAATCCTCAATTTGGGGCTCAGAGAACTAAACTCAAAAGGTGAAATCGAGCCGTTTGAGAGAGGGTCCCGCTGAACAGGAGGAACAAGCAAACAAACAAACAAAAAAATCCCTGAGCTCCGACTAATCATTTGAGCTGCCAATGAGAGGTGACTTTTAGACAGATGGCCAGGGAAAAGCTGGGTCCGTGGACGCAGACGTTAGTGTCCCATCTGTATTTTAGGATCCTAGCTTCAACAAGCCATTACTAACTTTTTTTCTAAGTGACAGAAAGTGAAAGATTTCTATTTCCACTGATTTATTTCTTTTCCTGAAACCACCCCATTTCCCTCTTTTTTTCCTCCGTTAAGAATTTGTTGTTTGATTTTTTTAAGTAAACAGAAACTGTTCTCAGTATAACTTTTATGCCAGAAAAAGAGAGAGAGAGGGTAGGTAAGTTGGCAAAACAGCAAATGGATTTAAAAGGAGAGTTTAAAAAAAGGGAGAAAAGAATGACATATCAAACTCACTTGATCTCGTCCCCCTTCCATTCCTGTTCTCATTAATTCCAAATTATAATTTGGAGGTAAGGGAACTGCATTTCCTTTCAATCTATTTTGTTGCTGCCACACATTCTGTGCTTTGCTTCTCTTTCTTTTTTTTGGGGGGGGGGGAGGAAAAAATCCCTAATAAAAATAGAAAAACATATCTCAGGCGTTAAGCTCGCTCTCCCCCTTCCTTTGTAAAGAACTCTTTGTTCTCTAGTGAAAATGCTGAAAGAAAAAAAAAAAAAAAATCCCCGGGCTCCCTGAAACAAGTGCAAAACACTTAGAGGCTTTTGGGCTGGCGAGGAGCCAGAAACCCTCCCGCTGTCTGGTTAGGAAGAGAGGAAAGAGAGAGAGAGAGAGAGAGAGGGAAAGAATCGGAGCTTCCTTTAATAGACATAGGAAGCAGGTCCTTTTTTTTTTTCTTTTTTCCTTTTTTTTTTTCATAACTGGCGGTCAAGCGTTAAGTAACTCCCTGTCTAAATCCACCTGCTGGAAATGAACTCGTGTAACCCCCCCCCCCAGGGGTGCACAAAGAGGAGCCACAGTAACACCCTCCCGGCTCTCCCCCCACCCCGCAGCCCCCGCCCCGCTGCCCTGTTCCCATTCTCCCTGCTCCCCGCACCGCCAATGCCCACGGCTCCCGCTTCCCCGGCCATCGCCAACCCACGTACCAAAACAAACGCTGCTCCCTCTCCTGAAAGAGCAGGGGAGGGGGGGAAGGAGGGGGAGGTGGGGAGGGGGGGGGAGAAAAATTTGAAAAAAAGAAAAAAGGGGGGGAGAAAAAAAAAAAAAAGCTTTTTTTTTTCCATCTCGGTTGCGACAGTGATAAGGGGTAGGGAACATCTCATACCTGGTGTGAATGCTAATCAGCCAGGAGTTCTCCTTTTTTCCCAAGACAGGGAACTGTTTCCTTCCAAATTTATTAGAACCTCCTCCACTGCCTCTTTGAAAAACCTTCTTTGTCACCCTCTTCCCAAGTCCTGATACTTCTTTAAAAAAAAAAAAATGGCTTCGGAGCTCCTTCTATTCTTGATATTGATTCTCTCTCTCTCTCTCTCTCTCTTTCTCCCTCTCTCTTTCTCTCTCCCCCCCCACCCCCCCACCCCTCCTCCTTTCTCCTGTCTCTGTCTCTTCTGAGTGGTCTATTGATAAGTCCCTAGAGGCACTGGGTCAGCCTGCCCGTAGGAAACCAGACACAATGCACAAATCTCCGAGTGCCATTCTGCCATCAGCAAGCAGACCACGTTTAGGAGAGAGGAAAAAAAAAACACCACACACACACACACACAGTAGAGCAAAAGACAGAGAGAGAGAGAGAGGGAGAGTGTGAGAAAAAGACTGATTGGAACAGGAGGGAGGGAGGGAGGGAGGGAGCGAGAGAGCGAGGGAGAGAGAGCGACACTGCCAGTCAGGTTAATCATCCCTACTTTAATTAGCTGTTCGGCTTAGACATAAAACAATTGAATTTGAATGATCTGTCAGTGGGCTCGGCTGAACCAAAGGGGAAATGCGAATATTACAAAAAAGACTGTTGGTGTATTCAGATAAGCTAGCTGGGAAAATCCTCAAAGGATAACTATTAAAACTTACCACCAAACAGAAAAGTACAGATTCAAATGGCATTATACAGAGGGCCTCTCCAAAAAGCTGGGAGATCCCTTCCCTCTCTTTTTTTTTACACACCACCGCAGCTGTCACCGAAATAAACACCCCCGTCTTCCCACAGCCTTCAAACGCTACCTGTGCTGTGGGCTGGGGAAGGGAGAGCAGGTTTACCTGCTACTTCAGTTCTGTACAAGCGAGACCGTGTTGTCCTTCAGTTGAATTTTCCTTGATGGATCACTGTAATGTTATGAGGGAACTACACAAGCTTCGAGAGCACATCCTTGCCATGGATGTCTGCTCAGGCACAGACAAACCGAGTACCTGCCGGATACAGGCAGAGATGCTGTAAAAGGGCAATGCCAGGTATTGGGATAAACAAGTCCCAAGCACTGCGGGGGGGGGAGTTGTTACACTCCAAAATAAGTGGCAAGCCAACCTATTTTTTCTGCCCCTGGTTGTAAAACGAAGTGCAATTCGAATGGATGGATCCTGGTGATAACCAGCGCAGCGGCAGCGCTGCGTGGCGGGCAAGGCAAAGATTTATGACACTTCTGCAAAGTCTGCTTCTAAGAAGATGTGGAGCAGGCAGCCTCTGCCCCCGAGAGGGAAGGCAGCAGGTAACATGCTGCTGTGAGAGGCAGCTGCTGGCATGTTCAGCCCCCGGACATCAATCCCTCTACCCCACCTGAACTTTCCCCTGTCGGATGCCGGGATTTCAGGGCACATGGGCTCCGAGGTCCTGTCCCAAGTGAACAGCAGCGAGGGGTGCATGTGGGAATCTCTCGTGCAAGGCAGGTATTTTCTCTGTGTTTTAAATCCATTCTCTGTATTTCAAATAGGGCTTCAGTCACAGCAGTAAATCCGTAATTCCTGATCAGTTCTATGAACATCTGTTGTACATAAACTTTTAAGTGGGCACAACTAACCTGCAAGCATCGCTCAAACGCATGGGAAGAAAGTAGCGAAGGAATTCACTACTTGGCTGACTGCTGGCCTTCAAGAGTGAGCACCGGGATTCCCCCCTCACTCTGCAGTTTGGGTACAAATGGAAGAAAGAAACAAAAGACAGACAGCAGCTCTACCAACTTCTCTATATTAATTTCATCAACTTTTTTACATACATGTCCAGGTAAAGCTGACACCAGGTCTTATGTGTTTTGCCATTAATGGAGAGTTGACAGGAGGTATCAATATTATTCATTCCTTTTATCGCCCTCTGCTATGGGAAAAGGTGTGTTCCTGCCCTTTTCCACCTTTTAAAGTGCCACGTACTGGTTGTCTGTGTCCCATCTGCCTACCAGCCTGTTGGGGCCAACTGCCTCAGCAAAGATTACAGGAAGAACTAACCAGGGTCAATAGGAGAGGGATGCACCGCAGAACCAAATGGGACATGCACTTAATGAGGTCTGTTAAATGCCATGTATTAGTCGTCTCCCCAGCCTCCCCAAAATACAAATTGCTCCCATTTGAAATATTATGGGATTATGGGAAGTAAAGCACTATCAAAGAATGAAAAAGGAGATTTCAGAGAAGTAGAGTGCCATCAAAGGTGTCAACTCCTTTCCAGATGAGGAGACTTGGTAGAGCATAGTGACACAGACAAGTAGTTTGCTCTTCTCTGGGTCACTACCAAACTAATAATCTAGCAGGGCACAAAACAACTCTGGGCTATGTTTCCAATGAAATATGCAGAGATCCTGACCACTTGATGCAAGAGTTTGGTGGAAGAAACAGTGTGCAGTCATGTAATTACAGCCTATGGTAATGGCACATGGGGCCTTTGATAAGGTTGCACAGACAACATTAAATGTGGCATTTCCTAACTTTTAAGTGCTTGACATAGTAACATTAACATTACAGTAATGTATTTTCCATATAATTTCTCAGTCTTTTCTTTTAAAGCCAACTTAAAAATCAAATGCTGTTCTGTGGTGCTGCTGATGCTGAAGTGGGTTAGCGCCTGCGGAGCTGTAATACAGAACTTCACCACTTCAGCCGGCAGCGTCACCGGCAGCGTGAGTAAAACGATGCTTACGAGGTGATCAACCACTGGAAGAGCACGAGGATACTTCGTTCAGGGGTTTGACCTTGTCTTTCTCACAATGGAAATGCTGAGAGTCAGGAGCCCTAGGCTGTCTTCCAAAGAGCAGAGCAAAGTACACTGCCAGGGGAAGTGAACCTTTGGTCCCTGGACCCCCCAAATCTGCATCTATTCTGTCACTGTTGGTTTTGCTTCCATTCCCTCCATTCATTTGACTGGTTTTCCTCCTGTTTTCTAGCTTTCCCTCTTTCATGGTGTTTCTCCTTCCCCACACTACTCCTTGACTCCGTCTGCTCCTCACCCCACTGCCCTAAAATGAACATCCCCTCAGATGCCTCTTCACCCCTCCTTTACCCCAAGTATGGAGGGACTCTGGGCACACAGCAAAGTAAGCGTGGTAAATCAGGCCACGTGGCATTCCAGACTGCCTGAACTAGACCACTTTTGCAAGACTGTTTAAAACTAACTCGGGTATCATAATTTGCAATCCACAGTGTAGACATATCAAAATGTCCTTGTTCTCATTTCCAGTGCTTGCTGCCATAGCAACCCCTGGTCAAAAGGAAATTTCCATTGATTTCAGAAGGAGCAGCATTTCACCCAGGTGAGTTTTTACTATGTGGCACGTATTTCAGTTGCATGTGTTCCTGACACGGTAAACCCCAAATCTCCTACAGTGCTTAATGTAGAAAGCGCTGCTGTTAAGTCCTGCTCTCAGTAGACACCCTTCTACTAGAAGCTACACAAATCAAAGACCTCCTGATTTCTATCTGAATATCAACTAAGAGCAGACCTGGAGTCTAAATGCAAAAGGCCAAGAGCAGCTCCAAAAAATGTACATCATCTTTCCCTCCTGAGATTTCATCAGGGATTTTAATTTAGATGCATGATGATGATGATCTCTCTCTTTGCATCATGCCCTCTTGCTTGCTCTTCCTTCATATAAATCATTGTGTGTATCAGAGAGGTTTAGCCAAAGAAGTGAGAATTGACAGCTCAGTTGAATAAAGTTTGCTGTTTGCTATGGAAAAGGCAATCAGTGTTGCAGCGAGCTTTCCAGCTCTTGTGTGTGTTATCCACTCCAGAGGAAGAAAGTGTGGCTACAGAATTGGACCAGATCTTTAACTATGAGATCTGTACCTGGATTTGCCACTGTCAAATGGCACGATTTATGAAATGAGAAGACACTAACACTGCATCTTGCTTTCTGGCTTTTAAAGGTATCACATAATACCAGCAAAAAGGAGGATACAAAACAACAGCAGAATGGGAAGAACCTGGAAATGTCATAGTGCTCACTCCTTTAATGTATATGAAGTATTCTGCAGCGTGACTTGTAACACCCATTACAGCTGACATGAGCTGACATTAATGGAAAATCAACAGATCTGGGTGGTACAGAGAGGAATTTAGTTCCTTTGCAATGGAGGAGCTCTGTCTACCTGAAAAAATGGCATTTAACTATGTAATTTCAGGATAAGTTGTATAAAGGTATTTTTCTAGATTTATTGGCTTGTCTTCATAAACAGCTGTGAGATTGTGCTTTTTGTTCAGCGATGTAAACCAGCACAGCATGTTGTGGAGGGTGAATATATTGTTATCATTCTGTACATAAGAAATCAGAAAAAAAGGACTGGCAAGTCCACCTATTACAGAAATCTACTCTTTACTTAGCTTTTGTGTACGCAATCATTCCTAACTTGCATCACTATACTTGGCATGTACCTTTGTGTGCTAAAGTGAGAAAGGTACCATGCCTTGCATTCAACCTAATTCATTTCTGTCATATATGAATTTTGATTTTCTGGAGTAAAATAAACAAGTTTATTTCCTGTTGCCTTGATTATCAGACTAGCCCCCCTGTACATAAATCTATAACAAACATCCAGGACTGGTTCCTAAAGCACCTGGTATTGACACTGTGCAGTTCCCAAGGCAATTCCTGTCAGAGATTTGCTGACAATAGGGTATCATTAATGGAAACATCTGAGAGGTCTCATATTTTCTCTCTCTTAGCCAATCCAAATATAATGGCCTATTTTGTGGAAGAGCCTCTTTTTAAAAAAACAATGAAAATATTGCAAACTGGGCTATGAGACACATTTTCTGTTCTTTTCTTTGTGCACATTACTGCCAGCAATAAGATGCTGAAAAGTGAGCCATGCCCTCACGGGCACCAGTGCAATCCCCTCGCCTTCAGAGGAAAAGCAACAGTGCAACCTAGGGGAACTCTATAAAACATCTGTTTGACAAGACACAAGAAGAGCAAGACTCCTGCCTTTCTTCTTCTTTGGCTGCATCGTGTTGAAAAGTAAAACTTCAGAAGTTCGTTTTCACAAGGAATTGAGGAAATCTGATCACCGGTTAAAAAAGCAGTTAAAAGAGGAGGTGACTTCCACGGGTGACATGTTTTCTGTACATTGATATGGATGCTTATTGCAAAGGCCTGAGAAGACTTTTAAACACTGAAAACATTAACTCTCTACCTCACTCTCTGCTCCATATTATCATCTATACTGTTGTTATGAGATTGCATCTTTGCTCCAAATTAAAATGACTTAAACAGCATTTTGTGTCATATTCAGTCTATTCTACTCTGTTCTGTTGTATTTTATTCTTCAATTTTTGAAAGAAGCCTAAGTTTCTCAGGGTTTCAGGAGGCTTAATTTTTTTCTCATACTTTCATGGGAAAACAATTATAATTTTGATTTGAGGAACTTTAAAGAGGATGTCTGTCCCATTTCTGTTCTAAAAGCTGACATGAAACACGCTATATATCCCTCTTGCTAACTTTGGTCCTGTCACATATTCAGAGATCTTATTTCCAACATTCGGAGGTGACACCTATTGTGCCTCTGCCTCCAGTCTTTCTTACCAAAAGAGGTCTTATTTCTATATTTTATCCATAGGTTTCATGCTGAATAAAAATTGTAATTATTTTCATATTCCTCATTCAGGACAAAATCTTTGTAAGAACAACAGCATCACTAAATATCTGGGGAGCTGTAAAACCTCAGCGTGCCAAAGCTGTGAGACTTCCACCAAAATCACCCCGCTGAGGGCTTCTGGCTTCTCAGTCCAACCATTAGCTTTATCTTGGGAACAACTGGAAGGGTCCTACCACTTCATATACCACTTTCTCTCTTGGACTTGGACATAAATAGAGTGGGAGGCCAAAGAGCCAGAGGAGGGTGTAGAGTTCTCCCTTTTCTTCAGCAGGTATGATCATGTTCTTTGGCTGGCTGAAGCTATGAGGAAAGACACAGATAGGGTTGAGCTCCACCTCTACTCTCTCCACAGACACAGCTGGAGCTTGCAAGGTGACGGAACAAGACGGGTTCAGGAAATGAAGAGCAGCGCATCGCTCATTTTTCCTGCCTGTTTGCGCCTAATTATCTTACAATACATTTCACTGGTAGCTTTATCATACAGAAAGACAGGAGATCCTTCTGGCTTCAGCACATAATAACTACTTTTAAAATGGCTTGCTATTCATTCTTGGGCAAGCCTCAGCCTCTTTCTCCCTCCCTCAAGTTCACTGCCTCTCATTCTTGGTTTTTTTGTTTGTTTGTTTGAGGTTTTTTTGCCTTTTTTGGGGTTTTTTTGTTGTTGTTTTGGGGTTTTTTGGGGGGAGGGAGAGGAGGCATCAATTCTCTGATAACATATTCTGATAAAAGGGAAAGAAGGGGCAACAGAGGTGGCTTTCACTTTCTTCTGATGAGATTGTGGACACTTAGAAAGAAGTGTCAAAAATCTCAGTAATTTCATTTTGGCCAATAAAACACCTCTTTCAGGCTTGAGCCATGAAAATCCTGTGTAGTCCCCTCAGTACAAATCAGCAGAGCATCTTTTATACTTGTCTGCTGATATTTCTCTCTGGCCTTAGAGAAATAGAGAATTGCTATAGGGCAATGAACTCTCATTTTGCCTTTCACATTTCTGCAATCCATCTCCCTGAGTCAGGAGACCCGTTCACAGATCTGGAACCTCACCAGCATAAGGAAGAATTAGTATAATTAAGAATTAGGCACAGGGTCTCTAAAATGGGAATCATCACAATGACTAACGCCACAAGAGTGTTTTCAGAATTAATTCATGTAAGTAAAGCACTTAAAAGATAAAAATGTAGGAGCTGCCACATCAGATTAGACCGCTGCACCACCTGTGAGGAACAGAGAGCAGTGATAGAAGCAGGGTAGCAGAATTGGGGTCCCCCCTCTGTGCAGGCACAATGTTCAGTCTAAGCATAGTCAATGCCAGTCTTTGGTTACAGCATTATTTTACAACTTAGGGGACGTATTTTTGCCCCTGTGATGCACTGCCACTAAACAAAGTGGTCTTGCAATTAAAGGAAAGAACCAGACACAGCAAGAGTAGCCACACAGCTGTACAGACATTCCTGTGCAGGACAGCTTCTGGCCAAGAGTTTCTGCTTATCAATCGGATGGTTAAGGATGTGATGAGAGAGATCTGGAAGGGAACACACTCCCACACTCCTTCACCCATATGAGGAGTCCTGGCCCTTGAACCATTATCTCTACAGAGGTGGGTTTTCTGAAAACTCATTTCTTCATGAAAAAGTTTCATAAAGTTTAATTCTTATACTCCAAAATTTTAATGTTTTCATCACGGGGCATTCCTGTTTCCTGGCCAGCTGTTTCCTGCCTGTTTCCAGCCATTCCCATTTCCTGCCTATGCATTCTGCAAGAACCTGCAGACCTTACATGGCTGCTAACATCAGTTGTGACAAAGCTAATAACAATCTTTCTGTGAAAGTTCATTATTTCTGATGGTTTGACACCTTTATTTTAATTACTACAAATTTTTTTTTGCTTAATGAAACAGGCTTATCTGAAAAGTAAATAGATGAGTTCTGATGAGTTTGTCTTCTTTAGGAGTGAAGGTTTGTTTTTACTTTTGTATTAAACATTCTAAGTTTATTAGAAACAATCCATACAGTGCAAAACCCTGCTGAAAGATAGAGCCACAAGATATTTTTTGTGTATGATTCCACTCTATTCTATGTTCTACTTCAGGACAGAGAAATGCAAAAGAACAAATTGGAAGATAATCTTGTGAAAAAACAAATCCTTCATAACTGACCGAACCATAGACGAGTCTTACATTACTGGGAGTGGGTAAAGTATCATCAGTGATGGATTATTACATAAGAATATGTTAGTAATGTAGCAGGAGTCTAGTCTTTTAAGATGTGAAAGAGTGTTATCTGACCTCTCTGCAAAGTTCAGGAAGAGGAGCCATATGTCCAAATAATCATTTTCTTGCTGGTGTTTAACATGTCAGTTTTTTCAAGGGGCCTATTTCAAGCTTAAAAAAAAAAAGTGTGAAATGCATTTCAATTTTTTTTTGGCAAAAGCAGCTCATTTTCAAGCTTGCAAGGAAACAAGAAAAACAAAATCAAATGTCAAGTAGATTTGCTCTTTGTTGTAATTAATACGCAAGCATTTGCTTGTAGATGGTCCTGAGCCTGAAAACAAGGAGTGTCAGTCGCAGCGCTGTTAAAAACGAGCAGTTTCCTGGGAATCAAAGGGCCAAGTGTTCAACCAGTGAAAATCTCCACTCAAATCAATGGCCATAGGCCAGTTTACATCAGCTAAGGATCTGACCGCAAAGGAAGGACGGCAAGAAGCCCGATGACTGACGCCACGCCACGTGCTCGCAGCGTTGGGTCCTACATGTGATTGGACACATCACATAAAGATGGGACACGGAGAACGGTAGGGCAGATGTCTTCAGAGTGGTAGGTGGGAAAGGTTTAACTGCAAATACAGAAACTGCCAGCTCCTATGATGCAGACAACATGCACGTTCGGTTTCTGGTCAAGGAGGTTATGTGAGATTTCTCTTTGAGTGAGAGTAATGTAGTGGATAAAAAGGCCCTGTCTAGCCAGGGGGATTTCCTGAGGCCATTGCAGACCAGCTCAACATGCTGTTAAGAGGCTCGTTTTCATGAGAGTTTTTGTTGCATTTGTAACACTGGCTCCAGGTCCCCTAGAGCCTTAAGTGCCACATCACAGCACTACAAGCCCAGCGCTGAATGCTTGGCATAGGACCAGGCATCTTCCCTTTCTTCTCTCTGTTTCCTCAAGTCAGCAGGTGGGGCTCCAGGGCACCATCTTCTTTTGATTTGTGGGGGGAATTTTTTTCTCCACGAAGGCTGAAGAAAAAAATTTCCTGTTGAATATTTGCTCTTCTCCTTTCCCCTGTGTTGTTTTGGGGGGGCATTCAGAGAGTGAGAGAAAAAAAAAAGAAGGTTTTTTTCTGTCTTCAAAGGAGCTTGCTATTTTACCTGAAATGGGATGCTGGAAAGACTTCATCACCGAGGTCTACTGGCCTGAGATCTGTTTGTATTTACATCAGGATGGATCAGTACCAATTCCACTGAGGTCACTGCGAGTGCTCTGGCAGGCAACTCCCCTTCCTGGACACACGGTCAGCCCTATTATTGAGTCAAGCTCTTCATCAGAACTAGCCATGGGCTAAGCCCCGTATCAGGTGCAGGATGAAAATGGATGTAAATGGGTGCAGGGCAAAAAACCCCATAAACCTCTACCAACTTTCTCCTTGATGTGGTCATAAACGTACTGGAACTCCAATGCTGGAGGGAGGAAGCAGGGGGGCAAAGCCAGCACAGGTAAAAGCCCTACCAGCAAAAGTAATTGATGAGAGAGAACTGGGGCAACTTATATTATTTTGTTTCTTATTTTCCCCCAAGCTTGTGTCCGACATGTAATTCTCTCCTATAATTTAGGTCACTAAAGTATTTAGCCCTATGGGTTTGCACAATTAATTATATTCAATGACAGTACTATTTCATTTTCAAAACTGGTTTGAACTGTAGATTAGTTCTAGTTT
Source organism: Dromococcyx pavoninus (assembly GCA_033558185.1). Taxonomy (NCBI): domain Eukaryota; kingdom Metazoa; phylum Chordata; class Aves; order Cuculiformes; family Neomorphidae; genus Dromococcyx; species Dromococcyx pavoninus. The sequence goes on along the minus strand of JAUMJL010000432.1, from coordinate 264,385 downwards.
AAATAATTTAACCACAGATCAGTAGTAGGTGTTTGCTCTATATTAAGTTGGCATATCACTGAGCAGGTATTACTTTTTAACATTTTAATATACTTAATAATTTATAACGCTACACTGTAAACTGGCTGAATAACTACCACCTTGGAACACTATAGCCAACACCTCCAAATTTAATCTCTTGTCCAAAGAGCCTTGTTCAATCTTTTAAATGATTAACTAAAGAGAGAAAGGAAGTAATGTAACCACAAAAGACTATGAAAAGAAAGCTTCTTAACTCTGTGAAATATAAGCTCTCAGGTTGCATGACCTTAAGCAAATGCTATGCCTCGGTTTCCCCACCTCTACGTAACAGCAGCACCTAATTAACTGATTGCTATAAAGACCATGCAGTTCTTTTTAAGATGCTTTTCAGCAGACTGCTTGAGGCAGACGCTTCAAATGATTTCTCAGACGCTTAAAATGACCCTTAAAGTAAAATAAATTCATGCTCAGGTCTTCCCTTAAATCAAGAAGCGAATCATCCCACGCCTCAGCTTCCTCTGCAGCTCAGTGCTGAAAATATCACCTCTGTGCTCCACAGAAATCCAGGGAAACTTAATTCGTTAACAATTGCATAGTACTTGCAGCTCCTCAGACACGGAAGTCTTGGAGTAACATTAGATACTACAGATAAAGATATAGTGTACATCATGGAAATAAACTGGAAGCATAGTTAAAGGTTAGAGAGTCTTTTTTTCCCTCCAGCTGCCACTGATATGAATGATGCCGATTCTTACACTGCTAAAGGGAAAGAAAAGATAAGTTAATGTCACGTTCCCTGCTCCCAATTCTCAGATTTGATGACTAACAGGGCTACAATATTTCACTAAGAAAAAGACCTGTTTTCTACTTAAAAGCATGAAAGGTATACAGAGAAAGTAATTTTCAAGGTCAGAGGGTTTTTTTGACATTTAAGAAATACTAAAACAGATTTTAGCTTAGAAATTTGTAAACCAGAATTGCTTCCTGACCTGAGAGACAATCTGCCAAATTTCTAGCTGACCACAGGTTTTTCAGGGTAATCTTGAATTATCAGATATATCATGTTGTCTGTGTGCACACCTCTATGATTTTAAAATGAAATGCTGATCAACCTTAAAAAACTCACAGCTTCTGAGACCCTTCATACAAGTAACACGCACCGCTTCTCACAGTAACTGAAGAGCCAATTCTTCAATTACTGTTTTGATACAATATTTTGCTTTCTACTGGAGAACTCAATAGCTTAAGATTAATATACTAATGAAAAAATAGAGGGAAACAGAAACACTTCAGCACACAGAAGCCAAATAACTCCTTTTATTTCACACCAAGACCTTGATCTTCCCACCAATCCTGTTGCAATACAAACCAATTTCCTTTAACACTACATCTGACAAGCCAGACCTCTCTGAGATTGCAAAACTCTGCTAAATCCCCCAGCAAACTGTAAATGGGCTGAGGGAAAGGTTGACAAATAGCACCTTCATGCAGGTGGGCAGCACATACATATCGACAGCGCAATCTTGCCGCGTAAGCTTAACAAACTGTTGTTCATACGTAGTGTCAAAGGCTCATATTGTTCATAAAGACACGCAAGAGATTGTACTGCTTCTCCTTGCAGCCTGTTTTTCTCACAACCCGTCCTGCCTACCTCCATTTCTGGAAAGTGGGTTGCAAAAGAGTTGTTTAAAATGGAGAGGCTGTACTTTCTGCCTTGGCTCTCACGCCAAAACAGCCAAACCACTTTTACTGTTTCAATTAGGCAAGAAAATGCAATTTTTCTTTTTTTTTTTCCTTTTCTCTTCAAACTGTTTTTTCTGTGACAAAGCCTGAAAACTTTCAGGCAAAACTGGCGACAGCACAAGATGCAGTCCTGAAAAGGCAGCTACGCTGAAGAACAAAAGCCTGTTGGAGTGGAGTGGGAGCAAAGAGGAGGTTGCTGCAAAGTTTCTGTTGCCTCCTAAATACCTCTCATATGCACCTGTGCTATTTAAATGATGCCAATTCTTAACTAGACTATAATGGGAAATACTTTCTTACTAAATCTGTTTACTAGGGTTTAGTTTGTTTCTCCTACTTCAGTTAGAGTTGAAATGAAATTGTATTTAAAGGTCTGTTGTGGTTTTTTTTTAAGTTCTGTTCATGATATTTAGTAAGAAAGCAGAGAATATGCCAACTTGCACCACTGTTACACTCAAACTGCCCTCGGCCTTGCAGGATATAACTCTTTCTCCAGGGAAGGATTTATCTTCAACAGACTACTCCAACTCACTGACTTCTGCCTTTTATTAATTCTTCTCCTCTTTATCCAATCATCTCAACATATAATCCTCTAGTCAACAAATGCTTAAAACCCATACAGTCTAAAAGGTGATTCAGGAAAGCAAGAACTGATGAGCTCTGATTAAAAAGATCCACGAACCTGACACATCCTGGTGCATAGGATATATACATACAAGAAGGAGAGAGATGCATAACAGCACTGCTCAACATCTGCATTGTTTTAGGTACTAGAATCACAAAACTTTTAAATGCAATAGTGGAGAAGTTTTGGATCTGAAAATTATTTGTGAAGCAGAGGAAGCAATGCCGCTAGCAAAATGAGAAAAACATCATTTCCTTTTAATGCCCAGTTAAAGGTTGGCTTAGGCTGTGATTCTATTTCTGCAGGAGTACAAGGACATTTTCTTGTGAGAACAACTGGCAACACTAGACACCTCAAAGGGGAAATGATAAAGGGAAACCAAAACTGAGGCTCTTCCTGTACAAGGTGGTCAATACTTGGGGCACACGGCCAAAGTTTTCAAAAAGCTGAGAAAAGATCGATGGCACTCTGATGTGCCGAGAGGATTTGTGGAGTCAGGTGTTCCTAAATGGCTAAATTCAAGTTTTTTCTTCAGATGAATCCATAGTTTAGATGCACAGGTTAAATCTAACTAAACCTGGGTCTACTGCAAATATGTGTGCAAAAGTGAAGAGCTGAAGTCTCTCTTACGATTAACATTTCTCAAAGAGTTCAGATCAGCTGTGCTCAGAAAATGAAATAATATCTATGTCCCACTGAAATACCAGCACTGAATTCTTAACCTGGGGTTCTTACTGAAAATCTCCTGCATAATGCACAAGACAATATCAAGTGTTGCTTTCCCTTCCAAAATCTATGGTTCTGTCTAAGTAAAAAGAATAAAATCCATAAAAGCTCATTTAATTGGGAAAGTAAGACAACGGCACACTGAACGTTGACAAGGAGTGGGCTTGTTAGGTTAGAAAAGCATCTCTGCAAAACCTCTGAAACTATCTGAACTTCAAGAGGAATTCTCGTGAGTTGGGTCATGAATGCCACTAATAAAGAGAGGAAGAAAGTGAGGTGCAGTGACAGGGGATCAAGCGAGCTCCTCAGCATCGGAGGCAGTTTTACGGCTAGGGTTAAAGTGGAAATTCATGTCTCGGTCCCGTTAGCAAACCACAAGCTCAAATTGCTTTTACTACAAACAGATTTCCCTTCACCATACTGTACTTTTCTTCCTGCTGACTGTTCAGTATAATCATCCAAAAATACTTGTATTTGTGTTATTTTTCACACACACCACCCTGAAACAAAATTCAGTATGAAAGAAGAGCAGTTTCCTCCAATACAGCTCAACATCCAAACTAAGCAGCAGTAAAATCATATTTATTCACTGGCTGAGGTTTTGAACAGTAAAACGATTGTTAACAAGTTATAGATCGGACCATGCTCTGAATAAGACCCAAGAACAGGTTTCCAGTGACAGCTCTCTCACTTTGACAGCTCTTGAGTGCCCTGGGGAGAAGGAAGAGTCGTTTGCACGCGTATAACTGGGGGCGATACTTGAATATAGTCAAGCCTCACAATCACTGTAGGCAGAATTTGGAAGAATTCACCTTTGACAATCAAGTGGGAGACAGAAAGAAGGAAGCTGGGTACCTGAGCCCAGTGCATGTGTGTAAGTGAGGCTCTTTTTGCCTGCAAGCTGGGTGTGCCTCAAACAGGAGTCAGAGAGAGAGAGAGAGACAGGCCAGGAGCTCCCCAAAGCTGAGTGTGCCTGAAGGTGAAGCCACACTGCACAAGCTGAGTGACCCAAAGGCACGGGTGCTAAATGTGGTCATCTCTTTCTGTGTAAACTCTGGCAAGCTCTGTACTTTTCTCTATATCTTTGTTTTCCTGTTTAAATATGTGCTATTCCAAAGATATACAAATATTAATATTTTATTAACTCACAGCTACAAAGCTTACTTCCTTAAAGTCTAGTACAGATCTTTGAAATCTTTGGAAAACTATATAAATATGACTTCTTATATTTCTATAGCATTACATTAATGACTGTACAGTGGAAGCTGATGAATGAAATAATCTGTCTATATTTGCTTATACCTTTCTGAAACCGTTACCTTTTCAGGAGATATTTCTCCCGCTTTGTCTCAATCCAGAAATGACATTTTTGGTAAAGCTTTGCAAAAACCCATTCAGCTGTTTTTGAGTCATCCAAGTATGTAAAAAAACCCCAGTTTCCAGCTGTTAAGTTTTCCATAAGCTTTTTTTTCTTAAACACGCTTGTATAATTATAACACAGCTTTGTTTTAAAACATCAAACTTGACATGTACATAGTCCTGAAAGAGAAGCAGCAGCACTGCCATGTTTGAAACTATTTGGTTTTGAAATAACAATGTTATTACCATATTAAAATATCTTTCTTTTCTGAAAGATTCTCCCAGGCACTGAGCTACGGTTTTCTAACTGTAGACACTCAATTTTGTAAATGACCAGTAAAAAAAGAAAAAAAAATGAAAAAAAGACACCATTCTTGCAATCTGTGACTGAGCTGTAAACAGGGAAGACTGGGGGACACTGTTTACACTGGGAGCAGGCTCAGACCTGCCAGTCTCAGACATGCCTTCAGTGAACTTGGCATATGCACGTGCATTCTTGAGGAGCATGGCTAAAGCTCTAGCCTGGTGTTTTCACAAGATCCAGTTCAGCTTCCTGCACTCCGGAGAGGCTGGCAACAGCTAGAGCCACACATTCTTCAGCCCTGTCTGTTGGTGGATGGCTCAAGATTGCTGCCTTCAGGCCCAGGCTGGTTACACTGAGTTTTAACAGCTGGGGGCCTAACAGGCAACAACAAGGTCAGAAAATATGTAGGTGGCATACTATGCTTTCAAGATCATGCTTCAACTGCAGACCTACAATTATGTACTCTCCAAGAAACATGGAATTGGCACTTAAGGTGGGAGAAGGCCGACCATACTCGTTCCCCTTGCCCAAAACATATGAAACTCCACTGTGATGGCAGTAACTTTCCATAAAGATTCTGAATTCACAGTATCACAGTATCATAAGGTTGGAAAGGACCTCTGAGATCATCGAGTCCAACCTATAACCCAACACTAACACCAACCCATCATCTAAACCGTGGCACTCAGTACCTCATCCAGTCTCCCCTTAAACACCTCCAGGGTCGGCGACTCCACCCCCTCCCTGGGCAGCTCATTCCAATGGCCAATCACCCTTTCAGGGAAGAACTTTTTCCTAAGATCAAGTCTAACCTCCCCTGATGAAGCTTGAGTCCATGCCCTCTAGTTCTGTCACTGGTCACCTGAGAGAAGAGACCAACCCCTGCCCGACTACAACCTCCTTTTAGGTAGTTGTAGAGAGCAATGAGGTCTCCCCTGAGCCTCCTCTTCTTCAGACTAAACAGCCCCAGCTCCCTCAGTCGCTCCTCGTAGGGCTTGTGCTCCAGCCCCTTCACCATCTTCGTTGCCCTCCTCTGGACACTCTCCAGTATCCTGACATCTTTCCCAAACTGGGGGGCCCAGAACTGCACACAGTATTCAAGGTGAGGCCTGACCAGTGCCGAGTACAGGGGGACGATAACTTCTCTGGTCCTGCTGGCCACACTATTCCTGATGCAGGCCAGAATGCCATTGGCCTTCTTGGCCACCTGGGCACACTGCTGGCTCATGTTGAGCTTCCTGTCAACCAGCACTCCCAGGTCCCTTTCTGCCTGACTCCTCTCCAGCCACTCTGTCCCCAGTCTGTAGCTCTGCATGGGGTTGTTGTGTCCAAAATGAAGTACCCGACATTTGGACTTATTAAACATCATCCCATTGGAATCGGCCCATCTCTCCAGTCTGTCCAGGTCCCTCTGTAGGGCCCTCCTACCCTCTAACAGATCAACCCTTCCTCCCAGCTTGGTATCATCTGCAAACTTGCTGATGATGGACTCAATCCCCTCATCCAGATCATCAATAAAGATATTAAACAGGACGGGACCCAACACCGATCCCTGGGGGACCCCACTGGTGACCAACTGGATGAGACACCATTCACCACCACTCTCTGGGCTTGGCCATCCAGCCAATTCCTAACCCAGCACAGAGTGCTCCCAACTAAGCCACAGCTGCCAGCTTCTCCAGGAGTCTACTGTGGGAGACAGTGTCAAAGGCTTTGCTGAAGTCCAGGTATTCAGTTCAGCATTGCATACTTCTACAGTTTTAATTATTGTATCTTTGCATTTTGGTATAGAATGGCATCAAATCACACTGGAGATGATGCCTTACTTATATTCTGCCTAGATAGAAATGCATTCAGGTGATACCAAGCAGATGAGAATCAGCCATTTACTTAATTTAAACACTTCATTCCATCTGAAGAATTTGAAGTCTTAGTGAAGTAAGCATTGGTTTTGAGAATAGTAATGATAGGTGAAACAGGAGCTGTAGTCTGATTGCTTATTGGATTACATGGATTTCTCTCTGAGAACTATTCTTTTATGTGACAACATAAAGGCATGTGTGGCTATTTTGCATGAACTGCTGCCCTCAGCAAGAACTCTACTGTCAGGCTGGAGGAACTCTTTCTAAAGATGCAACGTTTCTGCCAAAGGGAAGTCATTGCATGTGTTTATTTCTATACTGGGCCCAACTGTGCTGATCTGTACAGACAAGAAGAGACTCCATAGCTGTTTCTCATTCAAAGTAAATAGCAGTACCTCCTGCTCTTGCCTTTCCTGGGACATATCCTCCTACCACGCAGCTGTGAGTCCACAGAAACTATCAATATCAGTGATGTGACATTGAATCTGAGGAGACAGTCTGACTCATCTGAAAGCAAAAGACACAACTCTGCTTGGCTTCCACACAGAGAAATGTGTTTGTGCATGTGCATGCATACACTTTTCCTTACCTTAAACTATCTGTGCTTTTAATCAGTACATCTGTAACTCAGTTCTATGTCCGTTACTTTGAGAGGTTTTCTGAATGTTTTTCAAACCACACCAAACATAAAGGCAGTGCTTAACAAAGAAAATATCACTGAAACACAGTTACAGGGAAAAAACTCAGCAGTTCCTACTCATCAGACTGTCTTCTTGCTGTACTATCTGTTCTGGTAAGCCCACAGCTTGGGATCATAATGTAGGAGACCCTATTGGAAGCAAGGGGTAGAGGTAAGGCTGCTGTGGGAACCTTTGCTCTAAATTTCCTGAGTTTAGGGAGATTAAAATCTCAATTTTCACATTCCATTAACATACTTTTTGTGCGTACAGAACATGGCCTGGGCAAGTGTACCATTTCTAATGGAAAAGGTATACTATTGGGTAAATAGGTGTCTGTGCACATTTTGGCAACTGAGCTACTTAATTCAGTTCTGATCAATGCTACCAGATTTTGAAACCCACAAATATAATAAAAGAGTAGAAAAAGCAATAGGAAAAATCCAAGCAAGATGTAAGTTATGCTGTATGCTCCACAATTCTGAGTGTCAGTGTCGAGACAAAAGAGGAGTAAGACTTTGCCTTTTGCTAGTTGTTAGTAATCAAGAGAAGATCTGTCAGACACACTCTTCAAGGGCTCTGTCTGTCTAGACCAGGTAGATGCTGCCATACACAAAGGATTCACACACAGAGAAAGGAAGACTGTTCCTGGACAATGATGCAGCGCTCTTAATTAAGATTTTCATTACTGATACATATATTAAGGTTTTGCTAATGCAAGTGCCCAAGCACTCTCATGTGCAGGTAGATGTCTCTGATTCTATCTCTAGAAACCCTTTTGCAAATCATCACAAACATTCACCAGCCATGGCACAAAATCAGCTCACCTGCCCTTTGCTACAGTGACAATGAAAAATTAAAAAATGGGATTTTATCTGTCTGCCAGACATTCTCAGGCATGAGAATGAGTAGGCTTTTGCAAGGCTGCGCTACCGCGTATTGAAACTGATTCTGATCTCACTTGCACCTGTTTGATGTTACACCATGAGCTTCAATAGCATGACTGTAGAAAATGTTGGAGGAAAAAATAATGAAAGAGATGCATAGGTAAATGGAAAATGGAATAAAACACAACATGAGTTTTAAAAAGGTAGACTGCAGTAGACTAACCTGATAACTTTCTTTGATAACTGATTATCCTGACAAAGGAAATGCAGTAAATTTAATCTATCAGTACAGCATTTGATATAGTATCACAAGGGAAATTAGGAGTTAAGATGAACATTTGCAAAAGGACTGTAAGGTGAGCAAATGCTTACCAGAAAGGGAGATGAGGCAATGCTGAAAAAAGAAATACTGGGCAAGGTGAAGGCTGTATCTCCACAACTTTTTAGTTAAAGAAATTAGCATTTTCTAACTTATAATTTTGGGGGTGAGTGGGTAACATTGCTTTATGCGGCCACTCAAAGGGAGGGGGTGTAGAGTAGGAAAAAGTGGAAGCATGTTTAACAGCCATAAAAGGATCAATCAACTTCAATAAGTTGCTCATTAACAATATTCAGGCCTCATTCACCTGTAATGTTTCTGTGTTATTTCTATGATTCTATCCTTTGGGAAGTTCAAAGGCACTACAATTCTCTCAGTAGTTTACTTGTACAGTTCAATTAAACATCTAGTTCACTTTTGTGCTTTTAAAATATTCTTATTCCCAGAACAGGATGCCCATTCATGTACAAATCTGCTTGCTGAATGCCTTAGGACTCGTTTGAATGCTGGACCCTGCCTCTGAACCAAATGGAATCGGAATAAGATGCAGAGGAGAAATACTTGGTGAACAGAATGACTTACAAAAGCATTGCTTCTCCCTGAACATGTTACATGCTTTTCTTGATCTATTCAAGCTATGATATTTCATGAATTGTATTTATTCCCATGTTGCACTGGCATGCTGGATGTACCAGGATGACACACAGCAAAACACAGCCATGCCAGGATGGAGGATGAAGACAGTGCCACAGAAGTCCCGGTAGAAAGGATCAATGTGAGGTTAATTTACAGGCTCCAAATGAAATGATCTGCCAGAGTATTTTCAACAAGTTAAGAAAAACCCCAGGATTTCTGACAATCTCCCCCGAGGCATGCCTCAGTCTACAGGTAATTCAATGACTAAAATTGTTACCTTTCCATTAAAGTTCACTGGAAGAAAAGCTGCATCTTTGTTCTAGTCTTCTGCTGCAGAATTTAATTATTTAGTGTCATAACTAGACCATGCTAAGCATGCACAGACATTCATGCAAGAAATTTGCACTAAAACCCAAAACTTGAAGGATTTAAGTGCAAAAATTGAAAAACAGTTTCTGAAGTACAGCATTCTTTGGGGTTGGTTTTATGCTGATCACACAGAGTGGGTTTCCTTCACAACCTTCAGTACATATTGCAGAGCATCCAGAATGTAACACATTAATTTTTGCCTTTTATGTAAAAGTGGATTTACTGCAGAAAGGAAATTCAATTAATCCCTTTTACAGACATTCAGGATAAGTGAACACAGTTGAATATGAAATTTAAACACACATCTAGATACCAATGTTGCAACTGATCCTTACTTTGGTGATTGAGTGAAACACGAATACCTTTAAATTTTATGCTATTTGAAGTTGGGATTCCAATTTTGTCTCTGAAAAATCAAGCTGTTTAGTGTATGCTTAAGAAGCTAAAACATTAGAAAACAACATTCAGAAAACAGATACAGCTATTCTATCAAACTTAAAGCTCAATATAATGGAATGGGAGAGAGTAAGATCTGTTCAAATCCAAAAGCATTTGCTTTTGGTGGTGTGCAAGAATCTAATGTTTTCGGCGTACAAATATAAGGAATGAAAATATTACCTGAGGGGCTGAATTTGTAAACAATATTCAGCATGATATTATCTAAAATGATGGAAACAAGCAGCAGTGAACAAGAATTTCAGAGGAGGAAAACATTACTTCTTAATACACTGTGAATCTTTTATGTCTATGAGTTCCCATTCCCACCAAGAGATAAAGCAGCCTTTCCCAATCACGGCCTGAAGACTACTCAGAGATGTTTTGACATGCACACCCGTGTAGTGGCACGCAGCTAAACCTATGTGGCACATGGATTGCATTTGTTTTTTGAGGTGGAGAAGCAGAGAGCAATAGGAGATGGAAAAGATACTCTCACAAGCTCATTTTCAATCATGATGTAACACCACGCATACTCAGCATGATTTAAATCTTTGTGAGTATTCCTATTTTGGTGCCAGTTTCAAAAGTCAAATCTATTATCTTTTGATCAAGAGGTGTTTTCACAAAACACACCTATTTCTGGATATCCATTTTTATATCAACCGCTCCTCCAGTGCTACTTGCTCTTGGTATCATTTTTACCTTATCTGGTGTGTACTTTTTTAAGGAATACAGGTATAAAACATAATATGAAATCAATTTCTGCATAAGGAGAAGGACTCATAGCACATTTCAGAAAAGAGAGTGACATTTGGTGATATAATAGCAGAATAGCAACATGCTTGCCAAAGTTGGAAGACAATTTACTGTAACTGCAAAGGGAATATTCTGAAAAACTCTGCCACATTCCGTAGTTGTGCCATTTTGTGCAGTGATTGCAGACTGAACAAACTGGACCATCTTAATGTTTTGATGGTTGGTGTTCAAAGTGCTGTAGGAAATGCTGCTACTGATTCAGCAAGGCGGTCTTTTCCATCCAAATATATTAAATTGTGCCAGTGTGGGGTAAAAGCACACTGAACAACTGCATTCCCTCCTCCCTCCCTCCCTCCCTCCCTCCCTCCCTTCCTTCCTTCCTTCCCTCCCTCCCTTCCTTCCTTCCTTCCTTCCTTCCTTCCTTCCTTCCTTCCTTCCTTCCTTCCTTCCTTCCTTCCTTCCTTCCTTCCTTCCTTCCTTCCTTCCTTCCTTCCTTCCTTCCTTCCTTCCTTCCTTCCTTCCTTCCTTCCTTCCTTCCTTCCTTCCTTCCTCTTCTTTCTTTCTCTTTCTCTTTCTTTCTCTCTTTCTCTCTCTCTTTCTCTTTTTCTCTTTCTCTCTTTATTTCTCTCTCTCTTTCTTTCTTTCTCTTTCTCTCTCTCTTTCTTTCTCTTTCTCTCTTTCTCTCTTTCTCTTTCTTTCTCTCTTTCTCTCTCTTTCTCTCTTTCTCTCTCTCTTCCTCTCTTCCTCTCTCTCTTCCTCTCTCTCTTCCTCTCTCTCTTCCTCTCTTTCTCTTTCTCTTTCTCTCTCTCTTTCTTTCTTTCTTTCTTTCTTTCTTTCTTTCTTTCTTTCTTTCTTTCTTTCTTTCTTTCTTTCTCTTACACTTTAACTCTTTCTTTCTCTCTTTCTCTCTTTCTCTTTCTCTCTCTTTCTTTCTCTCTCTTTCTCTCTCTTTCTCTCTCTTTCTCTCTTTGTCTCTTTCTTTCTCTCTTTCTCTCTCTTTCTCTTTCTCTCTTTCTCTCTTTCTCTCTTTCTCTCTTTCTCTTTCTCTCTTTCTCTCTTTCTCTTTCTCTCTTTCTCTTTCTCTTTTTCTCTTTTTCTCTCTTTCTGTCTTTTTCTCTCTCTCTTTCTTTCTTTCTTTCTCTCTCTTTCTCTTTCTCTCTTTTGCTCTTTCTCTCTCTCCCTTTCTTTCTCTCCCTTTCTTTCTTCTACCTAAATCTGGAATATTGTGGTCCTAAAACTGCCTAGTTTAAAGTCTTTTTTTTCTGCTGTAATCTGCTATATTTCAAAAAAAAGCTAACACTCAATATATTATATTACACTATTCAGATGAAAAATAACCCAGAAGAAAAAGATCTGTAGCAAACATAATGGCAGAAGGGTGTGACATTTTCAACTATCATGCTGACCATCTTAAATTCAATCTTATCCAACTTCAGTAGATATCTTGCAGGTCTTGAAATTAGAAAGCAGGTTGTGTACATGCCTCTGTTGTAATGCACAGCTCAATTTCACAGCTATGGGCAGACTTTATTATTTGTTAAATAATTTGAACATTAACACCTAAACTAACGTTTGAATAAAAAACTATCACATTTTGCCCTTTTGTTTTTAATCTGGCTGCTTCTCTGGTTTTCTGGATATTGGGTCTATTTTTATTAAAGATGTTTTAGAACAAAACCATGAACTTTGTCAAATTTGTTTGAAATAATGTTTTCTTTTAATGTAAATCTATTGCTTAAGTCCATTTGATGGTTATGTCTTCAGATAAAGGATAAAGCTTAAAGCTGTGGCACTTGTTCAAGAACATTCATCCCGAGGTGCATTCCAGTTATACAGTTTGATTTCTATAAACACATCAGAGCAGCACTTCTGTTCCACTGCTATTTTGAGTCTTTTTCACCATTTCTCTCATTTGCAAATGCCAAATAAAGGGCCTCTGCCCATGTTGTTTTCTTTTTTTGGAACATTCCCTTCCTTCAGGAGACACATAAAAGCTGGGGAAATAATATCCCTTTCCTGTCTCAGATTGCTGTGTAGGTGACCGTTCCTTTCCAACAACTCCTTATTTTCAGAAGCAGATCAACTGATTCTTCTGAATAATTTGCATGTCCATTTATTACATTAATTATGATAATTCTTGAAAAATGCAATCTCTTGAAAGCTGTTGTAAACATAAGGCTAACTACAGCTAGACTTTTTCCCCATTTAGCAAATGTTCATTTTTGATTCATGAATAAGCTTGACCTGGTGGTTATTATCCTCCTCTGAGGTAATGCAGAGCTTCTTAAGAAACCTGAGAAAAGATTCCTCCTCCCTGTTCCTGATGTAGCAATCACTGTTACTGTTCCTCATCTACAAAACAATACTAAGCACAATAACCAAATAAAGGGTTCAGACATGCTAATTAGTTGCTATTTCACATGATGGTTCAGAGTGCCAACAGATGACAGTTTCATGGTGAACAAGTAACAACAGCAGGGACACACAGAGATATCAAAGGCTACTTGAGCATCGTGATGTCTGATAAAGTGAATATGTATTCTCAGAAACTGGCAACTGGCAGGCTAGAACACTGCTGGGTGTCTTTTGACATACAAATCACTGACCAAATGATGGATGGTTCTCATAACTATGATGAGATCAGCAAGATGCTGCTCAGCTTCCCTTAGGTCATCATTACTTGACCAAATGTGTCTTCAGGAAGCTGAGGAATAAATGGCACCTTTTTAATTTATTTTTTTCTCAGGATGTCAAGTAGCAAGGGTTAGAATCAGTGCTGAATTTAACAGGAATGATGCTGGAGTTCAGTAAAACGCAGTTACATCAGAAACTTGTTTCACAGAAATGGACAGATGGTCATGGAATTAGGTTAACATGTCCTGCAACTTCTTTGTATCCGGATCACTTTGGAGCATTTCTGATTTGCACTTAACAAAGCTAACAGGGATAACTCTTCGATATTGTATAGATTCCATCTGAATGGGTGCTGCTCTGGAAGTAAAAGTGTCCTACCTGTAGCTATTTACCCTACTGTAGCTAACTATCTTACTATAAAGCACCTTAGTACGATTGATATCGTTACGTGCTGCTGACAACATGATAGAAAGGCTCAAGACCATTTGGAAGACCCTTTTTCCTCCAAAAGGTCAATTTTTGACCAAAAATTCACCTGATTTTCTCAAACTCCTGAAGACATTCAAGTGGAGTCGAGATTAATTTCATTCATTCATTAATTTAAAATCTTTATCAATGATCTCAATGAAGGGATCGAGTGCACCCTCAGCAAGTTTGCAGATGACACCAAGCTGGGTGGAGGTGTTGATCTGCTTGAAGGAAGGGAGGCTCTGCAGAGGGATCTGGACAGGCTGGATGGATGGGCTGAGACCAACGGGGTGAGGTTTAACAAGGCCAAGCGCAGAGTCCTCCATTTAGGTCACAACAACCCCCACAGCGTTCCAGGCTTGGGGAAGAGTGGCTGGAGAGGACCTGGAGGAGAAGGCCCTGGGGGTGTTGGTTGACAGGGGCTGAACATGAGCCAGCAGTGGCCCAGGTGGCCAAGAGGGCCAATGGCATCTCGGGCTGTGTCAGACACAGCGTGGGCAGCAGGAGCAGGGAGGGGATTGTGCCCCTGGACTGGGCACTGGGGAGGCCACCCCTCGAGTACTGGGGGAAGTTCTGGGCCCCTCACTCCAAGAAGGACATTGAGGGGTTGGAGCGCGTCCAGAGAAGGGCGACGAGGCTGGGGAAGGGGCTGGAGAACAAGGCCTACGAGGAGAGACTGAGGGACCTGGGGGTGTTTAGTTTGGAGAAGAGGAGGCTGAGGGGAGACCTCATCACTGTTTACAGCTCCCTGAAAGGAGGTGGTGACGGGGTGGGTGCTGCTCTCTTCTCGCAGGTGATGAGCGACAGGACGAGAGGGAACGGCCGCAAGTTGCACCAGGGCAGGTTTAGACTGGACATCAGGAAGAATTCCTTCACTGAGAGAGTGGTCAGGGATTGGAACAGATTGCCCAGGGAGATGGTGGAGTCTCCATCCCTGGAGGTGTTTAAAAGAGAGGTGGATGAGTTTCTTAGGGATATGGTTTAGTAGGGAGACAGGAACGGTTGGACTCGATGATCTCAGAGGTCTCTTCCAACCTTATGATTCTATGATTCCTCTTATATGTGAATATCATACAGGGCAGAGATCCATGAGAACCTTCTATCTCCAAAACCTCGATGTCAGACACATATGTGACCTGGTTGGGGAGGAGGAAGAGGACTCTGAATCATCCACAAGTTGTGGGTAGGGATATGAGAAGAGATCCCAATGCCCAGGTAGAGGGCAGAATAAATCTCTATGTCAGAAACATGCTTGACAGGTACCATTAACAGCTTCTAATATAAAGATGTCTCAGTTCTACATTTTCTGATACCCAAAAGAATTGAGAGTATCAGTGGCCTGAAGAATCTGTCTTTCAGAGTGAAAAGAGAGAGCCAGTACAAATAACACAAACTTTATGTACATGCCTGAAATAAAGTGAGGGTCCTACAGAGCTTGCTAAGTTGGGAATTGGAGAGTACAAAGAAGCCCTTGGCTGTGGAATATGCCTGACTTATGGAATTACTCTAGTTTTACAGGTCAAGAAACAAAGGCAGACAGATGGGAAATGACTTTCTCATGGTCACATGGCAAAGCACTGTCAGAGAGGGATTTTGGTTCTGGGTTTCCTCATGCCTGTCTACCATGAGGCCAGCTTGCTGCTTGTGCAAACACTGAAGGCACAGGGTCCCTGCTGCAGACACAAATGATTCTGCCACCACTGCAGGAAGTGCTAACACAAGCGGAGTGCGCTTCGCCTCCCCGAGGATCATTAACACTTTTTATCGATATTATGAAGTTCTGCAACAAAAATAATAGGATTTGTCCGGGGCCGTTATGAACCGCCCCTGCTGGATAAATACATAATACATGATGGCAAAGGTCTGATGGGACTTTAATCAATTGCCTTTCTGAGTCAAATAAATGTCACATTAGATGTAAGCCATGTTGCATTCTGTGGGGGCCTCTGCTCCCCTCGTCTCATAAGCCTGACACCGCCACGGGGAGCTATGCACGCGCATAGACTCCTACTTATTTGTAGCAAATACATCAGAGCAGAACTAGAACAGCATGTTGTAAATTACAGATTTGGGACACCTTATAATGAAAGGCAGAAGGGAAAGGAAAGAAATATGGGGACACCATAGGCATGATAGGTCAGCTCAAATACATCTCCTTGGTAGCTGGCATTGTCGTACCGCCTTTCACAGGCACTGCAGCATATCTCATGTTCCTGCCCACAGGGTGAAGGGGAAGGAGGTGTGCTGTCTCCTTCTGTATCACAAAAGTAGTGGGTCAACTTTAAATGTTAAAGTCACATATTTTAGGTCTAGTATCAGGAAAAGAAAGGTCTTTGTTTCAGCACGCACCTGAATAAATTATGGATTTGTACTTTAGCATCCCTTTGAAGAAATTCCAATAATCAAAACACAACTTGAACACACATTTGCTGATTTAATTCCCCTCCCAAATATGAAAGAGCTATTCTCCTTACTCTGCTAGGCTTTCTTTTATTTTATATTTTTTAAAATTCCAGGCAGCACTTTAACAGTCATCTACTTTTCTCTCTGAACGAGCAGGAGACATGAATTTAAATTTCAAAAATGGAGGTCTAGAGTAACACGAAGTCTGGGCATATTTGGACACGGAGTTCTAAACCTAAATTTAAAAGCTCTCATTGTTTTTGGCATTCGCTAAACAGCTCCAGCCTGGGCATCCCAAAACAGTGGCTTAAAATGCTAGTGGACATTTGGAAAAACTTTGGTCTGTCTTTACTTAACTATAGTAAATATTATGAAGTGGTAGTGCTATATTTTCCTTTATATTGCAACAAGAACAGTCATTGTTTTAAAAACACTAGATTTCACTGCCAATATGTATGAAGGAATCCTAGCAAAACTCATTCTTTTGTTCCAAATATGCAAACCCATCACATGTTAGAACATGACAAAATAAAATCCAAATGATAACAAACTCTTCCAAAAGTTCCATCCTGTAGCCCCCCGAAACACGGAAACCACAAAACTTAAACAACAACAATTTTAATTTTTCCTGTCTTAGGCCTTAGAAGCACAGTTATCTGGATTAATACATTATTTTCTTCAATTAAAAAGGTTACCAAATTGACAACACACAGCAGCAGCCAAACTCAGTGAATGAGACCAGGTGGGAAAGAAACCCAACATCTTCCAAAGACATCCCTAACAGAATTTTAATCCTGATACTGTTAGATGTCAAAGGGAATACTGCACGTTTAATCTACCTAGATAAGAAGAGCAGCTCAGTGTTAGGCAGGAGAGTACACAGGACTGAGTAAGGAAGGGTCCCATGCCACAAGGTCAGATTTTAGCAAGGACAGGTTGAAATGCTAGTTTACTCTTTTCCATACTTGTTCCACGCTTGCACAAATTGTTATACTATATGATTTATTCTGAAACAGATAAAAATAGCATAATGCCCATCACAGCACATATATCCCCAAATATAAAAGAAGTTTTCCATACTGTCACCCAGAAATGCATATATAAATCAATCAGAGAATGTCATTGAACTGAGTCCTACAAGCTGACACTGCATCAAAATCCTGAACTGTTGCATTACAATAAAAACTTGGTACCATGTCCTGTGGCCATGGGGAGCAACAGAGTAGTTCACGAGGGCTCTGGGCTGACTTGGATGGAACTCAAACAAAATGCACTACTCATATTAATGAAAAATATAAGATGTTTGGTATAAATACTTACACAAGAGACAGGAAAGGTTCCTTCAGAGGAAGGCCACAAACTGATCGTGGGTGATCTGAGAAGAAAAGGGAGACAGAAAAAAGGAAATTAAGTGACGATATACACACTACCAATATAAAATGGAGATTGAGGAGAATCACAGATGGTAGCAGTTCCCACAGGAGAGGGAGAAAAAAAATGTTTTAAATTCATAAACTGCATAAATCTTGGAAGTTTTGAAATTACCTGACCCCAAAACTATGTAGCTGAGAAAACTGGTAATGTCTGAGGAGACTTTCAGTCCTGGGATAATTCCAAGCCAGAAGAGACTAAATATCCTCTGGTAGCTGTTCAACAGCCTCCGTGAAATAGGCTTGTGACTGCTATGGACAAATGCTCTTATCACAAAAATTCTGCCAGATTTGAATGGCATCCTTCTTAGCAGTCATGCCAGATGATACAGGCCTCTGAAACAGAACTCGCCTTCCTGATCCTGGCCTTCACAGAAGAGGGGTTAGGCATATTATTGGGGCAGGGGATGCTTACAATACAGCTGATAGCTGCCCAGAAAAATTGTGTTGCCTTAGTTCCTTCTGTCAACACAGTATCGTTTGGACTTGACAGATTTGTTACCCTGAGACCCTTAATTAAAAAAAAAAGCTGCATAAAAGTGAAATGGCTAAAGGATTACAAACTTTTGGTAGACTACAGGCCTAGTTTCCAAAGTCTACTATGGCCTATCTATGCTTTATTGCTGACACATTAACATATTAACATGGGATGAAGTAATAGACAAAATCATAGAATCATAGAATGGTTTGGGCTGAAAGGGACCTCAAGGTTCCATCCCCCCTGCCATGGACAGGAACACCTCCCACCAAACCAGGCTGCTCAAAGCCCCACCTAGCCTGGCCTTGAATATTTCCAGAGAGGGACATACACTCCTGCTGGACACAGAAAACAGAAGCAGATGCCCCCAAAATGTTCAAAGCTACAAATCATCCCTGTATCCCACCACTTCCCTTCACCAAGCTGAAAGAAATTCAGGTAGTCAGCCCAGACAGTGCTGTCCAAAAGAAGGACCGGGAGCACACTGGACGAAGACCGTGGCATCTCTGTGTCATACTTCAATACCTGAGTCAAGACATGGCCCTTACCTGCTGTTTCCTTTCCAGTTACAGGAAGAGATTGGTTCTAGCATTCCTCAAAGCAATTCAAAATATTCAGAGAAATACAAACCAAAGTTGAGATAATGATGGAAAGTGAGGAGAGAAGGCAGGCAGAAGATCTGTTCAGAGTTGTAGCTCTTATTTATGGGAATTATGGGCCTGGTAGAGGACAGTGTGAGGGAAAGCATGTGTTTGTATCTAATATCTGCAAAGGGAGGTGGGAGAAATGACAGCAAAGAGCAGAAAGAATCATTAAAACTGCGGCGCAGTGAACAAGATGCTTATAGCACCCTTTGCATAGGCCACTCAGAGAGGCCCTGTTTAAAAGCAAATTTCTCTTCAAGGAAGCTGATTGCTCCCACATGTAAGGAAGATTTGCAGGAGACAGATTCTGCCCAGACTGAAAACCTGAAGTAGCATGAAAGGAAGGGCAAGACCAGTCTGGCGGAGAGCAGGTCACTATTTATCTTACTTTCAAGAATCCGTTACTCTGTTGAACTTCAACAGGGAAGTTCTCCTGATGGGAAAAACCCTCCTTTAGTAAGCATGTATCCCTTATTTTCCTTTACATTGATCCTGAATATTTAACTGGGAAGCCCACAGATCCATTTCTGATAGACTGAATGTGAAGGACTGCTAGCAGTTGGTATTTGGGAAATATTTTGTTCAGGATTTTGGGCAGATGGGAAGTGAGCTGCACATGGAAAAACCTGAGAGAAGAGGTTCGAGTAAAAGAATGTGCCTTGGAGTCCTGGAGTTAAAAAAAAAAGAAAAAGAAAAAAACAGAAGTGGGAGGCATCCAGCATGGGAAAAAAAACACAGAATGGAAAATTTTAGGCCGAGTGGTTAGAGTTTGGCTCTGTTATAAGCAACATAAAACAAGTTCTCTTAAGGGAAAGCGTCAAGTAACTTTGATGACATGGATTCCAAAGAATTCCACAAAATATGGCCAGAGCCTGGATGTGCTGAGTAATCTCTTACACCAACATGGCCATCAAATTTGTTATAAGAAGTGAACTAGATTGTTGTAGCTAATTAAAACTGTCAGGTAATTTAAGACAGGCACAACATACTAGAAGCTGCAATCTAGAATATGGCAAATCACCAGGACTGAAATACTGTGTTTTTTAAAATGATCACAAATGGTCTGGACACTCGATTAGCAGTTTTGTTCAAAATAAAATACACAAACCCAAAACTTGCCATATAAATATATGAAACACAAGATGTGTCTAAGGAAATTACGATTCACTCCAGGTTAGATAACTGCGCAACGTGTATGCAGGAGAGAAGTGGGCCAAATCCTCTTCTCACTGCCCTATGCAATTGTGCTGACTTAATTCAAACCATGAGCAGAACCTGAACCATTAAAATGCTGGGATGAAACTTTTTATCATATGGCACTGTTTGTCACTAGAGACATATTTAACCTAATTAAACTAGATTAACACAGTAGACTTCTTCAGGATATATGATTATGTAATAACATGGAGGAAAAAAAAGTAGTCTAAGGAAGCTGACCATTTTCCCCAGATCCCCATGTTATAAGCAGAATAATTATCCATTTCTATTTATGTTGTTTGTTTTCAAGCCAGTATGGCTCGATTTGGTGTGATGGACAAAGCGAATCCACTGATCTTTTTCATATCAAACTCATAATATTAATTAATCGTTATTACTTGAAGGCTGTTTTGACCACTGGACAGAATAGCCAGGGGCTACTCTCAAGTCTATTCTTGCTTCATTGGCCAGATCCTCCCCACAATCTCTTTCTTTGCTACTGAATAAATGCCATTTCAATCACAAAGACTAAGAGACAAACAAGGCCTGGATGTTAAGGATAATTAGGAATCTATCCCCACTTGAGTTTAATGAGAATAAGGTTCCTGAACACTGAAGGATTTCTGTTTATGGGGAGTTAAGATGGTGAATTCAGTCATATGAGTTACATTGTATAAGCAGGTAATTGATTTACGAGACTAACTACAATTTGCAAAACCGACTTAGGCATTTATATCAAAGTCCATTGGAAGTCAGCGAAATTTTGGCTGTAAACCACCCGAGGACTTGAGAATATTTTACCTCTGTTAGCTTAAGCACTGCTTACTTTCAACAAAATTAACATCTTAGGTGCCAAAGTCATTTTTGCAGTTGGCATTCAGTTGCTTCTTACAATTTATTCACAAAAATGGCTTGAGTTTACCTGCTTCAAGTGCCTTTTTCATAGCCATAAATTTGGGACAGCGATTCTCTTCCATTTTTACAAAGTGATTTAGGTTCTCTCTGATGTAACGCACTACCAAGGTGAGAAATGTTATTCCTTCAGCCCCTAGACTGGCAAAAAGCAGGCAAATTATGAGCTGCTTTAAGCAGGGAGGACTGGCAACAGATTCGGATACCTTAAACTGATAACAGAACCAGTGAAGGGAACAGCTTTATCATATATAATCTCAATGAATTGGATCTAAGATGCAGAGTCTTGTCACCACTCTCCTACACCTGCTCAGTATCTAAAATAGAATTTAATCTCAATGGCAGATAAAGAAAATAATTTACTAGCCAGTTCCTCAGTTCAGAGGGGGGCAAATGGAACCAACACCAAGCTGAGGGAACACAGTAAAAGGGGAGACTCTTCTGAAATCTGGTAGTACCCTGTAAATGATCTGAGGGGGCAGAGAGGCTGCACTGCCTCTCTGACAGAGCAGAGACATATTACAGCAAAATTAAATTGAGGATTTTAGTGGATATAATTGTTGTTTTTTATATTTTAATGAACAACAATAATACGTGATTCTAAAGTGAATACCAGGTTTGACATTTAATCTGAGTGCTCATACTATCCATAAATGTTCATAAACGTCACAAGACCCCTACCCTTTGATTGAATTACAATCCAGTATGCAATTTAGGAAACATGGATTAATCTACATAGATTTATATTTCTCCAGGTTACATTGTTATTTGTTGATTTATACCCTTCCCCCCTAAGTGTCCTTTCCATTGAGAATCTTTAATAGGAGAGCAGCTCAAAATCCAGTGACTAGCAGCAGATGGAAACTTGGTTCAGTGAAACCTATTCTAATTATCATTTGCTTTTTGAAGTCACCTCTGCTAATGGCCAGCAAAATCTTAGTCCCTGTGATATCTATTACCTTCACATTAAATCTTACTACAGCCAGCCATCACCTAACATGTTTCTTGGCAATGCTGTGCAATTAAACCACCTTTCAATCAGCTTGCAGAGGAATCCAGAGATGGAAACTGCTTTAATATTAGGAGTTAATTACAAGAATGCAAAGGAAGGCAGTCAAATGTTTAACATGTTAGAGTACCAGAAGTTTGACAATGCCTCAGACACAGATATCACACACGACGTAAGGAGCCACATCAGAAAAAGAAACATGGTAACTTATATAGAAAAATGATATTCAAGTTCTCCTTCACCTTTTTTTTTCCCAGTAGTCATTCTACCTGAGGTGGCCACCTTGAGGGCCAGTTATATGGCCATGTACCAACTCTCAGTCTGGAAAATCAAAATAAAATTATCTTTGAAAAAGGACGCGGACTTTTCGTACATACATGAGAATTGAGGTATGTCTGTATACATTCAAACACATGTGTATTTTGGTTATGTATCCTTAAAGAATTTGAGATTAATCTACTCAGCTACAAGTGCATCTGCTCTTTTTAATGAAATAAGCAGC
Source organism: Dromococcyx pavoninus (assembly GCA_033558185.1). NCBI lineage: Eukaryota > Metazoa > Chordata > Aves > Cuculiformes > Neomorphidae > Dromococcyx > Dromococcyx pavoninus. The sequence goes on along the minus strand of JAUMJL010000432.1, from coordinate 241,989 downwards.
CAAATTGAGGTTCTGTAGGGAATGCAATGATAGCTTAAGAAAAATTGTGAATCAAAATTTATCAATAATGCTTCATAGAATCATCTGGTTGGAAAAGACGTCTGAGATCATCAAGTCCAACTGTAACTGTTCCCTTACTAAACCATATCCTTAAGAAACTCTTCTACCTGCCTTTTAAACACCTCCAGGGATGGTGACTCAACCACCTCCCTGGGCAGCTGTGCCAGTGCCTGACCACCCTTTCAGTGAAGAAATTTTTCCTGATGTCTAATCTGAACCTCCCCTGGTGCAACTTGAGGCCGTTTCCTCTCATCATATCACTTGCCACTTGGGAGAAGAGACCAACGCCCACCGTGCCACAACCTCCTTTCAGGCAGTTGTAGACAGTGATGAGGTTTCCCCTCAGCCTCCTCTTCTCTAAACTAAACAACCCCAGTTCCCTCAGAGGTTCCTCGTAGGACTTGATTTCCAGCCTTGTTACTCTTCTCTGGACGCTCTCCAACCCCTCAGTGTCCTTCTTGTACCGAGGGGCCCAGAACTGCCCCCAGTACTCAAGGTGTGGCCTCACCAGTGCCCAGTACAGGGGGACAATCACCTCCCTGGTCCTGCTGGTCACATCGTTTCTGATACAGCCCAAGATGCCATTGGCCCTCTTGGCCACCTGGGCCACTGCTGGCTCATGTTCAGCCCCTGTCAACCGACACCCCCAGGTCTTTCTCCTCCAGGTTCTCTCCAGCCACTCTTCCCCAAGCCTGTAACACTGCCTGGGGTTGTTGTGACCTAAATGGAGGACTCTGCACTTGGCCTTGTTAAACCTCATCCCATTGGTCTCAGCCCATGGATCCAGCCTGTCCAGATCCCTCTGCAGAGCCTCCCTTCCTTCAAGCAGATCAACACCTCCACCCAGCTTGGTGTCATCTGCAAACTTGCTGAGGGTGCACTCAATCCCTTCGTCCAGGTCATTGATAAAGATACTGGACAGGACTGGACCCAGCACTGAACCTTATCACGTATTGTAGAGAATTTATGATATAGCCATGGCTTGCTTATATTTTATTTAATTAGCATAAAAGTAACTAGTTATTGTCCTTGTTAAATTTGGACCAGAAAGTGTAGTAAAAGTAGACTTTTCCATTTCTTTAAGAATAGTTAACATGTTAGCATGTCTTTTAAGTAAAGAAACATGTACTAGGAAAAGGAGACTTTAAATGTGCTACACATGTACACACACAAAAATGCTTTTATAAGCCAAAAACTTTACGGGCTCTTAACTAGAAAATACAAACGACAAGTCTTGATGGAGTAGATTTTTCAGCACACTCTGCTTGCCAGGATGGATGGATAATATTATGTTTTGATAAGACAAAGGAAATTAACCCAATCAAAATTTGAACTTTCATGTATATGAAAGCTAATGCAAAAAGAAATCAAGTCAAGGAGCTGACTCATTCCACAGGTAACTCAGCCCAAAAAAAGTCCTACCAGCTGTTCTCAGTGAAAACAATGAGAGAGATGAAATAAGAAAAGGAATCTCTTACATCTGCAAACTGAACTCTAATTAACATCCATCGGAGGTCTCCAGCTCCCCAAGAAGAGCTTCTGTCAAGAAAAGTCCCTATACAAAGCATCTCTGAGGAAAACATCTTTAAAAGAAGGGCAGGAGAGCTCTCTGGAAACAAGAACACATTACAGCTTCAGCAGCAGTTCCTTTAAGGGGCTCGGGGCAAGAGTAAAACCAGCAAAAGTGGAAAAGGAAAGATAAAGGTTAAATGTACTCTTATTTTATAACCTAAATGTAGCATTTTAAGCATGCTTCTTGACTTAAAGATTGCCTGAAATGGTATTACTTTTAACTTTCAGTAATTCTAACTACTGCATCGTCGAGAAATTTGCAAAAATATGTCAAACCGGGACAGGTTGGGAGGGACTTGGCCACCACAGCCTCACACAGCTCAGCCTACTGGCAGAAGGAAGCTTCCCACTACCACTCTTCCAGTGCCTTGCCACTGCCCCTTCCCTGCTGTCCACCACTGCCCAGGAGGGGTGAATGGGTTGAAGAGGCCAGTGCTGCAGAATGAATACTGGGAAAGAGAATACCTGGGAAGGAGTGACCGCTGCTGAAATAACCGACAGTGCCTTTTTCTGACTGCACAGTTTCATTGGCTGCTCCTGCCTGACATCTTCCCAACGTCCTTGATGTCCTTCCCTTGTCACGTGGCTGTGCGTGCTCCCATCAAGAGACAGTGAAGGAGCATAGATTGCCCTGGAAAAAATGGTGCTTGTGATGTGACTGCATTGTTCCTGTCCAGCTCACTGCCTAGTTCCCTGTTCAGTTTTGGGAAAGAGGGAAAAAGAAGTCAACTGTTGACCAGATGTGGTCTTTGTGGCCCATAAATTGTGTGTTTCCACTTTATAAAACAATTTGTGTTGGCTTCTCTTGGCACTTGGGACTCAGCTTTGAAACCTTAAACAGAAGAAAGCTGAAACATATCTAACTAAAGATACAAGCATATATACCTAAAGGTTCATACCCTAAAGATTAAGAATTATCTCTGCTCACGTCTGTAGATGGATTTTCTGTTCTGAGGCAGTGTGGTTGGGCCTCTTGTCTGACACCATAGTCACACCACGTCATGCTCTCCTTATTGCAAGTTGGATAAGCATCCCATGTTCCCTGTGTCCTCTCAAGAGCTTCACTGCTTCCAACAGTATCAAAACTGGACAGCACAGCATGAGAAACTACCGAGCTATTTAAGCTGAGTAAACTTCAGTAACTGAAATGTTAAGCTGAAAAAAATATAAAACTTGGAACAAATGCATCTGTATTAATAACAGCAATTACTGAAGTTTGTTTAATATTAATAAGGAGATAGTGATACATACAAATAGGTTACTGATGTGAGAAAGTGACCCTGGAAAATGAGTTTAAGTTATTGGTTAGAAGCTTTCTATTGATAATTATTATTTTCTTTTGGTGTATTAATGTTCCTCCAGGATGATCTGATAAATCTAGCGGTCTTGTGATCACTTCTCTAAATGGCATCCTTGGATCATATGTGGTCCCAAGAGCCATGACACTCTGGTGAACTTTATGCAATTTATTTCCAAAGTGAGACACGCTGACTCTCCATAACAGTTCTTTCATTTTAACATCTGACTAACACTCAATTTGGGACATAAGTACTCTGATACATCATTTTTCCCTAAAGGCACTGGAGATCAGAACCAAAGGGCACTAACTGAGTTTGCAAGTACCATGAGGCTTGGAGAACAGAGTGTCCTGGAGTGGGGAGCACTGCTAAGCATGTGCAAGGAGCTGTGAGGGGTCTGGAGGGCTGTGCAGGGATGGGGAGGTCTGCACCACCCACAGGTGCTGGGGAGCAAGTGGTACGAGCAGAGCTGTGGGAAGCCCCAGGCTGGGGTAACATTGGACTTGAAAAAGCCACCTTGCTCTCTTTGATGACAGCTGTGTGGTTTAGGACTTGAATATGAAGGTGCCTGTTAAATCAGGAGTGTAGCACAGCAGGTTCATTATGGAAAAATGTAAGTACATTGAACTCACAGTTACAATCATTTAAAGAACATGTCACAATGTTTTTCCGACTGCCTGTCCAGTAATCACAACTTCATATAGTCTAGGAAGACCTATAGGAAAATGCTAACCTGACAGATACCAACACACAAGAACAGCACATCATCAGGTACTGCACCGTATCCTTTGTGCTCTGTTTTTTACAGTTTATACTGCTTCAAACATGAAATGTTCTCGTGATGCTATGCAACACTTGGAACGAGACAAAAAGGATTACAGATGTATTTCACTTGCCTTTAAACCCACTGAAGTCACCAGGGTTATGCAGCTGCACAACTGTATGCAGTACTAGGCCCTCAGCATCTACAAAGATGGGTTAAATATATGCTTTCTCTGAGGAAAATTGCCTAAAATATTTCTTCGGTTTCCAAACTTCCCAGTTTTCCTCAAAAAAGTATAGTTGGTCCATATCAATATTGCCCATCCAGAGAGAAATGAAATGCCTCGAAGCTATGGAGTTCAATCAGAGTCTCAAGAGTATCATTTGTATAAAAAGCAAACAAACCACCAAGAGGCTGAATGTTACCTTTTGCTTTATAAGGGGAATTGTCCTTATTTCCCATTTTATGGAGTGAAAAAGGAAAGAAGAAAAAGCTAAAGTGATCTCGAAGCTGATCAATACTAAAGCAGAACTGCGAAATGAACTCACATCTTTTCATGCCCAGTTTAGAGTCTGAACCACATCAAATGAGAATAAAAATCCTTAAAGAAACCTGAAAAGCCACCTGCATGCTCCTTTCAAAGAAGAAAAGCTGATCCCCTTGATTACTGAAGCAAACCAAACAGCAGACAAAGTCTCTTAGTGGTGATCTGTGGTTTATGCTATTTATCAGCTTTCCTGTAAAGTGTAAGCATCCATTTCACAAAGACAAAACCAAAAGCAAACAATTACAAGAACTTATCAAAATACAGTTTACTTAGTTCACTGCATCCATTCTCTTCAGAAAAGCAAACCTTTCTTTATGGGTTGGGTTTGAATATAATCATTATACCATTTTCCCAGCTCATCTAAATATGCAACAAGTTACAGAGACCAACAGGAGGTCTATAGGTGAGACATTTCAAGAAGCAACACAATGGACTGGTGTTACAGTCCAAGGACATGTCACTTCTTTAGATGGACTCTGTCTCAAAAGTGATTGCAGAGTTGTATTCAATATAGGCTTGGGAGACAAGTGGGTGGGGAAGGAAAGACTCAGATCCAAGGGATACTGTATAGCATGACAGAAATGCTAGCTTTATTTTGCAATCCATTATTTTCATAAGAATGTGAACCAAAGAGATAAACTATGCCAATTTCTTCATAGCTGACTTGTTACAGGATATTGTTTAAGTCTTCGTTAATGACTCCTTGAGGTTAGTTATTACTGTGATTAGGAGTTGGGAGGATAGAGGTCTGAGACCTTTCAAAGGAAACATTTTGTTCAGAACTGTTACAGAAAATAAAGTCAGCATTACAATAACTTTAACAACCCAACCAGGATAATGGTCTGTGCATGCAGACAGTGCTTTTGCTATTTTAAATGAGGGAGATAAACTCCACGTAAGATGGGAAGCTGAGATAACCACCTATTCAGTCTTGGGGATCAGAAGGCTGTCAGTTTGAGAAATACAAGTATCTGTGGAAACGCTCAGAAGAAGGAAGGATGGTGAAGTTATTAGCAGGTGGCAGAAAAAGAGCGGTTTAAGATTTGTTTTTGGTTTGTGGCACGGATAAATAAATTAAGAATCCGAGATGCTTCGATACACTTGGCAGGCTACTTAAGATAGATTTTGTTTTTCTCTTTATGCAAAAGCAGGCTCTATGCAATGCTATTCTGCTCTGACAGTTATCCAAAAGAGACCGGTGGCTGTGCCCATCACTGAGGCTGGCATGAAAAACTCTACTGGCTTCCTAAAGAATGAAGCAAAGACGTAGCTCTACACCATGTTCATTTGTAGCAATGGCAGATAAAAAGCATTCCTTGAACACAAAGGCAGGTTTTGTGGGATCTGGTTCCCCCTCAGACTCCTATCTATTTAGTCACAAAATCTTAGTTTCCTCATGCTATAAAACTGAGATTAAAATAACTCACTTCCTCAGAAGGTATGTTGGGAGGGGATGTGGTTAAAAATTAAGAATCCTTTTCTTTCATTGCTGACTCTATAATTTATCAGCTCCAGCTTTTATCACCAGCATTTAGCACTTGCCAGCGTGGCAGGATCAGAGGCAATAGCCAGACCGCTTCGCTACCTCAGATAACACAAGGTATCTGGCAAAGGTATCACCATACTGTGATGAATCTTCAATGCAGGATTTTGAGTTAACCATATATTTGAGAACGACCAGAAGGTTTCTTTATTCAAAGCACTCAATAATGTCCATTTCAGTGCAGGTGAAATGTCAAAAACTACTGAGGAGAGCAACGTCTTCCATATCCAGAGCTTTTGAATGCCCACAGATATTAACAGACCAACCTACTGTCTTTGAGAGCTAAGATCATGTCTGCAGCCTAAAAAAGCTTTGAAGAAAAGTTACACACTAGGCTAATGACCTCACTCTATTTACTGAGAGAGCTATACAGAAAGTGCATGCATTTCCTCAGAATATGTTTTCCTGGGGACAGGTCTGTCTTAAGATATACCATGTAACCTGGCAGATGATCACTGTTTTCCAGCTCCAAAAAGGGGAAACCGTGCAAGCAAACAAACTCTTCCAACTGTACCATATAAAAGTGATCACTGGGAAGGATTTAATGGAATCAGCTTGTCAAAATGATGAAGCTGAAAAAGCTTTTACAGAATATGTCCATGACAAAAACTTTAGCGTAACGTATATAGTGCAGAGTGGTTTTTGTCATGGCAAAAAGGAAGGAATATCATTAATTTAGACACTAAGTGTACGGTTCTGCTGAAAATCTCCATGGGATAAATCGCACAAATACAGCCTTGACCAGACAAATGGAGCCAGGCAAGTCTCAATTCTTGTTAGAAGTTATCGAAAGTGCCATTGAGTTTTTAAAATCTGTCATCTTTGGTAGATGATAGGAAAAGGGTTGGGCTGTTTTCTTCAGATCTACAAGCATCTGGCTACAGTCTTGCTGAGGCATATACATGATTGGAATAAAAAATGAGCTCTTTTAAAAGTGCTTCTTAAAGAGACCCTATTCATACGCAGTACTTTCTCCCCAGATCTTTTATGGGAAAAAAGCTCATTATGGTCACACAGACAAATGCTGTATAATCTTTCACCCTGTCCACTAGCAACGTGTTCAATCCAATTTACAGCACTTCCCGCTATTCTAGTTCTGGACTCCCCACACAGCTCTCCTAAATGCATACCCATCCTGACCCACTGCTCCCCACCCGCTGCTCTTTCAATTTTAGGCTTCCCTGGAGCACTGACTGTCATTCATGCCTAATAGCAAGGTGGAGCAACTTGATTATACAACTCTGAAAAGTGAATTTTCTGTGCCTTTTGTGCTGAAACGCCACAATTACGACACATATTATTATGTGTTGGAATGCTCCGAGATAGGGATGACAGTGGCCTCCACTTCAGGAAATGACATTTTGTACCCAAGACAATTTATATTCATCTAAAAAACAAAAGTTTCTGATTGAAGTTCCTTTAAACTCCCTCACAGCTTGCTGACAAACCTATCCCTGCTTTTTGCATCTACTTCCATGTCAGCACTAAGGGAAGAATAGGAGCTGGCAACTAGTAGAGAGAAATTTTCAAGGAATCATTTACTTGGCTAATTCATGTCCTTGTCTGCTTTTGGAAGGTCCACGGGCAGATTACAATTTTATTTCAGTGCAGCCTGGTTTTTTCACCTACCCTGGGCAATGGTGTTCACTGAGCATGTGCAGTCTGCTTCAAGTACTTGACACTTGAAGCAGGGGTGCATAGGTGGGATCAAGCAATGCAATAGACCACGTCACACAACAGACATACAGCATTGGTTTTGCCTCTTGACTGGATTGATGTTAAACCCTTGAGCCCTCAAACCTTGTATTCAAACTTGTGCTTAACTTCAAACATGTGAATGCAATGGGACTCAAGCATGTAATTAAAATTTAACCTTTACTTCAGGTTCTATTTAACAGAAATGGACTTATGCGTGTGCTTAAATGGCTTGCTTCATAGAGACAATTACTGAGCTGAAGGAAGAATTGGGAAGAAGAGATGAAGACATCTCTGAGATTTGAATTCAGTCAGGATTAGAGAGGAGAGAAATGTTACTACAGAATTACAAAAGACAGTGACTTCTTTTAGAAGACAACAAGCATTTTTGATGCAATACCAGACTTACCGATACTTTATAGTTTCTGTTAGGGATGCAATTTGATCTTTTCTCACCATTTTTACACATATGTAAATGTTGTATGGGTGTGTCAGTTGCCATTTGCAGAAGGCTGGGTCAGCTCCTGGGCTGATTCCTTTGGCTGCACAAGGGAGGTGAGAAATGTGTGCAAAGCCATCCTTTGCAGCACTTACCGCTTACAGGTCAGCTGATGGTTCGCTACCTGAAAGCATACAAGCACATGACTTCTGAAGTGGACTGTTTGCTTTCACTAGAGTAAACCCTGAATGCCTGAATGTTTGCACAAAGCAAACATGTGAAGGGCGTGACTGCAGCCGGAGCAAACTCATTTGTAAAAGTAAGTGAATACTCATGAACTTGTGCGTGTGGGCGTTAATGTCCACACAGGTGTTCTTCTATGAGGTATAAATGGCCTTTCTGGTTAACACTGAGGAACGGTGCATCGGTGCTCATCGCAAGGAAATATTCACATCTGCCTTCCTTCCTCCTAAGTCAACATGCTCACGCAGAGGGCAGGAGCAGGGGTGAATCAGAAGGACTGCAGGGACTGACAATAGCGCTTGCATCAAAGGTAGTATTCCTCTGCCTCTCTGAAATGCAGACATTTTACAAGACTTTCTCCCTGAAGGAATTAGGATTAGACTTCAAAGCTGCAGAACAAAACAGAGTCACACAGACACACAATTATTGGACTAAGTCCATGGACAATGATACCAAGGGGTTTAACGTTCATGAGATCTTTTCAGACTATTGTACTATCCTCTCTGTTCTCAGAGTCCTCTTCCCAAGAAAGCCTCTGACCCTTCTGGCAACAGCCACTGGATTAGTGGGCTTGACAGCACCACGTGTCCCCTGCCTCACCGGTGGTATCATATTCCCACTAGAAAGATTCAGTACACATCTTTCACGTTTCTTAATAAAGGAAAGGATTACAAGGTACTAAAAGTATCAGGCACAACCTCACCAGTCCCTCTTTCACCTCAATTCTCTTCTCCCAAGCTACTCATTACATCAACTCTAAATTAATTTATCTTAGGTAAACAGCACAGAAATATTATAAACAGAATCAACTCCTCTTCAACTTGCTACACTTTTTTTCCTTTTACATTCTTTACAGACAGAAGTGGAAAAAAATAACATATGTACATAACAGCAAATGTGCTCTCACTATTTTTCTTTTTTTCTGTTTTTTTTCAAACCATTTTTATCTTATATAAACAGTGGTGATGGAATTATAAACACCATTATTCCACCTCCATGTTAATACTCTTATTATCTTGCATAAACAGAAGTGAACGAATATGTACATGACACCAATCAATCCTTATTTAAAAAAAAAAGTAAAGAGAAGTTTTTATCTTTTATAAACAGTGGAGGAAGAACTTAATGAATTCAAAATGCAGTTTTCCTGTTTATATTATTATGATCCGAAAGTAGAAACCAAATGGATGTATATTCAACATCGCGCACGCAGTCAGTTATGAAATACTCTTTCTGCTGACTTCAAGAGTAAATGCAGTATTAGTGAAATCTGCTGGCCTGAGAGATCTGAAAACTGGTGGCCTGAGTTCACCCATGAAGTACCCAGTCCAGGAGCTGTGCTGTTTTATCCAATGACACTTTTCCCAAACTTCTTCAGCCTCTTCCTTGAAGGGCCACCCAAGATAAAATAGGAGAGCCCAATCTCTGCGGCGAACCTTTAGTACCTGGTCTTTCTGCTGAGGTTGCCAGATACAGGGGGCCAATTAATACAGATGGATTTTGTGTAATGTGGACACCTGCCACTAGAAACCTGGCTCGGACCCCCAAGTCATTTCACAGAGGCCACCCAACAGCTGTTCAACAGTAATAACTTTGGGGCATAAGTGACCTAGCTCAGATATAAATGCGTAACTTCAAGCTGATAGGCTCCATATGTCAGTGCTAATCCCCATAACCACCTACTCCTTCTGCTTTCTTATTTTTGCGTGTGTTTGTTTCTGGCTGATCTTCTGAAGCCCATCTCTGAGCCTAAAAGATTTTTCCCTGCACCTCATATGTCAACCTTAATGGTTCAATTTTTTTTCCTCTCTACCATACTTTTCTAAGGTGGACCACCTCTTCCTTTGCTTTAATCATGCAGAGTCTACCTTTTTCTCATCCTGATTTAAGTCGCAGCATCTAGGTTTCCCACAAAGGACAAGCAGAGGAGGCTTTAGTTTTCAGGGGTTGCCCCTTTTCAAAAGTGAGGCTGCTCTTCAGGTTGATGATGCTCCTCCCTGCTGTTATCCTTTGCAAAAGTAACATGCGTTGTGTTTCAGCTACGCTGGGTATAAATAAAAGCTGGGGTCTCCTAAATAGCTGGGTGCAACTGGCAGCCCAAGCAGTCAGCCTTGTATTTAATTTAAAAGCATTTATTCTGAGGTCCCAGCCTGAAGACAGCTGCCTCAGGTATGTAGGTGTTATCCTGCTTTCCCACTCCCCACAAAGTTGGCACCTTTGTATATGAACAGAAGATTTCTTGAAAAATTAGGACCAAATTCCACTGTACGGATTTTAACAGGATGCATGGTCTGAGCCACCTGCTAAAGGGCAAAAATCTCTTCTATGAGTTATTCCATGTGCTAAGGAGATCACAAAGGAAAACCTCTATAAGAGAATTCATGTGAATTAAGGCCAATTAGGGAATGCAGAGTCCCTCTGTTTAGGGACTGGAAGAAAGAGTTTTGCTTGGCAGCAATCTGCTTTGCTGTATCTCAGACTGTGAAAAAAATCCTTAAAATAATAATGGCTCAGATAATTGGGATGCACTGCTCAAGTATATAGAAACAGTGTTGTCTCCCCTTGTTTCTCTCATTTCTCCTCCTTGTATTTAATTTCTTTTCTGGTTTTGTACATACTCTGAGCCCCAGTCAGTGACCCTTCTGCTTGTTATCAGAGAAGAGCCCTGACGTGGAAAGTCATGGCCAGCAGGATCTACGTCTGTTTTTTCCCTCCTCACAGGGATGTTTAAGTCTAAATTTTGCAGCATAAGGCCCCTCTATCTAAAAAGGCTTCTTAAAGCACCAAATTAAACACACAAGGGAGAAGTAAGGCCTTTCAGAGGAGGGTAGCCAAAAATAGAAGGAAAAAACACATATTTCACCATTTGTTTTGAAAACACAAAAATGATTAAAACATATTATAAATGAAACTAAACTAAAAAAACCCCAAACTTACCATATGAACAAATTCCCTGCCAAGTTCCATTTTTAAATCAAAGCCATTTTAGGCTCATATGTTGAAAAAGAGAGTCTTAAACTAACAAACTTACGTAATGGATTTTAAAAAAATGCACAGACGTGCTTAACTGAAATTGCCAAAGCTGTTCGGACTACAGGAGGAGAGAGGAGGAGAGGGAAGGATGTACAAAGGTTTGAGATTCATCTGTGCAACTGCCCCCAAGTTGAAGTTCCTTTGAAGTTCATTCCAACTTTCAAGGAGCCAAGAAAGACTCACTCCAATCTAGTTTCCCCCACTGCCCCCTTTCAGTAGACCTCAAAATTTGAGACAAATACAACTGGGCTTCCTTACCCCTAGTAAAAATTATAAACTTAAATGTGGATAGCAAAGGGAAAGGAAAGGGAAGGAGGTGGATGAGTGAGAAGAGAGATATGAATATATCCACAAAGACTCTCAAACAAGAAGAAACAAAGCCTAGGGAGCTTTTGAGGTTGGCAGAAAATACATGCACTGTAAACTAGAACAAAGAGATGAACTGAGCGGTAAACAAAACACTGTTAAGTAGCACAAACAGAGAAATGTAAATGACAATTAAATACTTTTATATCTAACCCAGCTTCTGGATAGTTCTTTTCCACCTAAGAAATATCAGGACTTGCTTTAGCTAAAAGGTTATCACTACTTTCTAAGCAAGTATAAGAAAATATAAATTATAAGAGAGGATTACTCAGACAGCTGCGTCACAAATGAAAAGGCAAAACTGGAGGTCTTGGCCTGTCCAGGCAAGGGCTCCCTGCTCCTCTTCAAGCACTACATGCATTCTCCCCCCTGAAAAACATCCTGGTATTCTAACCCCATGCAGTGACAATCCCATGACTTCCCCCGGTGAAGAATCGGGCCATGCGACCTGCCTTGTACCTATGCCTTTGAAATTCTCCAAAGGCCAAGCGGAACACCCTCTGACCTACTCAGGTGCACCTGCTCCTCTCTTCATGCCAAATTTTGGGTGGCCAGGAAGGTCTGCTCATCCTTTTTTTGGATTGCCCAAGTGATCTTCCAAGTCTTCCTAAGAGTCAATCACGTTCCTTCAGCTGACATCTGCCAAGGTCAATTAGAAGGCCTCTTTCTTTCCCCTTCAACAGGTTCTACAATCAAGTTTTTTTCCTTTAGGATTTCAGCATTAGCAATAACAACAAAATTACTTCTGCATCTGGTGACATCTTGCCTTCCTGGCATGTTTCCGTGTTTGCTTCCTAGTGTTCAGACAATATTGTGTCTGGATTCAGGTTTAAACAGCCCTTCAAAGTCCATAGCTGGTAGGGTGGTTCGGGGGCACTGTCCTGATTTAAGCCTCTCCCTGTACTAATCTGACAAGAATGCTGTGAAGACCAAAGGGTAAAGAGTTATAATGGCTTAGTATCACAATTACAGGAGGGCAAAGGAGGCTCTGTTGCTCTTTTAAAATTAAAAATGTGTGCAAGTTCAAGAATGCTTCTCTGTCAAATTTACACAGAAAAATAATCTCAGTTCATAATGATGAACAATGACTTAACTGGAAAAATAAATCAGGCAGAAGGCAGGTCCCAGGACTATGCAGTCAGTAGAAGATATAAAATCCCTCATGATATAAGAAAAGTTACAATAGGGCCTCAATAAACTATCCATGTTTGGTGGCCTCTGTAAATCCTGTTCAACCAACATCTGCAGATGTTTTTCCAGTCACACTTCTGCAACCACGAGGCCTAAGATACACGCTGTGATTCATACTCTACCCAACTACTTCCAGTGAAGCAGCATGGGAGAATTTGCCCATCTAGGACAAGGGAGCTTGAAATCACTTAAGGAATGCCTCATTACTATTGGATTTTCAGACTTCATACAGGCACATGCAGTGCAATTCTTTGGACTCCTTGTTTAGATTAAGGTCCCTGCACGTGATGAGCCGCAGCTCCGCTTTCCAAGGAGCCAACTCTCCCAACGGCACTGAAGCACTGCCTTGCACCTCCAGGCGCATGCAAAGGGCATGATGTTTCAGTCTCATTTCCCCAAAAGCAAAGGTTGGATCAACAGTTCATCCATTGGAAGGCCCCAACTGTTAATCGACCATCAACTCAGACTGAGGAAGGTCTGAGCTGAGTTTAAGTACCACTTTGTTCCTGTAGCTTTAACCTAGGAACTACCAAGCAATGTGCCATCATCATCCTCAAAGGAAGGAGGTGTTATCAGGCCTATAAAAACCCTGCACTTGTGCCTGAGCCTGGCTACTGGTCTTGACCAAATCTTTAAAACAGACTGAGAATCCCCAAGGAAAGTGGCAATGAAAATGGCCTATGCAAAATTAACCCCTTCTCAGGGTCTTCCCACCGCAGGAAACACAAGCTGTGGTAAGGCATTATTTACTCATGACATCTACAACCTTGCATCTGATCAAGCACTCATGGAATCTGTTCAATATCAAAAGAGAACTGGGACATTTAAGCTGTAGTACACAACTACTAACAATAATATAAGCAAGACAAGACGTTGAAATATGCCTTTATTTGCATTTCCAATCGTATAAAATCCGAGATAGTTTGTAACTAGAGGCAGAACTTTGTTCAAAAGGTCTTAGATGACTGATCCTAGAATGTCCTAAGGGTCTTGATTTCTACCAGATTCTAAGAAAGCGGCAGGTGCTCAGCATCTTTAAGTAGTGATGTAGAAAGAATCACACATGTTCTGAAGTTCTGCATTTTAAATTTCAGAAAGTATCCTCACCAGTACAAAATGGAATGACAACCACACCTTTGTTTAATAAGTAGAAGAATAATAAGAAACCAAAAGTACAAATCCTCAAGCTTCAGTTCACCTTTTACTCATGTGTGGAAGTATCTGTCTGCGTAGAAGAGGAAGGCTGTGTGGGGAAAATGAGTAATTTCCAGCTGGAGCAATGTACAAAGAAAAAATTGTAATTTGATCAAGGGAGTGATATCTCTTCCATTCTCAAATCAGTGTTTGTTGCCAGATATGGGAAAGCTGTGACTCAAATCTGTAAACGCTTGTGAAAACATGATGGTTTGCAACAGAATGCACGAGCACTTTACTTCCTACCACTTCTTCAAACACAAATAAAGAAGGAAGCATGGTCTAGGGGCTAGGGAGGCTTTACAAAATTATCACCAGCAATTCTACCAGCCCCACGGTGAACAGCTGCTCCAAAGCAGTTATCCTGCCACATCTATCTGGCACCACTGGCACGATAGTTCACCGATGAACAACAGTGGAAAGTGTGAAGATCTTTGAAGTTCTCCATCAACAACCCACCACCCATCCCTTCCCTGCACCCTAGAGAAAACTGAAATTTTGCAAGACTTGTTTAGAACAAAACAAGAACACGTGAGCAGCAACTCCATTTTTTCATGGGGATTCACAATGAACTTCAAGGCAAGTAAGTTCATGTGGGCACTTCTAACCAGTTGGTTGCTTGGTTTTCCACAGGGCTAAAAAAGCATGAAAAAGTACAGTAGGAGACTATTAAAATGCATCACCACACTGCAGCAAAGCTGTGTTCTTTTAATGGGCCCATTCCTTTAACAGATGTTTGAGAAGTGGGCTGCAAGCTTCTATAGCTGAAACCCACAGAAAACGGACACATGCATTGTTCAGTTTTTGGAACGCACTCTGTGGTCTCTCAGAGCTGCGGTATAAATGTAAGCTGTACCTGATCCCAGCTCCCAGAAATAATTAAGAGGCAGTGCCAACATTTATTCCAAGTTTGATTTACAGTTCTTGTCAGTATAAATACAACTGTCCTTTTCTGCCACAGGAAAGGGTGAACTGCCTTACAAAACCCTGCAAGCCAGTCTGATGTTTTACCTGGAACGTTGCTGAGTAACTAATCCTTTAACCATGCCAGTTTGGGAATGAACAACAAAGGCAACAAGCATTTTCTTTTTGTACATATTTGTACCCTGAATATTCTTGAAACTTTAAAAATTCTGATGGAATGACTGAACTCTTTATTACTAAACACATAAAACGAACTTTTGAAAAAACTTTGTTTAGACATAAAATGCATTTTGCTAGGCCTATGATACCAAGTGACAAAATACTCCGTTCAACACTGTCCTTAAATAACTTGTAGTCCTCTTTTGAAAATATAAACAGTCAAAGGAGTTCCTACCATTCTGGGTACTTAGCTAGACAGAAAACACATGGAGCTATCATCATTAAATGTGTGATTTCATTATTTGCCTTGATACTTACTCCCTTGTATGATCTAATAATTTTCTGCCTCAGTTTCCCCTTCCAACCAGGGAATAAATTCAGTTGTGAAATTTTTAAATTATGATTTGTCATTGTCACAAGAAAAAGCCCTGGATCACTACGACAGTTTGAACAGGGGAGAAGACTCTCAGATTCCGCCAACCCTAGGATAGTCAATATCTCAGCAAAATACAGAGGTTGTGCCTCTAGTGAGCTTTCTTACAACTTCTTCTCATATTTCTGAAAACCAGGAATCCTTTGGAACAGCAAAACTGGATCAATACAAAAAAAGAAGGGCTCTGAAGGCAGTTTAAAGAAATCTTGCTTGCTGCGATTCCCCTGTTGACCATTGAAGCCTGAAGTTTAAATGTTTCCATCCAACCCTTTAAAAAGGCTTATACATTATGGATCTCCTCAGAGCCTTTTGTCTTTTACAAAATCTAATAGTAAGGTAGAAACACAGCATTAGGTACAGAACACCAGATCAGCACTCCTGCTGAGCAGATGGAGCACAGATGGAGAATGCACCTGACCTCAATGCCAGAGCACAAGGAATTTGTATGACTGAGAATCAGTCCTAGGCACTGGGATATCAAATGTTGATGCCACCCTAGCTCTCTGTCTGCCACTGCTATAATGCTGCCTGAAATGCTCATGAAGCAGATTTTGAAAAGCTAAAGGTTCACAGTCCAAGGCTATAAAGCAAATCGTAAGTGGGGATGGGTTTCTTGAAAATGTTTAGTAATAAACAGGCATGGTTCAGCGAATGCTTCAGAAGAAGCTCAGATGTTTGCAGAGTTGGGCCAGAGCAGGTATCTTGGGCAGGTAACTCTATTCACCACAGCAGTACAAGCTGTCTGCACTCATTAGTTGAAATTCTTGGGTGTTCTTCTCACCTGAAATGACTCTCTCCCCTTTAAACCCCAGTGACACAGAAGAAATTGTACAGCCAGAGTAACCTGGGCTTCTCTCCCACCATCACCCTCAGATTCTGGGTTCATTCTTTTCACCTCTTTAGGTACTTTTACAGTCTAAACCAAGCACTTCTCCATTTTCTCCACAGTTATCTTTAAAGTACCCTTTATAAATTACAGAGATGTACACACAGGTGGGAAATGGTGGCACAGAAAAACTAAGACTGAGGTCATGGTATTTTGATTCCCATTTCTAGTAAATCAAACCAACTTTATCATCCACTTCATCTGCTAAGAACAGGGGAAGCTCAATTACCTGAATATCATGCAAAACCACTAATAAGTACTTGGCCAGTTAAAGGTTCAGATAATGTAGGCATTTTTCATTGGAACAAACAGGCTATAAAGGACAAAAGCCAGTCTGAGATAAATGGAAATTATTCTGTGTCCTAAGCCAAAACAAAAATTACCAAACTTTAAGGTTTAAATGATGCTTGGACTCAAAACTGGTTATTCTGAACTGCAAGCACAGGCCTCGGTGTCATTTTCACTATCACTTTCTTGTTTTCTTCTTTTTGTACTAAATAGCATACGATGGAACAAATCATGAAACTGAATATCATCTGGGTTCATACAACTAGGATGACTTGAGATTTTTCCAATAGAACATATGGCCATTGGAAGATGCCGATTTATCAAAAGTGAAACACTGAAAATACAATAATTTCAGTGAAATTTTGTTTAGGAAAAAAATTAGAATGATCTGCTACAATCAAGTCAATATTGCATTCTCAATATTGCACCTTCTAGAGGGTTTTTTATTCAGATGAAAATGCAATAGAAATTAAAAAGAAAAGTAGAGGTCAGAACAAATGTAGTAAGTTTTAATGGACTGTCAATTAATTCTTCTTTTTTGAGTAAACCCATGGGTGCTTATTGCCAGGAAAGTAAGAAAACACACACAGCAACACCCCCTGCAAGACCAACCCAAAGAATCCTATGGCTCTCTGAAAATCTGAAAATAATTCTCTCTTAGTTCCGTGCATGTCCTAAAAGAAATAAAAATAAGTCCTGTTTTGTTATGCAAATGAGTGGAGTACATTGAGATAGGTCTGCATTTCCTGAATGCCATCAAGATGCAATGTTTCAGGACCATCTGGGGAGTGGTAAGAACAGGAAATAAGTGGGAAGAAAGAGCATGGCTTAGCGAGCTGTGTATTCAGGACCTCCTGCCTAAATCCTACACGCTTAGACTTAAGCAGTATCAGTGGAGCCTGCTGGAGGGGCTACAATAATTTCTGCAGTGGCATCAGGATGTCTGGGGGCTTGGACAACAAGGTCCCTTTCAGAAAAGAATAAATGGGCTGAGGTCACGCACTTCATCTGACTTTTTGCCTGACATTGCAAGATTGCATCTGCAAGAAAGCCTTGCCTGGACTACACAACCAAAGGACAAGAATGTTCCTCCTGACATTGGTTTCAGCATGGCCCAGGCTCTTATGTGCTGCTGTGGATCAAGGCCTGATGGGTCTGTGTCTCATCACTACTGAGCCCATGCCTATTTATGCAGAGTTAGTACAAGGATCGAGGTAAGTGTTTCAAAACATCCAGACATGGCCGATAACCACACACAAATAAAACCTGATGTTAAACTCCCCTAACGAACCCTCAAATCTCCTTCCTGATAATATGCTAAGCCTCCAGCCCTGCATTTGTCTCTTCTTGAAGAAGAAACATTATATTTTGCTCTGACTCCATGGGGGGGAAGAACCATCATTCCCACAGCAATCAGAAAATGAAAGACATACGAGGACATAGTTCAGACATGAGCAAACCTTAGCCTAATTGCTGATTACTAAAGTACCGTAATGTGCTAGAGAAGAAAGGATTCCTGAGAACATCAGGACAGGACATTAGCAGATTAATATTAATCTCTAGAGTTCCAGATTCATTTCCTGTCCATGCTAATGTCCTCTTGATTACTGCAGAAAACAATCACACAAAAAAGTTCAATTACAAACAGGAGAAGAGACTTAAAATATTAACATTTGTGGAGCTTTCAACCAATATGTATAATTAAATGAAAAGCTAGGCTAATGCAATGTTAAAGTTGAGATTTTAATTGAGCAAAGGTCATGAGTTTAGCATCAAAGTTCATCAGTCCATTTAATCATACTGGGCCAAATGCTGCTCTCAGTTACATTGGCATAAACTTAGAAGATCTTTATTTTATGAGGTAGAATTATTTTAGTGTCATGCTACCATACGCAAGTCAGAAATCTATTCTGCATTGGTGTGCCTAAAAACTAGAACTTCCTCACAATGTATGCAACACATAAGCTGTACAGTACAAAACACTAGATGTGTACTAAAAAAGCATGTTGTAGACATGAGAGAAAGCACAGTTGAATTTAATTACAGTCTATGTAGAAGTTCAATGCATAAAAAAGGTAAAACCACAGCCTTTTAAATTGCATAATTTTATAACTTGTCAAATTATTTCACGTTGTCCAGGACAGTGTGATGAAAAATTATATCCCATGTCTGCAAGACAGCAGAAGAATATTTATTGTACTTTTGCACAAGTAACATCATAGTCTTCACTCTGAGTTAACGTCATTGCACAACTAAGGACCTATATTCAATAGATGGCCTCATTTTGTCTCTACCCTCGCAATGCACAGTCAGACTTTCACAAGCACTCTGTCAACTATCCCCCACAACCACAACAGAGTGAGCTGTTGTTTTCCTGCAGGGAACAGCATACTGATCCCCAAAAGCTTTTGTACCCATAAACAGTCCTCTTTGTGAGCTAAGTGTAGCAAACAAATGTGTTTGCCCGCACAAGATTGCAGGTGAACAAGCCTCACTTGAAGAAGCCTATCTAAAAATCCAGTATAAAATGTCCACATTTTCTTTTAAAAGACAACATAATTTAAAACAGGAGAAAACAGAATAATAATGTACTTTATTGGAATAAGTAGGTCATCAAAAAATAAATGTGCCTGCATTTATTGGAACGTCTAGTCCTCATAAATGGCTTAATGGGTTTTTTTCAAGCTTACTGAAACATTATTCACCTCTGTGCTTAGAACAAGCTTGAGAAATTTCAGCCAAAAAGGTAATTGTTTCAGAAAGTTATAAACCACCAAAGATAGGGGGCTTGCAATAAAAGTGCTGTCTCAACCATAACTACAATAAATACAGCTAATGAATAAATGCGGTCTGGCAAGAACAAATAAAACTTGAAAAGTCTGATGTGGTCAACACAAAACGCAGGAAGGTAATTGAGTGAGTAAATATCAAATGAAGGATTATCCTGTCTTCTAGACTTGTCTTAGTGCAAGATTCAGTGAAGGACCTCGGGACCCAAAAGCAGGGTGGCTACATTTTGAAGCAAAGGCAAACCTCTCCCTTTTTTAGGAGGAGTTTTTTCCCAATGTCTGAAAGCAACAATGATGTATCAAATATTACATATGACTACAATTACCTGCACTGGTAATTTCTGATACGCTGACAAGTCCCTACCTTTCTCTTCCACAACCTCCCATGCTCAAATAGTAGCAATCTACACATTTCACCACTCAGATATTGTCTTTTCAGTGGCAACTCCTTGTGTGGCAATCCTGTATCTTAACTCCTATCTTGGTCATCTTGAGATATATTTACATATCTGCACTATCATAATCTGTATACATCAAATCTTTGTGCTCTAGAACTCTCTTGGCAACAAAACTTAAGGCTGATATCACGGCAAACAGAACGACAAGGAAGGTTATAAT
Source organism: Dromococcyx pavoninus (assembly GCA_033558185.1). Classification (NCBI taxonomy): domain Eukaryota; kingdom Metazoa; phylum Chordata; class Aves; order Cuculiformes; family Neomorphidae; genus Dromococcyx; species Dromococcyx pavoninus. The sequence goes on along the minus strand of JAUMJL010000432.1, from coordinate 221,948 downwards.
GACTTGGCCTGGATACAAAAGAACACAGCTTTTGGAGGGTACACTTTTGCTGTATGATGCTCTGAACAACTTCTGGATAATGAAGACTACCCAGGCATCTCCACTAGACTCAGACAGGCACTGCTTTCAAATAACAATTCCCTGTTCACGTGTGTACGATACAGTCTCAAAAATCCTTTACAAAAGAGTGGAATTGCTTTAAATTACACTCAAGCTCCCACTTTAAATAAGCAGAAGGTGTGTGTTCTCTAGTGCCATCTATACACCACTAAATTTTCCTCCAACAATCCTTCTTGGAAAGTATAGTGCAGAAATCTTGGGAGAAGAAGTATCACTTTGGTTCAAGATATGCAGACCGAAAATCACAAGCTTCAAAACAAACACCGATTCTGCCTTGAAATCCAGCCACATCCATACTTCAGTGTGACCTTTTTGGTTCAGCTGTGGAACGTGATACTTCAATGAAATTGTTGTTTTCCACATCCTAAGGCATTGTTTGAGGAAGATTTGGCAACTGACAAGCATGTTGTTTATTCCTCAGCTGCCTGGATGCTATAAACTTCTCCATCAAAATAAACTAACAAAATCAAACAAATTCCCAATTGTGACAAACTATAACAAGCTATTTCACTTGTGAAATTGTAAGTGAAAAGGAATCAGAACTCTTATTTTACAGCTGGTATTTATGCTTTCCAGGTAGTGAAGTCAAAGGAAGATTTGAATGAAAAAAAGATGGGAAGATCCCATCACCGGAGACCTTGTGTCATCTCAATCCTAACAAAGATGCTATTAAGGGTACTGGATCAACATTTCTTTATATGAGTTCTGCTGAAATTTGTATTATTGCAAAAAAGGAAACAAAGCAAATAAAATAATCCACCATCTCCTTAACGAGTGTTGCAATCGCAAACAGTGCTACAATTATTTAAATATTAGACCATTAAAGCTTTAGTTCAACCAAGGTCCTCCTCAAATCCTGCATCTAAGCAGCTTTTTCAGGTGTTTTACTAGCTAAAAGCACACACATTTTGCCTCTTTTAATTCATTCCACCATACACTTTGTATAGAAAACCATCTTTACCTCTTGCTGAAAAGCTTTTATTGGAGTTGCCAGAGAAGTGGACCAACCAACTCCATCAAACTGCATTTCAATGCTTCTGTTGCCATCACAGTTTTTCAATTAAAAGGTTCCTAAAACCTTTTTCTTGCTATGTTAGAGGTGTTGAATCGCCATTAATCTGACTCAGGGTCATGCTGAACTAGGTGAGAATTTCTCTATCAACTGCAATAGGTTTTAATGTGGTCCTTCTGGAAATTATAATTGGAAAAAGCAGGCATTTCTTAAATAATGAGATATTTTTTCAACTGTTACCTGTTTCTTGTAGCATGCTACCTAAGGCACTTCCAAAATACTTCTCAAATTATAAAACACTCCAAATTCTTACAAAATGTTAGGTATATTGACTTCCTCCTCTGGTGACTGCAAGTGGTTTTACTGCTGTTTGGCACAGCTGTTTTGCCACATAATCTCTGGACTTCTTGTTTGATTCACTACCATAAGGGTATCTATGGCTTTGCAATCTGTACATTCGGGTTTGTCTCAGGTTTCTTCCTTAGATGTCTTACAATTCAAAAACTGAAAACAATGAGACCTGTAACTAGGAGTGACATTTCCATTTAATTTAGTTTAAAAATCTGTGTTTGAAATTTTAGAATAACAACACCCCTACAGAAATACTTAACCATAGACAGGGATAAAGCTTTTTCTTAAATGAATTATTGCAAACAAACGACTCGATGTTTCGCAAGTATAACTTAGCATGTTCCTACTAAGATATAAATAATCATACAGTATCTAAAAATGTGACCAGATATTTTTTTGGGGCAATATGCTGTTTCAACTGCTTGGTATTTTATCATTTTCTTCTTGCTTGATACATAGAGCTCTCTGTTCTCTATCAGTGTCACTAAATGTACCATTTGGAAGAGCACCATAGTCAAAACGTAACACAAAGGAGAGCTTTTCTCTATGCGTGGGTTGGTGATGTAGGTATCTTCTTCTGAGAAGTGGTTTATCAAGCTGACCTATGCTTACAGTTGAGTGGCTGAAGTTCGTATTGCAGCAGATTTGTCTGTTCAGTATTTCAGCGTGAATGTGAAGCCCACCAAGCCTACGATCTTTAAAATCCATCTCATCCCTGCTCAGCAAACATAGCACAATGACATTTGTGCTGTTGTGGCTTTCAGTGCAATGCTCATTGTACAAGCTCTCTGTCCTTTATAAAGTCAGTTACATATCCCATTTTTCTAGTTCCCTCTGATTTATATCCTCTTCTCAATACTTATGTACTTCTCTATTCTTTGAAAGAAGCAGACTGGGGCCATATCACCCCCTCACACACTTCATAAAGGCAAAACCTAGAGAGTACTCCCAGCTCCACCAAAAAGTTGCCTTGGAGGTGGCAACAAAGATATTTAGAGAAATTGTTATAAACAAACATAACAGCAGGCTACAACAGGAATTTTAATAGGCATCCAGTGCCAAATGAACGACCCTAACTTGCTAATACGTTCCTGAAAACACCTTCAGGCAATCAATGACATCTTTAAACACCTAAAAGCTTTTGATAATCTGGCCTCCAACAATCAGATCCCTCCATCGCAGAGTCTCTGTAGATGGGAAAAGTGACAACAGCCTGCACACGTAGCCAAATGCAACACGTGAAACACTGCTATAAGGCTGACATTAACCTCCCATCCTGAATGCTGAGGGATGACCCAGAGGGGCTACGCTGTCTACCGCGCAGCAATACAATCTGGTTCTAGGTGGCTGATCATTCCTGCACGCTACACCCTACTCTCAAGAAATAACTGCAATTTATTCTGTTTCTGCATGAAGTGAGGGTGTCTGTGAAGCTCCAGACATTATTTGCCCCAGGCAAAATTTGCATTCACTTCAAGGGTTCAGAGAGTATTGTTCATTTACTTTATTAAAGAATTTGTTCCAGTTTCAAAATACAGCAAATATGAGAATTATGAAACATCCCTTGTCAGTCAGATGTCTGGGTATCACCACTGATCAGGATTTTGTATCCCTTTTTATGGTAAAATCACTGTTCATAAAATAGTTTCCTTTAGTTAATAATGTTTACAAGTCAGAGAATATAAATAGGTTCTCAAAAAAATAAAAGACAAAGCCTAAACCCAACAATTAGGTCAGAGAAGCAAAGGGTTAAACACAGCTAGAAATCAGGGTTGCTCTCCACTTTAATTTGATTTTGCTCTCTAAAGTACTAGCACAAAGCTCTTCTCTTACAGGGAGCTAAATACCAGCTATTCCTGAAGCATTATGAGAGTGAAGAAAGGGTTCATGAGAGCTTTCTCCTCTGAACCTCTTTATTTCTCTGACTCGGATCAGGTAAAACACTATCATTAGCACTTGCTCAGCTCAAAAGGCCCGGGTGCAGCATGCCCACTGGCATTTCATGACTCCTGAGGGGGATGACTGTCTGTTGAAGAGCAATGCCAGCCTTCTCCTATTCCCCTGTTCCTGCTGGCACCCTGAGGCAAGCATCTGGGAGTGTGTGCTGCCCCTCTCTGAAGCAGGTGCAAAGAATGGTAGTCAGTGTGTTCGCTCCCCATGAGCCTGCTGCAGGCAGACAGAAAAGCCTGGAAATCCCTCCAGTAACCCTCCCAGGGGAGAATGAGAATTTAGCCAAGTGCACTTAAGACCAAAATTGTTGCAGAAAGGAGACACATACACTTGTTAAAATCTGTCTGTAACATTCCCTCCCATCCTCCCCTTACTGTGGACCGATCTGGATTTCCAAAGAGTATAATTATGTCTTTGCACAATGATTATGAGCTTTGGGAGCTCTCAGAGAAAATTTCCTCACTGCACATGTGGCCATTGGCTGACACACCAAACACATATCACTCCATTTTTTTTCTTTTTGATTATTTTTCTTTTTTTTAGCTCTGCATTTTACTAGGAGAGAGACCAAAAAGAGAGGGCAGACACTCAAGCCCAGGGCCAGCTTCTGCACGATGCTGCTGTGTCCAAAGGTCAAAGGGAAGAGCTATGAGAATGACCTTTGTTTGCTAATGCTCCCATTCCTCTGCCTGCCCTCCTGCTACCAACAGTGAGACATCTTATCTATCTGCATGCCACCAACACACACTTTAACGAGACCCTATTGCCACATTCTTTATTTGCCCCTCTTATTTTATGTTTTCCCTTAAAAGACATATGAAATAGATTTAATCTTCCCTAAAGCAAATACTCAGAATTCACTGTATGTCCATGCAGTCACGTCAAGGTTTGTAACCATTGTCAAGCTATCTGGTAGCTTTAAAAAACCCCACTGACTGGTAAAAGGCTAACAGTAAAAATTACTATAATACACTATCCTCCTTTCTAAATGGATCGTTGATGGGCTGGACATCAACTTTGTCAACAGGAGATGCCTTTGTACTGCGTACAATTAATGTTATTTATCAAAAAAAATCTTTCCTGAATGAAACAACACATTGTCCAGTCATGTGAAAATGGCACTGCTGTACATCACAAGTGATAGAGCCAGTGGAGAATAAAAGAAATTATTTCACCTGCACGCTGTGAAAATTTCAAGGCACCTGCACTTGGCAAAATGGAAAGTATGTAAGAATAGTGTCAGCCAGCTTGTACGCCTGAGGGTAACGGACATCATCCTTTTTCCCTGTCACCATCTTTTCCATTTCCAAAGGGCCTCCAAAGATGAAAATGAACTTGACAATCATTCTGCAAGGCAAACTGATCCTGATTCTTCCAGTCACTTTGTAATTCACTGCAGATGGTGAGAGTGAGATGTTTACTGGCTCGCAGGTAACGAGCCTCGTTGTAGATAATAGTGATGGACGGGCAATCTTGCCTGCTGACAAGGAGGCAACTCAACATGGGCACATGGCATTCATCCATGACTTCATGTGAAAGGATAGCTGTGACAATGTACACAGGTTATAAACTACCTCCCTCCGTTAATGTCAGCATTCAGCTATACTAAAGCCTTTCCAGTTCGTATTTAAGTAGCGTAGAATTGATCCTGATTGTCCATGAAAGTAGAGCAGTCTGATTTGTGACCTAATGTTTACTCTTCTAGAAGAAGAAACTTGATCTGTTTAAACATCTAGATATTCCCTCTTCCCAGGTAATGCCATTCATCACAGCTGTCAATTCTTCTTTAAAAGAGAAATGACCCTCGGGCATAGTTAAAACTCTGTGTACATAGTTAAGAACTATGTACACCTTTGCCAAAAGAAGAAATAGCTCCTTTTCTTTATTTTTCCTTTCACTGGGCTTGTACACACGTTGTGAAATGCCTACACACGATGAATTTAAGTCAGTATTTCCATCCCCACCCCCATATAAAGGAACTCATATTAAGAGACCTACACACTGCCCTGATTTTTTTTATCTCAGACATAAGGATAGTGGATTTGGACAAGCTCAGCCATTTGATGAGATACACTTAAGCAGCTGGTTCCAAAGGAAAATCAGAGTAATTCTGAAATGCAACAGAAGATAACAGAAAAGCCCTAACTCCATTTCTTCTCCGCTCATAACTTTATGCAGCAAAAATAAAAAATCATACACTCAATCAAATAACACCGACACCTTTGTTTTCACCAGATATATTCCTCTTGAAGAAAGGGGCTATGGCTAAAATTCAGAAAATAAGCATTCTAAAAATTATTTGTTCCATATATATGTAAATATACACACATTTAAACATGAATATTGTTATTACACAGGTAAGCAATACCTGGCCTTAATTTTCCTATTCTGAATCAAATATCCTTTCCCTACTTCCCTGGTGAAATCTGATCATTTGTATTGTACCCGGGCTTCAAGACTTCATAAATGATCCCAGTGCTATGAAAGTTTCATCCAAAACCTGTCTCTTCATTGATTCGCTCCAGATATTCTTTCTACTTTAAAGACTCATGTGATCATCGCTTTGATCCTTTCTCCCTCAGCTCTATTAGGGGCACCATCTCTTCAGGGTTTGCAGCTTATAAAAAGACCACCATATTTTGATATGCCTTTGATGTTGTCTTCCAAAGTATCTTTGATTTTTAAGTTCTGTTCAACTCTTTCACCATTAACCTTGATTTCACTTAGGAATTAACAGATCTATAGTCTTATTGGAAGGCTAATTTAGAAATTCTGCTTTCTTTGGCACTGTTTCCCCCCCTCAGATCGAAAGGTAGTTTAAACAGTACAAACAACTGACCACTGTTTGCAAAAAAAATAATATAAACTATAGCTAAGGTAATACCTTTCTTGAGTTTTGAGGTGTGCTTATGGCATAACTCTTAGCAAATCATTAAGCTGGCAGCAAGTGAAGTGGTTCTGCAGGATGATAATGAGCCACGCAGACCTTCCACAAGGCCTCTGGAGACTGAGAACTGTCACTAATGGATGACTCCTCAGTAGGACGGTCTCAGTCCTGTGCTTGAAGACTAAGTCTCCCCCACATACAACACTTGCATTCCCCTTTTTTTTTTGACATTGAGCAAAGAAGCTGAAGCTGAAAAGGTGAAAGGAACTATATTGTTTGAAGTAAAGTAAACATAGAGCAAAAATGGGCACTGTCCTTCAAGGTAGGTGTTTTCAATTTTTAGCTTACGATATTTGAGTGTTATTCCCCCTCCTCAGGCACCTCTAAGTGCGATTGAAGATTCATATCTACTGGAATAAAGAGATAGATGAAGGCTAAAACCAGGTCAGCCACATATAAGCCCCCCCCCAGCATTTATGTATACACACTAACTATTGTTAGGTAACACTGAGATACATTTCAGGCTCCTGAAAAAGGCCCAAACCTCCATCTATTGAAGCTATAGCTCAGTGTGCCTTTCCTTTATTTAAAACTACCTTGCTTTTCCCCCATGACACTCTTTATTTCCTATTCTTTAGTGCGGGGGTGTCAATCTCATGGCTCCTGCTGTTCTCCTGCAGCGTAACGCGCGTCACTCGCTGCACACGTGACCAGCGCTGGCGGGAGCGTAGGGACAAGGAGCTCAGCACTGCTGCTGGGGAGAAACAAGGTACTGGGCCAAATAAAAGAAGGTGGAGGGCCAGATTTGGCCTTGAGTTTGACACCCCTGCTTTAGTGGAACAACTTAGAAGACCTTATCCCCTCTTTTCACTTAAATAAAACTGCTACTAACGGAGACAAACACATTTAGTCCTTGCAGGAACTGGCATGTGTGCATCCATCCTTTTCAGTATCTGCAGAGGAACCATCACTGCAGACTGTTGCCTTTGCTAAGGCACCGCCAGCACAGTTGAAGGGTTCCTTCCCAAGAGCACTCGTAATACTACCACAATTATCATTCTGGGCTAACGCTCTAACACCTAACCCTTGGGATACCCAGAGCTTCTGGTAAGACACTGTGATGAGAGAATCCAAATGTAGCTCATCAAATACGTGCCCTTTCCAATGATCCTTCCTCTCACTCATTGCACTCGCTTTTTGAAACAGCTTTGGCAGAGAAGCCCACACGTGACCTGTTCACAGCACTTCTCACTCTCCACCACTTAAGTGCACAGTCTAACGTTGTAGTTGAGAGTCCCACCCGGGGCTCTCTGCATAGCCCCATGGCCAGGCACGGTTCCTACTGTAGCATGGCTTTCCCAGAATCTTAGCCCTGCTGGAAAGCATTCAGCATTGAGAGGACCCGTCTTTATGCTGATAACACTAAAATATAAAATAATGCCAACAGCTGGTGCTACAAATGGCTTTTAAAAACGATGTTCATTCACTAAAATTCCTCTTGCTACTTTTGACATGAAACACGCAGTCTCTAATTATTCTGATCAAGACGGTGAAATACAAAAACAAACTTTAATTGTGTTTAACAGATATTTAATCAGGACTCACTGAACTACAGATTAAAGCTGAAATTCATAAACCATAATTACTCAATTGTCGCAAGCTTTTTGGTCCACATTCTGCTTCCGTCTGGGCGTCTGGCACTTTGCCCCGAATTTCTTTTAGTGTCTTCTCAGTTTCATTGCTGTTCGTGTTTTCCAGCAGAGATTTAGCACAGATTATAAAATATCTGTTCTTGGCAACTTTATTGGTTGATTTTTCTTACAAAGATTATATCCCACCTATCCCCATCCTGGGGGCTGAATAAACAGGCATATCCTCTGGGTTATTTCTTGCCCCAGTTACCCTTTCCTCCTGCTAGGGTCCATGGTATTCACCTATCCTACTCAGGTTCTGATTCCCTGGCCACTGCCGTGCTACCAGAGCATCATCTGGATATTGTGGTCAGTATGCCATCCAACATGCCTACTATGAATTATTCCTTCCTTTTTCCAGAGGTAGAAGCAGGTGCAATATGGTTTCCTGTTTTGGTAAGGGCTTTTTTATGTGTTTGATGCCCCGTGTTTATATTTAAGAAGACATAATGAAAGAAATACACCTCCCATGGGAAGCAGAGAGTGATGAGGTATATGCTAACCACCAGTTCCTCAGAGTATTAACTGCACAGGCTCAGACTCCCTCCTGAGAAGATTACAGATTGTCTTTTGCCACAGAGAGACTAATTGTACCAAAGAAGCATGGCTGTTGACAGCAGTTTTCTAGGAACCTCCATACATTCCGTACAGTTTATGCAGGTACTCAACTTAAGGATTTGATTTAACATATATGGGAAAGTGGTACTGAGATCAAGTATTTTTACAGTAATCTGTGCTCCCAAGTATGCACAATCCAGTGTTCTTCGCTAGGCACAGTTTTCTAAGTCCCAAAGCTTTCATGTGTAGCTACACTATATGGTACTCCAACAGAAAAGGCATGAATCTCAAAGGTGAAAGCACTGTCCTTTAGGATGAAACAGATAATACAGGAAAGGTTAGAAAACAGTACTCCAAGAGGCTCTGCAAGACCTTATTTTTTGCTCCACAAAGGTATCAAGTCTACAGATCAAGTACCTTTGACAAAACATTCCTTTTTATTTTCACTGTGAACTTCCAGGATTTGGGGAGGAGAAAGTGAATGAAATTATATTAAAAAATTTCAGAGAATTCACAGCCAGAAGACAAAACTAGAATCATAGAATCATAGAATCTTCTGGCTGGAAAAGACCTTTGAGATCATCCAGTCCAACCGCACCCATCATCCGCTAACCATGGTCCTCAAAACCTCATCTACCTGGTTTTTAAATACCTCCGGGGTGGTGACTCAACCCCCTCCCTAGGAACATAGAAGCTCTGTTTTGCTGCCATACTACAGCATTAGAGGAGGGTCCTGCACAAGGACAATGCTGAACTTCCTGAATACTGATGGGAGTTCGGATACATCTTGCTTAATTGTATAATTGATCGTTCCACAAAATTGCTCACATTGCTTTGAAAATTCAACACTCTTCAAACTCCTCATGTTAGCAGATGATTCCTTGAAAAACATCCTTCAAAGCCTACACTGCAGAACCTCTCCCACTAAGAAGAATTTTCATGATTTTGCAAGAGAAGGTTATGACGTGGCCTTTCAATCACAGGAAAAGGAGTTTAGCAAACTGTAGGTTAAGTTTGTGAACAGCAAAGCCACCTCACCCTATCAGAACGGCGAAGCAGGTTCACATCTGGCACCAGGACTACACAGTCAGCCTCCTCACTTGTGGGGAAATACAGAACTCCTGTCAGCCTTCGTGCCTCTTAAATTCAGGGCATGAGACAGGTTGAGGGGAGATATGGAAAAGATTACAGTATGGAAGCATGGGATCTTAGCTCTCTGCTGAAGATACAGAAAAAAGGGAGCTTGATTAAAAAATGGGATAGCCTTCCATGCATGCTTGATATTATTTTTTCTCTTAAAAGCTGGAATGTTCTTGAAGAACTCTGAATCTGGGTGAAGATATATGGCACCACATGCTGGAGTTCTGCCAGATGTATTTGTCCTTCATAGGAATTCATAAAGTTCAAACAATTTCTTTTTTATCCTGGCAAGAAGTATGAATACAAGCTAAACCCTTACATATGTTCCTGAACCTGCTCTCAGCTAACATGCAGAACACATGTATATTTTTTTCTACATCCTTCAGACATTTTTCATCATCAATCATAGCCCTCCACATGTTTATTTCTATCATGGCCATTTTTCCCTGTCTCCATTTCCACTTCTTTTAAAGAGCCAGGCAGTTCTACTCTGCCTGAATCAGTCACATATCTTCCTCATCAGCTCTTTCAGAGCAATTCTTAAACAAGCAGCAGTGTACCACCTCAGCAGTCACTGCTGCTCATAGATCAAACTGCTTTTTTGTTTGCTTGCTTTTGAAACCTTCTCTGAAGCTTTCTTGACTTGAAGGTTTCTGCGGAACCCCGTATCTTCCATTTCACAGCAGTCAGATACCAGACTGGGAAGACAGAGACACAAGAAGAAATATGCTGGTTCTTCTGCTTCCTTGTTCCTTTTCTTATATAAGAGACATTTGATTCTTTTTGTCAGCCACACAGTCTGAAGTCCAGTCTCAGTTAGGTCTTTGCATCCTATGCAGAATCTGATGAGAACCCATGCTATGGGTTTTTCACAAACGCACGGTTTTCCAGTTTGGCACAATTGTTTGTCCAAGGGTTTCAAGCTCTGTATTTAAACAGTGATAAAGAAATTTCTATCCAGTGTTAGTGTCATTCTTCATTCTGACTGTTCCTCTGAAAACAGCCTACAACCTTTGAGACACAAAGTGTATTGTTTTAATGTAGCCAAGGTCCCTGCTTGCTACATCACCAGATTTATTTAGCAGATTCTTCTTGGTATAATCTGTCCCCAGGCCTGAGGAAGTTCAGTGATTTTAAATGTTTTAAGCTAATGATAATGTTTAGTGCTGAGAACAGATGTACCTGGCTGTGGTGTGATCTATTCCATTAGGCTGTTAGGAGCTGTGTATTCATACTGATTTACCATTTTATGTCTGTTTTCAAGGTGTGATGGCTGCATGGGGTGTAGTCTGTTTTTTTTTCCCCTGACATATGATGCATCATCATATCTGTGTTATTTTATACATGGTGACTGCACGAGAGAGATGGACAACATCTGTATGTTTACTTTCATGTCTTCCCAAGACTTTATATGTCTATTCTTGCTGTCCACTGATAAGACTGTGGGAAACAGTGATGAATAACTGTATTCATACTAGACCATAACCCAGGAAATGGTTACACAGATTAGACATCCACACAGACAGGTTGATGACTATGCTAGGTATTGTAGAATATTACTTTCCTTGGTATGAAGGCATTGTGCATGACTGGTCCCTATAACCGGTGGCCGCACTGATAACATGCTCAGTGGAAGCTGTTTTACTATTTTTCTCTAGCCATAACACAACAGAGTGTAAAACTCTTCAGTCACATCAATAAATGGTGCTTCACTTCCCTTCAGCATAATAAAGTGAAATTTCTGCAGAGAATTATTTTCCTGATCATCTTGCAGCTTGGTCTTGCCATTCACAAACATCTGCTATTGTCACCCACCAGGGACAATATGCTATTTGGGAGGTTCTGTAGAGTAGGCTTTGTATCTTAAGGCCTCCATTCAGTCCTCTAATACATAAGCAAATCCTTCCTACTTAGATGAACTACACCACTGATGTCCTGCCAGCAGGAGTTACAAAATCAAGCTCTTAGAGAACAGCTGCGACCGTAACCAGTCCACGCTTTGCACCAGCTCACCACCAGTTCAAGTTCCGAACCATATTTCGAGCACGGAACTCAGTTCTTGTGCTACAGGACAGTGCTGTGATGTGCTGCAATGTCAGAGGTTAAAAGGTTAAATTCAGGAGTCTCCTTTTTTTCTGATGGTTTGGCCAACTTAACTAAAGCAGAGTCCAACTAAATGACAGGCACTAGAACATTAAGTCTATAGCTTCAGGTCTCTTGATCAAAGAATGACACCAGTATCATAAATGTAATTGTCATTTCAATACAAAGAAAATACAACTCAGATGTAACTGATACACATTCTCTCCATTCCCTAAACCACGTTCTGGGCACTTTGTCTCTTTGGAAATGGAATCCATTCTTAGGAAAACACTACAGGTTAAATACCTAGGACATTGCTTCATAAAGCAGATAATTTTGCTATGAAAAGAAAGACTAAATAAAAACAAATTCTAATCTATTTCCAACCTTTGAGGTTCTGCCTATAAATGTTTTTTTTTTTTTCCTCTTGTTACCCCATTTCCTTTCTAAGTCCATCTATCACAGAAGTCAATTCGCCCTCCACAGCCCCTCAGAAAATACTATAATCATACTTACCTTGTCCCAAATGCTTCTTTCCTCTGTCAGGATTTTATACAGATGCATAGAAAAAAAGGCCTAGTATCTGATATTCAATTACAATCTCATGAAGTGCATGAAGATTTACTCCTTGGTACTCAGAAGGGGGTGAAGGCTGCTTGTTCGCTGCTAGGAGACTGGTCACCAACATCTCTGCTTCTGCAGCTGGTACAACCATTTCTCCCTTACATTTTACATTCCAGTTAATAAGGTTAGTTTTCTGGCCTGGGAAGAATACACCTTTGTTGAAAATCATGTTGGTGGAATCAGGTATTCCTCAATAAAAAAATAATTTAATGGCAGTAATCTTGGATCTTACTCGCTGGGACATGATATTGTACCAACTACGCTTGGCCCATATTTTTAAGGCACATTTCTCAGCTATGATGATGGCAAAATTTCTATGGGTTTGGTTTTAAATGCAAATTGTTGTTGATAGAATTTTTAACGAAATTCATCATGCAAAATACAAAATGAGAAGTTCTAAAAATTCTTCCTTACCTCGTATGACTCTTGTGATCCTACTCATCTCCCATTTGTTATCATTATGTATACGTGTTATCTGTATGTACTAGATTGTGAATCTTTGCAAGAGGCAGCCTGGACTCAGCTAATGGTGCTTTCCAAACTCCAAGTAATAATAATGACAGAAGTATCATCTGGAAACTGCAAAATTCATCACCATAACCTCCCTGTCTAGGCAAAGAGAATAGGGGATTCTAAAATGATCCAAGTATTTATACAGGTATGGAGAATACATGAGAAAACCCTTTGAAGATTCCAGCACAAATCAGACACTTGGGTCATTCTGGCATTGGACACTGCTGGGTCACTTGCTCTTCTCTCTGATTTATGTATATTTCAAGTTGCTGTGAAGGACAGGGTGTAAGGCCAGGGAAGGGGCACAGAGCCGCTGGCCAGCAGTAAGAGGACACAGCATAAGCATATGTACAGTAACTCAGCATATGCACACCACTGCCCTCCTTCACACAGCCACTGAAACAGGGGTCTTTGGCCAACACAGCTCTCCTCCACCCCTGCTGCTGCCTGCGCCCTGCAGCACCTCCTGCTGTGGTGGGACCACACCTGGGCAAGGGGTGGCACAGGGACATTTCAGGTAGGACAGCGACTAAGGGGACATGTGGAGGCAGTGGGAGAGGAGCAGGCAAGAGGATGAGGGGGGTGCCTAATGATGAGAGGGTTCAAGGCAAAATCAAAAGACACACAAAGGCACCCTGCTACACCTCCTGGCATAGAACCCCTGCAACGGCAGCGATTCACCTGCGGAGGAAAGCAAAAGACTGACACCCTTCTCAGCTCAACAACCGCGACCCACGGGGAAGGAGTGATGAGCAGGCGGTGCAACAAAGGTGACAGAAGAGACCTGAGACACTCAGATGTTTTCTACCCCTAAGACTCTAACGTGAGAAAGGGCAAATATTTCTATGCAGTTTCTTTAAACCTCATCAGACATGAGTTCTCACCAGCAGGCAATTAGGCCAGAACTGCTCTCATGCAGACAAGGGGAGGCAGCAAAGCTGTCATCGCAGCCAGCTGAATTGGGACCTAGTCACAAGGGACAAATCAACACTCTGTGGCTTCATCTTGAATACTGTGTGCAGTTCTGGGCCCCCCAGTTTGGGAAAGATGTCAGGATGCTGGAGAGTGTCCAGAGGAGGGCAACAAAGATGGTGAAGGGGCTGGAGCACAAGCCCTACGAGGAGCGACTGAGGGAGCTGGGGCTGTTTAGCCTGGAGAAGAGGAGGCTCAGGGGAGACCTCATTGCTCTCTACAACTACCTAAAAGGAGGTTGTAGTCGGGCAGGGGTTGGTCTCTTCTCTCAGGTGACCAGTGACAGAACCAGAGGGCATGGACTCAAGCTTCGTCAGGGGAGGTTTAGGCTTGATGTTAGGAAAAAGTTCTTCACTGAAAGGGTGATTGGCCATTGGAATGAGCTGCCCAGGGAGGGGGTGGAGTCGCCAACCCTGGAGGTGTTTAAGGGGAGACTGGATGAGGCACTGAGTGCCATGGTTTAGATGATGGTGTTGGTGTTGGTGTTAGTGTTGGGTTATAGGTTGGACTCAATGATCTTGGAGGTCCTTTCCAACCTTATGATACTGTGATAGTGTGATGTAAGGTGTACCATGGCTTGCAAGATACCTAAATGTCTGTCTTTTTCCTCTTTGGGAAGTACTTGTGTCAACTATCACAATTATGGCAAAAACCTAATTTGACAAGATGCAGAGAGGAAAGCATTCATTAATTTCTAACAGCAGTCTTCACTCTTGTAGCAACCTTTATAAGACGACCAGAGGTATCACTTGTAATTTGCTTGTCAACAGTGTACTTCTAAAGAAACTTCTCATAAGGGAGGGGAAAAATCCCTAATTATTAAAAACAACCTCAGGCTGCGCCCTCAGGTTTTGGTCCGAATCCAGCACCTGCAACAGAAACCTTTCCACAGAGAGCAGAAGGACTTATCAGGGAAAAGCAACAGGATCAGGCCACATGTTCCCAGTAAAAACTGCCCTTTTTCCCCCCTCCTCCCAATCTCATTATTCCCAAAATATACAAAGAAAATACAAGATTGTTGGGATTTCTATAAGCAGATTTAGCAGGTTTTTCATATTTGTTTAGACTGTAAGACATAATTTCAATTTGGGGCTTGCCTCTCTCTGTCTCTCACTAAGAAGAAGAATGAGTTATTTGTTCTCTGAATAAGTATTTGTTATTAGTGGATCAGACATGGATAAGGTATATTATTACAACCATGTTTGTTAGGTATGGCTTACATTGTTTGCTGCATATCATCTTAGGCTGTCTTTAATTTTGTTATACTTTAGGGGGGTTTTGTTTGGTTTTATGCATTGTCACAGTTGGTTGTGTTTTGAACTTTGAAAAAAATTAATACAAAGGAAATTAAAAAAAGAAAAAGAAAATATTTTCAAAATGATGTGGAAATCAAATCTATCCCTCAGTAATTTGATTTGTAGGAAATGGAGAGCAAAGCATTACAAAGCATTACAAACAGAATGCCTTGAAGTGCATCATAATTACTTACATGTGCAAATACATTGTCTAGGTCTAGGCATTCAGTTAATAACAGTCATAATAATTCTATGCCCTTACACAGGGTCTTTCATCCAACCTTCTCCAGGTTTGCATAAGCCATCATTAACTAATGCTTGGGTACCCACGACTCCTCTGCCACTCATAACAACTAAGAAATAGGGGCTAAAGCTCTCCAAGGTCAAGGACGAATTATGACTTGGTGTCAAAGCAGGAGAGAACTGCAAATGATGGTTTCTACCTTCAGACAGATCAGGGATACAGAAGTTTGTAGCTGACCCTACATTTCTAGAACTTTGTGGCTCTGTAAGAATGAAGGAGTGCAACGAATTTGCATCTTAGACCTCCTTTTCCACAACGTTTGAAGGCTGAAATCTGGCAGAAATCAGATCCATGGCTAATCTTTGGTGAGACTCTGGTATATACAAAAAATATACCAGTATTTCATATCAAAGCACAAAGAATGACAAATTTGCCTTGTTTGGAGTGCTTTATCAGTGGGAATAACTCCACTCCATAAATGGTTTTCAGACCAGGCATCCTTTATGGAAATTTGGGTTGAATGTCAAAGGAATCTGGAAAAGGGCACCCTATGAAGTTCAGTTTGACAGAAAGTCCCAAAAGACAATTTCATGCTTGCAGAATATTCTCACATTGATATCTTAAGTTTTACGTACCTGAAACTTATAATAAAACTCTGAGCATGCCGTATTACCCTAAAGCTTTTCCACAATTCCTGCCAGGGAAGAAATGCTGGATTTTATACTCATCTACTCTTTATTTCCATGCCACTTCCTAAGCACACACCTACATTGCTATCTCTCCCAAGGCAAGAGAGGAACCCACGGTTTCTGCAGTCCAGGCCTTTTCCCTTCTTGCTAGCCAAAACTCCATCTTTAATTTCCTAGGATTTTTGTTTTCATGCTTGACCAGTTGACCCAAACCCCAAGACTGACAAATTATTTTTGGTTTTTCATTTAGCCATGCAATAATGTTAATACTTTAAACGAGTACCTGCTGGAAGGGGAATAAGTGGTGCACTGCAGTTACTGACCCACGCAGGTACACAACTGCCTAGTTGAAGGATTTGACATTAACACATTCCATTTTTGTTTAGCCTACATTTCTGTGCTCTGTGTAGCTGTGACAAGAAAGTGCTTCTCTATACATTTCCATTACCTGTTATGCTTTACACTAATAAAAATACTGGATATTATTTATTTGTCTGGCTGACTGACAAAGCCAGGCATCAAAGCATCATTCTGGTGTCACATACTTCAACACTCTAATCTTTCAGAACTTGTAAAGCAATCTCTTACGGCGCTTTGTGGGCTGTGAGATCACCCTGACAAACTGTGATAATGTTGGCAATCTCCGAATGGGTGTTCATTTGCAATCTTACTACAGAGGAATTGCTATGTTTCCAAATTTGAGGGCTTGACATAATCTGTCTCCACAAAGCTATCAGGGTCTGTCATAAGGCTGTCTGTGACTCAGGGATTTTATGGGGTTAATATCTATCCCCATTGCAACTTCATTGTAAGCAGTGGAATTACCTAGAGTACGGCTTTATCTATTTGTTTCCTTTCTCTTTATTTAAAATACCCTTTATTTGTATTATTTTTTTCAAGTGTGAAAATCACCAAATAAAAACATCTGAGTCAGGTAAGGGAGACTGCTCTCCCTAATCGTGACCAGTTTCTTACAGTCCATGCCAAACCCTCTGCTCTCCTCATCACACTTAGCAACTGAGAAACAATGCAAATGTCAGGTCAAGCTACAAAGCTATTGCCATCATCTTTTCCCTTCCGTATGCTCCCAGCACTGGCAGTCTCTGGGCTGCGGTCCACAGGATATCCACAATTATGGCCCAGATTGAGGGAGGGGTAGAAAAACGATGGTACTCTGCCAAGTATGTCAGAACCTGAACCTGATCCATTTTAAAACTGAAGCTGGGGACTGTGGGACAGCACCGTGCTCTCTATAATAATAAATAAAGAAAAATAACATCATCTTAAAAAAAAATATTCGGAGTTACTGCAGACCTAACATAAATAACTGGTTTATATTTGCCTCTGAAACTTATCTTTAACTAAAAAAATATGCTGTCTTGACATAGATGGAAGATTTTTAAAATGCCATAAGACTGTTAAGCACCTTAAGAAAAAGTGAGACACAGAGAGAGAGAGTCAGGCTTCATCATATTTATGAAGGTCACAAAACTGCTAGTGAAGTCATTTAATTTTGAAATTACTTTGGAGTCCCTTAGAAAAGCCAGGAACATAGGATGGAAATAGAAAACTAAAAAAAAAAAGGTGCATCCCATGTTTCAAAATAAGTTGCCTGCACCACACTCTTTCCCTGCTATCATCCCCTCAGGCAAATTTACCAGCTTGGAAACAGTTACCAAAAGATCCTCCCTGAATCCTGCTCAGGGTGTGGGTGAGCCACTGGGACCTGGCCATGGTTGGGTCAAACAGCCCGTGCCAAGGCACAGGCGCTCCACGTCAGCGCGGCACGGAGCACGAGCTCAACTTCAAGCACTTGGACACTCTGCTGAACTAATGCTGGGATGTCCTGTTACATTTAGTATATTTTCACAAAAGATTACTTGGATTATCCCATCTAACCAAACCAAAAATTATTAAGGATGCACTGTTGTTTGTTTTAACCCCGTTTAAGCTATTTTCCGCATTTCATTCTCTATGGAAAAGTAAACTCAGTGTCAGTACCCAACTTCAGGAGTAAACATCTAGCTGTAATGCTACTGGAAAATTTCTGAATGCAAATAAGTTCCAAACTTGCATTTTGGCCCAAAATTACAGCAAAGTTGCTTCTACTTTTGTTGCTAGTAACATGCCTACTGCTTTTACCAGGAGCAGCAATTATTCCTGGTGTCTCTTTAATCCTTCAGAAAAGGGTGTGCAGCCTTGGAAGCCCAAGGTAAATGTTCTACTGTGTGCATTATCCTGCTGAAGATGAAAAGACAGCACAAAGATCCACGGGCTTCAAAAGGTTAAACACCTTCACTAATATAAACACTGCAGATGGGACAGTCCTGAGCACAGCAGTGAAAATGGTATGAGCTTTTCCTTCCTAAAAACTCCCTTCTCGAGAGCTAATATTTTTATTTTACAGTAAAATGAGAATGGGTGAGTAGACTTCTATACTACTTATTTTTTGACTGGTTTTCTGCATAAATCTTTTTAAAGAAGAAAAATTCAAAGAGCTCTACTTCTCAGCTAGCGCCACTTCAGAAGCTTTTTTGCTAACCACAGCTGAATTACAATGTTTCTCCTTTTAAATTTATATTTTTTAATATTTTAATACTGACAATAAGTCACTATGCACCCAAACTTTTCTGAAAAATTGAAAAAAATACCACCAATAGATCACTATTTATAGAGGGAAAGAATACATGAACTTATTAAATTTACCATTAATTCATTTGTCACATAAGTTATGTCCTTGGGGATATCCCACAAAATTAATTAGGTCAGGGAGAGAAGGAAAACAGATCAAAAACCTCTCAGAACTCCAGCAAACAATAGGTTTTAAACAGAGCAGTATCAACAATCTGTAAAGTTCCTCTCTCCTCCTCCTCTATTCATCTTTCCAAGAGACAGAGACCATCAGATTGAGAATTGTCTTGGCCACACAAGATCAAGGAAATCATATAGGTTCAAGTACACAGCATTTCTGAAATTGAAAATTTTGCAAGCAGCTCTGTCTTTCCAAACTACAAACTCCCTGGAAGAATTCTGAAATATAATTTAGTGAAGACATTCATTGTGTTAATGTGGCTTTTAAGCACAAAGCTACAGTTGCAAAATCAGGGCATGATACATTCATCATACAACACAGAAAAGTAAAGGGGAGGAGGGCAGATAAAAACAATAAAAATTTTAGACAAATTTTGAAACTGGCCAAACTCATCCTCAAATAAAACTCTGAAGCTTTGCCTATTCATCAGTTTCTTAAGAATTTAGGGAAAAATGGATTTGCCTGTGTACTTCTCCTGTACCACTCTGACTTAATTCCATGCGACAAACAAGACTTAGCTTTTTTCACTCTGTTCCACACAGCTCACTGAATTGGAAGTGTTGATACATATGTACAAAATCCAACATACTTTCTGAACCCATTCAGACAACAGATCAGATTTTGCTTTTCCTGATGCCTGTGCCATCTCCCAGCACAGACTTGAGTAATAAGGGCAGAATAGGAAGACAACAAAATGCAGTGGGAGTAACAGAGTTGATAATGCTTGATCATTAACAATATTAATACACTGTGCTAATGGATAACTCCACAGTACAGATTTCATCCGGATCACATGAGGACATCAGATCCCATTTCTGCCAGCTCTTATATGAGTTAATGTTCGCATCAGGGAACAAAAGATATCAGATAAGGCATGGAGCTTGCTGGTAAAAGTCAACACTTCAAAATATATTTTAAAAACTGCATCAGAAGAATGAATATATAATGGATTCGTGCCTTGTGTTTTGAGGTGACAGAGTTCTCGATCCCGTAGAAAGTTCCCAAAGCCCAATTTACTACATTGTCAAAATATAGCCTGAGGGGACAATCTGACTTACAGCATCTTTATGACTGGTGATGAAAGAACCTTGCTTGGCTTTTAGATCCCAAGTTTAGTTTAAGATAGTGCTGTAGAGAACAGAACATCTTTTATTTTATGCTGGGAGTTCACAGCATTCCTCTTCAGCACAGATTAGGTTTTACTGTATAGAATTCTCACACACAGCTCACTGATGGGTTAGAATTCACACCTTCATATTTTGGGGATATACTTCACACCCTTCATTGTTACTGCTACTAAAGATACAGATTACAGTGTCCTCATGTCATTGTAGCATCTGTAACAGAAATCTTTAGAAAATTCGGGAAAAAACCATGTCTTTTACCAGGCCACAGCATGTCTTATTCAGCCTTATTCAGCAACCACATTAATTGGACATTATATGGACAGCCAAGTATAGCTCAGGTACTGTGCAGCTTTTACTGTTCCTTGTCATGTTGTTTCAAAACACATTTTGTGTTTCAACCCCACATATATACATTTGAAAGCGTTGTGCAACACTGGGCAATGCTACAGATCCACACAAAATAACTGTTTCACGAACAAGAAGCAATCTGCACAAATATAAATAATGTGGCCCACATATGTTCTAAATTATGCTTATGTAAATCCATAGGAAGTCAACTAGTACCACGAACAGAATAGAACAGATAAGAGCATGTAAAAATATAAACCATGGCCCTACTGCACAGCTACCCAGGGGCCAAAGCCTGTCAGCCTGCCATCACTTACATTCTCCTACTTTCCCAGCCTGGCTTTACAGGAAATAAGAAAAATAAGAGTATCTGTGATTTCTAGTTCTCTCAAGCACTGGAGGACACGTGTCCAAGAACATAAGGACTTACATGTCAGCATCTGACATCACTCTTATTTCAAGAATGTTATTAATTTTTGTGGGTGGAGTCCAAAATTTTAATGCCATATTAGCACACAGTGGCTGTTTCTGTAATGCACACATCACAGGGAACATATGTGTAGCAGTCCAATGACAGCATTTTAACTTAATTTCAAGTGATTTTCAGAACTGTTGTGCATGAAAAGATGAAGTATTGATGCTAGTGGCAGGATATTTTATAACTTTTGCCTTCGTAGTTTCACCCATCCACCTCAATTCTGACTTCTGCTATTGCAGATTTGGACTCTCCACATACAGCTGTTTCAACAAAACTAATTTTGCTCTTTAATGCACAGCATGTGTCTTCAGGAGTGGTATTTTCAATGCTGAAACAAGTTATATCAGTGGTGTATGCTTCTCTGGGCAAAAAAAAAAAGCAAGACTAAGATCAGAAAATCCTTTGCCCTGCTAAGTTAACCTAAATTTCAACACAAAACTTCTCAAATGAATTAGCCTCTCTGCCAAACTCACAGATACAGAGAGATACCGTGCGTACAGCCATAAAACTGCTTCAACTGGATGCACTGGGAAATGTATTGCCAAGGGCTTTTTTGGCTTTGCATCAACAGGTGGTTTGGCACCAAGGTTTCTACCTGTTTGTGGTTTTAATCTTTGGTTTCAAGTCAGAAAATGAGATGATACCTTTCAATGCTGCATCTCAAGCAGGCTGTAAGGAGAGCGAGGTTTCATTCCAACCAAATCTCTCTCTCTCTTGCAAAGTTGGGGAAAACTGCCAACCACTGCTGCTCTTGCCATCAACATGTGATGTAAATGGTAGGAAAAGGCAAAGTAAAGGGAGAGAAGAAAAAGAAAAAAAAAGTAAGCTTTACATAAACAACAAACTGTATATAATAACTACATCGGAAGACAACAAAAGAAAAAGTACTGGCTTTAGAAGAAGGAAACAAATAAAAAAACCAACTTGGAACAGCTTCATCTAAGAGGGTTTTTTAGTTTTTTCGATACAGAGAAATTTTGCTTAAATTTTGTTCCAAGAGATACAATACTTTGAAAACACTTTTAAACTTAAAGGGACAACGTTAAAGAAACAAACCTATCATAACGTTACACCATTACTCAGAGAGCAGCCTCAGGTCCTCCAAGAAATACTCTGCAAAGCAGAAGAAGCAAACACAACGTATGCTTTTGCCTGCAAATAACCCAGGGTCCAAGAGGTGGGGTTTGGTTTTTTGGTTTTTAAAGCTTTCTGTATGGGCCTAACTCTGCCTTGGTTGAAAGTAGTGTTAACACACATAGAATGCAGTGGGAACAAAATGTGGACAACCACATACTTGGAAAAATCGCACCCAATATGTTCAACTGCTGCCACCGTTCTCTGAGGACAAGTGTAGGCTATGGAATACTACAAATAATAGAGAGCAGTAGTCTGAAGTAAGCTTTTATCAACCAAGGAAACATATTTCAATGCTTTTTCAGAGATACTTGGGAATGTACATCTTCAGAATAGTAGTCAGGAGTAGTCAAGTCTAGAGATCTTTACTGTGACAGAAGTCTCAATGCCTTTTCAGAAAATCAGAGTTCTTCAAAGCAACTCTCAGCAACCACTAAGAGAGCAGTCAGTGAAACTATGCTTTTTGGATTAAAGTAAGAAAGCAGAAGTCAGTGCCTCTTTACAGACGTAATGAGAATGACTTCAACACATCGAAATTGCAGTCCAAATGGGCCCACATTCACCAATGCACAGAAAAGGGGAATCTTAATGACCAGCAAGAAACTTTGTTTTACCCCAATAACTGTAACACCATTTCAGGAAGCTGTATGTACTAATTTACCCTCAGAAGATGAGAACGGCATGATTAGATTGTATTAAATCATCTATTCTAATAAAGACTGAGCTGAAGAGAAAATGGAATCATTTTATCATGAAGATCTAATCGCTTTGCAGAAAAGGGGCCCCAAAATGATCTGTTTCTGAGTTGGAATTAAAAAAAACAGCCAAGTGGGTCTTTTTTCCCAACGAGGAAGTGTTCTCGCAAAAATTCATGTCTCAGATAACCAAAATGGAAAATTACCATCAACTAGCTAGAAAAAGCAGTAAAGAGCCTTCCAGAACCAGCAGTTGGGAAATATTTGGGTTTACTTTTCTTGG
Organism: Dromococcyx pavoninus; assembly: GCA_033558185.1. Taxonomy (NCBI): domain Eukaryota; kingdom Metazoa; phylum Chordata; class Aves; order Cuculiformes; family Neomorphidae; genus Dromococcyx; species Dromococcyx pavoninus. The sequence goes on along the minus strand of JAUMJL010000432.1, from coordinate 198,943 downwards.
GTAAAACACTTATTTCCCAGCAAAATTTTTATTTCGAGAAAAACAGTTCCCACTGAAAAACCATTCCAATGGAAAATGCCTGGCCATGTCTACAAAGGACAGGACCATTGGCCTCAGCCAGGGAAGGTGAATGCCAAGGCCAGTTGCCTGGGTCTGCCACAGTCCTCTTGCACAATAACAGGCAAAGTGCTTCCATTCTCCGTGATGTTATCTCTCCTCCAGCTTTTTGCCTACATAGACCGTCCACTCTTCAGGACTGGCCTCGTCTCTCACTGCACGCTGCGTGCAACCAACTGTAACACGCGTGTTTAACGACGTTCATCACTGTGGTAACAACAGTGTTTTCCCCTCTTACAGCAGCTTGTTCCCAGTACTAAGATGAAGAGAAAAACACAACCTATGGCTGAAACACACTGCTAATCAAACACTATTGTATAACATGGGGATGGGGGGGTGGGTGCCTTTTCATCGTAGAACTAATCACATTTTATACACAAAATCAGACAATTCAAGAGTCCAGTCTTGTGATCTGTGTTCCAAGCTGCCAGAAACAAGGCAGGAAAAAAGAGGGAGGTGGGGGTGGCGGCATCTCATAATGAAAGAACAGAGATGACTGGACTAAGAGCTGATGAGGTTACAAGGCAACAGCAGTGCCATGAGTTGTTTGGGCTTAAAGCCAGATGTCTTGTATTTCCTTTGATTGTTTCTAAATAATTAATGGTATTAATTTAATCACGTGACCCATCCCCCCACCCCCTTTTTACTATTTGGCTCTGTGTACGAACACTAAATATAAAGGAGCAAAACAGGACTGTCTATACTGAATATTGATGCTGTGTGTTTGGACTGCAACAACAGCTGATACTCATATCCATGAGAATATACATCTACAGCACGAAGGAGATGGAGTGGTAGCCTCCATACCCCATCCATAAACCAGCTTAACTATGGCATATGGACACTGCATGTTTGAAGTAGTAAAATAGAGGGTACAGCTCTCTCTCCACCCACACTAAGATGAACCTGCCACTACTACTTCACGTAACATTTTCTGGCAAGCTCCCAGTTTTCAGTCATGCTGGTTTGCTTGAAAGAAACACTCAGAAGAGACTCTGCTAGTCCTGCTGTTTGAACAAACAAAAATGATCACGCATCTTGAGTTAATGGCCCAAAGCTTAATGAAGATCAGAGAAAAGAGGCTACCCGTGCTGTGAGCATTCCCTTCTGACTTATCCACATAAGCCACTACTCTTGGCAAAAGGAAATGCATTATGAGGATAATAAGTAACCCTGAGCTCTGGTCTAGACAAATCTTTGTTTGGTACAGTAGCAGTCAGCACACAAAGAAAACAGCAACCATCAGAGGTAAAAAATTCACTTCTCCACAATTTTCTCCACCAGGACACTGGTGGCAACAGCAAGAGGACCTTTGCTCCTGCGCCTTTCTTGTTGGCACCGCAAGTCTCACCGGCACCCAACTAATCTCATGGGACTATGCTGAGCACTAGGGTTGAGTACTAAGACTGCCAAAATGTAACAGCAGAAGTCCTGAAGAATGAAGACTAATGAAGGCAGCTCCCTACTCCTTACATGCATATATAGTCAGTAAAAAAGTTTGCCCATTTCCTACATACTACAGAGTATTCTCAGCTCCCATAGTTAAGTCTCCAGTTCCACCCATCTTTATCTAGCTTCTTCTCCTACCACATTTCCACTTATCAGGAATCCTGTGGCATCAAAGAGTGCCTGTGGGAAGTCAGAGAGGGCTTGGCCAAGTCTCACTTCTTACATTTTAACCATGGCTCCCTATTTGGTTGTCATTCTGCAGCGACTTATCAGATCAAGACTGGCATTAGTGCTTTCTGCAGTTATGATCCTTCAGTCAAAGGAAGTCAACGCTGAAGAGTTCTCCACTAGAAAGCCTGGTCCTAATCTTCAAGGACTTAGCAGTCAAGGGCTAGCAATCCTACAGGCACCTTTCTCCACCACTAACTCACCAAGCCAGTTAGGTTCATAGGAAGAAGTCCATTTCATTACAGAAAGATCACATGGGACATATACTCAAGCCTTTCAACTGGGGCTGAGGCAGAGCCAAAGCCATCATTGGCCCTGCACACATCACCTGGAGGGAGCAAGTGGCAGAGTGCTCTGGGTATCAGAGCGCAGGCTATGGGGCTCTTCTGCAAGAAAGGAGCAGAATAAATACTACACTCACCAAGCTGGGAAGAAAATATCTCACCCTGTCCTGTAAGTGCTTCTCTAAAAAGGTTCTAGTTTGAACACCATGGGTTTATTTCTCATGGACATATGTAAATGGATTAAATACTAAATAATATCAATTAAAACAACAAGAGGAAGAGTAACACACACACAAATTAAAGTGACTCCTTCAGTTCCTACCACCTACCTACAAAGAGTAACCCCGACAGAAGTAAGAAGCATATTGGGAATATCTGATGTCAGAGCCTTGGAAGTTGTTCACGGAAAAAGGGCACTGTGATTTTGATCTGGAGTGAGAGGAAACTGTTTCAAGATAGGAATGACCACATAGAAATGAGTAAATTGTTTGCAAGGTAGAAACACTGGAAATAGACAACAATACAGCTGAACATCATTTGAGTTGCAGAACTTTACGAACACTCCCTGTACTTATCTGCCTATTTTTCAGGATTTTGGGGAGTGGTAGCAGTGTGAAAAAATGGCATTTTTCCTGTGGCAACAAAGATCTCTGGAGGTGTCTACATGTCAGACTTTGCTGAGAGTGTATCTTTTGTTTCTTCTTCTGCTTTATTTCCCCTTAATGATAGCTTTGCAGTGAATTTCATTTGTGAGTTGCTCAAATAAATGCAAATTTTATCTTGTAAGCAACACCCTCCAAAATACAACTACAACTGAAAATGAAAACCTTAATAGCTAAGGCTCTGGGTCCTCCCCAGTGCCCTCATCTCCCCAGTGTACTGGACTGCTTGCTATTATTATATATGGAGTACCAGGCAGGATACTTGGTATTATAAATATGTACTGTATTGAAATATACAGTCCAAGCCCCCGGGGTCCAACATTCTAATTAGAATTACAGTTGTGCAAATAACTGATTTATTTGACTAGCTGACCACACTGACAACATGGAAAGGAAAAGAAAAAACAAAACTCACCTAGGCATTTGACAAAATGCCTGGTTTGTTGTTTGTGTTTGAAACATTTCAATTATAATTGACTTTGTTTCAGAACAAAGCCAGAAAACTTGTTTAGATATACCAAAACAAAGCTTTCAGCCTTATAGAACATTATTTTTTTTTCAGTTTATTTTTTTTCCATAGTTTTGGCTAACCCATATCTGAGGCAAGTAGTGTTCAGCAAATAAAGCATTTAACTCAACAGCTTTACCCAGATCTAAAGCTAAGGGCCGCACTGTGAGTCGACCAGCTCTCGACTTAATGAAAGAAGAGCAGGGAGGCAGGGGATCTGCATTCTCTTCTTGGTTCAGCCCCTCTCTTTGCATCCAAGGAGAGTTATTATTTCATTTCCTTATAGTTCTCTCTGTCCACACTTTGTCTCTGCCATTCTGAGCTCGTCGGGGGTAGACACATCTCCTATAGTGTGTCTGTGCAGTGCCTAACACAATAGATTGCTCATCTCAACTGGGGCCTGTATGATTTACTATAATATAAATAACAGCTCAACTGCAGTCAAATCTCTTTTTAATGCCAATAGTTTCACTTGCATATATTTAGCAGCCCATCATGGGAACATCAGCTTCTTTTATAATTAATTACTTATTAATAGAGGTAAAATATGAATGGACGACAAGTCTAGATTTTTCCTGCTTCATCAATTTCAGTGCTTAAAGAAAGCATCTTGTTTACAGCTACCAGGAACCTACAGGGACAGGTACTGAAGGACGCCTGAAAACCAAGATCCCCTCAGGCACTTTTGTAGCCCTGTGACTTAGGGGCAAATCCTCTCATCTGCCCAGGGAAGGAAAGGTAGCTGTAATGAAAGAGCCACTTTGTGGAAAGCCTCATGGGCAACATCCAGACCACCTCTGTGTAGGGCTTCAGGCACACAGTAGTCACCGATAGGAATGGGAAATGCAAGTTCAGTGCCTGCACAGAGGTGGGAACAGCTTTTGAGTCTTAAGGGAAAGCCCGTCTCTGCCTTGAAGACCCCTTGCCCCTTGCAAGGCCAACCTGCTTAATCAAACGACAACTTCAGAGCTCATCAGAAGATAAACAACATAGAGATAGAACTTTTCAACTTTGATATGCAGCTTGGGGCTGGGGGTGGGGAGGTTTCTCAGAGCACACACGGCTGTTACTGACAATAAAGTCAGTCACGTTTTTAAAACACAAGGGACAGAGTTGCAAATGTGCCCCATTATGTCTTAAGTTGTACTCCCAGGGTACAAAAGGTGCGTGGGTTACGCTAAGCTTCTGTGTTACTTTGCTGAGATTGTAAAAGGCAGCACAAAGTAGAGTCTCTCTGGCAAAGAGCAACTGTGGAGCACACAGGGTGATTATTCCTATTGTACAGGGCTGACCCTGAGTGTCTCAGGTATCCTGGATTCCCAGTGTAGCTTTAAACCCATGCTATTTTTCTCGGCCCTTGGGGCTCTTGCTCACCTCTAGGAGACACCACTGTCATTGGCTGCGCCTCACCCTCAGTCTCCTGCAAGGGACTACTGGAGGCAAGGGCACCGTTTGCAGTCGACAATTCCCCTCCACATATGACTGCCCCCCACACTAAAGGAGCAATTATTATAATTAAAAACAAATCCTCCTCCCTGTCGATTGTCTGTACTCATTTGCCATTGCTGCCATCTAGCCAGATGCATATCCAACACTTACAGAAGCCTATTTTCTCTTTGCTGCTTGGCCTGAAGCAGGGATAAATGCATCCCTTGTTACTGACTGCCTCTGTGGAGACATTTGTAAACTTTCACAAGGTTTTCCTTTTTTTCCAACAGGTGACAAAATACTGTGTAATTGCAGGTGCTCTGGGGAAACAAACAGGAAGATGGAGATCAGATGCAGCTGTAGTTGGAGTAAAGGAATAATCAAGATAAAGGCAGCAGATAAGAGAGTGCTAAAAAGAGTAAAGAAATGATTGGGAAGGGGTAGTTAGCTATTTTTGTTGTTGACTTACTCTTGCAAAGTAGTTCAAGCAGAATAATTTTGTCTATTTTGTTATCATGCCAGATTTTTGCAGGTGTTACCAGAGGAAGGTTGGAAGTTACTTCAAAAAAATGTTTCTGGATGTTATAGGAAAAGGATTAAGAAGTTGTTGACTCAAGCCAGCACTGAAAGATGTGCTGGAGGTCACAGCTGAGGGGCACTGGACTTGTGTTACTGGATTCGTGAAGCAGAAATGATAAGGAAGTGGTTTCAGACAGCTTCTGAGTTTGGATTTATTTGCCTAAGAAAGTGTTGCCAAAATTCAGTCAGGAAAATGTCCCTAATGAAGGGCTCACTCTGCACCTACCTCAACATCTCCTTTTGGTATATATGGCACAAAATAGGATGAAAAAAAGAATATTCTAAGGAGGCTTAGGAAGAGAAGCATTCAGATGGGTTTCCGTGGTCTGCTTTCTGCCTAAAATTCAGCTATAAAAAGCAAATCTTAACTTCCAAACACTGTGGCCATTCACTACTTTAGACAACCTGGTTTCAGAGCCGTAGATCCAGCAACACAATAAGCAAGAGGTGAAGCACAAGGGGTAAAGTGAAAATAAACATGACTGCACGATAAAAGACACCGATTGCTCTCCAGCCATAAAGTTTCAATCAAATAAAACGGGGGAGAGAGGGGCGACACAAATAAATATCTGTGTATCCAAATTTCTTTTACTGTACTCCCTATTCCACCAAGGGAAAGAAGAAAAAGTTGTATTTTGCTTCCCTACTTTTTTTTCCCACTGAAAAGGGAGGTTTCATGGGTAATCTAGAGTAACAGTCAGCTGCGAATCCAATTTATGCAGTGGGATAGGATTAAAAAAGGAACAGAAGGTCTGGATTCTGAACCTGCTCTAACAGTTTTGATTTGAATACAACCCAAGTCTTGAAATGGCTTGTTTTCCACTTCTGGTTTGGAGCTGGTTGAAATAATGCCACAGTAGCACTTCCTGTGAAATTTTTGTCCAAGATTCTCATTATTTGGAACTAAACTCTAAAGATTTTGGCACCGTGAAATCCAAACAAAACTCTGTTCCTGACTCAACTGGCCCAGGAGTCAACCCAAGCTTAATCCGGTTCTGGGTCCGAATCCAGCTTCAGCCCATTTCCATTGTTATATAGATTATGCCATAATACCACCTCTAGCCTCAGGATTTATGATGCCTCCTCGCAGGATGCATATTTGTGTGTAAATACATAAATCACATCAGATAAACAAAGAAGACATGCCAGAAAACAGGAGGGGAGGGAAGAGGAGAGATACCTACCAAGCAGTTTGTCTCTAAAGTGTTGCCAGTTGTGAAAGGACTTGACGTGCTAATATCCGCTCATCCAGACTCTTACAGACATGCTAAGAGCGTGACGGCTGGCAGGCAGTGCATTTAAGTGCTGTTACTGAGGCCCCCAAATATTGACAGAGTGCCAGACTCTGAGAAACTATTGATGTATGCAGCCGTCCGCTGCTCCAGACACCTCTCAGACAGAGTCTTTAAATGTCACAGATTAATGAATTTTCATGAAATGGAGAACGAGAGAAAGAATTAAAAAAAAAAAAAATATCCCACAGCACCAACATGAAAGCATCTTTTATCCCTACACAAAATTTTGCCCTCAAGATTCCTAATAGATGATAACAGATCGTAAGCCTGCAGGAGATACAGGGTGGAAGAGGTTAGACCCTCTAGATCATGCATAGCATCCTCAAACAAAGCCAATATGTGAGGTATTCTTTTCACACACAAAAAAAGAGCCACTTGGATCTCAGTTTCATTTTAACCAAACACATGAATTACAAAGCTTGAGGGGTAGAATTGGTTAAATGTGTTTTTTTTTATCTGAGGTACAAATGGGGCCAAACTGCAAAGTTCAGCTATTGACTTTGAATGACCCTAACTTTAGAGCCGTTCAGATAGACAGCTGTTCTTGGACCCTGTCTTAGTATTTGATGTTGTGCTTGATCTTACCCAACAAATTGCAAAAGTTATGATATAACATTTTTATGCCATCAGATAAACCAAGTATGCTGATTATTTCTCTTTTTTCATTTAGATCAGTGAACTCAAATATGTATGAAAGAACTTCAAATATCATTAAAATGTAATAATGCAAAATGCAGTTGGAGCGTAAATGACAAATCTATGCATAAGACATCACTTAAAGAGGAAGGAAGTGAAAGGATGATGTAGATGATGTATGCAGAGGTAAAAATGGGCCATTTATACCCAACTGTGTCAAAAATACGGCTTCAGCGACCCCCTCTGCGCACAGCTGCTTGGAAGTGGAGCTCCATGAGCCATTTGCTCCCTTGTTGCCAGAGGCACAGACACTGATTCTGCAAGGCTGTCCTGCAGGATTTCTTTTCAATGCAGTGACACCAAGTGGGGTGAGCACCAACACTCCCAGCTCCTGGCTGGCTGCCTCCTTCCCCCTCAAAAGCACAGCCTTTTGATGATGTTGACAGTAAAGCGAAGCCGCTGCCACCATGACAGCCAGGCCTGTCACACGAAAATCTGGAGAAGCTGAGAGCATCCTGACAAGCAAATGGAGTGCTGTGTGTAAAGCCAAGCAGCAAGACCCTGTTGGTGGCACAGCAAGACCCTGTGGTTCTCAATTTACATTTTTGTTGCAGAAAAGTCAACGTTCTTCACCAAAAACTGTTCCCTAAGCTCTCTCTCTCTATGGTCACACGAGGCTTTGCTGACCACAGCAGCTATAAAATGTCACTGTAATTGTGGGGACTACCAAGAGCAGTGTTCAAGAGGTGCTTGTTCTCACCATCATCTTGTCAGGCTATTTGTGACTACCACTGACAAAGTCAGTTACTTGTTCTACTCACTCTTGTCACCATGCAATATGTACCTTCCCTACCACCACACGCACCACGACCACGAGAGTTGCAGCGGGGTCTCCAACACCATTACCAATTACCTGTAGCTCTATGAATGAGCTGAACGAAGTAGCAAGTAGTCATCCTCTGCTGACAGCCAGAGAGAAGACAGAGCACACATGCATGTAAGAGTGGATGACACAAATGACTGATTAAGTACATGAGAAGGCAAAATGTCAAAGTCTTTCTATTCTGAGAACAATCTCTATACAAACAAAGAAGAAATCAATATAGATTTTCACACAGGGAACTGTTTTACACATCATTGCAAACTTACTTCAAAACAGTCAGTACTTTTTCTTTCAGACTCTAAAGAGCAGTCTAACATTACTGCCCTGTCTGGCCTGCTATTCCTCCCTCTCCTTTCTCCCTCACTCTCTTGTTTTGAGAAATACTAACTGAGGAGCTGTCTCCCCCAAGTCTGCCTCACACAGCAGCCAGTAACAAAACTTTCTTGGGAGATTTGTCTCTTTTCTGGAAGAACAGAAAATGAAGCTAAAATTTCTAAAACATAGCAAAACTTTGAGCATGTTGGGAAGAGAGTAAGCTGGGCAATTTCCTAACTCACTGCAAGGCTATGATGCTTTTTATTCCAATACGCCTTTGGCATTTTAACTAAATGAAGGGACTGAGTTAGAAGACACAACAAAGTCTTATGACTTGTCCAAAGTTACGCAATAGTGTTCTCTCCCTGTCTTCTTTTGCAAATACTAGAATAAATAAGTCTTGTCCCTGTTCTTTTTGCGTGCCATCGTCACAACATATATTAGTTCCATAAATATATGGATAGAAGATAAACACAAAACAGCAATTGCAAGGGAACGAGTGGAACAAAGGTGTTAGAGAATTAAAATTATTAGGTCTTAAGGAGACTTTGGAAGCTCTTGAGTTCAACCTCTTTCACGTGGTTTAGGATAGTATCAAAGGCCATCTCCTTTTTCTCATCTGGTCTCTGTTGCTATATACTTCCCATCAATTAATTAATTTCTTGTAGTTCTTTCGGATTACTGTTGTACACCTTCCATCTTTTCCTTTCCTCTGTGTGCATGTGTGTGCATACATCACAGATCACCACCGGCTTGCAACCCCCCGCTTGTTAATAGTCCCACCTCTTCTGCTGACTTACTGCACCCTTAATCAAAAGGGCAGGAGGAAGCCGCCAGGATTCATTCTTCCCTCTCTCTCCTTCACTCCCTCTCTTTTTTTCAAATGGCACAAATGTCAAACTTTCTAAAAGGATGTTTGGCATAGCTGAGTTCAGTCATGTAACGTACAAAGTCGGTATGATCAAAAGGTTGCAGGGCTGCCCACTGCTACAGAAAAGGGGAAAAAAAAGGAAGCAGAGATCTCTTCTGAAGTGTGAAAGAATGCGTGAGCCAACTGTTGCCACTGGAAACACCATGTCTATTAGCAGCAGCGGTGGGTCTGAAGTATGAAAATCTAGGTCCCGATTCCAGAGCCTCCAAAATTCAGGGCTGTTATCAACCGATTTTTTGCCCATGAAGAAAAAGGGATAGATATAGCTATGGAATTGAAGACTTTTATTCTCTGTGCTTTGCAGTGTTATATGAAAAATGATTGTATCTATGTGGAAATAATAGCAGTTGGTTTCGTAGTCAAAATTGCTGAAACTAATCAGACAAAACACAGACTCACACATCAAAAATACGTGGTCTCTCTGGTATTTTTATACTGCCACCTCTCACCACAGTATTTTAATTCTTACTCTACCCATCGCCAAAAAGGAGGACAAATTATTCCTCCCTTCTGCATAACTAAGATGTTTATGATTTTGTGTGGCAATTGGGTTGCAATTGTAGGGCTTCTCACAATTTCTAAACTGGGCACTCGTGTCTTCCTCTACATTTCTGATGCAACACTTCTGGTTTTCTTCAGCCATCCTATTCGCTCCACTTTGCTGAGTCCTCAAAAAAATGTTTGCATCTTCTTATCCAACGTCGACGTTAGAGAACACCTCAGATACGCCACCGGCTCCCGCAAAACGCCTGCACTCACAGTGGCCTGAAAACTGGCAGTCAGAATACTCAGCAGGATGAATCTTTCCATAAGCTGAGATGGAATTTCCCTGCCAGAAGATAACCCCAAAAATGTAGACAGAATAGCTCATTGTCAATACCCATTTAATAGAAAAATCTTAATTATAAGTAGCTTTCAGTCCCAGAACAGTAGAGAGAAACTTGAGATTAATTCCCCCTATGACACAGTACGTGAACAATAACCGAATTTGTAATCAATTCCCAGAGGAGAGAGCATTCAAATTGTAACAGGGATTTGGGATTCATTCCCAGAGGGCGTAATATATGATCTGGAACAGGTAGACTTGGATTAATCTTTGATTATGAAATATTTGAACAGCAATTTTCAACTTTTAATGAAGAGAGGATGTGGACACCACAATTAATGTAATTTCTAAATCTCTCCATCATATTTCGAGACACAGATGACAGATCACAAACAGCTGTTCTGGTTGTACACAAGTTGATGTGGGAGTGCCACCTCAAGAAAAGTGTATTAGGATGGCCTTCTGCAGCGAGGCAGGCAAAAACCAGAGCGGCACTTTTCCCGTTTCTAATAATACTTGCTCATAGCAGATTCTGCATTAGAAGTAATTATTCTCTGTTTGCTGACTTTACATGGATAATTGTAAGTCAGAAAACATCAGGATGGGAACGTGGCTCTTCTCTTACACAGGCGAAAAATATAAAGGTGTTCAAAGGAGAAATAATTCCAACTCTGAAGCAAAATTTCAGAACAGGAGCGTGCAAGGCAAAATATATAGATCCTCACTGTGTCGTGAGGGGAGAAGACAACCCATGGTTCCCAAATTCCTTAGAATATAATAAAACCGCTAATTATTTGCCTGGAATAAAGATAACAAGTGAGCTGTGAATCTTGCCCTTTCCTGTTAGTTTTCTTTATGTTTTCCTTACAGGCCAATGAGTAATTTTAATGATTATAAGCTGCATCTGTAGTCATGTAAGATGAGGCAAATTTCCTCTATCTGCATATTTTGCCATTTCTGAGTTAATGCAACGAATTGATGTTTCAGGATGCAGGTTGATCACCGCAGGGGTCAGAAAACCTGGCCTCTACGTCTAGTACTCAGTATTGCTCAGTTTGGCAGATGCAATATCCAGAAGGAAAATGTCTTGCCCTGAAAAGACTGGTGGGAGTTGCTTGAGAAGCAGGCCCAAAGAAAAGGTGAACCAAAAGCCTGTTTGAGCTCAAAAGATATTTTATCCCTAATTTATCTCTTCTATCTTGCAAAATATTTTACAAGATGATCAGAATTTCTGAAACTGAAGATCTACCTCTTCTATTTTACACCTGCTGTGTGAAACTTCCAGGCCTCTCACTGAAAAGACGCAAGGAAGCTGGGGTTCCCTGCGAGGCCACCCCTCTCCTCTTAAACCCTCAGACCTGCATCTACCCAAGGATCATTTCCTAAGCCTCCAAAATTATACATAAGTATGCTGTCTCTGCCAGACCCTATTAATCATAAACTTATTCCCATTTCATTTCAGTATTAAACTCATCTTGTTCAAATCTCTAATTTTCCACACTGACAGAAGAGTTCTCTATACATCATTCAGCTCTATTTCCTAGATACGTTCAGAATTACAAAATTCATTCAAGCCCATCTGATCTCTTCTCACTAAACCTCTGCCTTCCACTGACTGACAGAGAAGAATTACCCTTCCTCCTGTCAAGCATACGTCTTTTCCCCACAAAAGTATGTGAAAACACATCCAAATACAGCCAATGACTCAGCGTGCCCTTGTACTTGTGTCTTTGCTCTACAGAGCAGTAAATTTTATGGAGCAGCAAGTCCCATTGATATAATATCAGACAGACTACTAATATTCTAAAGCAAAAACAGTTGTGGCATTCCCTGCACTGCAGGGTACCACACACTGAAAGCAGCAATATGGATAAAGTGGTACCATTGGCACCTCTGATTCTAATGGAGGCAGGAAGTCCCACAATGAAGTCATGCTACGGAGCAATGCTGCTGAGCCTAATACATCACAGGACATTTTAAGCCATTAAAAAGTAAAAATTGCCAACCACAATTATCCTCAGTGATCCTATCTAATATTAAACATAGATGTAGATCTCAGGGTTGGGAAAAAAGAGCATGTCAGCTGTTCTTTCCCTGCTGCAGCCGTGTCATCCATCTTGTTTCTAACCCAGTGCTACAGCTTCTCTCCAGAATTATAAAGATACTGTATGTTATGCCAGAAAAACAATCTTACTGCTGTAGCAAAGAGGAGATGAGACCAAAAGCGCAATCACGCCTCTCCTTGTGTTCTTTTGGTGAGCCACGCGTTCAGCAGATGATGCCTCCCCAAGAAGATCGATGCTACAAAAAGTTTTGTACTCCACAGCTGGGATCAGGCCCTTTTCTCACCTAGGACCAGGTATCATTGTTCTAAGAGGTGTTGGCACCCACACAGCAAGCTTCACCCACACCACATAACTCAGGGACTCGCTGAGCCCTCCGCTTCCACATCCACATACGGGCTACACCAGCTCTTCTGGCAAGCTAATCAAAGCAGCTGTGGCAGGGGACTCAGACAGACAGACTCCATCAGGGTGTGGTGTTGTATTATTCACCTCACCAATTTCTGCCTCAGTATCCCCAAGCGTGAATTAGTTTTTGGCACCTACAAGTTGATAGGTCGGTAGCTTCAGAAGCACTCTATGTTAGACAGACAGATCAATATTTCATTTTATTCTACTACACTTTCACTGATTTGAAAGGAAACAGACTCTGTTGCAGTATTTTTTTGACTAAAAACCTGTAGAACAAATTAAGTTACAGTCTTTCACAACCAGAATCTGGAAGGGTGTCCCATTGTAATATTTTCAAAGAGAAGTTGTGCATGCAGTATGTATGTGCATATGGTGTTTATGAATTGTTTTTTAACTTTAGATATTTTATTCATTTTTCCACATGGTACAAGTAGAACACACGTCTTTGTTGGACAGACACCAATACAGTAACATAGCTTTAGATTTCAGGCACTCGAGCTTCAGCGGGACAAAAGGCTGCCCTATCTTCATGCCAGGACATCACGTCCTGAAATTAGGACGCATGCCATGAGGCAGTCAATATCTCACTGAAGATATTCAGCCCTCGATACATTCAGTTGCACTAAATGAAGAGAACTGTAACCACTTCCAGTTATTCCATACAGAGATAAGGACCATGAGAACTCTGTGTCTTGGCATACAGCACCCTATTTTGATTTCACTCTAGTGTGGGATCTGCTGTTATCCACAGTTTGTGGACTTCATTTTTTTTCTCACTCGCAGTACGCACGCAGCCAGCAAAGCATCTTCAGTCATAACAAGGTTCAGAATTCTGTAAAGCGGAGGGAGGGAAGTGGGTAAGGAATGGCACAAAAAGACCTGTCTAGAGCATTTTAGCACAGAGGCAGAGAAAGGAGAGGTGCTATATACCTGCATCCCCAGAACCCACAGTCAGCAACACAGAGTTCAAAATACGCTTCTCCCATTTATGCTGTGCACATGTGCAGCTCTCACAGATTCATGGAGAATATTGAATGCATATTCTGCAGCATAACTGCCTATCCAGACTAAGAAGTGTAGCTTATTGCCCAAAGTCAGCTGAAATGTGTGAACAGTTTACCTTCAGACCAGAAGAGTATGCCCTGCTCCTGCAGACTGCCATGTTTAATAACTATATAAACCTTGTTTATTTAATTTCAAAGCTGCTGTTTCATTTAAACCATACCACAGTCTCAGGAATCACAGGATAGTGGCATTTAAGAAGGAGAGGCAAAGATTGAATTGATTTTCCAGGAAAAAACGTAGCTCCAAAAGCAAACTAAAGTTTCCTTTATAAAAAAATTGAAATACTAATAATATAACTGAGTGCTTTTTATAATTTAGCATGGTGAACCATCATTCTGTTAAATGAAATTTAAGAACAAACTGGTTCAGAGAAAACAAATGAATACAAATTCTGTTCCCATTGATACTTTAACACCTATCTTGCACCCTAAGGGTCTCAGAAAACTGAGAACAAAAAGTATTTCCTTCCCTCTATCTGGGAAAATCTGAGGATAAAGGAAGTAAAGATCAACGTTTACGTGAACATGAGATGCTTTGGTTTTCAGATGAATAAAATTAAAAAGCCTGCATGGGGTACCTACGGCACGCAAAACTAATGATTCTTGTCCCTTATCCTACCGAAAGGCTCTTCCTGCACCTGGCTTAAATTTGAGGCTTCTTGACAAGCCCTAATGAACGGTTAACCTCAGATTCCTGATAAAAAGCAAATGCTCCCTGACTTCACTCTGTTCTTCAAACAGGCCCATATGGATGGAATAAATGAACTTCTGTCAATGCAACTGCCGCTCTGTGCATTACTTAAATGCTAAAATAAAAAAGGGAGCAATATTTTAGCGCAAGTGCATCGGATCCCACCGTGAGGAAGTTTGGCTCCGCTCTCCCACGCTCGGACTTGAAGCGGTGCTGAGCCCTCTCTCCACACCTGTCCCCTCTCCCAGAAGCGGGCTGTCCTCAGGATGCAGAGCGCGGTATAAATAGGAGATGCGCCGTAGCCGTGCGGAATACAGGTGGCACAGTGCATTTATCCTGACATGTGCCGGGGTGGGTATCCACAGCTCACGAGTGAGAAAGGTCAAGTATGCCAGCTATGATGGCATCAACCAGCCTCACCAGTGAGCACGAGCGTACTCACCTTTCACTGCCTACAGCCGTCAGACACCCCCCGAGCCAGAGCAGAGCAGCAGCCCTGGAGCACTGTATCTCCCACCATGGTGCCACCTTGTCTTGGGACTCCTACTCCTTCTCCAGCCTGTCAGGGAGGTGCCAACGACCACGAGGGTGGTGAATAACACCGGTGTTTTGGAACTGCTCTCTTCCGAAGCTACCAAAGAGATTTATTATTTATAGGCAGAGGGATGAAAACGTGAAGTACGTATGTGGGGGCCTGTGGGGGGAGGGCCAGTTACTGCCAGGCAGTAATTTCAGTCTGAAGTTCCTATGACTTAAATAGCCACTTGAGCTCTGCTCTCACAGTTTACGATGTCAATAGAACCCCTAAATGAAATTACAGCCTTCTGATACGCAGCAGGGTAGCTTTTCTTCACCGTGTAATATACGCGGCCGGGAGAAATTGCACTATACATGGAGTTTGACTAAAGCAGAGTTTATCATAAGAATGTTCCTGCTAAAATATGATTAGTCTTCTTGTTTGCTGGATAACACGTCTAATGAATCAGGGTGTGCATGATAGCCATGTTTTGTGAATGCAGACATATACCCTGAGGTGAACTGGGCACTCCACCGCCTCAAAGCACCAGCTATTTCACTTCCACCGTAATTTGCACCTGCTTTGTTTTGCCAGCAGCACAGACCCATGCTAACTCTGGAACTCGCCTCGCTTCCAGGAACTCAAAACACTCACAGAGGAAAAAACAAACAAGGCAGCAACAGGGGGATCCATGCACTGCATTTACAGGCTTTTCTTAAGCATGCCAGAGCGTGGCTAAATCTGATCAAGTTTTCCTTTCCAGTTGCCTTGTGAGGGCAGGAAAAAAATTTCCATTTTACAGGTCAGTAAGTGAGACACAAATAGTGGTGAAGATCACACAGCAATGGATCTGGGACACAGATTCAGTTCTCCTAAAGCCTATTCAGTTTCCCTCCATTCTCATTAGATTATTCATCCATCCCCCTTCCCAGCCCAGAACAGGAAGAAAAATATTCATTTTACTGTTTGTGCATCTAGCTATTTCTTCATCCTTTAGATAAGGATGTGAATTAACTGTCAAAATGTTCCACGTCACAACACAACTCTGCAGTTGAAAATTAGCAATCTGTGTGCCTGCTTTATCTCAGTAACTTGTAGATCCCTTTTACTTTCATAACTTTCCCTGTCATATGACTTCATTCAAAATCAAGTTTCACTTTCTTTTCTGATTTGTAGGAAGCAAAATTAGTGCTGTTTCAATGTTGTGATCCTGGAAAACAAACTGTTGTTCAACTTTTGGAAAAGAGAGGTTTAGAATATAAAAAGAAAAGAAAATAATACCTTAAAATAGGCAAAGTACTCAAAACGAGGCAGTTGCTTTTATGTACTTTTACTGAAAAAATTGTCTCTGGATGTAGCTTATGTTCTCGTGCTTCTGAAGTGTCCCAGTACCTATGAATCTGTGTACCTTTATCATTACATCCTTTTCTGTGCTTTGTTCTTGTCTGATGCAGTTAACACTCACAGAACAACAAGCATACCACATCAAACAAAATTGTTGTGTAGAAAACAGTGGGTTTGATTCTACTACATAAATATATATTCTCTTCCCCAAAAGTGTAAACTGGTGGTTTGAACAGAAGCAAAAAATGTACTTTTTGCTATTTGCTTGTGTCAGACGAGATGATACCTTTCCCACTTTATCTATGGGTAAAAGAGGGAGGTTCAATTCAGCAGTGCATGCAAAGTACTTTGAGATTACTGGTTGGAAGGGATGCTGTAACTAAAATGGCTACTGCTAGAAGCAAACACTGCACCCATAAAAAAATGACCATATTTGTTCATTTCCATTTTTTAAAGTGACTATGGTAAACTATTACATAGTAGACAAAGAAGCTGCTACTAATGAGACAATTTATCGTCTCAACCATCCCAGAGTGTTTAAACAGAGCGTTAAAATACGACTTGAAATTGCAGATTTTCACCCTAATGATTTTAGACCATAGACAAACCATTATAACCTTGGATTACAGTCAATAAGAAACTTATACCACAATAAGGAAGACTGACGACTTTTGCCACGATGCTGCACATAAATAACAGCAAAGACAAGCTGCCTTGTTACCGCAGAGACTTGCAGAATAAATACATTAATTAAATAATTTAGACATTGAGAGGTTTAGAGCAACACAGAAACTCTTAAAAAAAGAGATAAAACATTGGTTTGCCTTCTTGGTGAAAGTTGCCAGAGTGACAGCCCTTGACTTCAGTATATCCAGAGAACAAGTGTTACACAGGCAGAAGTCTGAAGTTTCAGACATTTAGCACTGTGCTTTGAGAACTTTCCATTTCAGAAGTGCTTATGTCTTTCAGACTTACACTGCCTGGAGGGAGAAAGTAAATCAGAGATAAGCTTCAAAGATCAGACCCAAAAGTGTGTGTGGGCGTTCAGTATAGCCCATTTAGAGAAAAGAAAAAAATCCATTATGTTTCTAACTGTGATGTGAACTGCCTGAAAGTTTGGGATGTTCTGATCTGTCAGCTGCTTTGAGCACGCTGCAGAAAGGTGATGCAACAGCCAAGTCGGGATCTTAACACCAATTTAGTCAAAAGCTGGGACCATTTGGATTGGGCCTTTGATGTACGTAAAGGTTATTTCTATATGTATGTAAGACTCTTTACTGAGGGTATCAGCCAACTTAATTGTGGGTTTTGTTAAGAACTAGTGATTTAGTTTAGGTTCAGAGAGAGGTTTCACAGCACCGGGGAATGAAAAGAAAGAGCTAACCCTCGCTGCTCAGTGCTGAAAAAGGTCGGCGGTCAACTTACAGTTTTGTATATGAAAAAAAAGAGGAATTCACAGTTCTTTATGGTTCTAATGCAAATCCAGATGAAACTCAGAGGTTTCGTCTGTCTTCCATTTGAAATTTTCAGGCTTAGTCAAACTTCAGGCTGAAACTGAAGCAGGGGGAGGGACTGAGAACTCCGCATGGATCACAACCAATGAAAATATTTGCAAAAACTGTGAAGCAGTAAAACCACTGCATCTTGCATGGTTTTACTTATTGGTTATAAGAAACAGTACATACTTTAATTTGGGTTGGACGTGATTTGATCCTGAGCTCAGTTCTGAAGCCAATATCAAAGCCTCCGATAACTCCAGCGAAAGACCACTCAGTACCAGCCTTTACATGATGTCCTCACTACTTTCACTGGGCATGAAACCAGGGGAAAGGTGACTACAGGTCTTCTCTGTATGTCACAGGTGACCAGCAGCATTTGGAGAGGGGCTGTCTCCCTGGGGGTCAGAGAGAGATGCTTGTTGATACACCCACAGAACAAACCCAACTCAAAAGCAAGACAAGTGAGAAGAATGCTTCCTAGATGACATCTCATATGACATACGTTGGTGCCATTAAACATCTTGTTCTTTTGCCAGGGATCTGTTTCAAAGAACAGGATTCTTATATGCCTACTTCGTTAAGAGTAGAACATGTTAGTCAAGAAATGATTAATTTCTTCAAGCTAGATAATATGGGAGACGATGACGGATGAACGGAACAGCCCACGCACTGCCCTGGCCTTCTTTAGCACTACAGTATTAAAAGATTAACACAAGTGATACATTCAGCAGTGCAGGAGAGGACAAAAGGGAGACCCTGAGCAATCTGGGCCTGGAATTAGAGATACACATCCTACTCCTTTTCCTTTCACTGTCTTTCCCGTGTGGACTTGAGCAAATTGTTGCAGCTTTTTATATCTCAGCGTCCCTATCCAACAGCTGGAAATAACACTACGTAAGTACCTTGATGTTGGCTGAGACATCTAACTTTTTAGCATCCAAGATTTTGGATATTAAATTCTCCTAAGTAAATTTTTTTTTTCCTGATTGCCAGTTCCCCATCCAGACAGAAAGGAGGGAAATGAGTTGAAAGAATATAAAAAACCCCCATAAAATTAAAAAATCCAACCCTTCCCTCCCCCTCAAATGGACCAGCAGCCTATAAACCAACTAGTTCTTCCTATTCCCAGAGGTAGCTTCCACAGAAACATTTTCTTTTACTATGCATCCACTGTAGAGTTTCTTTTCTGCTTGGCTGAGCAATCAGGTATTCAGAGCATAATGTAAATGCTCGGAACACAGAGGCATGAAAACTTGCCAGACAGAAACTCCAAGAGAAGGATTAAGGTTTCTCCCTCCTCTCCCATGCCCTCCCTGCCCCAGCTCACCCAGCCCTTATGCCCGCCCCCCCACACACTCCCAACCCCCCGGACCCCCACTGCTGGCACCGGGGATGCCAAGCGAGGTGCAACCCCCCTGCCCAGGCGACATGCAGCTCCCTGTCCTCGGCTCGACAGCCTCTGCTCCAAGCCCCACATTCCTCTGTGCCTCTTGCCGATTTTGTTTTTATATAAAAAAAAAAGGCAAAAAAAAAAAAAGGCAAAACACAACAAAAAAACCTTTATTTCCTGCTTCGCCGCAGCAGCCCCGAGAATAGAAGCCTTGACACATCAAATTCTGGGAGCTCACCACTCACCAGGGCTGTGGTTCCTGGTCCAAGCGATGACGAAGGAGAATCACCTCACAGTCTCTGGAGAGTGGCAGGGCTTGGCTGCGAAGCGCGCCCTGCGCCGATGGGCTTTTTGAGTTCGCTCTGTTCCAGAGCGAGTGCCGAGGCAGAGAAATTAGGGAGGGGAGAGGTGGGAAGGAAAATCACTGGAGCCTCTTACGATCAAACTTCCACTAAGCAAGAGGAAATGTCTTATAAATAAACAACAGCAAGAGAAACAAAAAAATCCATCCCGTCCTGCCAGAGGAATGTACATTATTGTCTCTCGACGGAAAACTTTACACCACACCAGAAAGCAAGAAAGAAGCCATGTCTCCTGAAGCCACCCTCCCTTACGAGGGGGGGCGGGGGGAAGAGGAGGAGGAGGGCACGGCGAACTGGAAAAAAAATATTGGGAAGTTCTTACGATTTCCCAGTAGACAAACAAAACTATCCAAATTCAACAGATGTCACTATTCCAAGGTTTCACGCAGTGCTAAATTTCTTTAGATCTGATCATCGCTCTGCCATTAGGACACAATCATGGAGGAAGTTCAAGGCAAGGGGAAGGAGAAGGTCACAGTGCATATATTTGTATGTATGTATGTGTATATTTATTTATGAAGAATATGAACATTTCATGCATTTTATGATGCATATGTGTGATAACATTTTTATATATGTGTTCTAAAAACCCAGGGTGCATGAACTTCTCTTCTCTTGTACTTCCCCAGAATTTTTTTATATTTATGGGCTGGAGTTCCAATACCTTCCTTCTCATCCCACAACACTGCAACTGCAGTCTACTCAGGGTGAACATTTTGTCGTATTGCAGCTCACAAGTGACACAAGTTTGGTGATTTCAGTACGGTCCCTAGCTTTGCAAAAGAATATTGCATGATTTGGCACAACGCACGGCAAATACCAGTCTCTTTATGAGGAACTACAGATGGCAATTGAAAGAGTAATTCAAATAATTTATCAAGCACATTTGGAGACATAGAATGGGGGATGGCCTGAGTCTACGAGAAACCAGTATGCTACAAGTCATTATTAGGGAGCTTATTAAACCTGCCTTGTGTGTACACCATTAGAAGATCACAGATTGCTGCTGAGAACCAAGGTGCTTGGCAATGCTGTGTTTTGGCTCATGACTAGGAAAGCAGGTGAGGACCTATTTCAGAGAAGTGGGGTAAAAGACTAAAAGATCATGGGATAACTGAAAATGTGTAAGCAGTCTCAATCTGCACTTTGTTTCTAGGGGACTCTTCCATTTGAGAGAGCTGAGATTCCGAATGCTTATAGTGCCCATCCCAAAACTCAGCTTCCCAGATCTCAAAAAAAATGGCCTAGTTCACTGGATTCCCGAGGCCTACCGTATTCGCAAGACACAAATGAAAACATGTTTTTTAAACTAATTAGTTTTACATCTGTGTGTTCTTGCTGGCGAAGCAATGCTGTCACAGACTCTTGTTAGCAACAATCAGTGTATGAATGCAGATGGATAAGACAGAGTCAAGCTTAAAATTGAAGTAGGGTTGAAAATAAAAGCCAAGAGTCGTTAATGTAAAATTTACAGTAAATCATAACTACTCGAGGCTAAGATCTTATGTGGAAGCTATTGTCAAAGCATCTCTAGAGGTACAATACAGAGATGACCTTAATAAAATAAAAGATCGCAGCATTTTAAAGAGACTTCTTTTGTTAAGGCTGTGCAGGAGAAGTGACATCACTGATACAGCACCAGGAGAGCTGTGGGAAGGATGGGAATCTAATCGATTACCAATTGTAAATCTGACTGTCTAGCACATAAATGCTGACACCAAAGAAGTCCTAAGCCTGAAAGGACTTTCGACAACAGAGAGGAGCCATCAGCTGGTCTGATCTCACTAAGAACTGCTTTGCACGTTTATGGATCAGCCCACCATTCACCTGTATGTTTCCTAGCATTGCCAGAAATACTTAAGAACATTAAGACAAATCTGAGCTCTTTCAAGTGAAACTTTATTACTGAGAGGTGTCCACAGAGCCAGGTGCTCAGACAGCAGAGCAGTGCACACAGGGGAGTGGGACAGAATTTGAAAAGATCATTCCTGACCATGGGGAGGAAACCCTTCAACATTTCTAAGGAGGCAACACAATTAGCAGGTTGATCAACTGACATGAGGTTCCCAATACCTTAGATGCCCTTAGGGGATTTGCATAGATGGAATCGAGGGCAGTATATGGCCCTCTCTATTAAATAAGTAATTTTCAGTCCAGAGATCTATAGCAGACATTAAATTAAGCACCCTGGCACTCTTATTATTTAGTATCATCAAACATTACGGGTGGCTGTACTATAAAAACAGGGAGCAGAGACAAATGAAATCTATTTTTTCAAAAAAGCCTACGAAGATTCTGAAAATTAGACGAAACAAAAAAACACACGCAGTGAACAGATCATGCAACTGTGATTAAAATCTCAGCAAACTCCAACTGTCTGTCTGACAGTGCAGACTATTTCCATTACAGTTTTCAAGAGACTCTGAATTGTGCCATCCTCGTTTCAGTACCGTTAACAGTGGCCGCAGCCTCAGAACTGCAAAATAATAAGAGCCAGGAGGACAATAATTTTTCTCTGATTATTTTTTTGACATTTCCCTTTTGTGCCCTTTTTCGAAGTTTTAATTTGGTAAAGGCACTTTTCAGCCTGTCTTTTAACAGGTCACTAATAACTTGGGATGCAAGATCTCGTATTTCATTTTTTTGCTGCTGCCACCACTAAATATTTCATTTTCTTTGAGTACAGCAGACCACCGTGGAAGGGGTTTTTTATTTTTTATTTCCACAATGCTGTTTACAGACTAGTTTTTACGATTCTTTATTTTGCATTAGGCTAGTTTGATCCTACCTGTTAAACTGAAAGCAATAGACTGCTTACAGAAATATTTTCATTGTTTACGTAGCTTTGTGAGCCAACTGTACCAATATCCCTTCTTCTTGGGACCTATATTCAAATAACTCGGAGGTGCTACACAATTAAAACACACTTTCTCTCTGTAATATTTTGTAATATTCATAATGCAGTGTTACACATACAAACACATACATCTGTACACACATATGAGATACATAAATAAAATCATCAGTTTTATTTCTGCCTCCTGACTTGGTGACTTGCTCTTGAACTAGAATGCTGAATGCGTTTGGTTGCAATTTTACATACGCACACACAAAATACAGAGCTAAACAAAATCCTTTCAAAACCAACAGTACAACCTAAGGGTTTCTCTGCCTGCCTTGTATCAGACCAGAGAGTGTAAACCTCAAAGAGGCTGACGCTCTCCCCCACCACAGCAAAGAAAGGGGAAGAAACCCAGCAGAGGCAGGAGAGCACTTGGAGACGTTAGCTTGTCTCTCCTCCCCTCCATGTGTCCCTCCAAGCAGCTAAAGAGCAGTGCTTAGAGAAAGGCCATGCTGGGACCAGACCCTGGGAGCAGCTGCAGACTGGCGCGCGGAGGTTAATTCTGCTTTTCGCTCCATTAACCTCTGCTCCACCTTTGTGACCCCCACGAGGAGGAAAGATAGCAGAGCAGTACAGGCAGGAGAGCCAGGCACGTGCAGCACTACAAGGGGAGTCGTACCACGACAGGGCTGCCTCTGGATCCTGGGCTTCACAGCACTGGGAGATTAGTTTCCTTCCCTCCAGCCAGTCCTGCTCTCAGCACTGAACATTTGCAGGATCTCTGCAAGAGGAGCTTCACGGCACTTCCCAGCAGCTTTCCCATCTGCTGTATGTCCCTCTATATAGGAGGAACCCACAGCCTTTGGAAGTGGGTGCAAACAGATGAGATAAACAGAGAGAGATGAGATAAACCCAGTGGAAAAGTCTTCTCCAGATGTAGTGTCTCTATCTATAAATAGAGATTCTCCTAGTGTGCTCCAGATGCAAACACAGAGTTGAGATTTTTGTTGTTTTCTTGTTTAGTACAAAGCAATTAAAATGTAACAACCTCTCAAAATCTTCCTTTATCAAAAAAAATAGGTCACGGACACAGAAGCAGTCAGTCACGGTTTGGAGTGGGCAAGCAAACAATTTTCATTTGATTGTGCCCTTGTTTTTGTAACTAGCTTTTCTGCTGTGACCCACTATACTTACCCTGTCTGCTGTGCTAACCAGCAACATGCCTTTTTAATCTGCCTTCCTGGGGTCTGCATTTGATTACAGCATTCATGTTCTATTTAGATTCTTTTGAATCGTGCCCTGTGGTGCTAGCACGAAAGGTGTTATTTATAAAATGAAATTCTGTTGTATTGCAACTTGGATTCAAAGAGGACAAGTAATATTAAATACTTACTTTATTTAATAATATCTTGGATTTATTAACTCAATTTCATTACAAGATTAGAGACGGTAACCTGGAGGGGGTTATTAACTAATAAACAGGCTTCAGGCAATTTCGCCCCATATAAAATAAAATAAATAAAAATACATATATATGCATTTAGACTACTTCTATTTTGAGGGCAAGATACACACCTCTACCTCAAAAATAATGCTTTCTTGATAAATAGCACTGGAGAGAGCTCTTAGGTAGAATCTGTTAAGCACACAGTGCCTTTAGGACAACAGGTACCCTTACACAACAGCTATCCCAAGTGACTGGCCAGTTGGTTGCATCCCATAGGAGATGAAGTCTGCCTTTCACAGAATTGATGCAGGCTGCAGTTACTTCAAACTGCTGTGGGCAGCACACTGGACACATGAAAACGTGCCAACCTGTCTGACCCTCCTTGAGTTATCCAGCACACCAAGACTCACATTTGTGAGCTATTCCACAGCTCTCACTCTCCCAGCATCAGGATGTACCACAGGGCCTCATGCACTTGAGGTAACCTGTAGGCAATGTGCTGCTTCTCCCCAAAACAAGCTCCTAACCTATCAAAGAGTTCCTATTTCCAGAAGGAGAGGGCACAGGAGGTTCCTGACTTTGTACACAGTATATAAGATAACTCTGCATTCTTTGCTCATCATGGTAACTTAGGTGACATTAAAAACCAGTGCATATTGTATTCAGTCAGATGCCACACAACCAGCAGTTCAATCTAACTTCAGTCTCTTCAGCTTGCAAGCTGAAGCACGTTTGTTAGCATCCCAGCCTAGGGATTAGACTCAAGCTGGAAAATTCACAGAAGATTCAAAGCTCCCTAAGAGTACAGGAATACTGAGATGCATTTTTTTGTCCATTTCCTAAATAAAACTAATAAATGCTAATACACTTAAATCCCTCTTCTCTGAAACACTCTATGACAAGACGTAGCTTATGTGACTTTGAACCTGTCAGGTCCACAATAAAGCCTGAGTCTGACATGAGAAAACAGCACAATATCAATGTCACAGATATTACAGGCTGGGAATTCCCACTTGGAGGTGCACGGTTGCTAAAAGCTTTCACCCCACATCTGTTGCACAGTTAGCTGTGAGTCACCTGCAGTCAGCTTCATTAGACCCAAGGTGTCACTCAAATAAGACAAGCTATTGCTAGAACAAGAGAAATCAGATTTTTAAACGTTTGATAGATTAAAAGGGAAGTGTCACGATATGTTAAATGGATATTGAAATACTTTAGGTTTCAGTTTTCAGCTACTTACAGATCTTATGCCTTTGCTTAAAACTGGATGGTAGGCAGAGACCAAAAATAAAGGGCGAATTATTTTTTCACTCATGTGGTGTTGTTCATTGCAATGACTCAGTGAAATATAAAATCCAGTGCATGAGGATCATGAGAAGACAGAAATACTTAATGAATTAAATCTGTCCAGAAACACATTTGAATTCAGAACGATCTCTAAAATTCAGGAGCAAACACCAACAGCATGGTGGTGCACAGATATTCACAAAACAAACTGAGGTTAAGTAGAAGAACGGTATGGAGAAGAGGTTAATTTGGGTCAAAAATGAAGGAAGATTGAGAAACAGATTTATGGTGAAACTTTCAAAGGCAGAAACAATAATTGCACCCGCAAAAGGCATGTGCATCATTGCTACAAATAAAAACACATGCTTGGACTCTCTACAGGCATTCTGGCATCTGTCTCCCATTCCCTCCCTCCTCCTGACCCTGAGACCTCTCTCTCTGGAATTTTGTTCGATGAATATTCCATAATGCTCTGCTCGGCTCCTATTTTCATGAAAAGTCAGAGAAAATGCATTAGCTAATAAGTGGAAGTTCACAGCATTACTGTCAATCAGTGGTTGGTTTCCATGAGAATGGAGACATCTCAGCTGAGAAAAATAGTGAGATTCAGGCACAAGTGATATTCAGTCTGCATACCTTAAGTACACACACCACTTTGAAACTATTGAACTAACTTGTTTGGCATTTGATTTATCACCAGGCTCTCAATGGTATCTACAAAATAAGCCAAGTTTAAACAACATTCATTTGGGTCATTTTGAAGTGAGGCAGAAACAAAATATATTATTGGGTATGTTAGGCATACTGCAATTTATTCTCATTCTCTCTTTTCTCATTTCTTTCTGAATGCTTGAAACAGTCACTGGGAAAAAAATGAAGCTTTTTTCCTAGGTTTGTGTTTTTTTGTATGGTTGTTTGGTTTTTTTTACATTTCATCCCCCCCCAGGCCTCAAAGTATAAAAACTTCAATCCTAAAAAAATTAATGAGAGAAAACTGTAACTGATAATGTGGATTATAAAAAAGGCAATCTCTGTATTATTAATAAAAGCATCTGACTATTTCTAAATTACTGCAGCCTGCTTCCAATGAACAGGTTAGGAGAGTATGCAAGTGTGCAGGGTATGCATGAGGTAGAGCTTTGGAAAGTCCACTGCTTTCCAAAGGCACCTTTACCCTCTAATGTTTTTACCCACTCATGAAAGTTTCTTGCAGCTTCTCCTCTAGCAGTAAAACAAGTAAACAGTGCAACACAAACAAAAGAGCAGTTACTTCCCTTTTTTAGGCAAAATCAAACCCAGAAATTACGTAAAATTTAGTTCCATTTCTAAATTTCAGACGTCTTTAAAATGTAATACAATTGGGTTAATAGCTTTATAAAGAAGTATTATGAAAAGAGCTGCAAATCACATGGCCTCTCAAAGACCCACCACGACAATAACAAGCACATATGAAATACCATTTGTGTGCATTCTTCCACGTCTCTACCTTCTTTCCACTCTCCTCAACGAAGAACCTCTTTGAATGTGTCTGCTTAATGAAAATATCCCTCTTTTCCTGAGCGAATGTTTCAAAAGTTTCTGGAACAGACCTGTTCCTAAGGCAAATAAGAATCACACCGTAGCCACCCAGTGGGATAATTTTCTCCCTCTTGGCTCTTGGGATGCTCTCTTTTTGCCCACGTGAGGTCAGCCTTTGTAGACCACTCATGCAGCTGTATAATCTGTTGAGAGAGCTCTTTAATTAACTAGTCACTAATATAAAATTGATAATTCTTTTCCACGCTGAGGTTCATGTGCACGCCGTAGGCCGCTGAAGGGCCTGATTCCAACACAGCTGTAATCCTGTTTCGCAGTATCTAAAGAAGCCATCATTTAAAATACTTATTCGTGTGTCCAGCACTCAGTGGAAGAATCAAGGCCCGTTACAGCCATTTTACATGGTAGAACAAACCATCCTGACTTTGGGCAAAAGCCTTCTCCTCTCTGTATCTCAGTTTCCCCATGTGTCTGGCTGGAAGAATCATTCTTGCTCACTTAATAAGCATGCCTTGGGAATTATCTACTTAACATCTGGATAAAAGAAGGCTCAGAATGGCAGAGTGCTGTGGGGCTGAGTGAGTGGGCTCCCTGCAGTAACACGGCTGTTGACAGTAGGCAGCAGGTAGCAGAGATCTCATGAAAGATCACTCATGTCGATTTCAAGTTACATTCATTTTTGTGCCTGTTCTGCAGGCCCCTGGAGATTAAATACAGCTGAGTGCTATTATACACTTAGCTCCAGCGAATGAAAAATATACTCTTTTAGCAGTTTTATTCCTTTATCAATTACTACTTTAAGAGACTTGTACTGTATTATTTTATATTGGCCGGTTGTAAAAATAATTTATTCCCCAAAGAGTTTTATTCCTTTAACATTTCAAATTTTTGTTCAATGTTTACCATGTGACCATCTTAGAAGACACTGAAGGAATACTTTATTAAAGGAGCTAAAACAGCTCCTTTTCTTAGGTACACTTTGACCATGTTTTAAATAAAAGACCTGCCCAGGATTTCTACTAAATCTATTAAGGTTTTCCTGCCTGCAAATTTGTTTGTGTTAGTGTATCTTCACCTTGAAAAGTAAAAAAAAAATTCAGTCCAGGTTTCCAGCAAAGCACTGGGCCTACCTACTGAGAACCAAAGCCATTTTGCTACCTTCTTTTATGTTCATCTTTTTTTCTTAAGCTTGCTCCTACCACGGGCTGTACAGAGCTCTCCTCGAATAAAAATGAGTTCCTCATAGACTTGAAACCCAGAAAAGAGACAATGGGATGTAAAACCTGTCAAGCAAGCACAGAACCACTACATAGCTAGCTGGAAAGCATGCTCAGTCTTCAGGGACTCTGGCACTGTCAGGTAGACAGTGTCTGAGACATCATTCTCTCTATCAGTAGCTCAAACCACAAGGCAAATAGCTGTTGTGATGAGGAAGATGTCCAGTCAGATTGAAAGGGCAACCTTATGCTGCATTTTAGAACATGTTATCATGGATGCAGAAGCTCAGATTGTTTTCAGCAGAGGCTTGTGATATCACAGCACAGGGTGACATCACTACACATGCCTCAGTTGTGGTCATACACAATCCAGAATCAATTAAGGATGAAGCCATCTGGGATGAAGTTCATCTAAGGATGAACAGGGTGTGCAGCAGAGCAGAGCTGGTGTTTGAGCACTGCCAAAAGAGAAATAAACTTTAGTGGAGACAGCGTTGCACCGCCTTATAAAACCTTTGTTGCTCAACAGATCTTGATTTCACTGCCAATTCATAATTCAGATCAGACGATGGAGGATTTCCTGAGGTTCACAAACCCTGTTGATGATGAGAGGGGGGCCAGTTCAGACTAACCCTGGAGCTGTTAAAATGAAAACACGCTGTATTCGAGGTTTTGTACAACTTCAGCGCGATCCCTGGAGGCCCTAAAGACTCACCTGAGTTTTGCTTTAGGTTACTAAACTCAAATTTTGGGAGAAAAGATTGGCAAAGCTCCTAGCCAGCACCTTTCAGCAGCAGTTCTCAAAGGTCACAAAGGTATTTACTATTTTACAAATACAGCAGTACAATGAGGAGGAATGCTGTGTTCAAGACCCTTTAGCCTACCAGTGGCAGCACAGGGACAGAACTCAGGTTACTTGTGGTCCAGGCCACCATACTTCCCACCAGACACAGTGCCCGAAGAAAATGGATACTGAAAATTAGCAGCAAAGTTTTGTACAACTCTGATCATCAGCTGTGGAAATACAAGTTTCCCCAAAGACCTACTCGTGCTCAGTCACGTAAGTTTATTCACTGGATCTTGATGAAAAGAAGCCCTTTATTGACTGGAATGACTTGTGCCAATCTTTAGGTTCTTTGAAACGCTGACTAATTTTAGCCTGTCTGTGGTTAAATACATTTGTAAACTATTAAACAGTGTCCTGGTACATGGAAAGCATATGGTTTCAACAATGTTATTCCTTCATGAAGGCCTGTTTGTTCAAAGTTTCCTTTAGCTGTACACTAGGCTTGTTTGTTGTTCAAAATGCTTATTTTTATAACTATTTCTCCTCCTTTCCACAGCTGTTTACTTAATTGATATCTATGTGCATATGTACATATATATTAAAACCACACACATTTATTGAATGAAGATGTAACATGATGCTAGTCAGAAGAGTATAAAAGTTGCATATAAAAGCTGGATATCCCCAGGAAGTCATATGCTCTCACAACTGGTGCACTGCAAGTTTGCAGAGTACAAATGTTGCTTGTTGTGTGGTTTTAATTTCTGGTGTTCTCAGCTAATGTGATAAAAAACCAGGAATGAGAAAGCCTGCCTATTCTGGGACCTATGTACACATTCAGAAAGAATCCCTACATTTTATTGAACCAACAATCTAGTAATGAAGAATATCAACTGCTTCCTCACACTCCCAAAATATTAAGCTATACATATCAATATATATAAAATACATTATATATATTAAATATATATTAAGCTGCTCTCAGTTTTAGCTGGTTTTCCTGGGACTATTTACTGTGTCAGACTGTAATCACCATTTTTGGCCAGTTCTACAGCCACCCTGTATTTGCTTTCCCTCTCAGAACTGATCCCAGCAAATCCGCGCTGCTCCAATCACAAGTCAGTTTGTGAACTTGAAGGAAACTGTGTTGACCTCTGGTTCTTGCTTGGCAGTGCACACTGCTGTTGGGCAAGCAGTTAATCTTAAATTTGTTTTGCACTTCATGGTTGAAAGGGAGAAGCATAGCAGACAAGACCAGACTAGCATTAAGTGGGGAACACTCATCCTTGACCAATGTTTGGAGCAGGGTGCAAAACCAGGAACTCCACCAATTCCACCAGCCTTTGGAGAAAAATTGAGGAGGCAATTTTTCAGCAGCTGAGTGGGCTAAAATGAGCATCACTTATTCAGTCCTGAAGAACAACAGACCTGGCCTAACACCAGGCCTGAATATACAAGAAGTGGACAAGGAGAATGCTGCTTATACCAGAGCAGAAAGGTTGCTTTAAAGGAATTGTGAACTGTTGTCTCTAGGAAACAGGTTAGACCTATATTCACTAAATTAAGGAAAACAGCTGAGAGAAGTGAGTAAACAGAAACTCAAAACAAAATTGGAAAAGGCATGGTGACAAAAAATGCAGGGTTGAGTATCATTGTGTAAAGCCAAACAAGACCAAAAATTCATGTCAGATATTAGCTGCATTGCTTAATGAACTTTTGGGACATGCTCAAATACTATGGCTGCAGAATGATAATTTATAAAACCAGAATTGAATACTTTTCTTTTCAGGCGTGGGGTTTTTTTCCTTGCATTTTATGGTTCTTCAGATTGAATTTTTTTTTCTGTGTGAATTTATGCTACCAAGGTAGGAACTGACTGATGTGTATGTATCTTGTTTGCACAAAGAAATCTAAAATATTGCTTATGCAAAAGTCTGGATGCAACAACAGAGATCATAAGGAAACACTTGTTCATGGAATCAAAATAAATAAGTCAATAGACTTATGGTTCAGTTTGCCCAAATAGCACAGTTCTACCTCCTACGTAATATAAATCATAGAATTTCACTTGGTTATATCTGCATTCAGTCTATAAGGTGAGTGACTTCTTTGAATTGTGAGAACAGAAGGAAAAATATAGATAAGAGAGAGATCAAGGAAATGAGAGTTTGACCTGGCTTGGAAAAATAACTGCCAGTTAAGGAGATGTAATGAAGGGAGAGAAACACTTGAAGGAATAGGTGTCTGTACATTGAGTGGAGACACTTGTAAAAGACCTGATAAATCTGTAATGCAAATACAGAGAAGACAGCACTAGGACAGAAAGGGAATAAGGAATGACAGAGATAAATTCCTTTTATGCCTGAAAATTATGAAGGTCATTGTAACTATAACACATACTTGTTTTAGGTGAGCACATCTGAACTTCTGTGCTTGAATTTTGACCTTCTGCTCAATGTAAAATTAAGTTTCAAAAACAGAGGAAAGAAAAATGAACTTGGCCTCCAGGTGGGATGCAGAAAGAAGTGATGTTTGCTTTGTTTGTCCGTGCAGGTTTTTTTCCCCCTCCTGCTTGAACAGCGTGAAGGACAATTACTTGAAGTGTAATGAAATAAGTGTCCTAACGTGAACACTTCCAAACCCAAGATCCATCTCACCTTGACAAACGGTAATGCCAGAACCCTCTGCCATTACTGCTCTGCCTGGAAACTGCCCTCAAATATTTGAGACATTCCTGGAATTAACAAATAAGTGCTGATTTGGCCTGGCGGGTTGCTGCCCGGTATCCCTGGCTGGCACTGCCTTACAATGGATGGCATTGTTATGCTGCAGCAATTCTTTTGCTTTTCTTCTTAAATTTCCCAGCACCAGCAAGAGGAAGACTGATTCATTTCAACTAATGTGACTCTTGAATCAAAGATATGACTCATTTTAAGGAAGCTTTTGTTGGATGCTTTGTCTATCAAGCCATGCATACTTTGGATTATTTGGCTTCTATGGACGACATAATCAGACACAATCATTTTGGTAGAACTCAGGTACACATTATTTTTCTATTGAAAGCTGGACATGAACAAACAGTTTCAGCACAGCCCCATCTAAAGTCTATGACCAAGCTTTACTGTGCTATCTGGAAAAAGCTGCAGAATACACTATGCTGAATTTCTTGGGAAAGGACAACAAACAAGTAAAAAGGACAAAAAAATCTTTGTCAGCTCCCAAATCAGTGAAGCTGCAGTGCTCAGAATTTGCTTTATGCAATATACATAAATGTCAGGTCACAATGCAAAAACTGGAAAATAGAATAGTTTCTCCTGTTGTGCTTTCGTTCCACAAAGGAGTCCATGACACACCCTTAACCTGAGGCTGTTCACCAGATTAACCAGAATGATATATTTCAAACGTCTCTTTAATGAATAAAACTGAATACTATAGTTATTCTCTCTGCATTTTACAGCTCACAGATACAGAGCTAAGTTTCAGGTAAAGTTCATTAGGATGACTACGGAAAACACCAGTCTATGATCACATTGTTTGCTTTTCTATCCATGCATTTCCACACCTAGCTTTCATTTCCAAAAATCCTCCCAAGTGTTACTCCGTCAAGGCTCACAATGGCTCTTTGAGATGGAAAAAGAGTGGCAAAGGGGTGATGTGATCTACTCAAGGCCACAAAAGGAAAACATTGTCAGAGACAGCACTATTAGAAATCAGGATTAGCAGCACACTCTCTTGTATCCAAAACACGCTTTCATTATCGTAGAAATAACTTCTCAGATCACCCACATTTCTTTAAGACAAATACAGTTCTGATCCTATTATTCAAAAGTGTCTGAAAAGAACAAATTTGCAAGGTGGATATGTAACATGCACGGTCCTTTTACAGACAAGACAGACTTCTATGGATATTCAAATTACCGTCAAGCCTTAATTCCCAACTCATTGGAAGTGAAGTTGGTAAATGCAGTGCTTCTCTTGTGCATGTAAGTACATTTTCAGACATTTATACCTAGACTACACATACAGACAATAAATCTACAGATATCTGAGCACACACATCCACAATACAAGGTGACCAATGTACAATTATTTGGCATGGTAGTAGCACTGCATACCAGGGACTTGTTGCTTGAGCACGCTCAACTCTTTCTCTACTGGACTTGCAAGAACAACTGGAAAGCATGAAAGTAGCACTCCTGCCACCTTGGCAGAAATACTAGTAATTATGGTGCCTTCCTCTCACTTTTATGTCTTACATTGTGATTTAGTCCCATATAGTAGTCAAATAAACCTATACAGGGTTTGTTTGAGAGAACTTTTCCATCTCCTGGCTAGACAGTTCAAGCTGCCCCTATGACTGAAAAGTTTCAAGCTGCCCCTATGACTGAAAAGTTGAAGCAAGAAGGATGTGTGTATAGGTAAAAGGAATGAAACTAGGACCTGAACCAGTAATTAAGAGGCTCTGGGTTCCTGATCTGTATGTTCCTGGGACCTGCTACCCATGTCACAGGATGAGACTGCGTTTCCAATTTATATTTATGAAAAGAAGGATGAAAATAATTACCCAGAGCACCTGAGACTGAAAGATTTGATATGTATGTGTATATTTTTGTGTACATATACGAAGTCTCTGTAATAACAAGGGAATATATGGGGGCAGAGGCTCCATTGGAGGGTAAGAGTGTGCATCTAGAAGGAAAGGAATAAAACCAAAGCAAGTAGCATTTCATACCTTCCCAGAATATTCTCCTTTCCTTCAGTGATTTTGTTGATGGGCTTATATCATAGAATATGTCAAGTTGGAAGGGACACATCAGGGTCATTAAGCCCAACTTCTTGTTCCACACAGGACTACCTAAAAACTAAAGCATGGGCTCCATTAAACCTGGAGGTGGGGTTAAATTCAACCACTAAAGCTGGGAAACAAACCCATAAACGATACCACTAAGTGGTAACAAAAAGCAAGCACAACTGTAAAAATATTGCAATGTCATACTGAAAAACTGCTGTGTTAACTACAAATGTGTAACTGCCTGTTTCTTTGAGGCAATATTATTTCTTGTTTCTACAGGTAGCCCCAATATCAATCAGAAAAGGGTTGTATAACCAACCAGCAGAGCACAATATAATATATGAGATCAAACCAAGATCTGAAAAGCAGAACAGCATCATGTTGCACCTGAACAAATACATACTTTGAAAAAGGCAGTGCTTATTATCTTGGGTAGAGTGCCATGCTGTCATAGCTAACCCGATTCTAGTTACTAAAGGTGGTTTGTACACCACTAACCTGGCTTGTCTGCACTGTGCTGAACTGTGCAGGTAGTGCAGAGTTTTCTCATCTCTCCTGGACTAACCTGCCCAACAGCAGGACTGGATTGGTACTGCAACATCTAATGGCAACATGCATATGCAGTACATGCATTTGCAGATGATACCAAGCTGGGAAGAAGGGTTGATCTGTTAGAGGGTAGGATGGCCCTACAGAGGGACCTGGACAGACTGGAGAGATGGGCTGATTCCAATGGGATGATGTTTAATAACTCCAAATGTCGGGTACTTCATTTTGGACACAACAATCCCATGCAGAGCTACAGACTGGGGACAGAGTGGCTGGAGAGGAGTCAGGCAGAAAGGGACCTGGGAGTGCTGGTTGACAGGAAGCTCAACATGAGCCAGCAGTGTGCCCAGGTGGCCAAGAAGGCCAGTGGTGTCCTGGCCTGCATCAGGAATAGTGTGGCCAGCAGGACCAGAGAAGTTATCGTCCCCAGTACTCGGCACTGGTCAGGCCTCACCTTGAATACTGTGTGCAGTTCTGGGCCCCCCAGTTTGGGAAAGATGTCAGGATGCTGGAGAGTGTCCAGAGGAGGGCAACGAAGATGGTGAAGGGGCTGGAGCACAAGCCCTACGAGGAGCGACTGAGGGAGTTGGGGCTGTTTAGTCTGAAGAAGAGGAGGCTCAGGGGAGACCTCATTGCTCTCTACAACTACCTAAAAGGAGGTTGTAGTCGGGCAGGGGTTGGTCTCTTCTCTCAGGTGACCAGTGACAGAACAAGAGGACATGGACTCAAGCTTCATCAGGGGAGGTTTAGGCTTGATGTGAGGAAGAAGTTCTTCACTGAAAGGGTGATTGGCCATTGGAATGAGCTGCCCAGGGAGGGGGTGGAGTCGCCGACCCTGGAGGTGTTTAAGGGGAGACTGGATGAGGCACTGAGTGCCATGGTTTAGATGATGGTTGGTGTTAGTGTCGGGCTATAGGTTGGACTTGATGATCTCAGAGGTCCTTTCCAACCTTGTGATACTGTGATACTGCAGCCTGGTGTCATTTGCTTACGTGTTTTCAGAGCCACCAAGGCTTTTGGGAATGAAGGATGACAGAAAAAAACTCATTAAACCATTCTGGAAATATGGAGAATTTCCTTGCTTTCAAAACTGTGCTACCTACGAGCCTGATTACTCTTTGTGGTAAAGGTCCATTTCAGTTGATCAATGTCAGAGCATGGAAAATCAAAAAGGAAAGCTCAAATTAGAAATGAAGAAAACCTGCTATAATTTATCCAGACACTCTTGGGTAGAATTCAACTCACTAATTCTAGCTATCTGTCAGGTCTGCATCTAGCCAGGTACTCTTGTTAACCAGTGGATAGAGACAGGAATCGGTAAAGAGAAATTTGCACCATCAAAACAAGCCTATCAAAGGAGGAGATTAAATCACACTCAGGAAGGGCCAATTTCTCTTCAGTTATTTTGGAGAAAAATCTAAAATCCTGATTTTCAGGTTTCCAATGTTAAGCAGGAGGGATTTTTACCCTTAACTGTGACCTCGATCCTGCCAGTTCACAAAGTAGCGATGGGCTGGACCCAAACGCTCGATTCCAGCACTTCAGAGCTTGGAGGAAGTTTAAATCCCAGCTCACACCAAACTTGACAGACTCTTCCTGTACGTACATGCTTCTGTTTTGCTGCAGGGGAGGTGTGCATCGGGGGAATTCCTCTAATAATTTTCTGCTGTTAACTGGCACTCTTTTCTTCCTTCTCATCTTATGGCACTCCCAATACACAGGTAGGAAGAATAAAACATTTGGGATCCCTTCCTCTAAATGTACAAAAGGGTTTTATGTATGAATCCCATTAATAGCAGCAGAGGTTTTGTGAAATCTCTTCTGCACCAAGAAGAGAATATGACCCTGAGTTTAAAAAAAAATCAAAGCTCAGACATCTGGGACCCCTGTCACAAGGACAAACAAAGAAGTAAAGAATGCAGCAGCGCTTATTTTCCCAACAACAGGACATCTAACCTGATAAACTCAAGTTGCCATGATTCAGAAGCAGAAACTAATACAAATTAAACATTTTCAAAGCGGTTTCATTTTTGCCGATCATTTGTTTGGATATTCAAAACCCAAAACTGGAATAACTGACAGATGCTCATACAGGAAGGGAAAGCAACCCAAATCTAGTCACTGTTTTAAATAGAACAGAAAGTAATGTTATTTCCATTAGCAGAAATGGATGATGATGCTACTCTTCAGTCAGTAAATTCTCTACTGTACTTGGAAGAAAGGTATGGAGAGGATCCCTAAGCATACTTTCCTGCTTTTCTCATTCATTCCACCTGGAGAAGCAGAAGGAGTCTGTGCACAAGTTACTCCCAGTGCATCCAAAGGCGCTGCCTGTGGGGTTCTGCAGTGAATTGTCTGCCTACAGGGAAACCGTACCAACAGCTTTTAACAGATTCCTGCAAGAAGAACTAAATAGTTATTCAGAGAACAGATGGGAGGAGCAAAGAACATTTTTCCTTATGCTGCACCTGCTCCAGCCTCATATAAGTAGATGATTATAGCATTCCTGTCTTAAATCATTCTCAAAAGGGGACCAAGTTTAAACTTTACAAACCTCAAACCCTAATTGAAGCAAATAAAATACCACTTAACCCTGCTGAATGCTTTATATGAATTCTAAAACAAATGAGGTAAGTTCTTCTCGAGTGACATATCCTATTTATTTTGACTTTAGACCCAACTCAAATCCTGCAATTCTTCATGAATAAGAAAGACAGAAAAAAAAAAGTATTTCAAGTGTGCTTGCCAGATTACAAACTAGGTAAATACCATTTTCTCATTTCAGTCCGTTTTGCAGTTTCAACAGTCGAAGTTTTCTCCCTCTCTACCTTAGGTTAGGGAATAATGCTTTTGTTTCTTATTCCAAAAGTGGTCCTGGTTTTGAAGTAGACGATAAGATTCCTGTGCAGTTTCTTCAAAAAATTAAAAACATGATTATGAAAATACAAACTTAGCACTTACAAACTTAGCTTACATCTGGTCAGTTATTCTCTTGAGTCTGTTGTCCTACAGGACTGGTCACACACTTGAATAATAAGTAGTGTTAAGTACTCACAGGAGCAAGACCTAAGTTTATAAGTTCTGTTAGACTTATTTCAGGTAAAGAAACCTACCAAAATTTAACTCCTAGTACATAGTTTAATATTTCTGTCACTGCTCTGAAAATAGAACAAATATATAACATAAAATATATATGTAATGTAAATACTGTGATATTTACAAATGCAGTTTCTAGTAGAACTGAGACATCCCAAAATCAGTGATATTCTCAAATTCCAGAAGAAATTGATCTTTTTTCTGAGCCATTACATATTGCAAATTGCAGTATCCACGTTAAAATGTTTATAATTCTTAGCAGTAGCTTTTCCTATTGTTACTACTTTACACATCAAAAAACTGCTATTGATCAGAGAATTTAATTTGTTTTATATCCTTTAAACAAGAGAATAGGCTACCTTCAATAGTATTCAGCTCATAAGTACCTGCATATACAGCCCAGACCAGGGCAGACAGATATTACTGGAAGCATTCCCATTTAGCTAAATGGTCTTCAGTGCAGGCTTATTGGGAAAGTTCCCAGAGCTGTAAGAATAATTGCACTGAAGCCAATGGAAGTTCTTGGTGTGCCATTAAATTAGAAAGGAATAGGTCCACATGGGCTTGTATAAATTAGAAATATTCTAACCACACTGAAAATCTCCTGCTGATACCTTAATTTGGATTTCTAAACCAGAAATTCTTTCCTCTGCTTTTCACATAACATCATCTTCATTTTGTCCTCTTACACTCAGAAATCTGGTCACATACATGGTTGAGACCAGGAACATAAAAATCTAGTGTTGAACCCTGAAGCACTATTTGTTTCTTTCTGGGGCAAAATTCCCTCTGAGATTAATAAAAGAGTAAGGTCTAAAAAAGCAGCTGAGAATTTATCTAATTCCAATAAGGGATGACACATGATGACACGTGCTGTGACACCACCCAAACGGACGCGCAATAGGACTTTTTCCACGATCTGCAAAATGCCCTTTGAACACTTTGAGAGATTTCTTTAGGCCTTTTGCTGGAATTCAAAGCAGTTGACCAACACCAAAAACGCAGGCACCTTACAGTGCTTCATTTTTATATGTCAGAAAGACACCCTTGTACCTAAACTGTTCTCTTCACTCTGCCAAATGCTTTGTCCAGTGAAATGGTAAAAAAGACTGATTTGTCGATCTAGGCATTGCATTCTATTGCTCAAATTACATATTTCTCAACAACCATAAGAAAGAGTAAGACTAACTTGAAACTGGAGTGCATTACTTATTAAATTTTGTTTAAGAAAAGGTATATTTCACAGAAATGTTTGTACGTCCAAACAAGTAGGAATTGTCCCCAAAGTTTGCGTAAGGATGCCACTACATATTGTTGATGTGTGTATTGCACTTTTCAGTAGACACCACAGAAGCAGCCCAGAAGGAAATGTATTTGTGTGGATAGTTTATACCTGTTAATAGACCAGTAAAACCAATTGCATGAGCAACAGAAAATCATGTTTATAAAAAATAATTCATGCTAGGTAGACAGTCAGTTGTTACTGGATGAATGGATGCATATACATACATAATGAAAAGTTAGATGACTTTGTCTCCAGCCCATGATGGAGTATGGATGAAGTGGTACTAGTGTTTACACATAGGAATTAAAAAAGCACATTTTTTTATAAATAAGTATAGATCCATGCAGAACTTCATCATGTCAAACATAACACACTCTCCTCGCTAAAGGATAAGAAGAGCAGGTATCAAGGAAAGCTTGTAGAACACCACTCATCTCCTGTTGCCCAAAGTGCAGTTCTGAAGTTTAAAGTCATGTCTAATCTTCAAAGGGAAAGGGCATGATGTAAACAGAAAATTTCTACACAAAATCTTATTTCTCTGTATCGGACTGATTAGAAAATATTAGGTTATGGAAAAGAACTTCTGAGAACAAAGCATCTCTAAACTGTGAAGTAAATTCCTTAAAATAATATAATAAGTTTCCCACCATTTGTCTCTTTGGAGCCTTCCTGAACACAGTTAAAAGCAAGCCTACCAGGGCCTGGAAGCTGTGTTACCTGCAGAAAAATTCCATGCAGCAAAAAAATTCATAAAGTCATAGAATCATTTAGTTTGGAAAAGACCATTAAGATTATTAAATCCAACTACAAACCTGGCACTACCAAGTCCATCACTAAAACTATTTCCCTGAGTGCCGCGTCCACACAAATTTTACATGCTTCCAGGGATGGCCACTCAACCACTTCATGGGCAGCTGTTCCCAATGCTTGATAGTTCTTTCAGTGAAGACGTTTCTCCTAATATCCAGTCCTCCCGTGGCGTTGTTGTGACCCAAGTGCAGGGCCTGGCACTTGGCCTTGTTTAATCTCATATAGTTGGCCTCAGCCCATCAATCCAGCCTGTCCAGACCCTTCTGTAGAGTTTTCCTACCTTCAAGCAGATCAACACTACTACTCCTTGGTGTTGTCTGCAAACTCACCGAGGGAGCACTCAATCTAGTTGTCCAGATCATTGATAAAGATATTAAACAGAACTGGCACCAACACTGAGCCCTGGGGAACACCACTTGTGATTTAACTCTGTTTACCACAACTCTTTGGGCTTGACCATCGAGCCAGTTTTATATCCCATGAAGAGTACACCTCTCCAAGCCATGACCCACCAGTTTCTCCAGGAGAATGCTGTGGGAAATGATGTCAAGTGCTTTACTAAAGTCCAGGTAATCAACATCTGAAGCCTTTCCCTCATCCACTGAGCAGGTCATCCTGTTATAGGAGATCAGGTTAGTTAAGCAGGACCTGTCTTTCCTAAACCTGTGCTGACTGACTGTGATCACCTGGCACGATGGCACCTAAGATGATCTGCTCCATAATCTCCCCCAGCACCGAGGTCAGACTGACAGGCCTGTAGTTCCCTAGATCATCCTTATCGCCCTTCTTGTAGATGGGCGTCACATTTGCCAACCTCCACTCAACCGGGATCTCCCCGGTTAGCCAGGACAGCTCATAAATGATGGAAAGTGGCTTGGTGAGCACTTCTGCCAGATCCCTCCACTCTCTTGGGTGGATCCCATCTGGCCCCATTGACTTGTGTGTGTCTGAGTGATGTAGCAGATTGCTAAACGTTTCCTCTTGGATTACGAGGACTTTATTCTGCTCCCACTCGCTGTCTTCCAGCTCAGTGGGTTGGGTACCCGGAGTCCTTAACCTCCATTTTAAGCAAGACACAGCAAACAAAAGTCTATTCTGTCTCCTAAGACAAGGGAGAATGTGATGGTTCATGAGTTTGCTTGTCTGTCTTCGACATAGGTACTGCAAATAAGACATGCCTGTAGGGGAGAAAAGTGGTTGAGAGCTTAAGACTCGTTTCAGGGATGACCCGCAGAAGATTTGAGTTTGCTTATGCACCACGTCACCCCCTTGGTCTGATGAAAGCCTTTGCACCTCCTCTCCCTCCCCTCTCCTTTAATCTCTGCATGCCACTATGCAGAAGGTGCCAACTTGAGAACAGACAGTTCTGAAAAGAAGGCAATTAAAAAAAAAAGCACAGTACTTTAGAAATTTAAACAACAAACCCTGTGATCAAAATAATTCATAAAGGGAAGGATTTTATGAAGTCATTTCACGAGCACACAATGCTTTTTTTTTTTGCTTTGTTTTTAAATAAATCCGTCAGTACACATGCCAAGGCAACACATCTGAATACAATATCAGCAGACACACCCTGACTCCCCGTGCCTGTGCTCTCCCCAAGTTACAGCAAAAGCTAAAAGCTGGGCTGTTTGCCTACATTTTAACAATTATCAATTTACTTATTTTCATTTGGGTGCATTAGTTGAAACCTTTTCCTTCCCCTCTCCCTCTCTCTTTCTCTCTCTTCTTTTCAAGTGCTTCTTTTCTCCTCCCTTTACAAAAAAAATTATCTGAAAAATGGATTTTTCTCTTACTGACGATAAGTATGTCTGGTTTTTAAAAAAACATAAAGAGATCTAACTTGTAATGAATCCCTTTGGCATAAGGAAGCCTATTCTAATCTCTCTTTATCGGGCTTGAGTGATAGTTTTGCTCAACGAGTATTGACAGGGCTGTCCTGTTTCTCAGGCTTTCATTTTCCGTGAGCTGGAAAAAGGATACAGTGCATTTTCACATTCTCCAAGTCTGCAGTTGTTTTTATATAAGAAGCAATTTGCTTGGGTCACTTTAGGTCAAATGGGAAGCCTGCCCAGCTCTTGGTTTTAAAGGAAAAACATACAGAAAGACACAAAAACACAGCAGTTTCCTTCATTAAATTCCACTCTACCTGCCATGGGCTTGCAGCCACAATGGAATTTCCCACCCTGGCTGACCATAGCTAAACTTTTATTTTTAGGGTTTCCCCCCCACCTCCTTTAAATAAAAAGTTTTATTACTTTTCTTTCAAGCAAACTTTGAGGTAAGGGTTATTAAAGTCAATGCAATTGTCCATTTTTAAAAATAAAGAGATTAATAAAGACCTACACAGGCGTGGGGCCAAATGCCAAAGTCCTTATTGAAGCCCTGATTCTGATCTCTGTTACAATGCTGTAAGTCAAAAGCAACCCTTCTTAAGTAGCTGGAGTTGTGCCTGGGTAAAAGATCAGGATCTTGCCTCAGTTTTTAACTCATTTCTCACTTGGGGAAAACCTCAGCTGACTTTGGTATGAGCTTGCCTGAGTTAAGACTGCCTATGAAGCACAGCGTGAAGCCTGTCTCTGCAATGTGTTAGGCGTTCTGCTGAGCTCTTCCAAACTCGCAGTGCCTTCAGCACTTGAAAAGAATGGCACCCAAATAACTGCCTTTCTTATTACTTAGTCATTGCAAAGGTTACCAGCACTAGGAAAGCTTACTTCCAATGAAAAGGAAAGCAGTCATAATCCTCCCCCAGCCTCCCAAACAATCACTGAAACCAGAGGTCAAATTCTACGCTGAACTGCAAGAAGATGCTGAGAGAGTGACTCAGTGTGTACATTTTTAAGAACAATAGATCATGAAGATGCTTCATTGATTTCAGTATAGCCGTAAGGAGAACGAAACATGGTTGCTTGCTTTGCTTTGACTATGATTTCGTTGTATGAACAGGCAAGGGGGGGAAAAAGAGGAAAAAAAAAAACATGCATCCTGAACCAGAGGTGAGACTGTTTCTTTTATGATGCTAAAAAGGGTTTTAATACAAAATCATCTAACTATCAAAGCATTTATACCTGGGCTCTCTCTGCTGAACATCCAGCTAACACCACTGCTTCTACTAGTTTGCATTAAACTGCAAATGCCATAATTAAGTTTGCAGAACAGTTTCCTTTCAGAGTGTTTCCCCATACCTTTCCATAAAGTTCTCCTTTTGGGCTGAAAGACTGGCCTTAAATGAATGATGCAAAGTATAAGGCAATTGGGAACAGGTGGAAAGAGAGTAGTGGGGGATCTGCTCAGCCGTAAAGTACAAGTGGGTGGTCCCGTCCCCTCCCTTTCTTACAATTCCTCCACCTTGAAAAGCCGTTCAGCTTTTTTCCTACAATAAATTGAAAAAAAGAGAGGAAAAAAAGATTTGGCCCAATGCCCCTGTATCCTCTGTTTTCCAGACACTCTTGTGTGAAACAATGGCAGTTTTGCCCAAACCAGGGCTGAGGATTGCTGGACTTGGCCTTTGAACAATTTTTTGGACTTATTATCGTGACTTTCATCCAGAGATCACAAAGGGGTTTGCTCTATTTATCACACTGGGCAGATCTTTGAAGCAGTTCAAGTTTTATAATAGCAGAGTCACTTCTTCCCTTGCAGTCTCCTTTCCCCGGCAGTCTAAGAAACAAATGACTTTTAAAAATTTCATCTACTCTCTTCAGTTTCAAAGACTGGCTACTATGAAACTGCTAAGTTCTCACCATTTTACTTTCCTGCAGTCAAATGGTTCTTTTCTTTTTCCTTTTTCCCCTGCTCTCTCTGGTGTCTGTTTTTCTAGTTGATTCATCTATTATCCCTCTTTATATAATCAAATTTCTCTACTCAGTGTGTCATTGTGCTCAGGCGCCATTGTGCTCTGTCACCTCCAACTCCTTCCCTTCAGAAACTCCACACCCCAATTCCTCTTTAAAGTTGCTTGCTGAAGCATTTGCTCTTTCAGCATCACCATACGTTTATAAACTGGAGATTAGTTCACTTTGTCTGCCTTCCAAAGCCATTTGCTGTTTGAGACTATTTCATGAGCTTTTCTATTCATGTGGATAAACAAAAAAAAAAACCCAACCCCTCAGCTACAATGTGAATTAGGAAGAGGAAACAGCAGTTGCACAGAACAAATACCACTGAGAGTCAATGTAGGAACAGTCACAGTTTTTACTGGTGCTGTCCCTGCCTGAACAATTCTGCTCCATCACACCTTCAGACAGTAGGAGCCAGTAGGATTTCACAAGTCAAAAGG
The DNA here is from genome assembly GCA_033558185.1 of Dromococcyx pavoninus. Classification (NCBI taxonomy): domain Eukaryota; kingdom Metazoa; phylum Chordata; class Aves; order Cuculiformes; family Neomorphidae; genus Dromococcyx; species Dromococcyx pavoninus. The sequence continues at coordinate 155,534 of JAUMJL010000432.1, read as the reverse complement.
ATGATATTCTTTTTTAGCAGAACTGAGTGACCTACCATAACATTTTGCTCGTGATTCCAGTGTTTCTATATACTGAACAGTCCCTAGACTCACAAACCTCTGTCTAGATGATCTGAATACTCTGCAGTTCCCCAGGGCAGTCCATTATTTCCCACAAAGCCTTTAAAACTTTCTACTAAACTCAGGATTTTGAATTGACGTCTGGCTAACAGATGTGCTGCCCTGGAACTCTTAGAGATCTTCCCTCAAAACAAGGACGCTTTCAACAATTTAAATTCAAGTCAGTGGCAAAATTCCTACTGATTTAAAATGATATGCTCAAATCTTGAAACAGAGAATGGGACCTGACTGTCAGACACGTTGCATGTAACATCAGAATATATAATAAAATTCCAGTCTCCAGATATATTAATCAAATTGCGTTGATTATTTGCTGTTTAAAAATGTGGGAGGAGGCACAAAAAGGAATTTGGAAATTGTTTACAGGAGAAATGAAGGCTGAGGTTACATACAGCCCAATTAGCTACCTTGAGCAGCAGAAAGCCTGCAAGACTGGCCTCTTTTGCATTGAGGTCATTCAAGACGTGTTTCCTCAGTTCACTTTCACTCCTCAGTAAGGGTCTTGCTCAATTTGCAAGAAATTGCAGACCCCATTTCTCTACTTTAAAGCCCTGGACCTGCAGTTCCTCTTGCAGAGACGTTCTGTGCAGAAACGCTTGAGCCCTCTGGGTCTAGATTCACATCTGCAAGACTTGGAGGAAAACTGAGTCCTCTCTATGAAATTGTAAATTGTACAAAGTAGATAGAGGTGAGAATGGGAACTTTTTGACTATCTGGTGAAAACCTCTGTGCAGCAAATCGTTCATCACAGGCTAATGATGGATCATAGAGAGAATAGCAAGACCAGGTGTGCCGCTGTATTCTTAAAGAAATATTTGCCTGTAGAGCTTCGTTTCTGGTCAGGAAAACTCAGCAGCCTTAAACACCACAACTGACTAAATAAATGTCTTATAATTTTATAAATGACAGCAGGAATGACTGTAATTATGCTTATTAGCAGATAAAATGATCTCTAAAGGATTGGATTGGGGGGGCTTATAAAGCAAAACAGGAAACAGGCTCATTGAACACATCTGCAGCGCATGGTTAATCTAAGCCGAAGCCTTGCATACATTCATTTCCCATGCCAAGCATGATCATCATAAGACCTGATTATATTTCATCATTTCTAGGGGTTATAGCTTGGACTCCTATAGAAAACTAGCTTAAAATCATAATCATGTTAAGATATCACATGCATTTTCGTAAAGATGTGCTTAGCAATTCTGTCTTTTGAATGCTTCAATGATATTCCCAGAATAAAGCCTTTAAAATGAACTATTTCTTTACTTGTGTTGCTCAGGACTTTCCTGAAGGCAGAGTAGAAAAAAAGTTACAAAAATTTTACAAGTTCTTTAGAACCTGCTTGTGCTGCACAAATTTTGATTGAAAATCCATATAATTTATGATTTTTATAGCTCTTAAGAGAGCCATAAGTACTGGAAAGAGAAAGTAAGAGATAACAATCAACTTCACCTCAATGATTTGGATATTTAGAATGAAATCATGGACCCAGAGAGAAAATATTTACCATTTATTTCAATATATTTCAATTTCAGCTTATTTCCTTAAATTGTAGATCATTTAATTACTAAAGTATCTAATAGATAAAATAATTGGGCAGAGGTAAAACTAACGAGAAGTTCACCACCACCAAAACCAATATTTACCCTTTTAATTCCCTGACATCAAGAACAATCAGCCTCTAAAGCTATGCACCACGTCTAATCTCTGCACTACCGAAAGCCACAAGACACATTTCACAGACAAAGAAAGACACGAGGTACAGGACCCCCAAAAGCAGTTCACAAGCTGGAGAGAGCAAACTCTCTCATGAGTCCTGCTGTTTTACTGCCCAACTGGGCTGAGCTGAGCTTGCAGCTGGGTGAGTTGCTAATGTTGTCCTCCCCGGCCCCTCCAGTGAGGGACGGAAATGATTCATGAGTGCCCTGTGCCAGCACGGCCCTGCTGTGCATCATACATCATCCCTCCTCAGCTCTGCAACTGGGTTGAACTCAAAGTGCTCGCATGCCTGAGTACAATTAAAATCCAAAATCTTTGCTATCACTACTAGGAGACCTATAAATTAAGGGTCTGTGGGTCTATACTGCTTGCTGTGCTGAAGAGTAGACATACCTGGGCCAGCTCAGGATGGGCAGAAATAAGCCCTGTAGGGGTCTGTAACAGAGGAGCTCAATTAACTGTCTAATAGGAACATTTGAAGATTTTATTAAAAAAAAAAATCAGTGCAAGGCTGAATTTTAAAGTAGTTGAGGATATCCAGACCTCTAATTCAAATTTCAGAGTTTCTACAACTGAAATATTTTTTTTTCACATTCCAGAACCTGCCAGGATCATCCTTTTTATTAATTTAATATTATTGCCATTATTTTCCCAACATGTGCAATTCCTGCATTGAAAGGAGCTAGCTGGGAACTATGTTGGAGATACTAAGGCTATATGAATTCTCAAGAAATATTCACCACTCTCTTAGTCTGAACGGCAAGTTTCAATGAGATTTTCCTTGCTTTAATTGGTTTGAGCTAGCTCTTTGGCATTCTCTTATAAATAATAGAAGCTACATACTGCACTTTTATAACATCATTCATCTAAGGATCTCATAACTTAATTAAAAGGGACATTGTCAGGTTAAAAATCATATATTTTTTATTAAGTAATTTCCTTATCTATGTTACTAATAACATTTTAGGCTATTAAGCTGAAACAAATTCTTAAAATCTAATTTAACATCTACTGCTAGCATGTATATATTATATATACACACAGCTGGTTTACTTTCTGAGATATTAAAACAGATGTGCTAGCTTTACTTCTGTTTCAAGCTGGTTTCACTTACAGATTTTCATGTGTGAACAATGCTCTTCCTTCAGAATGGTATAAACACTCCACGAGAACATTTAAATACAAACAAAAAACTCTATTAACACGTAAGAAAATAAAACATATGTTTTTTGTTAATATAAGACTTGCAAGGATTCAACAACAATAAAACTTTAATTTTAGAGAAAACTGTCTAACAGTGTATGGTGGTTATGATCACTTTTTCTAAAGGGAAGGTGACAAGCACTACTTCTGTATTGCTTAATTATGGGAGAGCACAAATACGCTCGCTGTGAGGGAATACATCATTAATAAATTCATTCAGCTATATTTGAGCCTCTTCAGATATCCAGAAATGTGCTGTTACTTCACTGAAGCTTAAAGCAGAGGTTTGCTTTTGATAGGGGAAATTAGCTCTGGGGAAAGTTAGCATAATGAAGTTTCTACCTGTCACATTTTAGTCAAACTGTAAGTTGTTGAAGTCTACATGGCACTCCCTTAGTAGGAAGACAGTACATAAAACACTGTGGGGTCTCTTGGAATCTATATAAATAAAGTGTAGCATCAAAACCTACTGTATGTATTTTTCCAGCCTTCACATAATACAGGGGAAAACTAAGACACATGATCAAAGTCACACAGTGAGTTGATGATAAAACCAAAATAAAACCCATAGGCCTGCACCACTCACTCCTCACAAAACTACTTAGTTTCTTCCTGACATTTCAATGTATTTTATAGAAGACAAAAAAAAAGCTCTTTTTCACTTGTATTCTTACTAGTTAATACAGCAAAGAAGTTGGGGGTTAACTTCCAGTAGGTCATTTTGCTCAGAGATTCCTTCTCTTTCCTCTGTTCCTTAGGTTTAGCGATCAGCAAAGTGGGTGTTCGCTTGCTTCCACCACACAACTCAAAAGGAGTTTTACCTTTCATTTTGTTTTTTACTGATCCATTGCTCAGACCTGGGTCCCAGGAGACATACTGACGACTACTAAACTTTTTAAGCACGTGGGAGTTGAAATAGGAAGCAGGTCATGGAGTCAACAGCAGAGGCAGCTCTGTCTACCACTTAGAAATAAATCGGCAATGAGAATGACAATAATAAACACAAATAATAAAACATACGGCCAAAGGCCTCTCAGGAGCTGCTGAGGAGCTCTGCTAACACCAACTCTGAAGAATGGTGGTGCAGCTTGATATTCAAACCCAAACACAACGCTATTCTACAAAAGAATCCCTTAGATGAGAAACACTAGTGTTCTTCAGCATTAAAGGAGATTGCCTTCAAACTCAGCTCAGGGTTTTGTAGTGCAGAGGCAACATTAGGCCAAGGACCACTTTCCTCTACAGGAAGAACTAAAGAAACACATCGTTATTCTGCATGAAAACATGTTTCACCTAATATACATCTGAGCTTTCTGAGGTACCCTCTGGTTGACTGCAGTACTGGGACTTGAACGTATATTTGTTTGCTCACAGCCAGACCTCTGATAAACTCTGGTAACTCCAATTCTCTGATAAAATTTTCACTATTTCACCTTAACATCATCTTATGTCAGTGCCAAATACACCTGCGTGAAAGCCATGGTTTTCATAAAGAGCAGGAAAGTGTATCCAGGATGCTACAAAACATGGATCCTTAGCCAGGATGACATATTTTTGATTACAGACTTTTCATGTGTCTATTCAGAATCCAGGATATAACAGCTGAGAACCCAAGGACTGGCTCTGAAATGGAGGCATTCCTATGTCAGCTGCTGATCAAACAGAAAGTTGCTTCATGGGCTTGCTTAAATCATTCAAATTGTTTGTGTTTCATTTCCTTCACTTCCCATGTGCAAGACATGCCTTGAGAGGCAATGCTTCAGCAACATGAAGTCCAACAATCATTACGTGTAGCTCAGCCAAACCACTCAGTGACAACTACAGACAGGATAAGGCTCTTCAAATATGTATTTGTGTCTTTCTGTTGGTGTCTTAAAAGTGAAGGTCTGATTACTGTGGTATTAATGTGCATAATTGTCTCATTAATCAGCAGAGACCTTTTTCAAATGTATGTATGCTTCAGCAGTGAATAAATTGCAACTGTGATGGTATTTTTAAAGTAATACAATTGCTAAATGTCACACACATATATGTGTGAAGATATCTGCCTTCTTCTCTGGCCACTCCTAAGACCTGAATAATGAATTTGAAAGGCAGCTTGTCTAATACAGCAAAATCAGCCCTGAGGGTCATGCTCAGCTATCGCTCTCCATACCCACTCTGCCCACTTCAGGGCTATGTTAATACCCAGAAAGCAAAGTTTAGTCCTGGATTTCTATGCCTAGGGGGGTTTCTCATAAAATTTAAAACCAAATCCCTAGTTCATGGATTTAGAAATACTGCTGAAGCCAAAGTAAAAAAACAAAACAAAACAAAAAACACATTAAGACTTGACATAACTTAGAGCACATTTTAACTGTAATTACCAAGGAAAAAATAATAGCAAATGAGCTGTACCTATTTACAAAGGAATTTAAGACAGACTCTGGGGTCTGATATCCTTATCTCATGGATAGGCTGAGCACACAAGGAAGGTGCTCCCAGAACAGTACTCTTATATAGCTAAAAAGATTAGCCAGAGCAACCATGAGCCAATGGCCTCATCCCTTTCCATAGAAAGGCTAAAACATTCAAGTTGACCATTATTCTAAAATAATCCTGTTAGGCCACTGCACAGTGGTATTTATTATGTGTGTCTGGCAAAGAGGTGCTGCAAAAAAGGTAGAGAACTTGTTTTTTTCAACAACGAAATGCTCACTTTCTCAAAGCTGATTATACAAGATATGAAATGAGTTTCTATGTTCCGGTAGCTGAAAGCAAATATGATCATATTCCATATCCATCTCTCCTTTGCCCATTATGTTTGGGGCTCCCAGATGCCCTGGTTCACTCTCTCAAATATATACAGTCTCATATACATTTTCTCTCATTCTTGCATCCCTCCAACCTCTCCCATGGTTCATTCATGCTCTCCCTTCTCTCTTTAGTCATGACATGAGCCGGGCTTTCTCCCCTGGAGCCACCCTCCTGTCCAGTCACGGAGAGCCCCAATAAGGCAGTAGTTTCTGCAGGAATTCCCCACTAACCACAGGCTCCTCTCCTCTAGGGTTCATACAAAGGACAAATATGAGGAGTCCTTTGCTCTGTGTTTGACTGAAATCCTCATCAGACAATATAGTCACTAATTATAACTTTGCCTCATCCCCCACCTCTCCCTGCACCAGTTTGGTCTCTTCCCTACACAGAGAGCAAGCAGCAGTGAAGCACATCCTTTGGGTATGCAAGGAAGGCCTCCTTCATTAAATGCTATGAAGTGTTTTGATAGCCTCAGAAGTGTGGTGTTATTTAAGTGCTAATCACTCCAGTCTTCAGTATGTCCAAAATTATTTCACTTGTTACCAAAAAGCTCCATTGTCACACATTACATTGCCATTGCACTGGAAAATAATTAACAGCCTTCATTTTGGGGTCCATTATTTGAGCTGTCTGACTGACTAGGGAATTACTGAGAATTCCCAAGTTTTCAACAGAGAAATTAGAAAACATTAAAAAGGTAGGCCAGGGAACAGCTCTATGAAACAACTCATACAAAGAATGAGAAAAGAGACCATCACTTCCAAACACTAAGAAAAAGGACTAGATAGCAGTCAAAGTAATCTGAAGCAACAAGCAACATATAATTTAAGAAGGAGCCCCAAAGATAATCAAACTCAAGGATTCTGTAAACCGTTCTTAAAACAACTAGAAACCCCAAAAGTCATCAAGACCAGCATATAGTGATCAAAACAGAAGGTGTAATATATGGCCATACCATTTTGTATTTCAAACAACAAATAAAACCTGATGTATACCTGATACATAGCACCGGGAGCACTAGCAAATGAGGAATTCTGTCTCCCCTCTTGCTTATTCAGAACTTCTTCACCTCACTGGTTGCAACCAGCTTCACTAGTTTGAAGTCTTGCTAGTTCAGATCCTGTTATACCTTTAAGTCAGAGTCAATATCCTTTGCTGACCCAAATGAAATCCAGTGGGACTGAATCTCTGCATCCAGACAGACTTCAGAGCCCACCAGAATATCACCTGCATCACTTCCTTATCCTTCAAAGCTCCCAGATTCAGTTAGCTAACATTGGGCAAGCACTTCGATTACCAAAAAACCCATCAACCCTCCCCTGGTTGTTAAGAACCTGAATGCCAACATCAAACTCAGTCTCTGAGAAGCAGCATTCTGGGAAGGGGCATCTTTCAAAGACTTTTTCTTTACATTCCAAAACTCTTTTTACTTTTTCTTGAAGTGTCAAAGCTGTAAAAAGTCATCTTTCTTTTCTTTCCAGTTTCAGCTCCTGACTTCCAGCACTGCCAGCCAGGCTGGCACCCAATGCCCTCGGCCTCCAGCCTCTGTGGAATTTCTCACCCTGGCACCACATGCCCAGCAGTGCTCATGGGAGTGGAAAATCTGACAGCATTGTCTGAAAGACACAGCTTGGGATAATTGTTCATCATAGTTCCTCTGTCAACGAATTCTTCTGACAGGAAGCCTACTGCACCTTTCATATTCCTCTACTCCTAGCCACAGAATTCCTCTCTGACTTTAAAGCAGAAGTTAAATATGTTATGATGTGAGAAAAGGGTTAAAAATCTTGTGCAAATTAAAGCCAAAAATCTCCATAACTGTACCCGTTTTAATTTGTTCTTTGCATGTAATAAACATGGGAAGAGGAAAAAAAGGAACCCAAAAGGTATCTATGCTTATGTAGCACAGACAGACTACCCCCATGCTTGTAAAATCTTTATTTAAATACAATATATAGCTACTGTTACCATCATGCCTGGCTCCTCTTGACCTCCAGTGCTTCCATCCCCCTGCCCCTGCGCTGCTTCCCCAGGCAGAGCAGTGGCAAAGCCCAGGAAACAGCCCCAGGCTTATGTCTTTCAGCTTAGTACCCTGACAACTTCACCATCCCGTTTTTCTCTCAAATGCATGATACACAGCTGTTTTTTTCAGGACACAGACCAGAAAAAAAGATGTCAATGAAAATCCTGCTCACTCCAGTGGGACAAGGACTGCACTTTCTAACGTTCTCCGCTGATTTTTCTCGCCTTCTCTCCGTCCCTCACCACATCCAGTGATGTTGTACCTGATTTCTTGCAAGTCCTTGCCTTTTTTAAGCACACTAGCCCATGCTTAAACAGTCATTTCACTGGAGACTGTCAAACCCAACGTCATGACTTGGTAGGACAGCCTCTCTGCTGCTTCCTTCCTTTTCTTTTGCTACAGTTAAGGTGTGATTGTTATTCAGAGGAGAATAAACAACAACCCTACTTTACCCAGAGAACGTGAATGACAGTTTCTCTGAGCAATTTTCCACCCTCACATTTGTGCACGCTGCTGTAATGGCAAGCCTTGTGCTGATCACATTTTAACACTTTTGGGTGAAAGCTTACGTTAGTAGAGCAAATTAAGCTACGCAGTTTCACACCACCTTGAGCCGGTTCCAGGCCGGGCCTGATCTCCCATCTGAAATGGAAAGGAGTCAAAATCAAAATAATTTAACCAAAGCCACTCATGTATTACACTGGTACTTCTAAATAACTTCGTTGATCCAGAAAACATAGATAAATAGGTGATGCCCAGGTGTGTGAAAAGCAATTCTGCTGATAATATATTAAGTGATACTCTTTCTATTGATTAAATGGAACAGTATCTATAGTCTCTATTGCTTTCAGTAGTCCCAAAAAGTCTCCCCTCCACATATTTTTACACAGAAGTAGGTGTAGCCTACCTAGCCACGTATGCCACTTCCAAAAATTAGTTATGATATGAGGTGATTAAGGCTGTAATAGAGCACTGAAAATGGAGGCACAAAAAAAATCCCTAGGCATTCAATGTAATTTAGGTAAATATATATATAAAGCATGCATAAATAATACATGCATTTAGTGTAATGGATGCCTTTTCCTATATATTTTGTATGTTATGAATTGAAAGAAATGAAAAAACATGAAGTAGATACAAATACATGCACACACAGAGAGAAAATTATGTGGCCCTTTCTAGCATGAAAAGGAAATTATTAAAAGTTGGATAAACAACATCGGAGGATATGACAGGGGCAGCTGGAGAACCACACTGGGGGACAGAACTTCTAAGTGAATCCACACAAAAAAACGTCTCCCCTGACAATCCGTTGTTCTTCAAAGAGAATAATGATTCTAGAGATGAGTTTGCATTTATCTTCGGATGTCAAAATAAATGCTAAGAAAGCAGCTGAATGAGAGTTATTATTTCCTCTGAGCAACGAAGGATTTGGATAGACTGTCAGAACACCAGCACCTGCAATCTGAGGGCAGATACAAAGCAACAGCAAGCTAGCAGGAAGCTCAGGACCTGTCCTGGGCCCAGGGAGAGGAAGATGAAAGAGACCATGAGGCAAACTGGATATTGAAAGGTAGATATAAGAACCGCAACTGCAAGGCAGCTGTTGAATTACGAGAGAAGTAGAAGCATTGTTTGAGACAGCGGTCAAAGGAGGAATAATGCTTTCCAAGGCCAGCAGAGCACAAATGCATGCGAATCGGTGGAGAATGTGCTCCACAGAGGGCTGTGCTACTTTGTTGGAATAACTCAGCTGGTTTGGGGGTACTGGTGCTGCATGCAAGTCCTTAGCCTATTCACATATTGCTGCCCTGAGCACAGTGGAAAGGACTAGTAACCTCTCTGTGCCCAAGAGCATGAACAGCTATGCTCTGGGCTTTCTAATCCTCCCTCTCTAAATGAGCGTGCTGGGCAGAACATAAATCCAGCCCTACCTCTGAGTAACAAGATGCTTTTCCAGCCAGCCTGATGGAGCACTTGGCCTGATGATGACTCTCACAGTCAGATGTGCAATCTACCCATTGGCTCCCCGTTGGTTTGGACTCATTGCCTATACACTCTAATACCCAAGACTGCAAGAGATAAAAGAGAGATTCCTGTTTGACTGTGTAAGACAATGTTACAGACAAGAGGTAGGCTGTGTCCTTGCACGTGCTGTTTGCAGAACCAGCCCTCTCCACCACACACTGCTCCCTGCAGTGCTTCTATATGGCAGAAGACAACTGCAAATGATACAAGAAGTAACCTCTAAAGCCACTCTAAGGCAGCTGGAAAAAAAGAAAAAATCACAAACTGGCCCAAGAAAGCGGGGTATATCCTGTCCCACTTGGTCAAGCTGCTTTGGAATGTTGGTGTCACAACGCTAAGGAACCTGTTTCCTAATTCCCTAACTTCCACGGCACATCTGAATATCTTTGTTTAATCAGAGCTAAGCCTAAAACAGCCTGTGGTGTGTTACGAAAGCATAAAAACATTTTATAAATCCACACACATGCCCCCCCCCCCCCCCCCCATACCATTCACAGGAACATACACAGCAAAATGTTTACAAGTTATAATCTTCTCAGCTAGGGTTAGTTTCCTGTATATATTTCAAATGCAATGTCTCAAGAACACACACAGACACAAATCTAAAAACGCAGGTGGGGCTCACGCAAACCCAAGCTCCAAATTTTAGATATGAACCATGGAATCTTCTTATATATTGACTTTTGTCTTTCAGTTTTCCCCCAATAAAGTTGGGTTATGAGATAAAGCCCAGCCTGAAGCTGAACGAAGAGGAACCGCACTGGAGTGTTGCTTTTTCTGTACTTGAAGTTGCTCACAATTAAGAGGAACTCAGAATCATAGTTTAATTTGGCATTTTCAGAGCTGAGATTTCTTCGTTTCAAAGACCGAGCTAAGTCTGCAAATTTCAAAGTATCTAGCACACTATAAAAAACAAGAAAATGGAGCAATCACCAGAAGAGTCAAGTGCTTAAACTAGGACAAAGTAATAACTGACATGGAACTGGGACTTTCCCCCTGTTTTCACTCTCACAATCCTGCGGTAAACCATTTCACTTCATCTTTGGTTTAATTTAGGAAAAAAATTATTGAAAACTCTCATGCCCAGAATGAGTATATATTAATCTTTTGTTCTCGGTAATAAGGTGCAAAGAAATGTAGTCCTGGCAGGATACTAATTTCTGATGTTGTCAATTAAAAAACTTCTCCTGGTGTTTTAAATGGAAAAATCTCTCAGAAAGTGTTTTTATCGGAGCACCCAGTTCCAAGTCCTGGATTATTAGGTTAAGCTCTGTCAGCAGAGAGACCAATATAAATGCTTTTCATACCATCTGCCTTGATGCCTTGACAAAAAAACAAAGATGAGGAAAAAATATGTAAGTCCAAACCTCTCTGATTTTAACCTGTTTCCCTTTAATACAAAGCTGGGAAATTTAGGTCTTAAACCTATAAAATGAAAAATACATGATTATTTCTTTTTTCTTATCTTTCCTCAAAACCTCACAGAACGTCCAAAATCACCCAGTGTTCCAAGCATCTGATTTCTTCTTGTATTTTAAAATCTGAAAAGTAAATGTATGCACTAGCAAATTATTTTCTCCACTCCCTTTGCTGTTCAGCAATAAGCTTGTTACAGTGCAGGCATTTTTATGTGATGTTTATCAGGAGGGAGCTTTATGTTACAAAGATTTTGATTTTCCTGTTTAAAAATAAATCTGGGTGGTGCGCAGGGCCTTGCAATATTAGGAGGCAACTCCAACAGCTAACGATGGAGGACAGTGCATCAGTGAAGGTGTTAGAGATCCATCTGGCCAATTAAAGAGTAACTTAGGCAGAGACTGATACTATTTCTCAATTATGGTGGCTGTGACATCAAGAGTTGAGAAGCAGAGATTTGGTGTGAAACCATAGAGTGAACCCACGCTGAGAAAAATCAGGGAAAAGCTGCTGTGACCCCACAGCAGAGAGGAAAGGGAGAACACTATCAGGCAGAGACATACCTTTACTTACCAATGAGAAACGAGGCTGGACTTTATGGAAAGCAAAACAGCTCAGACATGAAACAAATACCAATAAAGTCTGTTTTCCTACAGATTTGCGATCAGAGCCTGTGAGCACTACACAATACGAGTACAATTATCGTAGTTCTCTCCCACAACAAAGATAAAATTCTCAGTGAGCAAAAGACAGCATGTGCTGTGGCTCTTCTGGAGCAAAGCCTGTGCTGGGCAGCCAGCTGTCCTCTGCTGAACGTGCTTAGCTGATAAGTTCTGCTTGTCTTTCCCTCAGCAGGGGCACTAATTTGAGTTCTTCTCCTCTCCTTAGATACCCATTTTGTAGAAAACAAATTATCTTTTTAAGTTCTTTCTGACTTGGCTGAAAGCGATCAGCACGCTCAGCAGCTACGTATGGGTGTGACAGTCAGGCATGGCGACACACAATCCCCAAAATTTCCATGAGATAGCTTGGCAGTCAGCACTCCAGAAATCCGGGGTGTTTAGAATCTGGAAGTGGATCCAAACTTCAGCTTAAGTTATGCCTAAGATAGAGAGAGACCAAGGTCTTGCTCTCTTTGCTGCCTTCCCTTTCAGACCTCTGTCAGGTCTCACTGTGTCCTAGTTTCTCTTGTGGACACGACTGCAGAAGCAGGTCAGCAGGATCTCCCAATGCAGATTTTGGACATGCACACCCCCCAGGACTATGTAATGTGTTTCATATCATAGGCCAGTTTAAAAATTTTTCCTTGTCTTGCATCTTCAGAGTCATCTAACTTGAACTCAAAACTCAATAATAACATTTCTTCTTGTCCTTTCCCATCTGAGAGATTTCTTTTGCCCCAACTTCTAGGAGATTAGCATGCTCCTTCCTTCCCACAGCCAGTCTCCCATGGCAGCTTCTCCTTCTTTCTTTTATTTCCCAGCCGTGACAGAAGAAGGAGTTAAAACCTCCTACTATTTTCTGGCCAGTACCTTCTCAAGCACATCACCCCTCCCCACGCTCACACCAGTTGCACTGCCCTCCCTCTGGATGGTTCCACATATGTGTTCCTCTGAAGTTACAGAGATGGGAATGATTTTCTTCAACATGAAATGCTGTATAAAGAGTGTGGGTGGGAAATATGCAATGTAGTAGAACTGAAACCCCATAAGGGAAATCAATGCAGGCAGCTGCTGATACACTATTTACTTGGATAAATCATCCATTTTCCTCCTGGGCACGATAACTTGAGGTATCACCTACCCAGGATGGCAAGTGCAAATATAAATAATAAATAAAACTATCTGAAGAAGAATTTTCACTATAATGGGTTTTGTAGCGCACTAAGTTTCAGTTAAACTTAATCCTTGCTGTCTTCTGTGTCTCCAGCAGCAGAAACATCTGGTCGGTTTTAGATTCCCCTTGGATTCCCAACTTCAAAGGGAGTTATAAAGAATAACAAATACATGTACTGGCACTGAAAAAAAAATTAGAGCAGCAGGAGAGAATGGTAAAATTGTCCTTATTTGACTGCTAGTGACAGGCGCCACAGGCAGAACTGTGAGAAAAAATCTTAACGGCTCAGGAAAATAAGTTTTTTCTTTTAATGACTGGCTCTCTCCACTAATGACGCAGAAAATCTATGGGATCTGCCCCATAATAGGAAGAAGCACATGTGCCAAGGAATATGCACTCAAGAGTATGCAGAAAACAGATTTCTAATCAGATATGTACTAAATAACAGGCAGGAAACCGGGAACTAAGTTTTGTTCCCAGCCCTTTCACTGAGAGCACCCTGTGTATACTGCTGGCTAAATTACGGAGGACAAATTTTGGCTCTTTAAAGTCAGCAGGACATTGTAAAGTATGGTCAAAAACAATGACTGTCATATGTGCTTTTCAAATCTGGCTTCAAAACCTCCAGGAACAGGGCTAGGTAAGCAAACACAATAACAGATGTCAGCGGCTCTCTGTCTCTCCTTTACTCTCTGGTGGCTGGCAAGTGAATGCCACGCTCCTTTTATGAATGTAGCACTACCAGCAACAACTTCTGACATGTTTCTGCCCCTGTGTGCAGTGAACAGAAGCATCTAGCTTCACACTATCTTCTGAACCAGTGCACTTCTGAAAAATTGACACCCTGTTCCCCACTGCACCCGTGTAGCATATGGACCTCCTTTATCCTTTTCTGTGCCTTATGTTTTACCATTTCAGTCAGAGCAATAATAAGTTAAATGTGATGTGAAGGATGTGTGAGGATTCAGCACCTGTGTGAAGCCTCCTATCTGCTAAACATTAACTCTCATATGAGCACTAACTCTTATTGAATCAACACTAAATTTGTTACCCTCTTTATCAAAAATATAGACTTAAAAAATGCCTGGCATCATGTAATGCAAATTTACGAGATGGATGCCAAAGAGGAAAATTACAGAATAGGCTTTTGCAAACAGTATTAAAACCACAGCCATTCCTCTTTCACCTCCGTTTACAGAGAGTCCATAGAATATAAGTTTTGAAGGTACTCATCAAATAAATTCCAACAATTCCTCCTGAATCAGAAAGACTGATCAACTTGTGTATATTTGATGGGACAAGAAAAGTTATATTTGGCAACTCAATTACTTGTTGTAAATAATTTGTTCAGTTCTGTTGCTGGCGTTGCAACCAAGACTTTTTTCATGACCTTATTTTCCCTTATTATGTCATGAGGTAAATACCTTCCTGTTGCTTAATCTTTAAAGGTATTCCAGGATCTCTTAAATGCCCCACATAACAGTAAGATCATATCAAGATTTTCCCGTAAATACAGCAATCTCATATTTATATCAGAACTTTCAATCATAAAAATCCCCAGTTCTTATACAATATAATGATCAAAGGACTTCTGCAACAGAGTTTTTACTGAAGGACCTTATTTCCAAATGGATTTCTCAATCTTCATAAGTGAAGATGCTTTACGAACCGCTACATAAATAGGAATTAAAGAATATACTGTGAAATTTGTCATCCTCGAAGCAGAAATCAGCAATTTCTGTAGCTCACATTTCAGCAGCACTATTGAACAGTTGAATCTGGAAAGGGAATCCAAAATTTACCTGAATGCACAGCAGAGACAAGATGAGCCATCTCTATGTCTGGTGTACTGCTAGTGATTTTGTGGGAGAGACATAGCGGGATGAACTCATCCCTCCTGCCCCTGGAAGCAATGCTATGTGTAGCAGGAACACTACTGACATTAAACTATCGAGATCTGTGAAAGATAATACTTCTGGAAGTGCTATAATCTGCCACATACTGATGCAAAATTAACTTTTTGGAAAGTCTCTTTGACTTCTTGACCTGAAGACCTTTGAGTCTTGAAAAGGGGCTTGCTTTCTTAGTAGGGCTCTATTACCTGTGTTGTCAACATCCTCCTATTAGGAACCCCTTTTGGATCAATGCTTACAAATTCAATTTTCCAATAAAATGGTCCGTGTACCTCTGGGGATGGTAAGGAAATATAAAAATGCAGATCAGGAAATCTCAGGGTTCCCAAAACTCACAGTCCAAGAGGGGAATCCTTCAAGTAATACTTAATATCAAGTAAACATCAGAAGTTTTCCAATTTCTGTATTTGCAGTCAGAGCAGCTGCACTGCCAGTGTTGATTCTGGGCTGAGGGCAGCACAGGCTACAATAGCTTGAACGACAGTCACGAGTTCTGACTGCATCCAGCAGCTTAAATGGAGAATTTCCAAAATGGACTCGATCCCCAGCCTGCTAGAGCCAAGGAGAGAATTTTGATCATGCTCAAAACACATTCCAAGGAAATGTCATCTTTTTCTACAGGAAAAGCTATATACATTGAAACATAGTTAATTTGAAAACCATACAGTTTCCTTTCTATACCCCTGAATCTTCACTCTTATACCCTGCAGAAACGGCCCTGACTTTCTGAAAACAGACTGGCAAATGAGTATTAGGTAGAAGTTAAGAGATACGTCAGTGTCCAGCCATTACAAATGGTGAGGGAAGGAAAAGGTATAGAATGAGAGGGGGAGGCAAAATAGCTTTTACATTCACGACAAGTTTTTAGTGATACAAATCACTCCAATTAAATTGTATCTCTATTTGATGTGTTATTTATTGAAGAGAGTAGCACAACAAAAGGGATGTCGGCTATCGAGCCTGGGACACCGACTAAGAAACTCTTCAGTTGCATCCCAGGATTTCTCCAAACACCTTTATAAATGGTTCTGTGACTAGAGCTGGCAGACCAGATCCTGCATGGTCTAATAGTTTCTTGAGCACCTTTCCTGTCCTCTTACAAGTCTGTAGGCATCCAGGCACAATGCAGCAATTGACAGTAACATTACAAAGACAGTTCAGCTCCTGGCCAACCCTCAGCATTCCCATATACATTTGCAAAACACTAATGGCATAGTAAGATAGCAACAACCATCCCAACAATATTAGCCAGCTAGGCAAGATCTACAGATGCTTTCTATTTGCTTGGAATATTTTACTGCTTATATTATTATCTTTTTGATGTGTGCTGCTCCACTAGCATGCAGGAAATATTGTGAGTGCATCCACAGCATGAACTATTTTATTTATTTATTTATAAAGCTCTGAGGTGGGGGAGATTTTATTTTTTTTTCCAGGGCCTAAACACATCAATATTCCAGTCCTTCATGTCCAAGCCCAGGGAAAAAATATTCAATTTAATCAGCCTTCTTAAGATCAAATTCAGTTTACACTGATCTTGCAGGTTACATGTTTAGCTACGTAAAAACATTCTGATGAATACAGGGGACAGCTGTTGAACAAAGCATATCTTCCTGTCTGTCTTGTCACAGGCCTCTGAGAATACACCATTGTCCAAATACATATTTATTTAAAAGCAGCTTTTCTGTATCACAAAATACCATTTTACAGGTTTGAAAAACAGAAACAAGAGGTTAGGTGGTCTAACAAACCAAAAAGCTTTTCAATTCATGTTACTTTGTCATCTTGTGTTTATCTCTGACTGCTATAAGAAATTCAAAGTTTGCAGAGCCCCAGTTTCCCCTGAATGGGTCACCAGATGTTGACTGCTCTATCTCTAACTTACAAAAGCTGCAGTGCTAATTTTCTTAAGGAATACGATGTTGTCGCATCCGGTCAAATTTAAGGAAGCCAGATCTGAATAATCAATGTATCACATCAGTGAGTTACTGTCTCATTCCTTGTTCAAAAAAATGAGGACCATCACACTGTTGGGACAAGGTCAGATGTTTTACATTTACCAGCAATAAAACAATTCTTTATTTTTAAACTTCACCCTTGCCCTACTTCTCCAAAATACCCCTCTTAAATTCATGTTTTTATTTTGTAGGGTGCTCCCACTGAGACGGATTTAGGCCAATCCTGAAGAATTTAAACTTAGTCAAAACCATAATCTAAACTAATATGCCTCAAGGCACACACCATATTGTGTCCCTGGACAAGACTGCTGCCAGAAGAACTTCAAGTATACAGATCCTACATGAGAACAGATAGGAAAAAACATCCAATATATTAGGAAGAAAAAGGAAAATTGTTTCAGGTGTTACCCAGGACAAGGAAAGACTCAAAGGAATAACCAGGCTCTGCTAAGGGAAGGTGCCTTTTAAATCAAATCTAAGCAGCAACAAATGAAAGTGAATATTAAACTCTATAGCCTTTACATTCATGCTGTAATTACATCCAACTGATTGTTGACTTTGCAAGCAATTGCACCAAAATAAGCACTCAGAATTTGAAAGTTTTGTCCATGACCAGCCCACAGAGAAGGAACCAGGAGAGCTGAGATGGTACCAAATACTCCCCAATTTGAGCAGAAACACATAGCATATTTCCAGGAGAGATCTACATACAGTTGCAGAGACAGATTTTGATAAATCAGATTTTGATTACAGAAAAAAAAGAGTCCCATTATAACATCAATGCAAGAAGACCTCAGCACATTCTAAGGGTCTTCATACATTTTAAAATTTTTGTTGATTTAATAGAATATGAAAGATTAAATAGATTTTTTTTAAATATATTTAGTAGAATTCTAGTGAAGTACCCCCCTAAGTGCCACCTAGAAGAGCACAAACACAACCCAACATTCCTGCTTTACAGGATAGCTACAGACTTTGAAATTTGCATTTGTTTCATAGTTGAATTAAACACTGCATTGCACAGTTGCCCATGAAACAAAAATAAAAAAAATCATTTCAATCAATTGAATGTTTTGTTTTGACAAAATAATTTTGTTTTGATTGTTACTTTCAGTTTTGATTTAAATTTTATGTTAGAACATCTAATACATTTTTTAAAGAAAAGTTTGAAACCAAAGCATTTCTGTTCCACAAATGCCACAAAGCTTTATCTGGAAATATGAATAATGAAAATAAATAGGAGTCCTGGAAGTTCTTTTTTTTCATGGAGCCAGTATTTCCACAAGAAGAGGATACCACTAGATATTTGTATTTCTTCTTAGTGCTTCTAGCCCTCAACTTCAGTAGTCTTTAGTGAGCCTCTGAAGCTTGTAATACCTCTGCAATGCTATCAATATATCAGTGACAAACTAATTATTATTAATAATCCAATTGGTATGTTGTTCCTGTCCAAGAACCGATGGAGCTTACTGATGGATGAAAGGTAAAAGGCTTCTTCAGACAGTCACTTGTGTAACAACTAACACAGGTCTTGTTGGGTCAAATACCCTTCATTACTATTGCCATGTGGGGAAGTATCAAGACCAGTTCTGAGCAGGATAAAGCAGCAGACTGAAACTCACAAAGAGTCCTGCAAAAGAATCTGGAGGGAGAAGTGAGAGGAGTGTTAGTTGTTTCTGCTCCATCCCTGTAACTTCAAACTTAACTGGTAGGGAAATATAAGAGCAGCTGAGATTAATAAGATGTTTAACACCTAATAATTCCTCTTTCTTTAACCATTTGGTCCAACTGCTATGAAGGCTCTTGATCACTGCTCACACATTTCCATATTACTAAAAGGCAAAATATCATGAAGTCAAATGAACCTTGACCAAAGCTGTAAGGCACATCCTGGCCTAAAATGGAAAGAATTCAGGGATTTCACCTAAATCAGGTAGAAGCAAGAGTACCAATACATGTAACTATTCATTTAGGAATACCAGAAGGAAAGCTGAAGTAGAATTAGGCCTATAACGGTGACAGCACATCAATCCCAGTAATTGGCAACTCCTGGCTATTCCAGCTTCCAGACCCTTAGGAGGAGTGGTCATCTCCCACGCCATTTGATGAAGAGTGTTTTGTAACATGGACAGAATCTCAGTAAGAACCAAATAATTTTTGTTTTTTATAAAGCTAACTTCTGAATGCAGTACTTGGAGCAGAAGTCCAAGGATCCAAACAACTGTACTGCTTAGTCCTCCAGGAAAACAATTTCTAAATGGAACTTTAACCTACTTACTGCAACGTTGGATATCATGCTTCACAAAGCAGAGGTGAAGCAAATCTTGGGGAGAACTGTGGGGTTTTTTAAAGTATTAGATTTGGGAGGGGTATCTGGGAAGATAAGGTGGCTAAAATAAAAGGAGTTTGTGTTACATATTTTATAAATAGGTTACTACCATACGAGAGAAATACTTTGGCTCGTTCACAAGCCTGAACTACAATTACCTCTTACAGAACTCATCCTGCTGCACACCAAGCAGACTGTTGAATTTGTGTCCTGTGTACAGGGCCCATGTGCTGACACCTTCCACAATCTGAAAGGAGCTGAACACTCACTCCTTCTTTCTGCATATGTTTTCATCTAAGGCTGTGTGTAACCCCTTCAGAGCACAATAGCATTTCAGAGCCTGACTGCCTGAGGAAGATGATGACTCCTTCACCAAATAAAAACACAGATTTAGACATCAGATAAACCAGAAAATACTCAAATGCATTTCAGTGCCTCAGCATCCTCAGGTCTAGCAGTGAACGATCCACAATAAGATGAAAAAGATTCCCTTTCCTAAACACAGTGCATCTTCAGAACGAGGCATTTTCAAACCCCTGCTACCAGCTTCCTTCTCCCTTAGCTGTTCTTAATTATTAAAACAAACAAACAAATTAAAAGCTAAGCATCCTTTCCCTTTCCTCTCTCAACTTTCCTTGCGTCTCCCTTCATGCCTCTCAGGCATGTTTTTAAGCCCCTGCACCAATACCTGGTCTCTTTGTTCTTTCTTGCTTAAAACTCCAAGTCCCCCAGAGCAAAACTGGGAGAAAACTGGCTTTCTCTAGTTGCCCCATTGTTCTTCTCAAGCAAGATCTATTTCAGATGTTTCTATTTCAAATATTTAATGACAGACCTATTCATACAAAGACAAGCCAACACCACTCCCCTGTCTGTTTGGCTTGATGCAGAGCACAGAAAAAGATTGTCACAAAATACAAGGATTCAGTCAGTCAATAAAATCAAGTTCTAACATATAAACAGTACATTGCAGGTTCCCTACATTGTCACACTTCCCAGAAGCAAAAGCTTGACAAAGAAAAGTTTCAAGGGAGACCCTGTGGGACAGACATATCCAGTTAGCACTACCACGATGGACCCTGGCTGGCTTCCCTTCCAACAGGACCTGAAGAGATGCCAAAGATTGTGATGAGCCTTGGAGAGTTAACTTACTTTGGGGTTTTAGTCTTCACTGCAGGGTCATTTGAAAGTACAATGCTAATGTTGCCCCCAGCATGACTCCCACCCACAACAGAAGCCTCTTGCTCAACCTAAGTGCTATTTTAATTTGACTCTTTGGTCTAAAAAATGATTGTAAGTGTAAGCCCAAGCGTCGATGCTACTATTGTCAGTAATAAAGTGGGAGAGGTTCTCTTGCTATGGGTTTGAAGTGTTAATCTAAGATCCTGTCTGGGATCTAGACTAAAAATGACAACCCTTGTACCCCATTATCTACATTAAGCCCATGGAGACAGCAGGTGACAACGTGATGTTAACGATCCACTTCTCTCCACCTTTCCTGTACATTGCTGACAAATAAATACTCCAAATTTGCAGAAGAAACCACTTGTGTACTAATCAGTTTAGGGCAGAGAATCCTTACCAATATCAGTCTGTAACACTGTTCTGATAAAACTGATTCAATGCACATAAAACAAGGCTGGTTTTAAGCATTTTTACCACCACCTCTGTCTACCCAGGCTTTCGCTGGAAACGAGGGGTGCTTTTTGCAAGCAGCTTAGAATCACTCCATATAGACAGTGCCTGTGTGGCAAATCCAGCCTCTGGCATCTTAACTGTTACCTACATAAACCTTCTCTTTCTTCAGCCTAATAAGTTGGCATGAGATGAGCAAGTCTGAACATAGGCAACTAATACAAATCACCACAGAAGTGGCCATATTGTCATCTGAACATCTCATGCTCTGGTTTACTTAACAGTCTCCAGGGCTGTAATCCCAGCTGGTAGTTTTAATTAGTAGTGAATGTACTTTCACAACAAATTGGACCTTCTCCTTCTTGGGCATCAGAGATCCCTTGCACAGATGACTGTGGAATATGAAGAGACAAATTTCACTGATGTTGGGCAGGGAGTTTTCTCATATCACATATCTGAAAAGCCACCATCACTCACTGGCTAACAGGAGGACTTGGCAGCACGTCAGACTATTTTGACTGTCCAAAGGACTCTTCCCTCAGTGCCAGAGCAGCAAGATACAGGCATCATGGAAGCCTGTAAACAAAGCATAAACTAATGCTATTTAGAAGTCAATATGAAAATGTAGATTACAAGGCCAGCTGCAG
The DNA here is from genome assembly GCA_033558185.1 of Dromococcyx pavoninus. Lineage (NCBI taxonomy): Eukaryota > Metazoa > Chordata > Aves > Cuculiformes > Neomorphidae > Dromococcyx > Dromococcyx pavoninus. Next base: position 133,911 of record JAUMJL010000432.1, on the reverse strand, counting down.
AGGCTCTCTTTTGCTTTCAGGTTTTAAGACAAAGCATCAGATAACATGGCAAGCATCACCAGAGAACATCACCTACTCTTATGCTGTTGTCACACAAGGAAAGCTTTGCCCCTTCTGTAGCCATTAGCAAATGCCTTACTATAAAACTGCAAGTGCAGCAGGGTTGTAACAGTCTTTTTCCTCTAGCTGCACTGGGATTTTTCCTTTCCTGGCTGTAACCAGTTGCAACCAGTTGTGAATAAGTCGTTATCCCTCTATGCAACTCACAGCAACTAAAAGAAACCAGTGTCATTATGCAAGTTTCCAAAAAAAAAAAAGTTTTGTTTTATGGTTAATTATCCATGGTCTATTTACAAAATAAATCAACCCATTGTGCACCAACAGGATTTGTGGCCTCGTTTGAACTTTGCTTTTCATTAATCACTTTAAAAATTAAAGCTAACTAGATTTTTTTCTTTTCCTTTTTGGTTTATTACTTGCATCTGGGTATAAACTGTAAAAATGGAGAGAGAATAAGTATGGATTATTCACCCTCAGTTTCATGACTTACATGATCTCAGTCTTGTCTTTCTCCACTTGCCTAAACAGATGCACAGTCCAAAAATTCCAACATTCTGTAAGAAATGCAATCAGAAGAAGATTGAAATATTTTTTAAACTTTGACTTATTAAAAAAAAATTGTAAAAAATTTTCCTTGAGAAACCAAAGGTGGGCAAACATTTACAAACATATTTAAGCTGCTATAAGAGGAAAAAAAATTACTCATGCACATACCTAAGTAATACACAAATGTTTGTGAGCTCTGAGTGCAAGGCTATTTTATTTAGAGAAAACCTATTTGCAGGCAGGCCAGAGAAGGCAGAAAATGGATATTGGATTTCTTTATACTGCTTAAAATTCACACAAGAAACTGGAGGGGGGTGTTTCTGAAAATTTTAAAATTATATAAGATGTTTCAGTTTTCTCTCCATTTGATGACAAAGACCTACTGAATTTCTGAAAACTAGCCAATGGAGAGGCAGTTGAAGGACATTTAAAGCTACTCTGTTAAAATATTAACTTTATTAACACTGCTTTCACTCTGATAGGGAATAAAATATATACTTGCATAGAACTGAAATTTTCTTCAGCTGAGAAAGCTTGAACAATGTGTTTGCTTCCACTACGAACTCTTAAAATAAAACTAAAAAATAAGAAGGGTTGATAAACAACCACAATAAAAGCATATATAACATCAGGATATCAAAATGCTGTTGTCCCTGTCCCCCCCCCCCCCTTTTTTATTTTTCATTTACCAGTCAACCTTAGGCATTCTTTGCTTTTACTATGAGGAAGAGAAAGTCACAGTGCTCTGTGTAATCACTGACAAAATGCTATGGAAAAAGCTGTGCTGTCAGTAGGTAAAAAAATGAGATTCTGCTGCACTCAAGATTGAAACTTTTTACTTCAAAGCTCTGGAGCTGGATGCAAATGTAAAGAAGACTGAACACAGCCAACAGGTATCTTTTAGAAATCGATATGAAGAGTTGAAGCTAGGACATTAGATCATTAATACTACCTATTATTACTAATAGGAGCTCAGGATAGTAATTTTTGCCTGCCTGTTGGTGTGAAATAGAATCGTAGAGATTTGAAAAGTTAAAGAAACCCACTGTCTCCTCCTCCACTTTGCAGATGGCTGAGCTGCTTTAACTTTCATTTCCAAAAGTAAATTAGCTCCTACTTAAACGAAAGTAAAAATTTAAAGCTGCCTCCACCTGTCTGCAAAGCACAGCAGCCGGGCTGGGAGAGGAATGGACAGGCCTTCAAAGAAAATAAAAGCCTTTTCAAAGTGACTCCTAATATGAACGCCTGCCCTTGCAGCAGAGAGCTGTGGCCCTGCAGCCGCTTTCCATTAGAAATGCTAAATTGGGAAATGTTTAACATTCTTTGTTTAATCTTTGCAGTATAAAGAAAAAAACAGCTGATTCTCAGAAACACGACAGCCCAAGCAACCATTATGGATCTGCCTCTCCTTTCCTCAAAGCAGAACAGACCCCCTTTCCAGCCTCAGCAGCAACGGACACTTTTGAATCAGAAATGTATATTTAGATGGATCCCAGAAGACAAGATTGAAACTTTGTCCTTTTTTTTCTTTTTCAGACATGTAAGTGACCTAAGGCTGCCAGGATATTTAATAAAAACTGTAAGCAGAGAAACAGTTTAAGAAATATATGTATTGAAAACTATGACCAAAGATGGTTTCAGATATTTTCTGCACTGTTCTGTGTTAACATCTTTCTACAGTCTTTTTTATGAAGAGCATTATTATTTGTTTTGATTTAAAATATTATCAACTGACTCTGTTTTTCTCTAGTTCACAGCACAGTCAAAGCAGTGAGTCCATCTATTGTGCTGCAAACAGTCACAAATAAATCAGTAAGATCTCGGAAGCAAATAATCCTCTCTGCCACTTACACAGGCAAACTCTCCTCGTATTTTGGCTCTGCAAGAGCTCCCCTAAAGGGATGAGTTTCATCGTCCATTCTAGAGGTCAAATAAGTCAGTGGTTTCTTCAGTCAGAATTATGAACTAATACCCCAAATTGAGTCTCCACAGAAACTGAACTCCTTGCAGTTAGTTTTCTTACAAGATTTTACGCTCAAGAACACTTTCTGGAAGTCTAGTTCCCTGCTCTCTTTTACTACAGGTATAAAGGTTATATAGAGAGAGCTGGTTTTAAGCCTCTGCCTCAGTAAGGTGAAGAGAGTTTATCCACCCTTCCCACCAGCATCCAGCAGTGATGAGACCAGACACCCAGGAAACAAACCCATGAGTAAAGGAGGATGTTCTCCTTCCCCAGAGTGGGTGTGATGGACTGCATGGTGCGTGCTCTCACAGGGCTCATGCTGGTGTAGGCACTCCATCCAAACAGAGACCTCTTCATTTAGTGACAACAGAAAATATTAACCACTGTGCAGAAAAAAGAGCAAGGAAGATGCAGGTGTCGAGCCAGCTCTAAGCACTGCACCAGTCCCAAGAATCCCTCTACACACTGGACTTCAGTGATTCCTCCCCACAGCTGTCATGGCCCACCTGCATACATCAGACTTAAGAGCAAAGACTAGAAAATACACATTCCTGGATGGGAGAAATAACCCCTCTGCTTCAGTTGTTATGAATGTATAACAATTTTGAAAAGAGCACGGGAGCATTCCGTGTAGCTAGGTGTGACACTTTTTTTTTACAACTACTCCAAATACATGGCTTCTTGCTTAATTTCTTAGAGACTTCTGGAAGGTCAAAAAGACCCGTGAAACCGTTGAAGGCAACGGCAATCAATTACTGATAGCGAAGGTCACAAAATTGTCATGAACTTCAACCAAAGTGTCAGAGTCGCAAAAACCACTGTTCTGAGGAAGGGAGGGAGGAAAACTTGCAGAATAATTACTAGATAAAAAGACTGCTGTAGCTAATTCAGCACATTTCTGCATACAGTTAGCTAGCTGTTTTTCCAATATACCCAACCCCAAGCATGTGTGAGGAAAGAAAAATAATGAAATTTTAAAATAACAATTAATGCTGAGCTCTTTCCATTTTTGCTGTTGTTTTTAAACCTTTAGGGTTTAAATATAACCTTTTTTCTAAAATAACAAGATTGAATTTAAGAAAACTATGGCACAGATCACAGTGGCAGGGCTCAAAGAGCTTACGTTTAAAAATAAAATATCAGAGTCTTTTTAAGTTGTGAAATGAATGAATATTAACATCTCATTTCAGAAACCGTTCAAACCATCACTTTTGCCTATTTTGCCTATGAATTTAGGAAGACAGAAGTTTCACAGGTTGCATGTCTAGCATCTGGTCAAGTCAAATCACCCTCTCTTCCATAAATTAAAATTGTTTCCATTCTGCAGAAAGCACAAAATTCCACCATTCTGGGTGCTGTTCAGCAGTGCATATATGACCAGATTTTTATCAGCAGGCATATCCAAGGTTTTTTATTCTTGTTTAATTCGTAAAAACTCAGAAATAATTAAACTTGCATTTAATTGAAGAAGGTTAGGGCCTTGTTACAGCCTCACGTGAGCGTACAAAGCAAAGCTGGGGAATTTGGAAGTTAGAAGTAACCGAGTGACACACAGAGAAACTTCTCAGTAACTGGAAAGTATGCAAATGCCTTTAAGGGGGAAATTCACTTAAATTCACTTGTTAAAAGTTATCAGATTTTGTACATCTATCCCAAATAAGTCTTCTATTGTACTTAGTGCAGACAAAAAACTTACAGACTAAAACTCTGAGAAGACAGGCAGAAAGTAATTTTCACTCAAAGACACAGGACAGCTCTTTTGATTAAGTTAAACACTGGAATCATTATTTATCATGTTCTCTGTAAAGCTACAGAGTCTGCATCTTCCAAGCATTTTATAAAGAGCTGACAGCTATTAGGGACAGCAGGATAAGGGATTTTAAAGAGATTACTGTCCTCCACTGCATGCAACCATGTCATGAACTGCTACTGATGATGTTGATCCAGCCCCATCTTACAACTACATAGGTTTCCAAGGTCTTATAATTCCAGAACTTAATACTCTGATGACTAGGGTCATCTTCTGATTTCCAGCTAACAGTTATACATGGTTAGTCCTCACATTTTGGTCTTTGTGGCAACACTGGCCTGAAGTTTAAATGATTTTTTTATCCTCTCCGAATTATTTCAACACTGTCTCCCTGTGCATTTAAACCCATTTTAAAAATGTTAATAAAATAACTTTTGAATGTTTCTGTAGGGCACAATAAACCAAGTATCTACTGCTATAATCCCTAAGAGATCCTGTACTGAGACAGAAAGGGAGGCTGAAGAAGTTTTTGTTGCCCAGAGCCAAAGCAGGGGCTGGTTTCAGAATCAGGCAGGAAATCCAGGTGTTTCAATATGCTTTTGAATATATATGTACACCCCAGCAATTTAGTGAAACATACTTACACAGCTTATAATATTCTCACAGAGCTTAAAATATTCCACTTCCTGTTTTCACAAAACCCTGTTTCATGTAAATCTTGTCTCAGGGATCACTGTTGAAAGATGTCAGCTTTGAGTATTTTTGCTATTATGCCTGAAGCGGGCACAATTCACACTCAGGCTCATATTATGACTCCTTTCCAATGCCAGAAAAACACTTTAAAATAACTGAGAATCGAGCCCTGTAACTTTATAATCGACCAAATAGACTCCTGACATAACATCAACAGAATTAGCAGCATTGCACTAGGGAAGAATCTGTCCAAGAATGTGCACAGAGACAAGAAGGGTTTGTAAAGGGCAAAAGAAAACAAACCCTGACACAATGCTCTCAACCACAAACAGGTCAGATCCTCAGAAGATACAACTAGGAATAAATTGGTTGCAATAAGTACAGGAATATTTTCTTCCCGTGATCAAAAAGTATGATGTTTTCTTAGTATCAACCCTTTTTCTTCCCTTTTTTGAACCCCAAATCCCTCATTTTTTATTACTTTAGTAATGTTGTATGTTTTTCACTTGCATTTGACAGAAAACAATTAAAATATTCCAACGAATCCAAATCAGAAGAATGTCTGGATCTCTACGGACAACAATTACTTAAATAAAATAAAAATGAATAACTAAAGTTCAGTGCAACTTAGAATTTCACTGTACTTTTGCACTTGCTGCTGTTACATGGAGACTGACCTGACACTCGCGTTAAGGTCAGGAGAGGAAAGGGAAAAAGCTTTCATTGTATACAACCAAAGTTTGCAGGGGGAGAAGAGAGAGGAGGAGAAAGGCAGAAACACTGTGCAGAAGCCAGGGATGTTCCAGAGTGCACTGTGACAGGAAAATACTCAATAAGAATTCCTCCAGCCAAAAACAGATCTTAAATAGATCCATTGTCTTCCAGCCTGAAGCCCTTAAAAAAGCTCGAAATTAGAGTCTGCTGTGGGCTCCCGGTCGTTCTTTCCTTCCATCAAGATTTGCAGGTTTTAATACAATCTGTCGTAACGAAAACCAGTAGAGCTGTACAAGTCCAGAGAGGTAACAAAAACGAAAGGCAGGCGAGAGTTACATAACTGGCTTTTTACATAAATATTATATTGAGAGATATTTTGCTGTTCAGAAAGGAAAAGAGATTTTAAAAAAAGCCCAAAACGACGGCAGAGAATTCAATCCAGCCTCCCTTACTCCTCATCCCTCTTTCACTTTGTAACATCGTATTGAGTAGTTAAAGTGAGGTTTTTCTTGTCCTTTTTTTCCATTAAGACTAAACAAATAACCAATTCAGCCTTAAACACTTCATAATAGTTTTTCTCATATTACCTGAAATGTGCACCACATCATGGAAGCTGGAAACAAGTCTTATTTTAAAGCACAAGCAAGTCTGCCTTGCTTATCTGCAGCAGAGGGCACTTAGAAATGACCATGGATGTTAAACTAACTCCCCTCTGCACAGCCTGAGAAAAGGGAAAAAAACTGCAAGTCTCCCCATCTGTTATTTCCTTTTTTTTTTTCTGTTGGCTGTAGAAAAGCAAAATTATGCAAGAGCTTTTGAATGTAAAGCCTGTGTGAGCTTTTTCCCTTTTTGTCTCTGTGTACACGGTATGTGATATTGCGTAACCGAGTACAGAGTGGGCGGTTAGCATTTACTATTGATTTACACTACTCCATATAATGAATTCAGAGCTCTAAGAGAGACACAGATGAAGAAATGCAGAGGGGTGAGACGCAGATTTAAGGTATGTGTGAGGAGGGGTGGCATGGAAAGGGGGAAGCAAAGCATTTGGAAACAGAATTATGCCTTTCTGAACCAGCTATGCTTTTCCCAACCTTCCTTTTCGTGCCCTTTCCCAGAAGAAAAGATGCTTCACAGAAACCAGGTGCCCCTCCGTCCAAAATCAAGATTTCCCTTCCACACCCACTACCCAAATCCTATTAGAAACTACAGAAAAATACATGTTAATGCCACTGTGGCACTTCTTGTGCTAGGTATAAAGATGCATAGGAAGCTCATACTCAGCCATGAGGGTCATTAAGGTTATCAAGAGAAATTTTTCTTCGGTAATACTACACATCATCTTTTGAATCACTCCTTCAGGACCTACAGGCTTCCAGGAGCACTGAAATCATAAGCACTGTGCACAGCATGGAAGACAAAGCCCTGCATTTTTTGAGATGGTAGGGTGACATGGGAACATGGGAATGAGAGGCTGGAGACAAGGAGCACTTGGCCTATTTTGCTTACTCCTTAGGACTGCTAAAATATCCCTGTTGTTCACAGTATCACAGTATCACAAGGTTGGAAAGGACCTCTGAGATCATCAAGGCCAACCTATAACCCAACACTAACACCAACACCAACACCAATCATCATCTAAACCATGGCACTCAGTGCCTCATCCAGTCTCCCCTTAAACACCTCCAGGGTCAGGGACTCCACCCCCTCCCTGGGCAGCTCATTCCAATGGCCAATCACCCTTTCAGTGAAGAACTTTTTCCTAACATCAAGCCTAAACCTCCCCTGACGAAGCTTGAGTTCATGTCCTCTGGTTCTGTCACTGGTCACCTGAGAGAAGAGACCAACCCCTGCCTGACTACAACCTCCTTTTAGGTAGTTGTAGAGAGCAATGAGGTCTCCCCTGAGCCTCCTCTTCTCCAGACTAAACACCCCCAGCTCCCTCAGTCGCTCCTCATAGGGCTTATGCTCCAGCCCCTTCACCATCTTCGTTGCCCTCCTCTGAACACATTCCAGTATCCTGACATCTTTCCCAAACTGGGGGGCCCAGAACTGTACACAATATTCAACTCTTGCACACAAGCCCACACCTGGACTCTTCCATTTACACACAGACAGGTCCCTTGCTCTGTAATGGGAACCATATTGAGTCAGTAAGGTGAGATTCTCTCATTCTCCCAGGCAAATCCCCACTACATTGCTGAATCCTGTGCCTCCAAGGTAAGACATGGGTTTCCAAATTCTCCCTGCTCTCACTTGACACTAGGTCTGCTAGGCATCCATTTATTTATTCATATTGGATGGGGATTTTGCTGATGTCAATATGATTCTAAAGCATACTAACATAGTCTGTAAAGCACATTGAAAGACTGAAGACTAAAATGAGCTTTATTACAAGCCACAGCAGACACCTAGCACAGTATCAGAAATGAAACTGAGCATGCTGATAACAACAACAACAACAAAAATCAACTACCAGTGCTCTTAAAGCTTCTTTTGAATTATCTGTACTGGAAGACATGTATTCCTTATGTTGTTTTCTTCAAATTCTGTGTAACGGGCTACATGCTTTGTTTTTATACTTCTGGTATCAGGCATTTTTAACAGCTCCTAAATTAGCAAAGCAAGGCAACAACCCCCACCATATTATAAGAAAGGTAAACCTTAATTTAAGAAAATTCCACAGATATGCAAAGTTTCTGGCTATTCTACCCATTCTTTTTCTTTTCCCCAGATGCACACATAGTAACATTAACTACAATACTATTGGCCAGCATGCACTCAGGATCTCTGTCAGGATGTTAGAAACAGAAAACAGTAATTCAGCCTCACATGTGCTTACTCATTTTCTTTGCACAAATCTGGAATTGCATCATAATTACTCCAGAAAAGTTTTACACAAACAGTTATGCACAACCTAACTAGTCTGATTTGTCCTAAAATGAAACTAATCCTTAAAGGAAAAGAATAAGTTTTCGCTTAAAGAGGGACCTGGGCGTGCAATCTGGATTAAAAACTCTTTAAATACAGATTGGACCAAATCAAGTCATGCTCAGGCTTGACCAGAAGAACACTTGGGGAAAGAAATGAGACACAGAAGAGACAAAATCTACATCACTGTCATGTGGCCACTAGAAATTATGCTTCACAATCAAATTTTGAGCAATGCTATGCACAGTCTCAGGAAGACTGGGCCATAGGACAATTATTGAACGATGGAAACCTGCACTCTTATGAATAGCCTGCACATGAAGAGAAACATATTTTTCAGCACCATTTCTACTCTTAAAGTTAGTCTGGATGTTTAGCATGTCCTCATGTCACGGGATGCAGTGTAGTATCTTAAAATGTCTTACAGGATGCTATATAAAAGAGATACAGAGAGGAACTAAAGAAATACCAATTAATGGAAACCAAGCTCAGATAATCAGTAAGAGCAGCTCCAATGCTGCTGTGGTTGCTTTATCATTGTCCAGAGAACACATTGTTTAAGCACTTGTTTGCATGTTAGATTATAAGCAACTGGCTGTGGATTGTCCATACCATGTTCAGACAGAGATCTGAATACTCTAAAAATACAGGGAGACAGATTAGGGAGTTCAGTTCTGATGTATTTTGTACTTGAGAGGCTATCAATTGAAGCTGACAAAAGTTTTCACTATTATGTACTTGCCTTCAAGCAGTCAAAAATTTTTGAATCTTCACTATGTAAATGTTCTATTCTTAATGTTTACCTAATCTGAAATTTCATGCAAACTTGAATAAACAAAAGCTCATCTGTTTTGCACACAAGGAACATGAAAAAAAAGAACATCCAGAGATTTAAGAAAAGAGATTAAACTATCTACAGTAAAAAGCATTAACAATGGAATATATGAATGGACTTATAACATACAAAGTCACTACAGGTTAGATCCATGTTTCAACAAAAAGTTTTGTACTATGATGAAAATACTGAAGCTTTTAAAAGCCCACACAGCTACAAAATACTACCAAATATTTTACAAAGAGAGAAAGGTGAGAAAATCCTATAAAAACCTCTGCAGGTGCTAACAAACTGCCCTTTTTTATATGTAACTGCACATCACAGTCTTTAATTTAACTGATATATGGTCTTCCTACAAGACAACATGCCTGCAAAGTTTTTTTCACTATGCTAGGCAGCTGGGTTGGGTTATTTTTTCTTTTTTTTTTACTAGCAAAATACATTAATAGTAGATGTTATTTGCATATATCAAAGATTCTATAGCTCTGTACTTGCAGAAAAACAATGTGACTTCTCAGTAAACACTGTATCATAAGGGAGAGACTAAGGTTATAAACAAGTTATTACTCTAGGATTTCATGATTTTGCATGTAAGCTTAATGTTTCTCAATATAGTTTCTGTCTTTTTAATGACTGCAGGAGGAGATAAGCACAGTGCTAGGTTGCCATGGGCTTTTAATGGCAAAATGAATAATAAAAAATTATTAAAATGATAGAGACAAAAAATAAATACATTAGAGATTCCTGCCAACTCTTCTTGCCTGTTAAAGAATCGATAAACCTTTTTCAGACCTCCTGAAACATGATTTTCTTTGCAGTGAAAGTAATTCACAACAAATATGCTTTTCTTGGCAATTTACCTTTATTTTTCTCCTACCGATTTCTCTTTCACATGAATCTTTTGGACTTCACCATTTTGGAAAGACCATGACTCAGCAGAAGTTACTAAACATTCCCCACCCCTCAACTGACCTATTAAACATGTGTAATGGTGCTATTTCCTAATGGCTCACACAGAGTGACAAATTTCCAAGATGGTTTAGTCAAAATGAATGGCAGTAAAGCTGGCAAAGACTCAGAAAGCAAAGTCCAAGGAGACTGGCAAAGAACTTAAGAGTCAGAAAAAAAAAGGTCCCTGGATATTTTTGCCATGTCTGCCAGAACCAAAAGAACTGAGGTTATGTCAGTGTTTCCATAATAAACCTCAGTTTTCAGGACTATAACTCAGCTGTAATGATCTGATCCAGATTCAAATCAACACTTGCAAGGTTTTATATTAAGAGCAAATATATATATATTTTAAAAAAATGTATCTCTCCTACTGTGAACAGAACCTAATGTTATAATTCAAATCGGTAAGGATTTATTAATTTATCAGACTTAGGGAAAGAAAGGAGCAGGGAACCAGGAAACAAATTTCAGAAATCACAGCGAATGCTTTCTGGGACAACATAATTTCCCTTCCAAATATTCCCTATGAGACTTTGAAATTACCTTATTTCTATAGTACTTGGGGGCTCGGTGTAATCCTTGTCCAATAAACTTTAATATTTGTTTTGGTCCCTAAAAGTAAAATTTTATTTTGAGGCTAGTGTGGCTGTTATAATGTGCAGCAAACTCAGAAGAGACTAGGAGAGATTCAGAAGAATTTACTGGATAGGCTTGTTTGTACTGTAAATTATGATATTCATTCATCTTATGCCTCTCAAATATCACTCTTGCACTACACCAGTTTCATCCCACAGGAGTCTGAGTCACTCGGGGATATTCAGACATCAGGTAGCTCTGAGGAGTCCCCAAACTGCAGATGGCAAGGTCCTACTGCAAGGCACGTGAGACCGGTGCCTGGAGCTGAGCACATCTTCCAGCCCAGAGGTGAGGGGTCACCACGAACAGGATATGCAGGTCCCTGTTTTATAAAACTTTTCAATTAGCTCAAGGACAAGCGAAAGAGCTGACATCATCTCTGCCTGATAGAGATTTCCCCATAGCTTCTAATTGTTCTTATATATATATGACTTTAGACTCCACTTGTGTTTAATTCAGGTATCTCAATAGATACAGTAAAAACCAAACTCTTTCACATGGTACTTCCAGTGACTTAAAGATAACATTTTTAGAAAGCACCAATGTGATCAGAAACTGTGGCCTAACCTGAATAACGTGTTAAAATATATCTGGAAGAGCTTGTTTTCAGGTATCAAAATTAAGAAAGACAGTTAAAAAATTACTTGCACCAAACCACGTAACGAATTCAGGAGCAGAACCCAGATATTCTGAGCTGCCTTTCTTTTTATCTGCAGACAAAGTTTAACCTAGACTAGATATTTTGAGAAAATTAGCACTACATGAACTGAAAACTACTGTAAGACTTCCACCACTTGCCATTTTAATTTAATGTCTTTGTTTATGATTTGTCATATTGAGAACTGTTGGTCTGAGTATGAATATATAAGTGCTGCTCTTTACCTTTCTCCTGGTTTGCTGTGAATTCCTTTGAATACAGAAACTTGGCAAGACTCATCAGCTAATGGTATTTTTTGAAAACAATTAAATAAATTAATAATTAATAAATAAATCAAATAAATTAATAAAATTAATAAAACAATACAGAACACCAGCAATAGTATTTTCTACTATTATTTTTTTATTTTTCCTCAAGACTGTAAGAGCACTTTTTACAGAGGCACACTCTTACTGAACACCTTGCTTCGAATCATAGAATCATTAAGGTTGGAAAAGACCTCTAAGATCGTCAAGTCCAACCATCAGCCCAACACTACCACATCTGCTAAATGATGACCTGAAGTGCCACATCTACACACTCTTTGAACACCTCCATGGATGGTGACTGCACCACTTCACTGGGCAGCTGTTCCAATGCCTTTCAGTAGAGAATTTTTTTCTTAATATCCAATCTAACCTTCCCCTAACACAACTTGTGGCCATTTCTTCTTGTCCTATCTCTCATTACCTGGGAGAAGAGACCAGCACCCACCTCGCTACAACCTCCTTTCAGGTAGTCGTAGAGAGCAATATTGTCACCCTTCAGCCTCCTTTTCTCCAGACTAAACAACCCCAGTTTCTTCAGCCCCTTCATCAACTTCATTGCCCTTCTCTGGACACGCTCCAGCACCTCAATGTCTCCTGCTGTAAACATCTCAATACTACCTGTATTACACAAAGTAAAATAAAACACACTATTGACAACTTTCTTGCATTTTCCAGCAATCTTGATCTGTCTGAACACCAAAACAGAATACGAAAAATTGGCTTTTAATTGCCCCCACTAAGTAGATGCAATGTTTTCTTTGTATCTAGTAAGATTAAGACCTTTTTGACTTTAACTAACTGTATTACAGCAATGGATTAGCCAAAACTATATTGCCACAACAGAGAGGAAGCTGATTCTCAAAACAGGCATCAGAGATCCACAAAAAGAAGGCTGATATTCACATACATACACACTCCCCATGTAACTTCTGAAAGTTAATTTTTTCATGAACTTAAATGTTTTTCCCAGTACCCTGCCACCTAAGTGGTAGGACCTGAAGAAAAGAAGATCTGTTGTACAGCAGAAGCAGAAAGCTGACCAAGAGTAGCACTTTCTCAGACTGTGGGTCTGGATTTTTTTCTTTTATTTACTTATTTTAAGATTATGTTACGAATGTTATGATTTGTTTCCATCCCCTGATTTCAATCCTAGTAGAAACTACACAATGGTTTGTATTAAGCAAATGAACTGAGCCTGTGCATCTTCTGCCATAGCTGCTGCTCATAATGGAAAGAAGTTTTCTTACCTTTTGACTGTGTTTGCTGAGAGCCAACAGTGTCATCCCCTCAGTCATTTCAGTGTCAGTTACTCTTTTATATCACAGAATGCAAGTAATACTGAAACTGTGCTGATCTGCTTGCTTTCACTCTATATAGTGTGTACATTTATAGGCTTATGCTTCTATCTGAATCTATATTTATCTGCTTTATCTGCCTACAGTGCATCTGTTTCTCATACAGACAGACATATATACATACACACGCGTGCATGAACACAAATACACACACACATAAACACACACACGGCCTACCCAGGAATATGTGTACTTACAGCAGGCTTCTGTTCAACAGTAAGAGTTGTATAAATATAAACATATGCGTTATACACAACACAAATGAAGACACATGCACAAAGAAAATCATAAACAATTACATGACTATGTCTTGCTGGCTTTAGTAAGGTTTATTATTCAGCAGGCTGCCTAGTGTAGGGGATGGTATATGGTTGGTTTCCTTTACATTACTCTGCTGCTGTAACTTTGCAAGCAGTAGCAAATTTTGCTGTTACTTTGCCTGCCTGGAGTCTTTCTGCATAAGCTTCCTTGGCACAGTTGTGAAATCACTGCCATCCTGCCTGCAGACTAACTCCCTGTTGGTGCCACCAGCAGTTTCCCTTAGGCTAGTCATTAAAAGGCCAGGATTAAAGCCACCCTGTGCCTTCTCAGAAGACCTTTCCCTAGAGCGAAGAAACAAGGTGCGACTCCAGATCCAGGTCAGTCTGGGGATTTTAAGTCCAAACATTCCCTAGGCCTTAAGAATAAAAACCATTTTCCCAAATTACCAGAGGATAAACAGGGAGTATTCACCTTCACATGAGGAGAAAACAGCATGCCATACTTCCCTGTATCATGAGACAGAGTTGCAAGTTCTCTGTCCCATCTCTTAGACTGGAGCTAGGTCTTGCCTCAGCCTTTCTTCTTGATGATGATACCAAGCTGGGAGGAAGGGTTGATCTGTTAGAGGGTAGGAGGGCCCTACAGAGGGACCTGGACAGACTGGAGACATGGGCCGATTCCAATGGGATGATGTTTAATAAGTCCAACTGTCGGGTACTTCATTTGGGACACAACAATCCCATGCAGAGCTACAGACTGGGGACAGAGTGGCTGGAGAGGAGTCAGGCAGAAAGGGACCTGGGAGTGCTGGTTGACAGGAAGCTCAACATGAGCCAGCAGTGTGCCCAGGTGGCCAAGAAGGCCAATGGCATTCTGGCCTGCATCAGGAATAGTGTGGCCAGCAGGACCAGAGAAGTTATCGTCCCCCTGTACTCGGCACTGGTCAGGCCTCACCTTGAATACTGTGTGCAGTTCTGGGCCCCCCAGTTTGGGAAAGATGTCAGGATGCTGGAGAGTGTCCAGAGGAGGGCAACGAAGATGGTGAAGGGGCTGGAGCACAAGACCTACGAGGAGCGACTGAGGGAGTTGGGGCTGTTTAGTCTGAAGAAGAGGAGGCTCAGGGGAGACCTCATTGCTCTCTACAACTACCTAAAAGGAGGTTGTAGTCGGACAGGGGTTGGTCTCTTCTCTCAGGTGACCAGTGACAGAACCAGAGGACATGGTCTCAAGCTTCGTCAGGGGAGGTTTAGGCTTGATGTGAGGAAAAAGTTCTTCCCTGAAAGGGTGATTGGCCATTGGAATGAGCTGCCCAGGGAGGGGGTGGAGTCGCCGACCCTGGAGGTGTTTAAGGGGAGACTGGATGAGGCACTGAGTGCCATGGTTTAGATGATGGTTGGTGTTAGTGTTGGTGTTAGTGTTGGGTTATAGGTTGGACTTGATGATCTCAGAGGTCCTTTCCAACCTTAGGATACTGTGATACTGTGATAGCTAGGCTTCTGCTACGTCCATCAGAACTGCCAAAGAGAACTACAATACTGAAGTCTGTGACACTAAGGTCCCTACGGTGTCGTAATGTGATAAAGCCTGCATTAGGCCAGTTATGTAAACAGATTAAGGGGCAATCCCAAGCACAAACAGAGGCCGGATGGAGAATGAATTCAGAGCAGCTCTGAAGAGAAGGACTTGGGATTTGGTGGATAAGAAGCCGAACAGGAGCCATCAACGTGCGCTAGCAGCCCAGAAAGCCAACCATATCCTGTGTAGCATCAAAAGAAGCTTGGCCAGCAGGTCGAGGTGATTCTGCCCCTCTAGTCTGCTCTTGTTGGACCTCACCTGGAGTAGTGCATTCAAGAAGGACATGGATCTGTTAGAGTGAGTCCAGAGAAGGCCACAAAGATGATCACAGGTTTGGAACACCTCCCATATGATGACAGGCTGAGAGAGTTGGGCTTGTTTAGTCTAGAGAAGAGAAGGTTCCAGGGAAACCTCATAGCAGCCTCCCTTAAACGGAGCCACAGGAAAGCTGGGGAGGGACTCTTTTTCAGGGAGTGCAGGGACAGGATGAGGAGCAATGGTTTGAAGCTGAAAGAGGGAAGATTTAGATTAGATATTTTTTGCTGAGAAGGTGGTAAGGCACTTGAATGAATGAAACTTCATTCATACCTTCCTCACAGTTAAGTCACCCCTTACCCCTTGATGGCTGACATGCACATTTTAAAATATAAAAAAATATAATTCCATCCTCTTAACTCACTAATTTGTTTTTAAACTGCTCATCACAACTTACATAATAACAGGAGGTACAATCTACTTGAAAAGTTTTGCAATCTAGGAAAAAAATACCAATTTGAAAGAGGGAAGAGAAAGGATTTTCGGTTAACTTCTGCATTATTTTGAGCACCATCAGTCTGGTAGGGTCTATTATGAAAATACTACCATGCTGCTGAAAATTACTATTTTGTGATAACAGTAATGACTCTGCATTTATGTTCTCTTTAGCAGTGACCATTCAGAAACCAGTGGATTCGTTTTTTTTCTCAGCAGGGTATTTGATAATTTTATTGTGTTTAAGAGCATTTCTAAGTTGAAAAACATTATTTAATTATTCAGGTGGCAATAGATTGATTACAGAATAGAGTTTTTCTTTGAGGGTGTCCTACAATGCACCTTTATACATATAAGAAACTATTTAAGTATATCTTTGATACATGAATGTACAAACTCCTACCTCATTTGTTCAGAATTCTTTGAAATTCTGTAGGTAGAACATAAAAGAAATCTGTTTAATGCAAACTCTTTCCTTTCTTATGTCAAAAAGAATGAATATTACCAGAGTTCAAGAAATGCATCCTTTTTTTTCTGTACACAATGCACTGAAAAATATAGGCTGGGACAAACGTCTAATACATCTTATATTACTTGAAGCAGAACAGCTATGTTAATACATAAATACCTCTCAATTCTTGGCACATTCTCTGCCAATATATCTTAATATCTAACATACTTCTAGCCCTCCTTAGGAATCCTTCTATCAGCTTTGCTAACTGATATCTGTGATCTTAAACATACTATATTATTTTTGGGAGAAGATTTAATGGTATGTTAAAATTCCAATTGGATAAAGTAACCTTCTACTTCCAAATAAATTAAAATACAAAAACTTCAGTCCTATCCTTGCCTCAACAAAATACTCATGTCATTTTATGCTGATGTAACTGTATGGGTTTATAATTCAATCTTATATTAGTATAAAAATGTCCATGCATGAAGTTGATCTAGTGTAATTACTTCAGTAAAAACATCAATCCTTTCAAATAGAACAATTGTATTAGTATAAAATCTATACACTTATTAGGCCTTAGTAGATGTCTGAGACCTCCTAAGATAAAATGTTAAAGACCAGCTGACCCTTTCAATGGTCACATTTCCTAATTAAACTCAACAAAGCTGGAACTGCCCCAAATATATCAGATAAAGCAAATAAACCACGTGGGCCGTGCGCTAACGTGTACAACAGAATTTCAGAGACCACCAACGAGCACTGAAAGAGTAAAAGAAAATGTTTGTCCAATTTATCAATAAACAGTAATAAGAAATTATAAAAGGGAGTTCTTTTGTTGTCTTTGGTGGGACAAATTCAAAGAATGACACGGACACTACAACCCTACCAAGTCTGTTTAGCAGCTCATTTTAGAACAGGCTGAAATCTCATCAAGCAACAACAGATCAATGCTGCTTCCTAACAAACAAAAACTTAAGCTGTAGATATACAAGTACAGCTTGGCACCATCATCATCTCTCCATGCAGCAGAATCTCTCATATGGCCAACAACACTTAAAATTTGGAAACAGGGTAGGCAGTATGCTTCGGAAATATGCCATTCCATCACCATCTCAACTATTTTACCCATAAATATAACAGAAGACTAAAAGCATGACTTGGAAAAGTCAGTAACGGAAACAACAAAGCTGTATCAAAATCTGAATGCTTCAGGAATGCCTAAATCAGCACAGTGTAAAGTTTTCTTTCTTTTCTCTTTTTAAAAGCACCCCCAATTAGTATAGAAGACTTGAGAACAAAATACACCTTTGAAACTGAGATACCAAGAGATGAATTTTAAAACATTATAAAGGACCTTCCCAAATGGCAGTGCTCCAGGACTTCAGCACCAAGTTCGATGTATCTTTTCAGGATCTCCCAGTTCTTTGTAATCCTCAAATACTCTGAACACAGAGAAACAGCCTTATTCCTTTTTGGTAGTTTTTTGAGAACAAGAGAAAAAATAAATAAAGAAAAGGAACTTAACTCTGTAGATCATCTTGAACAAAACAATGAATTACCTCAAAAAATAAAATGCTGGCAAAAAAACCCTAAGAAACTATCTTAATCCTATCACTATTAATTTAAATTGATTATCCCAGTTCTCCTGGTGAATTGTTGCAAATCACTCATCTCCTTACACAAAGAAATAAAAGTATCCTCCTCCCCGCAGTAAGCACTGAAAGCTACTGAGTAAGATTTTCATCATGGGAAGCGATCTCGAAGGCTTAAGGGGACCCTAAGTAATGTTTATGAATACCTGATGTGGGGCAGTAACTAAGACTGAGCCAGACTGTTCTCTATGTTATCCCATCAAAGGACAGCAGAGAATGGGCATAAATGGAAATACAAGAAATTCCATTTAAAAATGAGAAATACAATTTGATGGTGAGGTATTCAAACATTAGACGTGTTGGTTTCTCAGAGAGACTGTGGAGACTCCATCTTTGGAGATTCTCAGAACTTCTCAACAAAGACTAAAGATCCTTTCACCCATCTGATGTAAATATGTCCAAGAAAAAAGTAATGATCTTCTGTGCACTTTCAACCAGGTATCCTTTCCTGGGTTGGCAGCACTTCTGAAATTCCAGCATATGAATGAGCAGATCTGATCCAACAACATTAATACTAATCTGCTAGCTATTGCCTACCCTAAATTAAATTTCAAAAAAGCATCATTATTTACAAGACAAGATAAAGTAATGATATAATTCCTAAAAGACTTAAAAGTCTTTCCATTATTTATCTTTATTTGGTAAAAATAAGAACTAGAAAGAGTCACAGTAATTGCAGCACAGAAAGAAATGAAGGAACAATCATTCCATTGAGGTTTCAAAGCCAGGAAAACACAAGAAGATACTAATCACCTCAACTAGAAAACCTAAATCTGGAGAGCCCCAATTGGATGTCTATAGAGCTATGTATATTCTTAAGAAATAAAACCAGTCAAATATGGCAAAGCAATGAACAGCAATGTGGCAAAGGCCAGTTGCCTCCCTCACTCATGACCTCTGGTCTCCTCAGAAATATGGGGAAAAGCACTAAATGGTAAATGCAATAAGAGTCAGAATCCTTTGGCTTACCAATCTAAAAGATGCTAATTTTAAAAGATGGTGTTCTTAGGCATAACAATCTTTTCAAGCTTTTCCTAGAGGCACAGTTCTACTGAATTTTTAGCTGCTCAGAATTAAAATTAATTTACCTTGTTGGGATTTCTCTAAGTATCTACAAGTGAGAATCTTTTTAGATGTGACTGCTAAAAAATGTGATATGCTCTACAACAAGTGATTAGAAGAAATGCTTGAACAGCAGCATAATGTAGGAGTTTTTATTATTACTGTCCAATTTTTTTTTAAGAAGAATTTGCATTTGGACTGTCCATGACTCTCACCTGAGAACTTTTAAATTTCTTGCGTGGCCAGGAGGTCATATGTTTTTGAGGTCTACTTTTGGTGGTTTAGAAAATGGATTCAATAAATGTTTAGTAACTGTTACAAAGGATTGAGTGGAACAAGCCAACCGATGCTTATAATAACATATAGATAGATCTGTGAGGTGCTTATAGAATGTGTAATACATATTATCCTCCTTGAAAATGTTTTTAGAATATTGATAAATCATATATAAACTTTTATGAATTATTTATAAAGTGGGTCATCAATATAAGTGTAGCTGGATAAACAATGCAGGGAAAGAACTTACAAGGAGGCAATTTACAGCACCTGTAAACACACATAATACTTCATTGTGTGAAGACTTGAGTAACAGTCTTCTGTTTTCATAAGGATTAATCCTTCTCATCCCTCAGCTGGTGATACAAATCTTACCTCCCCCTCCTGCATAGCACTTGCAGATATCTCAAACATCCAGGAAAACTGAGCAAATTGCACCCATAGTGACATATGGACCATCAACTCCCACAGCACCAGTAGGGAACCGTACGGCTTCAGATTTTCAAAACCCTGTGGGAAATTCCATCCTAAGGAACACCAGGGAGTACATATGTAGGGGGAATTTGTTGAATCTCCTTAAGAAACTTAACCAATGAATGGATTACTGCTACCAAAGCATGCTGTTTTACCTATGTAACAACTATAATATTGACAGCATTTCTCCCTTTACCCTTGTGTAGTCATAAATTATGCATTCTGCCGTTAAATCAGTAAAAATCCTTTAATGTCAGTCAAATGACCTCACATTTCATTGAAAGCAGAATTTGGTCCTGAATGCCACGTCAGTGAGAACATAACAAAATGGAAATCTCTTGTGAGAAGGCATTGCAGAATTTCATGGCACATTAATGAATCTTTTCTGACTGCAGTGAGGCTTTCACTTCATCGACACACGCTAAATAGAACAGACAACTACCAGTCCTTACTGTCTTTTTTTTTTTTCAAAAGAAGTTTCCTGGTGACAACAAATGCCTATCCAAGAAGTTATTATACATACTGTCAGGAAGTTCACTGGAGGGAAACAAACACACTAGATACTACTGATTGAAAAATATAAAGAGGAAGGCTTGTGCCTCTAACTATGCAATTTTACCAGCATCAATACTAGAGTCTAACATCAGTGACTCCATTCCTGGTTCAAGTTTCTGCAGAAAACATCCTTCTGCTTTAGCAGTAGTATCACAGATTGACTTTTTTTTCAGCAGCAAGTACCAAGATTATCATGCTCCAACAAGAAGTCTCTGTTTATAGATCTATGAGAACAAGTTTTTCCATTTTTTATTATTTAACCCCTAACTATTATTTTAGGCAACCAAGCGAACTATGCTATTAGAAATCCAAGCACAACCTCCTGCCTAACACCGCTGACTGAACCAGTGTGCTGCAGTTCCACAGGTTTTCCCAGAAGCACAACTACAAAGCACAATTCTGCAGTGTGATGGTTATGCACAAGAAAATACAGATAACATATCTGGTTTGGGAAACATTGGCAGGTGAGTACATTTCCCCATGTCAGCTCTGACCACGTCAGAGTAGCACATCAGAAACACATTATGGTTCTGATGGGAGGGTAAGTGAATACAGAAACTTATTACGTTGAGTACAGGAAAAATCTAAGGGCATTGTAGAAAAGCTGGAGAGAGTGATTATATAGGCTCAGGGGGATACCAGCAATTATGAAAAGGACATTGCCAGCCACAACTGAAAAGCAAAGAACAAAGCCAACAATATGGTATTAATCACATGCCCTATCCGTGTATGATGCCAAACTATTCAAAGCACAGAATGTTCTTTATTCACCTCACTTTATATTGCTTGAATGAGCATAGCATTTATGAAAATGAGAGATTAAAAACATTGATATTAACCAACCTTGGGGCCAAATCCTACTTATCTTATTGATGCAAGCAGTTCCACTGATTTTAACAGATATAATTACTATTGACTTCAACAGAGCTACTCATGGAGTTAGGAGAGCAGGATGTGGCTCATTGCATAACCAAGCTTCCCTTGCCACCATGAATGGTGCCAACTCATCATTTCTGATGCAACCTTCCTTGCTTTTCTGGTAATGGATCCCTTGAGCAGAAACAACTGTATGCACCACATTCTGTGATACTTTTGATGTCAGCACAGTAAGAACTTGATTGAAATGACCGATTTTATTTTTACTCTCCTCTTCAGAAGAAATAGACAGAACCCTCTGACACCTATTCATTCCTCCAATTCCTTATGAAGGAAACATCTGGGTGGTACTGGAATTAAACTGCTGCAAGGACTGCCTATCCTCCGATGGTTATTGTATATTCGAAATGGAAGTACAAACTAAACTGATTTACAGTAAGTCTCTTGTGTATAGGAATAGAATATTTCCAGCAACAGGTTTCCAGGAGTGGACAGCCCTTCTGGAGAGGAGCAGACTTATCCCATTCTCTCTACTTTCAGATTTAAATGCAGGTTCTCATTTATGCCCACACCTATTTTCTTCTGCAGTACTTCTTAGGACTATGACAGAATGGAGGAGATTTGAAGGACAAAATCTAGAATGTCACAAGCAACACAAGGCAGGAAAAAGAAGAGAATCACCCTGGGGTTTGACAGCTCAGAGGCAGGGGCTGTTAAACATGTGAGATGGCATGACACACAAAGTAGAGGCAGAAGTCTGGAATCCTTTTTTCAATAATTTCTAATTGAAGAGGCAGCAAACCAATGCTTTATGGCAGCACTGGAATCCACTATAAGCCAAACCCATTTGTCTTGAGCCCCAGCCATCCACAATCCACATGTTCCAGTGTATTCT
This sequence comes from Dromococcyx pavoninus, assembly GCA_033558185.1. Classification (NCBI taxonomy): domain Eukaryota; kingdom Metazoa; phylum Chordata; class Aves; order Cuculiformes; family Neomorphidae; genus Dromococcyx; species Dromococcyx pavoninus. Next base: position 111,678 of record JAUMJL010000432.1, on the reverse strand, counting down.
GGATGGCTGCTTGAATGGTGGGACCCAATTCCAATATCTTTCTTATTTCATTATAAAAATCTAAGTTATCTTCATCAATCTCAAATTCTTTGTGGGCAGCTGAGATAAGAATCAGTCTGAAGATGTTTTGCTGCACTGATTCTTACTCCTTTCAGTGAAAGGTTATTCAGTGGCCTCTGAAATCCCTCGTTGGCTTCTGAATGTAGTTATAGATTCAAAGCTGAGACAGATCTATATATTTAAGGGCACAGATTACAGACACTTAAAAAAAGGTGATCTTTTCTTGCAGGGCATATCTTTACATGTAGGACATTATGAAATTCTTCTTCGCTTGATAGAAATAATACAACTAGGCTTAGAATCCTGTTATGTGCACATTTTTTAAATGATTATTATCTCAAGCACACAGAATAATGGTTAATATTTCAGATTTTAAAATAGAGTGGAGCCTCAATTATCCAAATTCAGTGAACCCAGACAAGGTTTTGCCCCTTGTCATTTATTAATTAAATGGTAAATTGCTTCTATTACTAATTATTTCCACAGATCCATAGGCATGCTGGGCATTTGGTTACTGGTAAACGTGATTATCAAGCTCCATTCAGTGCTCTTCCCATGTTCTTCACACAACTGAGATTCTATGTACTCTGAAAACCATTTAAAGCGTTTTCTACAATGTATTACTGGGAGAGCTTCCAGGTCTTGTAGGTCCTCTGGGGTAGAGGCACCCCAAGATTGTGGGAGGCAGTACTCTTGACAAGCCAAAAGACAAGAAAGCGTGTCAGCCAACACGTAATACAAAAGCAAAACTATTTCTTGAGTTCAATCTGACAATTTTATAATCCCAGCAGTGTATTACTTTGAATCAGTGACTGTCTGAATAGGATGCTAGCAAGTCAGATATTACATTAAACTTGCTCTTTCATGAGGCTGGTCTCTATTTAAGGGAAGACACGTTTAGCTGAAGAATACTCTAGATGTGATGGATCCTACAAAGGAGAAATGGTTCCAACTAGAGCAAAATGGACCAGACTTAAAGAGATTATCTGAGAGATTTTAAGGCTAGAGGCACACAATCATACAGAGCCCAGAATGACACAACGTCTATGAGTGAAACCTTGAGAACTCTTTATCATTTTCAAAAAGAATAGTGCATAAATCAATAAAATTCAGGCACCAAATTAAGCAAAGAATCACCTCAACAGACAAAGGCTGTCATTACTTTGGGCAGAATTATTTAAATAGACAGCCAGGTCAAATGTATAAGCGTTTCAACACAAAACCTAAGGACTAGGATAAGTGAAGTGCAATGCCTATTTTTTTCAAAGAAAAGACTTATGTAAGATACAACTTCAGCAGCTGAAGAAGATGTTGTATGTTGCAATACTAGGGTGCATTTACTAATAATCAGAGAGCAGAATGCACAGGTGAGACTGCTGCTGTGAACTAAAACATATATATAAGATGAATAAGTGAAAACTAAGAAGTACCATCAATCTCTATGCTTTTTAAATGCAGATGTAAAAAGAAACAGAATGGTGTTAGAATTATACTATGGAACATCCTACAGAAATGCTAACAGTGACTATAAAATGCAAATTGAAGATGTGAGAGGCAGGTGCTAGTCAGAAAACCTAAGAAAGAAGAAGCAACTTTCCTTTAACACTAAGATCACTAAACCTACTTTAATATGTGCATATTAAAGAACCACCTTGTAATAATGAACATAATGCATGTAAATTCAGTTCTCTATAGGACTGAAAAAAAAATAACAACAAAAGCCATTACAGTAATACATAATTTCAGAAAAAAACCCCTACTTAAAATAAGGAACGCAGGGAAAGGAAGTTAAAAAAAAAAGCAGCTAAGGGTAAAATGCTTTAAGATGCTACTGTTAGAAAACATGTTATCAGAGAGTCACATCTCTTACAGGTAACAGGAAAGCCTTACCTTAGAATAGCTGTAATAATCCTGACCCCCAGTTGTCTGCCTCAATCATTTTGAGGAACATCTCAGCAGTTTGTCTGGCAGACACAGAAAATTGCAGCCTGAGGTACTAAAGAAATCCCTGAACAATTCTGATTTACCTGAATATTCTAAGTTGTAAACTGTCATAATTTGGTTGGCATTTTAGGTGAAAATCCTTTGCAAGAGGGCAAAAATCTCCAGGAGAAAAGCATGACATGGATCCTTTAGATGCAGGAACCTTTAAAGTTGTCCTACAGTAATTCATTTCTACTCATTACTCAGAAGTCACAAACCAAATGTGAAAAGAAGAAAATAACAGCATTTTTAAAAAGTGAGTCAAGTGAAGGGTTTTCTAAAGTAAAAAGAGATCATCCAAAAAGAGGAAGTTATATCTAAATGCAGAAAGCAGAAAAAATGTACCTTTTGATTTTTATTTTAAGAAAGGAAATGTGGAATAAGGCAAATCCATGAAAATGTGGAGGAACAACTTTTGAAAGTCTCGAATGACTTTTCTAAACACCTTACACAGAACATGTTTCTGCCAACAGATGAGGTGTAAAATCAGTGTTCAAGGAACAGAATCCCCAAATTTATTCTTTGTGCTTGTGGAGAAGCTTAAAAAGGTTTGCAAGTGAAACCCCTTCTCTGGAAGGTCAAATCTGAGAAAATGTGTAGTGGAAAAAATAAATGGTTCCCATCTAACAGTTATAAAGAAACTCAGACATGAAATAGCTTAACTAATACCTCTTGTGGTTAATCAGGGTGGGCAACAAATGAATGGAAAGTGATTTAATGGCCATAGTAAAAAAAAAAAAGGACTTAAGGAAGAACCACATAGATCAGTTGGTCTGTATTTTATGCCATAAAAACTGGTAGAAAGTATAATAAATAATATATAATAAATAATAACAGAGGCTTTGGTAAATTAAAACAAGGACGATTCAACATGAGATTTTTTCAGAGGGAAATTCTGATTCACAAACCTAACAGGATTCTTTAAAGGGGCCAATGGGCAGACGTGCAACAGATTCAAGCAGTACTGTTTGCTAAAAAAAAAAAATAAAACCCTCAGCAAAGCCTCTAAAATAAAATTGTCATGGCAGTAGATAAAAGAGATTAAATATTCATACAACACAATAGGATTTAATTTAACTATTACCACTCAGGAAAGACAGCGTAGAATCCTTGTGGATATACCTATGAGAGCACTGGCTCAATACTCAGCATTGGCCATAAAGAAAAAAAAGAAGTTGGGAATTATTAAGAAAGAAATAGAAAATAGAACTAAAACCATAATTATATCCTTCTAATAAATCCATAGCAGACTCTCATACTAAATATCACACGTAGGTTCCAACTCTCAATGCAAAAGAGGATATAAGCAGCCTGAAAAGACACAGAAAAGGGCACAATTCAAAGCACAGAATAACTTCTGTGCAAGGACAGATTAAAAAGAGTTCAGTTGGAAAACAAACAATTGAGAAAAATATAAAGGAGTTTTATAAAACCATAACAAACAAGGACAAGGTGAACTGTTAATAATTGCTCCCTATTTCTCATTACGTATTTCTAGAAAGCATCCAAAGAAGTTATCAAGCACCAGGTTTAAAGCAAACAAAAGGAAGTACGTTTTCACACAGTATGTAATTAAATTGTGGAATTCACTGGCACAGGATGTTTTCGATGTCAAAAGCAAAAATGGTTTCAAAAGGCAATCGGACAACATCAGAAATGAAAGCTGAGGTTTCAATAGCCCTTTCTACCAGGGCTATTAAACACAGTGGTGCAAAAGCATAAAATCTTTCACTGTATCACAAGGTTGGAAAAGACCTCTGAGATCATCAAGTCCAGCCTATAACCCAACACTAACACCAACCATCATCTAAACCATGGCACCATTTCCCCACACCAAGAACCGGGAAGGCTCATCTGCACGTTTCTGAAGAGAAGAAGGAACCCATCTGACACGTATCAGACAGCAGCTAAGCTTGAACATAGCCAACACACAGATCACAGAGATTCTGGCTTTAAAATGAATTTATGGAGCGTGTGGATTATCGCTGCAACTGATGATTTACTGTTCACTGTCAACTGCTGATTAATATCCTTCCTCAGGTACAACCACAGTTAAAGTGCATATTAAGGATAAAGAGTTAAGAGTGAAACAGAGAAATGTTAGGAGAATGAAGTATTCTTTCAGGACATTTGTGATACTTAGATACAGCAAGTTTTCCTAACTGGCTGAGATTCCAACAGGTGATGTTCATTCCAGAGATGAAAACCATCTACCTTATGTAGCAATCAGTGGTGACACCCCATATGGTTCTAATGGGTGTTCAACATTCACACTACGGAGTGATTTCTGTGGGAGCTGCAGTTAAGTCTATTGTGCATGTTACACTCAAAAATGCCTTTTAAAAACTAACTAAAAACATTTGGGTCACAAAGTAAAGCACACTGAAGTATGAAAATATCAAGATGAAGTCTGTCACAACAGCTGTAGTGCTACAATACAATCTTCCATGTTATGATTGTATATTTTGTGTTCGGTATAATGGGCAGCATCCAAGGAACGACACTAATTCAAAGACTAATTCACTAATTCACTAATTCAAATAATTTTTATCCTCTCTGTTCAGTGTGTGGCCCCAAGCCTTGTTTACTGAGTGGCATCCAAGTCTTGCATGAACTAAGATGGGGTTTGTTTCTGGCTTTTATGTGGTACTTAACAATATCTCAACAATCTTGGTGAATTAATCCTCACAATGTGCCCTCAGATGTCTGGAATTATTTTAGTTCCTTATTGAAGAAAATTATGAGAGAAATTATGTGACTTTTTTTGTGGCCACATAGGAAGTCTGTATCTAAGACAGGAAGCCAATTTAGATGTGTTCATTCTAAGGCTTGTCAAGTATCTCCTGAACTCATCCTGCAGAAGAAGCATGCTCTTCCAGCAGACGTGCAACTCCTTGTAGCACAAATTGCTCCAACGGGGTGGGATACCATGGACAGGGCTTCACTCCCACCACACCCTATGTCTAATCCTGTGAACTGTGAAAAGTGTCCCTAAGGAGTCATCGCTGTAAGATTTGCAAAGCCTTTGGAGATACACAGATCATCAGCACAACGAAAGGCAAAGTTCTGACATCTTCTTGTTGCAATCTTTTGCAGAAATTTCTCCTGATTTGCATTCTCTAGGATTCTTGCCAACACCAGGTATTTTATATTATATTTTTCTAGAAAATTTCATTCAAGGGCTGTGGTATGAGTGCAAGAAACCAACAACTGACACAGGGACTGCTTCTGTAATGTTAAAGATTGTAATTTATATAGACGTGGTGTAGTTCATTACTATGAATTACCAATTTATGAAACACTTCATACACTGCACTTGTGCTCTTAGTGCATAAAAACACATTAAAAAAATTCAGCCTGATGTACTGCTACCTTAAGGGTCTGTCTCACACCTACCAAATCCAAGAAACTGAGAATAAAGCTCAGTCTCTGTTTTTCTATTGTTTCCTATTGTGCCTACATATTGCAGCATTTGTGGTCTGTAAGATCACCCACTGTAGGAACAACTTTCAGTTCTCTGTGACAATAGGGTGAGCAAGGACAGACTGGCAATCTTTGGAGATGAATTTCCTGCCCTTTGTGGGTTTCAGTTAGACTTTTAGCATTGTTTGAACTTTTGTGGTTTAATTTTCTTTGTTGTTGTTTTAATTCTAATGGCAGAAAACAGGAGAAGAAACCACATCCCTCTGGAGGCAGTGAATCTCAGGATCTGAAGAGCAAGCAACCATGTTTTCTCTGTCTGGCACGTTAAGATACATCAGCAAACAGAGAAAGGACCTAATACTTCTGTAGAATGGCAAAGGGACGCAGAGCTTCCTATTTCCTGGTAGAGATACCAAAAGCCTTAGGATTTGCCAGTGTTTTATTGCCTTTGAACTAATTTCCTCCCATTAGGATTCAATCATGACTACAGGCTCAGGAACTGCTCACTCCCATTCTCTTATTAAGGCCTGGAAAAGAAATAGGGTAGAAGAAAGGCTTTTGCATGAAGGCCATGCTGCAGTGGCACTATTAGTTGCACAAAACGGGTAGGAAAAGAAGCATCCTGCCACCCAAATATGTGTTCTACTTCATTATGGTTTATAGTTGTTCACGTGTTATTCAGAGAAGAGGAACTCTTAATTTCTTGGGGAGCAATGGAAGTCCTTGGAAAAGGCAGCTCAAAAAGCCCTATCCCATCTTCCTAAGTTACAGATTTTATAGAATTATAGTAGATTGTCCTTCTCTCTCCCACTTCCAACATCCGTGAGCCAAATCTACTACCTTTAGGATGAAAAAATACTGTAAAAGATGTTTTCTCTGGCAACGTTCACGCCCAGGTAGGCAAGGATATTTTTCCACAACCACTGGTGGCTTGAATCAAGTGACCCTTTCAGTTGGGGGTGAACTTTGGATGCAAAGATGAGATCAAGAATTATGCTTTAGTAACTCCAGTTACTAAATTCTTAATGGGGGTCAGACCTGTTTATTATGTTCTTTCTTTACAGACGCAAAGGACATTATAAAATAATATTTCTTATGTATATGCAGGATTTTACCTTTATATGTTTGAAAAAGAATCATAAAATAACTCCATTATAAAAATAAATAAGCCAGTAAAACAAATAACTAAAGACTTCTCGGAAAAGTGCCAGCTATGGGATAACAGTTACTAACTACGGCCATGAGTTTTCTCAAATTCCAGGGATCGTCAGCATGAGAGAGTTTCAGCTAGGTCCATCTTGACTAACATATGCAGAAGGGAACATTTCAGTTTCTTCATTCCCTCATTCTCTTGGGTGTCACAGCTTCCTGTCTTTTGCTTCTGTTTATAGTCGTCTCTCACCATGTATTTCAGGAAAACAAAAATCTAAATAAAGATCACAGCCTGTTCCATTATGTGCCCTTCCTCCTCTTCTCCTCCTTTCTCGCATTTGTGCGGTGTTGTGGCACCTATTAACTACCCATGTTTTCAGAATGACATTATACAAGGTGCAGGATGTACCACTGTGCCCTAAAAATATCAACAACTGCATTAGTCTCACAATAATTAATGGCAGGCATTATGCAAATGACAACTTTTTCACTGCAAAATAATGACATTTCTTCATTTTGAGCAGAGTTATGCAAAACAATGAATTGGGGATGATAAATCACACAGGAGAATTAAGAAAGCCATAACGTTCCTGCCCAGGCAGGCAGAAAGACAGACAGACCAACAATTTAGAACACATTGTTTGTTCTCAAACTGCTATTAAGAAATAAATAGAAGCATAGCCAGTCGGTCATTAGAACGTATGTGTAATTTAGTTTCCCCCCTTTAGGCAACTATGCATAAGGGGATGTTAAATTCTAGCAATAGGATTATTACAAGTTACAAGCAAATTTTTTTTATTAACCTTAATAACTCATTCACTCCGAGACTACAGTCATCAGGCAAATAAAATGTATCACATGTCATTCTCCTACACATTAACTAATTTCTTATGCAAACATCACAATGTATAGCAATTACCACTGCTCAAAAAAAACCCAAAAGCCAGTTTCAATTTATTTTATTGCTTTTGTGCACGGCCATTTCTGGGAGTGCTCTATTCTCTGTCCCCATGTCTTAGGCGCAAAAGAAAAGGAATCCAAGAATTGAGAAGCTACTTCTCTGAATGTTCCCACATCTTCTTCTCCTTATTATGAATGTTGTTGGGAAAAGGCCTAGGTAAGATCCTCTTGTAAGCCTAAAGTAGCTTTTCAAAGTTAAAAATCTAACACTGACCAGCAGCAAGCACCCTCCCTTCCCCATCCTTCTCCACTACATGCTTCCCACCTCCCGAAAGAGCAATCCCTGCACAGTTCTCCCAGTGCCTCCTGCAGGGAACCTGGTAAAGGACGGTCTGTGAGCTCCCCAGAGCTCCCATTCCTGCACTGCTCTCTGAAGATCAGGCTTCCCAGTGAGAGCGGGACTGGAGGGTACCTTTGAACTCCCCTGTGTACAACACGCCTCCACTGTTCCTTACGGTGTCTCCTGCTGGAAGGGAAGTATCTATAAGCTTTTTAATAGACAGCACCCCTGGATCTTTCTTTCTAGTGATTTCCTGCTGGGAGAGTCTGATGTATCAAAGAATTACAGCGATTAAAGATGGAAAGACCCATAGTATTTAATCATTTACTCCATCCTTCCACCTGATCTGAGGTTTTCCTTACACTATTTTTCTCTGATGTTCCATCTAGTCTAAATTTAAAGTGTGCCAAATAACTGGGCTCTCACCTCTTCCCTGGAGAGGCTATTCCACAGTGGCATGTCATGAGACTGGAAATTTCCCAAGGTATTTGGTGTAAATTTGCTTCGATATGTTTTATTAAGCAGGCATTGGCTTTCAGACTCACAGTACTGCCATAAGATTTCTCTTCTCTGTTAGTAGAGACTGGAACTGCAGCGTGCATAGATCAGCATGATATTTAACAACACTGTCACTGAAAAAAAAGCTGCACTTGCAGCACCTAAAGATTATCTGCAGACTGTTTTTATTCTTCACACTGACTTCTGATGAAGAACCAGGGCAGGACTTTTACAACCAACGCGGCAATACTGCCCTTCTAGAGACATCAGCTGCTCCCCTCGGGAAGCACTGGTGGACATTCCAAACACACATAAAGCAGAGCATCAGCAAGGACTACATAATTCCTCATGATGCCTGGAGGTTAGATGGTATAGCTCCTGTTAAGCATAGTGAGGGGAACTGGAAAACTAGCGATCCGTGCATCACAGTGAAGAGTCAACTCCAGCTTTATCTGAATCAATACCACATTTTCTTTTCTCCATATGCAAAGTACTCTTTCTTGACTTCCCCCAAAGACAACGGAGTGCATCATTGACAGAGAACTCAGGAAAGAGAACAACTGCGCTGGAAGTAACTGGTACCTTTGGAGAAAAAGTGGTAGCGGTTGAAACCCTCTCTCCAGGTCCCCCCTCTTACTATCTATTTCAGGACTTTGAAGATTCAATGCAATCTTCCCCCCTTTTGGAGCACCGCAAAAAAATCCTCCACCTCCAGCCTCTCATCCGGAAGTTAATAACATTTTGCAGCTCTCCTTAAATAAAATCCAGCCCTTCTTGGATCAATAAGACTGATGCCTATTTCCCTAATGGCAGCCGATTGCCATTTGCTATTCAAATCAGACTAGATAAATTACAGTACATGCCAAGGAACAGGCCAGTGAATTAAGACAGGCCTCCTGAGGACCAGCGATATTATTAATCTTTTAAGACACTATCATATTTCTTCTTGACAGCGTGCGTAGACTCTCAGACATGCTGCACCCAAATTGAAATATCAGCTGCTGCAAAAAATCAATAGCGTTAGAAACACAATAATTTTCTGTCTGCAGGGCCCCCAATAAGCAACACTTGTGCTTTTCCTCCTTTCCACATCTCTGCTCCAAATGCATTTGTTTTAAAACCCAGGCCTCAAATCTGAATAATAATTGCGGTGGTCAAAGTTGCTTTTGTTGTCATCCTTTGCCACAGAAGCCACAACTGTGATTCTTGATAAGGTTGTGGTTCTCAGAGGCAGCATAAGGTAATCAAGGGTCACATACTCACCTAGTATATTTTACCCTTCTCCCCACAGCCTCTTGCTCAGTCTCTTGCTCTCTCACTGCAGGCTTTATAAAGATAGATATTGCTAGAACTCCCGCTATCCCTAAGAAAAATGAAAACAGGGACCTTGGACCTGAACAGGCAAAGGGAGACTGTACATGACAAGAAAGCAAAAAGCTTAAGGGATTTGTCTTCATGCTGGCACCAAAAAGGGTCAATTCAAACAATTTTGATCTCTTTAGACCTGTGGATGAATTCAATAGAGTCTCTGACAGTAAAGTAAGCTGCCCATCTGGTTTCTCAACTGTTCTTTATGCTAAAGGGAAGAAAGATTCTATAACTGATAACTATTCCAAAAAGGGCATTTTATGATTTACGAGTGCAGCGGGCTTAGGGAAAAATGCTTAGGGGATTGGCAACAAGGTGTTAAAATGAAGTTTCTCCTCACCCTTGACATGATATAGTTTAATTGTGTGAGAAAAACAATTACGAGGCACAACAGAATCAGAAGTCTTCATGCAGTTCTAACCCTGAGAATATTCTGCATAAAACTCTGTAAGAAAAACATATACAGAAATGGACCACAGTGGATAAATCAACTCCGGGTTGGCTAAGTTGCTATTCAAGACTGCCAGTTTGCTGGCATCCCAGGTCAACAGTGACCAGAAAGAGCTGATGAATGTCCCAATCGGGTGAGAAGAGTAAGGCGATGAAATCATTCAAGTTACATCACAATTAGCAGTTGCCTTCTGCCCTTAATATGTTGTTAGCAGCATCGGCCAGAGACCAACAATGTTAACTCTCTTCTGGTGCTTGCAGAATCTTGGGGGCTTCAATTCAACCTCTCTTTAAAAAGCGTGGCCACAAGCAATACAAACATAGCCCTGCCTTCTGAAGAATGCCAAGGTGACCTGGCTGATGGCCACAATGGATCAGCGTGGTGCTCATTAATGAGTAGGTGAGGAGTCAACCACCTGTGCGCTTGTGGCGTATGCTCTACCTCCTCTGTGTTGAGCAGAAGAGTTGGCTCCTCTTCTCTGTCCTCGGGATTCCCAGCACAGCAACGCTCCCTGGTTCACAAAGTGACATGTTTAGACAAAAAAGGAGAGGGAACTGCCATCAGGCTTCTCGCTAGGGAGGGGGTAATTTTAATTAGATATGGCCCGTGGATGAGAATTTTGCTTCCTCCATTGGGACAGAAATAACAGGTTTTGAACATTCTAGAAAATACTGTGCTAGTCAAATGCCTTTAGACCTAAAAACCTGAGTTTTTCAATCTCTCTGTTACCAGAAGTGACCTGAAAGTTCTCTTCACCAAAATCTTTGTGCTAAAGAGAAAATGGAATATTATGATGAAATTATACCTTGTCAATGGTGTTCTGACCGGCTCTAAAATTAATGCAACAGCACCATGATGCAATTTTCAATTAGAAAAGATGTAATTTGTACATCTGAGGAAGAGACTTTAGATTCAGCTCTTGCTCCTGATTCTCCATGAGTTGCATTTGACTTGCCCACCTGAGTGGAACTGCTCCTGATATATGAAAATATCACTCTACTTCCAACAGATTTTGTTTACGACACGTGGGGCCTAGGAAAATGTTGATAACACTTTGTATTATTTAATTCTGGTGTCTTTTTTTTTAATTTCTGAATTTGTCACCTACCTAAATTAAATTCTGCTTTCATTAATCCAGAAAAAAATCTGCTCCCAAATTAGTAAAAGAGGTCTCAGAAAGTGGACTGAAACCAATGTATTTGTAAAAATGACCTTGTGAGCCATATGCATATGGAGTTGAGTCTAAACCATGGGGCGTATGTGAGCATGGGTACAAGACTAAGAGTGAGCAAGCACTATGGGAGGTAGGGAATAACTACTGAAGGACCTGCAAGGACAAAATCATGGGCTATGAAGGATGGCATTTGAGCCTATCACTTTTTTTCTCCTATCCTGAAATCACTCCTCTGCTCGCTTCTCCTCTTTCTTCTACAGTCTCTTCCTATCTGTGCTGCTTCTTCTCACTACAGATCATTGTTGCTTTGAGTTTGCATGGCAAAAATCATTAGCTTGCACAGTACTAGGGCTAGCAGCAGGATGGTTTCTTAGAAGAAGTCACAGCATCTATTCTAAGACAACTGGGACCTGTAAACATCACCAAATGAGAGAAGAAAAATTCACTTCTCCAGAGCTGCTGAGGATAAACCAACATATACAGACTGGAATACTTTGACTCAGCCTTTGTGACAAGTTCCTGTTACAGTCTCAGTAGTCTTAAGCTACCCCTGAAACCCTGAATTTTGTCCTGAACTTGTAACTGAGCTGTAGTTTAGCAACATGGACACAAAATTTCACACCCCAAAGTATGTGATAACCATTATATTAAGAATGACTGTTCTTTATATTTGTAAGCATACTGAAGACTTGAATACGAATTGAGGTCTTTAGAAAGATGAGAACTTCATGTCACTGGGCATTGTAAGAAGACTTTCCCATGCTAAACCTGCATGTATCCTTTTCCTGTTGCAAAGGAATGCAATTTATTCTCATCAATATACACTAATTTCTGCCTTTCTTTTTAAGTGGTATTATATGCTACCCTATGCCCTCCACTATCCTCACATTTGGAAAAGAAATCATTTCTGTAGTAACTGGCCATTCAACTATTGTTCAGGTTCCCCTGATATTTTTCCCCTGGGAAGCAAGATCATCAGTGCAGCAGACTGGCATTAGTGAGGCCGTGCAACTAGATGGACTCCTTCATGCTGAAAAATATTCTCTTGGGATTTAAAAGAAGCTGTGCACATCTTTCTTCTGACATTTCTGTTTCTAAAGCAAAGGATTAGTCTGAGGGCAAATAAAGCATTAGGGCCACTGCTGCTGGTCAAAGCTGGTTCAGAGGAGATTCTCTAGACAGACTCCTCTGGATAGATCCTGATAGAACTGAGTATGCAGACTGTAATGTTTAAATACCATTCAGAAGTTAAAACACTAGTGACAAACCCAGTTAGGTTTAAAGCCAGATTTCCATTGCAAAACACTCTGCATGCAATCCCTGCTGACAGGCAATGCCAGGCACCGCTGTCATCTACAGGGTACAAAAGGAAGAGGAAAAAAGTAAATGTATTGCAAGTTTAAGGCACAGACACACACTTCTAACAACTGCTGTATGACATTCTTCCTCATCCCCAGTCTCTGCCCCAAGACATTGCTCTGATTTCGCAGTACAGAAAAGAAATGGTCTTTGCACAGGAATCTACCCACAGGCTATAACCCCAGGATACCTAAAAAGTATTCCTCTTACCCTGTGCTAGGCCTCTTTAGTCATAGGAGCTGAACAAGCCCACCCTTTGAGGAGGAAGCAGCACAGGGATCATCATCAACCTGGGTTGTGATTCACTACGACAGTCTACCAGCTCATTCTATGAAAAGAGATGGATAGAGATGGAAATTGCAAGTGCTTTTAGGGAAGAGGAGCTCGGAGAAGAGCGGCAGTGCAAGAACTCCCTGCCAGGAGGGTGGAATAGAAAGTCAAAAGTACAACTGAAATGGTATGGGTTATACAGAACACCTCGTGTGAGAAGAAAAGGAAGATCTGGCTGGAAATGGTCTGAATACATAAAAGATGCCAAAGAAAAAGCAGAGAACATTGCATGATGAGTAAGTAAGATGAACTAAATCAGGATTTGGGGGATGGTTTGAGGAAGAAAGCCGTCTGTAAATTCAACCAGACTTCACCCAGCCAGCACAGGATGGAATTTCCTCCCTAAAAGCTGCAGCTAGATACAAACTGTGTTTCCTTTTCTGGTTATTAGCCTCTATGTCTAGCAATAACTCGAGAGCAAACCATTTTTGAGGGCTTTGTCAGCTATTCTTCTTTGCACACCACACCAGGCATGGTCACAAAAATATCCAAAGAAAGTACTTACTAGAAAATTTAGATCTTCTCACCTCTTGTTAATGATTCAGTTCAGCTGCAGTCAGAGGTGATGGGAAGTCACTGGTATACAGTGAACTCTGTGAAAGGAGCCTGGAAATGTAAGGAACTTCTTCAGAGTAAAACTTGCTGTGGTGCATTGAAAAGAAATCGCTGCTGACGCTCCCTGGTTGCACCCTTAATGAAGGAGGAGGTCAGGGAGAAGGAAGGCCTGACACTGAGACATCAGGAGCATCCTAAATTCCCCCTTGGCTTTCAGTGTCTCTTGCTGCAAGGAGGTCCCACACAGCTGCGGGAGCCACACACCTGTACAAGCCACGACCTCTTCCTTTGTCTGATGAAACACTCCCTCCAAACTATGGCTAATATCTCCCAAGGGGGGTGGGAGTGAACATCTCACACTGTGGCAGCCCCGTTGTCTCTCTCATGTGGGTAGAAGCACTATTTCCCACACTCACACGACTCTATCCTCACACTGGTACCTCTGGTGGAGACACTCTCAGATCAGTTACAGGTTTTAATTATGAGATGAAAGTACCGATGGCTGCCTTTGCTTGAACCAGCATGTGTCACTGAAGCCAATGGGAAATATGTAAGAAAGAGACCCAGATTAATTAGCCTGAATATTTTACAATGATTATTTTCTACAAGGAAACCCTCCCACATCTTATTTGTCACCTGTCAGGTCACTGTTCTTATCCACCAGGATCTTTCCTTGCTTCGTGGTGTCACAAAAAAACGATGGTGAAAATGACAGACAGATGCAAACAAGATTTTGGTAATTACAGCACTGTGGCTGGTGGTTGTTTGAACATCGCTTTATTTCTTCCAATCAAACAAGTCCTTGGACTTCACAGCCCTAGAGCTTCAGACAGGGGTGAAGCTGATTATATTATGACATTACAGTGCAGACTGGCAGATCAGACAAAGTGGATTTCACTCAGTAATTAAACTGCAGTATCTTTCGTCTAAAGTCCAGGGCAGGATTAATCGAAAGGTAGCTCTTTATCATTGCGATTAGTGCTGGGATTTGAAGAGTGAGCCCACAGATTTCTGATTCGATAGCTCGTCCAGGGTACCAACTTATCGGTGGCTGCACATCTGTCTGACTTGTAAAAATAGCATGAGGTCAAGATGTGTTTGCCAAGTTGCACCATTTCCTTTATTTTATTTTTTGCTGAAGGAAATGCAGATTGATTTAAATATTACAGTGCCCTTTGTCTTTCTGCAGCAGTATGAATATTTATTTGAGAACCCTTAACATATAACTCTGCCTGCCCTCATCCTAAACTGCCTTGTTTCTATAGGACTGACTCACAGTTTTCTCTGTAGCTTTACCTTTATTCTTCAGGGTCCAAAATAATCCACCTGATCTTGAGAAACAGAGCAATACAAATTTAAAAGACAATAGCTTTACAGCTGCTTTAAAGTAGTCTAATAAATCAAGTTTCAAGCTTTCAAGGAGCTCCTAAGATTCACTGGATGAAAACAGACTAAGATTTTGGGTTTGTGTCAGCTTTGTACAAAATCTCTAACACCAAATGCCAGCTGATGCTTCTTTTTTTTTTTCTTTTTTTGTTAAAGTTTCCAAAAAGCTTTCAATGCTCCCGCTTCTCCTCATAACTTTAATAAACATGGAGCTGGGAAAAACTTGCTCTATACAGCCAGACAGTTTCCTTACGCTGCTGGCTGGAAAAGCAGCACTGCTGGCACCTGCCCTGATTTGCTCACTAGAGGAGATTATCTACAAGTGGAAGCAAAGCAGGAAAAAGCAATGGGTATCTCTTTTTACTTGCTTCTGCAAGGAGTCATTATGCTCAGGAAAAAGAGGAAGGAAAGAGGAAGGAAAACGTCACTCTCCCTCCCATCAGCAAAACAGAGTTAGAATCTGACTTCAAATTCTGGAGATGACACTCTCTACGTAAGATCTGTTGCAGACAATGTGGTTTCTGGTTAGACTCTAGGGGAAATACCTCAGTAAAGATCTCAACAGCTTCCAAATGTCTACGGAGGGTGGCTTGGCATTTGCCCTTAGGAAGCCATATATGTTTTTCACCAAGTTTCCAAGCCGTGGTAGTCACGAAAACTGGTGACCCACAGGTCACTACTACTATGTTCCAACTTTTCTTCAACAAAAGCTGATAAAAAAATAAATATATTTGTGCAATTATCAATAAAATTTTTTATTTGCCGCTGAACAGGGGCTTTGCAGGACAAACACTTTTAATGGAAATGTTAAGAATTTTTGTGGAAAACTCTCAGCTGAAAATCAAAAGTATTCTCACTTTAAGTCAATTTTCAACACAGTTTCTCTAAAATTTTTAGCCTTCCAAAAGAGAAAAAGAAAGCCACAATTTACAGGGTTTTGTTTCACCCACAGCACAGTCCTGTGCCTCCTGCACTCTGCACGATTCAGATGTGATTTAGAATAGCTCGGCCCACCTCTGCAACAGGACAACCTCAAAAGTGCCCTTTGACATTTTGCTTATAGCAATGTCTCTTCTCATTTGTGTGATGTAGATTATGAAGATCTAAAGCAGAGGCAATCTCTTAATTTCTACTAAAACATTTACTAGAAACAGACCCTGCTTCTTTTTGGGAACTGGGTAGTACTACAATTCACACAAAAACCTAACCAGTTCCCTAGGCAAAGAAACTGTGTTATATGCAGTTTTATTGCTATTGTTATTTTTGTAATGGAATTTACAGAGAAAACCCCTCAAATTATTCATAACCACTCATTTTAAATCTTGAAAGTTATTCCACAGGTCTCAGAGCCATAGAAGACCCTCAGTATCATGCTCCCACACAATAAAGAACTTGTAATTCCCATAGCATTTCTAATGAGTAGCCTTTGAATGGGCATGTACCTTTCACTAACACATATGATCTTAATTTTAGGAGTTAAACCAGCAGAAAATCACAAAACACCTTGGAAACTCATTTTAATAAGTACTTTCACGGCCCAAACACTTGTAAGTGGGGAGAGAAGAGGAAATCTAGCCAAGCAAACAGGCAGAGGCACAGAAACATCATACAGACGAGTGATGAATAGTGCATTTCTTGGCCAACTAATAAAGACACAGATAAGTAATACCAGACAGAACAGTTTCAATAATCTTTGTTTAAATGGTTAGCAAAACATGCAATAAAATCTCACTGCTATCCTTGTTTTTTTGAGGAGGTGTGAAGGTGAGAATTTATTCCTAGTCCTGCTGCTGATACTATAGATATGGATTCAACTTGCAGAGGGATTTCAAAGCTAGTATTCAGACCACTAAGCTATTCCTCAGACCAAACTGAAAACAAAATGCAAATGAACTACTGCTGATCCTGATCTCATGCTGTTTCCCTCCTGCCTTTCACCATTTTCCCCCATTTCTCCTCTGAAAATTCTAACATGTTTTTAAAGTATTATTAACCATTCTAATAAGTACTAGTCATTATATTTATATTTTTCTCATTTCTGAGTCTTTCTATTACACTTTGATCATAAATTCAGTGTCTTCCCTCCAATCACAAGGACTAGAAACTTATTTTACAAACAAAAAACAAAGATCTTGACATTATCTGTTTACTTCAAGAGTAGAATCTTTAAGAAAACATCTGATATTTTGACACTTCCAGTAAAACTGCAACCACTTCAGCAAAGTAAAACATTAATCAAAGTGTGCACATCCCTCTGATTTTCACATCATGTGTAAACACTGAAATTCCACAAAAAACCCAGCCTGGTAGTTGTGAGCTGCTCTGAAGAAAAGCTGGATACCATAACATATCCATGATTTCAAAAAGTTGTCTACCAACAAGTGCTTCCTACTACAGAGGAAGAGACCCTAAAAAGCCAAATCCTGGCTTTAGAGACACAACAGTAAATGTTATATTGATATAAACTGGGACAAGGTTTGTCCCAGTGTAAATACAACCAGAATTAATGCTATATTTTACAGACTTCCTAAAGAACTACAAATTTATTCCACCAACCACCTGGAAAAGAAGCAAATACGTATTGCAGCATAATGTTGATTTTTGAAATTCAACCACAGCTGATAGCTTGGATAAGTCCAACTCAGAGAGGAAGAGAAATGCCCAGCCATCAATACCAAAAGTGACTGCATATGTTCCCCAACCCCAGAAGATGCTGTCAGCAGCCAGTTCCTAGGCCATATGTTAGTCAGATGAACCAAATTGATCCGTAAACCTAACCAGGAAGTTATTGTGAGGGTTGAAGCTGTGATGCACTGATTAAGAATCTGTTTTTCTCAATTAAAGACATAACCATAATTACTTTCATTTGAGTCACTCACACTCTTGTAACGTATCCATCCTCAAGTGATATTTAACATTGTACACTAAGTATGTCAAGCATTCGTTCCATTAATAATATGTTGCAGTTCTATTCTGCTTTTTATCCCAGGAGTCCAAAGCACTTTGTGGTCATGAATTAATCAGTGCTGCTACCACCTCTGCCTTGGAAATAGTTGGCTGAAGTCCACTCAGTGACCCTGGATGGTAACCAGAGACCTGATCCTCGCTCTTCATGTCTCCTATCCAAAGTCTTAACCAGAAAACAAATCATCAGGTAATAAAGCTGTGAGCCAGTGGCTTCCCCACATCCACCCAGTACTGAGCACAATTAAAAAAAATTGTCTGACTAAGCAGAGATCATAAACTTTGCCAGGTTAGAGCGTAAGAAAATCAGAAATATCAAAAATGAAGAAAAGAAGAAGTGTAATTTATGGTTCTGTAAATTAGCACCAAGTAGATTAAGATTAACAAATTGGAGAATAAAATAAACAAACTGATCTTGGTAATTTCTATTCTCCAAGTTTGGTTCTGTGGTGAAGTTTCATGAAAGTAAACTCTTCAGTGCTGACTGTCAACAAAATACAGATTTTGGCCGAAAGTATCTGTAGATTGCCTTCTGGAAAAGACATAAACAAGACTGGCAATATTCAAAAGCTCCTTAGATTTCACCACCAAAAAAGTCTGTCCTTTCAAGTCCCTCTAAATAGAGCCCAAAATCCTGAAATACTTGCTAAATTTTGATTTGGTTTCTACTTAGGTAAAATACTTACTGAAATCAGTGGGCTTTTCTAGAATAAGGGCTGAGAAGTGAGGTTGTAAAAGACATTGCTCTTATTTTCATGCTAGAAAATAGCTAAAGAAGAATATCAGTCCATGAAATGGAAGAAAAAGATGAAGACTTCAGAGTGGTGCTTCTAATAAGGATTACATCTTCAAAAAAAGGACTCAGCAGACTGGACTGATCTTGTCCAAGTAGTTGATGCCTGAACATGATCTATAACCTTATGTTATCAGCTTAAAAGAAATAATGCCATTAATGATATCTGTAGAATAGAACAAGGCTAACACGTGCAATACACTCTCTAGAATTATAACCTGACTGTTTAAAACATATGGTATACAACTTGAGTAACTTTGAATAATACACATTTATCCTTTGTACTACAAAAGTTAGCAAACTGCAGATATTTAATACTTCCTTCTCTTATCCTGCACAGATTTCCGTGACATCGACATGAATTCTGGTTTTCACTTTCATTTAATATGTATTGCATTTGATACAGAAGACAAAACCAACAATTTGACTTCTAGTTAAATGTGGAACTTAAGTCATATTCACACCACTCAGCATATGTGCTTTCAGGTGCCATCAGAAAACTCTAGGGCTTAAGCACATCTGGACATGGCTAGCAGACATGACTTACCTGTCTTTTGGGAAAGCAGCTGAAGGCCACGAGGTGTATCCTACAGCATCTCACATGATATCCAATACCTGTGTTTTGAGTGCTTATTTACAGACAATGCATGTGTACCTTTCTATCTACTCATTGCTTTCAGATCTTCGTATCCTCAGGCATAATTGTAAGAAAAAAAAAGTCCTGTTTCTGGCCAAACACAAAATAAGATATTAATGAAAAACTCTGCTCAGAAAACTCCACTTTATGCCATCCATGTCTTGGCTGAGGACATTCATACTCTATCTCTGCGAATTAAACTGGCTGTAACATACACAAAATTTCCTCTGACTGAGAGAAAATCCAGAATTCTAAAAAAGAACATTACTTTTATGTTTTATATATACACTGAACTCAATCCTGACAGGAATTCACAAACAATGTCCTGACTGAACAAATTGTGCTGGACGGCATTTCCCCTGACTCTTGAATTTTCCTTTCAAGATTATGAGATTGGATTTTCCAGAACAGATCCAAAGTTTGTGCTAGTCTCTCACATCAGCCACCCACTTACCCCACTGATTTCAAATGTTTGCCCAGATGCTGCAGGACAGTATTATTTGCTCTTGTTCTCACCTTCCTTCTTCACACACTGTGAAAGCCACTGGGAAGAGAAGCTGCCATGAGGAGACTTCTCTCAAAACCCAGAAATACCTCCCTGTAAAGCTCACCCAGCATGTTGTCAAATTTCAAAATATGGATTCAAAAACACAGAGACTTATCCATATTTATTCAAGATTTCACAGAGATGGTAAATACTATTAGACAAGGGTTTTAAGATAAATAATATCATCTGCTGTCTCATGTTCACTACTCTATAAAAAGAAACCAAACACTCGTAGAAGCGTTCAAAATGCAGCCTATATTCTTACAACTCTACAGTTTCTTTTTATTTCACCCACACTTGCTTTTTTTTCACAGTGATGCATTTTGATGGCTGTATTTTTCCCAGTATATCCATTAAGAACAAGACTTTTGGTTGAGAGCACTGAAAGATCTGGTAGCACAATGTGCACCCACAAAGGAGACATGGGTTTGGATTGAAGGCAACCTCAGGGACCTCGGTCAGTGGAGCACAGACATACCATAACCACACATTTATTGAAATGGGAGACTCCTCATGCAGTTGAATTCTTGAGTGTTTTTCTTTCAGAGGTTGTCTCTGAATTGAACAAGAAATCAAATTAGGACTCCTGGGTTCCATTTCCAGCCTGCCACTTACCCGTGATAAGATATTGGGCAAATCATTTAACATAAATATGCTTCAGTTTACAGAGCTGAAATACTGCACATGGGTGTAGTAAGACTGATGAAAAGTACTATAATGGTGTTATTAAAGTGCTTTCTCACAGATTTTTAAAATTCCTTATCAAAGGTTCTCTTAACCCTCATTGCTGAATTTTAAAGCCTTCTCATTTTCTTAAGAATTTCCTTTTCAAAGGACAAAATTTTTCACGTGTGTAAAGACTTCCTTGCAGGCATTTGTACAATATTTTAGAATAAAGCTACATATGACTAAACCAACTTAAATAACTATTGCCTTCAAGTCCCAAAAGAGAGTGGCATAATATGCTAGGATCTCTTTACATGTCTTTATCTGACTTCAGCTTACAGTTTGGGGTATGTGTAAGAAAGGGCAGCTGTTTCCCTCTCCATCATCTCAGTCCTGCCCCAGAAGCCATTCCATTTCACTCGATTCGGTCTGTGCTTGGAGTCTGTCAAGCAACCGTTTGTTAGTATAACTTTTCCAACCAATGAAATGATCTTAAATTCAGTCTTCTAATGCACATATTAATGTTCACCAAAACTCTGAGGATCACATACAGCAGACTGGAGGAGGGGAGTCAGGCTACATCATTTGATATTTAACAGAGATCAATAATTTCATATACTGTGCAATTTAGCATTAGTGTAAGGTATCCATGCTGAGACTAACAGAGATATCTGCTCAGTGCTAAACTTTACTCACAGTACATATGAAACTAAAACAAGCTCATAAAATGCAAACACAAACCATTTAGGAGCCAATAAGAAGTCTCATCATTATAATTATGTACCAAGTAAGAGAAGTCCATCTTCTTATATTGTACAAAGTTGCATAATGTTCCCATTTTACACACAGAAACAGAAAAGTGAAGACTTGACAGCTCCCTAGTTCTGGTTATTCAGCTTGAGGCACCATGCACAGAGGAATCTCAGATAACTTTTAAACTGCTTACAGTCTTCATTCAGACTTGCTTTATAACCTATGAGGACAAGTGAGGCCTTATAGGAGGGTCTATTTCAGATGCCTTTCCTTGCCACAGGCTGAATCACACAAGGAAGTGCCTAATATTCTCCAGCTGACTGTAAAGGGAGTCCAAATGAGGATGGAGGTATCTGCACCATGTGCAACTAAATGCCAGTGAGAAGATCCTTTGAACCTGGTTTTTGGAAGCTCTGAGCATCTCTGGCACCTCATGAAATCCATAAAAGCTACAAGTGCTTAACCCTTACTTGAAGCAAAGATGCATATAAAAGGAGCTTTCCAGAACTAAAGCACAATAATTGGGAGATCATGTTGTGAATTCATTAACAGTTTGTTAATTCAAAACATTAACATAATAAGCACAGGGTAGGAGCCTTACTGTTCCTGCAGTTTGGCTTTTTTTTTTTTTAAGATGATGCTGTCTCTCCTGCTATAAGTAAGACAATGCTCAGAGGAAGTCTGATATAGGAGGCTCCACCAGACACACCCTTGCTTTAACCAAAATTGGACCTCTGGTGCTGCTCTATCAGGAAAACTTCCCAATTATCTCTACGTTATACCCATTGGAGCATCACAAAGTAAGCAGAAAACAAACTACAACTTGCATTTTATGCATGTTTTAATATCTGCACACTGAACCACAGGCACGTGTGGTATATGAGACTCACAAAGAGTGTCAATTAGCTTAGTTTCTCCAAATGATTCGCCAGTGTTGTCAATTGGTCGTTTAAGCCTCCCTGCCAGAAAGGTTGCTCAAAAATATAGAGTGGCCAATCCCAATCAAGATGCAATGTGATTACTTTAAATTTACTCCATTCCATACATGATGTCTCCATGTTTGCAGGTGGTGTGTGTTAGAAATACCAGAGAAGTGGTAAACAAGATTATATAAACTAACAGAACCAGTCTTCTCTTTCCCATGGTCACCCTGACCTCCAAGGGCCCAAGCAGCAAAGAAAAGGCTGCAAAGTAGTAGTGGAGGGAAGGTCTTCATGGCTGTCCTTTCTTTCCCCTTCACTAAGTGACTTTTCAGGGACTTTCCTGCATGTTAAGCATCTTTTTTGCATCGCTTAATATTGTTATTAATAATTCATATTTTTGTCTTTCTCCTCTCACTCTGACAACTTTTATTTTTAATCAATGGGCATGTGTCAAATTGCTTTGTTATTTATTTATAATGTAAGCTGACAAAAGAATGGGATATGTGGTATAAAGCTGAGTTTTTCTTTCCTATAGCTGATATCCTCAGTAATAACTATGTGTCTTGTTCTAATCAGTAGGGTCCAAAAAACTAATTTTGCCACAAATAATGGAGGACATATTTAGTAGATTTGTACAACTGGATGTCTCTCCTCTGTCTCCATGTTCATGCATTGAAATAAAAGTTGATAATGAAGGTTAATTTGTATTCATGCACATTGTCTTTGAGAAAGAAAAGGAGCAGAGTGCACAAAGGTGTTAATAACATTGTACCAAACACTGACACACTTATTCAGACAAATGTATTGCTTGGATCAACGTTCTTAGTCCTCTAATAATAAACAATTCTTATAAGCTGTTTACAGCAGAAACCCATACCACTCTTTTCAGCTAACGAAACCCAATCAGAACCACTAACTCACCCAAGACTAGAGAGGAATTCAGTAGGACAAAGCCTGCTTCGATCAGCAGCCCACCTGGTCTCATAATGCATGGGAAAAATGCATGATGAGGCACCTTGGCTCATAAAGCTGGTAAAGCAATTAAACATTTCCTCATCGTACACGTGAAAAGTAAGCTGTTGATTACAATTGACTTCCACATGACATACTTGGGATTTGACTCTTATGTGCCCCTTTCACACACACATATTTTAGCCTGACTGCTACATGAGAACTCATTTAATTACTTTCTGGATTTATTTTTGTCAAATAGTAAAAGCATCTCATAGTTCCAGCTGAACGAAATTCAATGTTGTGACCATCTTGTTGTGACTGTTTTGGTGTGAACTGAGGTAGGAAAGCAGCTCTGGCTGGACTACTGTGGGAATGGCTTGGTAGAGCTTAGGTTTGTAATTCTGCAGCAATGTTTGCCTGCCAGACAGGATATTGTTATACAGGGTGCAGTCACTGTGAAATAAAATAAAGCACAAAGCAATGACAAAAAAACAGTTCTATTTTTTTTTTATAACAAGGATACTGTGTCATGCAACTGTAATCCAAAGGAGAGCATAGACTGAAGTTGTCCATTTAAGACTCCTACCTGAAAACTCCTGCTTCCCTGTTTCCTATAGCCACCACCAGGGAAAGGGACAACTCTCCGTGACATCTCTACATGCGTGACTCTCCACGAGGCCAGCTTCACGTCAGCAGACCTGAGCACTGTGTTGGTTTTTGTTCTGGTTTTTTTTTTGGGGGGTGGGGAGTGGTGTTGTGTTT
The DNA here is from genome assembly GCA_033558185.1 of Dromococcyx pavoninus. Taxonomy (NCBI): domain Eukaryota; kingdom Metazoa; phylum Chordata; class Aves; order Cuculiformes; family Neomorphidae; genus Dromococcyx; species Dromococcyx pavoninus. The sequence continues at coordinate 87,700 of JAUMJL010000432.1, read as the reverse complement.
TAGATTGAGGGACTTACAGACACAGCATCCCACCACCTCAGCCCCATGCAACCGGGAATGCGGGGGACCAGCGGTTCCTACCGCCACACGGAGTTGTCCCTGTGGAGAGTTGGCTGTGTAGAGGTGTCCTGTGGAGGGATGGGAATGGAGAACCACCCATGGATAACTGTCCTCACCACCACTCAGTGGGGACATGTTTGAACTTCCTATTTCAGAGCCTAGTGAAAGGGTTGGTGCAATAACGTAGCATCGTATGTCAAAGAAAGCAAGGTAGTGGATTACATTACCAGAGCATCACATCATTAGAGCTATGGTTTGGCTGAGGGAAGAATTTACTTTGATTTTCAGAACAAACTGCCATAGCCTACCCATAGACATCTTCTTTTATTTTCAAGTTAGCTGGTGTTTCATTCTGTTTTAATCAATCCATCATAGAAGGGAGAATAAAAACTGAAGTATTTTTTTGATGTTATCCTTGCCTTAATGCTTTCTTTCAATGCCTTCTTCACCACACACATCATACTGAGAGGAAGCATGGCATTCAGAATGAGGATTGTCCCTCCTGATTTACAACTCAGGGATATAAAGAATGCAAATGTCTACTTCTTATGAGTAAAGACCAGCTGGTAGCCAGACCTCCTCCATCTTAAGGTTGCTTTTGATACAATTATTAGAGAATCCAGACTCCAATATGGCCATAATGAAAGTAGACAGTTCACATATTTCTGTCATGAACACCACCAGTAAATGAATTTCCCTTCGACTACAAAATAAGATTTTGAGTGCCAGAGGAAACTATGACCACCCACCATACTTTGAACAACAGAAATAGAGTAAATCCAGGATAACTCTTAGGTATGAAAACTAACCCACTGTGTAATCAGGGATCAGGCAAATATGGCATCTAGACAATCTGAAAATTGTAGAGCATTGCCTCTGCCCAGGGAGAGGAACCAAGCAGTCCAAAACTTGTGACACTCTTGGAGAACTGGTCTGTGATTTCTGACCTCAGAAGCCTAGAGAGCGCTGTCCTCACCTACCTTCTCCTCCCAGAAGAACCTCACACAATTAGCTTTTTATTTCTATTTGTGTTACCAGTCAGGAATGGCATAAGCAAGTAAAAAGAGAAAAGTGTTCTTGTCCAGTATGCTCAACAACCTTATGGATTTAAAAAAGCCAGAGGAAAACCCTTTGGATGCACAAATGAGCTGGGCTGGAGGACAAAAAACTAAGCAATTTTGAAATAAGGCTAGCATGCTGGAAAGAATCAGCTCTCCCTGGATGTGAAATAATGCCCATTTCTTTAACTGTCTTCCCTTATTTGATTCAGGACCACAAAAGTAAAGGTGGGTATGAGTTATACAGTTGCTGTTGTTGTAGGGTTTTTTTTTTGTTTAGTTGGATTTTCTCATATGAACTTGTTTTTATTTTGGGGTGAGATTTTCACAATAAGCAGTACTGGTTTAGTTCATCTTAACAGTTTGGCAAATCCTACATTGACTTTTGTCGACATAAAATGAAGTCATTGCTGACATTTGAGTATCTTAGCCTAAAAAATACCCCAAACCAACAGAAATCTAACAGCCAATATGTATTTGCTTACAGGTGGTCCTGTCTTTTCCTACCTGTCTTTTATAATATGCTCAACTAAGAGATGTAGTTACATACTGAACTGACAGAAAGGTACAGAAGTATAATGGGGCAAAGTGATTGCCACAGATATTACAGTTACCTATTCAATGCCTACTGGTACATACATATACATATAATTAAAACCTGTCAGTAACACAGTATGAATGCAGTTCACAATGTTGCTCGGTATGTGTTCAGTCTGAAATCTACTGGAGATTAAAACAATGGGAGGTTTGTCCCAGTGGTGAAGTGATACCACCTAGGATTACTTATTTTATCACTCAGAGCTTGGGATGAGAGGGTCAAAATAATTGGATCATCTGAGGTAACATACAGTCTGCAAGAACAAAAATCAGCTTGAACTGTAAGGATATGTGTCTGCTTCCAAGGACTATGGATCTTCGGATTTAAACAGTGAGGAAAAGGTCAGGACATCTGACCTTCCTTGTTCAACTGCCACTTCATCTGCTGTGTGGCCTGCTTCACTTCTGTGTCTCCATGAAATGCTAATTGTACACACCACCAGTGTCCTGAGATGGTGTGGTGTATTTTGGACCAGTTCTTTTACCATGGACCGAAGACGTGTGCTATCTGGGGATTAGGTATTGCTTACCAAAAAAAAAAAAAACCCCTGAGGTTTTCATGCAAAAATTAATGGCACTGTTGCTGATGTGAAACTAAAGGAAGTTTATCTTTTAATGTAGTCCCTTTCTGAAGTATTTACTTCTACTCTACAAGCCTGTCTTATGCAGTATGTGCATTTGGAAATTATGTATACTAAGAGGCAAGTCTTCTGATTGTATTTACACCATGAGCCAAATTTAATCCTGCCTTATACACTAGGTAGACACTTTGACCTTCAAGAGGTGCCAATCAAGACAGAATTTATCTCAGTACCTTTCTCCCCCAAAGTTTTCCACAATCTGGCTCATGTGTTTTACAGTAATACTTTCTTTTTCCCTGTTCATTAACTATTAAAATAAAATATTCACATGACAGATTTTTGCCTCAGTTTTCCCACAGCAATCATATTTCCTTACCCAAGAGGATGTCAGGAAGCTTCATTAATTGTTTCTGAAATATTTACAACTTTTCATGGAAAAGGTAAAGCATCTGTCTCCTAAAGGAGAAAAATAATTTCCAAATGAATGAAGTACTTATATCTCAGCTCCCCTCTGAAGCACACATGTATTTATATTCTTCTCTCAGAGATAAAGAATCTGTAACACAGACATTATAATCAGTTTGTTAAGTTCACACGTACTATCTAAAGATGAGAACTTGTGTTTTTTTCTCTCCAGTTCCAGTCTTTAAGCTGAAAACGATGCTTCTTTGTTAAAACACCTCTGGATATGGTGACAGACAAGAGCCATGGCCCTCTACTGCTGCCCAAATGCCCCCACACTCAACGTCCTTGCAGAAGTAACAGATGCTGTGCCAGCCCAACCCTGTGGCTCCTCTGCTGCCATGGGGCTGGTCACATGCAGACTCCTTGGCTATCCTGGCTCACAACTTAATGTTCTCCTAACCCCTCTACAATCTGACCCCAATGCACAGCTCTCACGTGCTGGGCCTGAAAGCAAACAGTACCTTTGGGGAGCCTTGGATTTATTTCAAAACAGATGAAGTCCTTTTCCAAAAGAAACATGAACATAAAGGCCTTTGTAATGGAAACAGTGAGACGTGGATTTCAGACTGATCAAGCTGAAGCAGTCTTCAAGGCAATTTTTTGTCACAAACGAGCAATGTTTTCCCGCCCCGCAGCAGACAGACCCCTGTGATATATTTTATCTCCTTTGCAACTGGCATCAACTCATTTTCCAAAGTCAAATACATCTACCTTCCTTGCTTCTCTCTCTTGGGACTCTTTGAAAGAGAAGGAAAACATCAAGACTAGACTGTGTGGTGGGATTAAACATGTCAGGAGAGAAACAACAGAGAACACAATTATAGGCATGATGCACAATACAAAATAAATTGGGCAAAGGGTGAGAAAAAGGAAAAGCATAGCCAAATCATCTGAGCTATTGCTGCAGAAAGCATAAATCCCTCTATAATTTGCCCAATCACAATCACTTGGTTTAGGATTCTGCTGTAATGTTTCTCTACTGTCTATCATTCACTTACATAAACCCAATGCTGCTTTGAGCTACGCTGCTTGACCACAAAAAGCCTTCCTCCCCCCAAACTTGTCCTCCTGTCAACACATAAATCCCAGGTAAATCTGCCACACGGTATCACATCCTCACAGCACTTGGAGCTTCTGTGCCCAAGAACCTTTTGAACCTCACTTCAAGCATCATTTTCTGAGGACCAACTCACACCACCGTGTATCACAGTATCACAAGGTTGGAAAAGACCTCTGAGATCATCAAGTCCAACCTATGACCCAACACAACACCAACCCATCATGTCTTTTACTTCTGAGAGGAATGGGTAATTTTCCCATTGCAGAAACATCTATTTTACTCGATTTCCATTCCTCCTGGAATCTCATGAGGTCACGTCAATCTGTGTCACAGGAGACTACAGGAACTGTGTGAGGGGGAAAATCATAGAAGGAACAAATGTCTTCATAAAAGGACATTATCATTGCCTTACATCTCTTTACATTTCAGATGTCACCACAGCTTTGGACAGCAGCTCTCGTTCTGTCTCTGTCGTCCCTCTGTGTGGATGTGTTTGTGGCATTTCTCTGTGCTTCCTGCATAATTTATACAATATTCTGTGTACAATACTATTCATTCTGTAGCACCCCTTCAAAGCTCCTGCCCTGGTATACCAAAACCATCATTGACCACCTTTCACATCCAAGGTTAAAGAAACTATTTAGAACTTCTGCTGGTTTGAATTTTCTACTGCTTCTACTGCTTGTATAGTAACCCGAGCGATGCTTTAAAAATGCAGAAAAGAAGTAACACCTTTCTAATGAAAAGGTGAGCCTTCTAGTGAGAGAGGTCATGTTCTAGTGGTAATGTGTGAAGAAATGCTATGGCCTCATTACTACTCACAGCTACAGGAAGGTCTCCTTCAGCTCTAATTGTGTGGAACTGAAGGACCAGGACCACTGAGGCAATTTGTCTGAAAATAGGAACAGGAGAGCAGTTTTCCCTCTAACAGCACCACACATTCACAGTTGGCTATTCATAGTATTCTCCCTGCTTAACTCTCCATCAATATTCTCTCTTTTAAACAAAAGCAGAAAAAAATCTTCCCATTACTTCCTTTTTTCCCAATTTCTCAAAAAGTTTTCCATCCTATTCATCTTTTTCACTTTAACTTTTCAAAATGTTTTACAGCTCTTATGACTTGTTTTTCCAATTTTTATAATCTTTGTTCCAACCTGGTGACTAATGGAAAACTGGTTTTATGGAAAAATTGAGAGTATGATGTACCAGATTCCATAACTCCTAGAAAAAGTTATGCAAAAGATTGCTGATCTATAATACCTTCTTATTCTTGTACTCATGGATTTAAAAATGTGATTAGGGTTATTATGGGTTTGTTTTCTACTAGGACTCAGCACATTGAAATATTTTCCTTGCAATCTAGAATTTAAATACTTTAATATTTAACGCTTCAGCACTAAGAACCATGCTTAATATTCTCCCTTTCCTAATTTATCACTACTAGCTAAAATTCTGATTGGTTATCCTCTTGGTTTCATTTACCTTTCTTTTACCCTGAAATAGAAGACCCTGTTCTCCAGTACTCAAATTAGAAAGCTAGAAATCAGCCTCTGTTTTTTCTACCTCCAGCAACACAAGAAAGGCTTTTTGTTGCCTCGCTTCTGCAAGGATAACTCATCTGATTTCTGGAGAAAGGACACAACATTTCATAGTCTTCTGATATCCCAAGGCCAAACGTGCTTAAGAGTACCTAGGATAACAAGGTGCTGTCTGCACTGTGCCTCTGATTCAGTAAGCACATGCCAGGGATTTCAGCTGGACGGCTCAAGCTTAGAATCACAAAGTTAGGGTTTAATGATTTTATTAATAATGAAGCATTTATATTTTCCAACCATTTTCATTCGGAATTGGGATTTGCAGTAGTGTGAACAACACCCTGAATAAACTGCACCTGAAGTTATCACTAGCTCAGAGAAGCCAAGCTCTATCAAAATGAGAGCTGCAGAAGCACAGACACAGCTCCTTACCTCTGAAAGACTGGACACATACTTTGACTACCCCATACTAAACCTGTCAGTTAGGACAGACGCGACTAGAAAGAGGTAACGGTAATGGTATGATTTTTCTTTCTTTGCTAATGACCCACATGTGTTGTTTTCCTTGAGGTACTGAGCAATTTACATACTTCAGAAACATGTTTTGAGATGCCTCAGTATCTAGCATTTCAACAGCAATAGCTTTCCCCACACGCCGCTCACAATGATCTGTAGAAGCAAACATTAGTTATTCCTCTACTGTGTGCAAAAAGGCATTTTTGTGTGCAAATTACTCAGCAGGTCAATGGTCACAGCAGAATTCAGTGCAGGTCTCTACCTTCCCACACTCTGCTTTAGCCACGAAGCTTACCTCATTCTTAGCAATGGATGGCTAATTTCTTGTGTACAAACACTGTCGCTGCACCACCTACCATAATTACAATTAAAAAATATGTCTTCAGACTCTTAAAGTCCATCTTTTTGCTCTTTTTTCTGGTTTGTCTGGGAAATGTGATTTCTTTGCATTGCAGAATCTGAATAGGGAGCTGCACCTGTTAGCTGTGTGATACCTCAGGGCTCTCTAGTCAACCATCTGCTTTTCAAAATCTATTTGTTATCTCTTGGGCAACCAAGAAGACATAAAGTATGTTTTATCACCTTAATGCTGAAAGTGATCATTTACACTGTAGTAAAATATACCACGCCGGGCAGAATTTCTACTAAGGAAGGAAGGAAGAAAATTCCTGGTGGAAGGCAAGGGACAAGAAGAGGAGGCACAAGAAGGGAGAAGTGAGGGATGAAGCAAGAGGAAGGGAATTGGAATAAAACTCACTTGCTTCCAGCAAAAGTCAACTAAATATGCTCTACTTGGACATGGGGACTTTGTCTTACATATTTCTGTAAGATGCCTCTACATATCTGCAGAAATAAAAAAATAAAATTTGACAATCTAAACTGAAAAAAAAAGCTTTCCCAAACGTTTTAATGTGAATGCTGGCCTGGCACTGGTGTCTGAAATGCGCATCTTCCAAAAGAATGAAGTACCGTAGTGCCACCCGAGGAACAGTCCCAGGCTTTTCCTGTTTTCTCCCAGTAAGAGCAGACCAATGACTGATTCATACTTCCATTATATCACAATTGTGCTTTTGTTTGGCACCCTCTCATCTCTTGCAAGTCACTTGCAGATGGTCTAGAAGCCACAGAACAAGCTGTACTTCCTTTCCATGTCAGCCATCCCTGTCTTATGGAATCTTTCCAGTTTGCTGTAGACAAGGTACAAGAATCTTTCTCCATAGATCTCTCTTATAACTTCAAAAAAACTTTCCATAGCTTTTTGTAGTTAGCCTTTCCTACCAGAAATAAATAAGTTGCACTGCTTCCATCTCTCAATGCACGGCAAGTTCACAGCACCCAAATCAGGAAAAGAAACCCGAGGGATTTGGTGGGGTTGCTCAGTGCCTCCCACGGACAGAGGGTCCAAAGAAAATACTTTTGAGGATACTATAAAGCGGTTACATAAGTTGGTGTTATGCCATCACTTTGGATTTTGCACTCAACCCTCATCACGCTGTCTCAAATAGGACAGAGAAGAAACAAAAAGGGTTCAGAGAGTAAAAAGACTCATTAAAGCCCTCAAGAGCTTTCCATATGCAAAAAGTTTAGAAGCTTCAAACTGACAGAGAAAATGAACCAGACTGAACATAGAGGAAGCGATATGAATGTAACTGCACAGAGAAAATAAAATAAATCTGACCTCCCCAAAAAAGAGGGGACAGTCATTAAAACTAAAAGGCAGAACATTAAAAACAATAAAAGGATTATTATTTTTCATCCACATAGTACATAATTAACTTGCAGCACTCTGTACCCAAGACCTCAGAAGGGCCAAAATTTTATGAGTTTAAAAAGGACTAATTATTGCCATAATAATAATAACAATAATAAAACCTGCTATAATAATGATAAATATATTATAATTATAGAAATAATTAGCGTAGTACTGAAGAAGCAGAATAGCCACAATTATGGTACAATAAAATATGAGACCTGAAAAATCCCTGTGTTTAAAGACATAAGCCAACTTCGATTTGATATCTATTAAGGAGAAACTACCCCTGTGGGAAAGGTTAAACCACCAATACACTTTACCAGGAACTCAGCATTTTATGTGAAGGACCTGATACTGATGCTTAGTGTGTGGCTTTCAAGAGGAGTGTCTGCAATGCATCGATCAATTTTTCAGCTTGGAACCCCCACAACCAAAAGCAAATCCCTATAAAGATCAAAGGAACATTTTTGCTCTTCAGAGATACATCCTATTTTCTTTTACTTGTGAAAAGTGAGATTGGTTTTGGCCATTTCTTCTAACGCACATGAGGAAATGGGGAGCAGAAATGAATAACAACATTTTGTAGGTTTGATAAAAAAAAAAGGTAATGTTGCCAGTCTGTTATTTGATGATTAAGACGTCATATTTTAAGGCACAATACTCTTAACCACCTATACATCTCCACACCCTGATGGAAATTTTTACCATTAGGAACATGTGGAATAAACAAAAATAAAACTCTGTGAATATGAGCCAGCTCACGGAGATCCCAAAGAGCCTCCTTTCTTATGGATTTCTGTCCAGATTTGGTCTCTGATGTGTAATTTCGGATAAAATTGCGGGGCAGCCTCTCCCTCAGTGGGAACATTAAGAGAGATTTTCCCCTTTAGAACAGTTGCCTGCTTCCAAAAACCACATGCAAGCTTAGGTAACTTGGAAGCTTTCACCCATCAAACCTGGCTGATAGTGGCCAAATTCAAAAAGGAACAGGAGACAGCTAGTTAAACTATATAGAGGAGCAAACAGAGTGGGTTCCCAGACATCTCCATTCCCTGGGGAACAACACCTAGGGATACCTAGTGATGCAGACAGTCTATAGGAGCTGCTTAGAAATAGTTCCTTCCCTGCAACATCTCATGAGTATTCCTCCAGTGAAACTGGACTGCTTCGCAATGCAAGCACATAGGGGCAATATGTTCCTGCCCACATTAAGCTGCCGTGTAGCTTTTTAATTAGAGACACCTCTATAAAAGCCATAATCCATTTAAACTAAATAAAACTGGGCTGCATGCTTTCTCCCACAAGCCTGGTTTGCTCTCTTGTACATCGATACATCTGTGTTAATAGAGAAGCACACACTACAGCTTAGAAGACTTCACTTCCCCAACTTTTAGATGAAACATAGCTGCAAAACCAAAACATCAGTTCTCTTGGAAACAAACAAACAAAAAGCAGCAGTCCTGCAAACAATGGACAATCTAAAGTTTCAGAAGAAATATATGCAGTAATACACATGTTCTTACCTGTGTAAGCCTGTACCATCAGCCTTTGAGAGGTTTTTTAACATCTACTCTGTAACGATGCATTTTTTGAAAATAGTTCTAGCGCTCAGGAATGCCGAGAATTTAGGAAGAGAGCCACAGCTTAAGAGAGCAATTATTTGCCAGTAAATACTCAATTTGCTTGTTCTGTGATTTTTCTTCTCCTAACTCGCCCTCTCCATAATCCACCTCTAGCTGCGTCATGGGCACAAGAAGTCTTTTCTTCATAACATAACACTTCAGTTTGCTATTTTGTTAGCATTAATTAAGAATTCCCTCTGCTGGTCATTTTCTATACTCTTACAAATAGCACCTTGAGCCCTGGACATTAGAAAGCAGTGAGTCAGTGTGTGGGATCCAGCCACCGTTTATAAACACCTTCAACCACATTCACCTAGTTTACAATATTGAGGACATCTTAGCTGAATTACTGCTTTGTGTCCAGTTTGTATTCAGATGGGGGCCATATGCTCCTTCACGTATTAGAGCAGAGCTCATTAGCACTGCTGCACTCAAGCCACAGCAGGTTTTTTTTTTCTATCTTGCCTCCATTTTAACCTGGTTAAAAATCTTTTCTCCGGGGCAGATTTCTGAAAGAGAACTGCTCAAAAATCAAAAGTACTGTTAAAATGGATATAAGTAAATTTACGATTACTTTTAAAATCGGTAAATGCTTTTGCTGCAAAAGCACTCAGTTGTTACTTAGGGTTAAACTACCTACTAAAAGCATGTTCTAAAAACACTGAAAAGCCTTCACAAAAACTCTGTTGGAGTAACCACGAGGGCTAAATATTCAGTGAGCACACAGACCTAGCAAAACTCAGAATCCAAGCTCTCTCGTAAGGATTTAGGCACGCAACCTATTTTTTAAGGAGATGCATGCATTTATGCAGGCAGCATCATACAACTAGATTAACAACTTGCAATAATGGGGAGAGTGGGTGTAGTTAGAAATCTGGATGTGCAAATTGTATTTCCTAAGAAATTTTGTGTAGGCAAGTTCCATTCTGCTCAATCAACAGTAGGCAGAGAAATACTATATTTGGCAAAAATTAATAAAATACAGAAGGAGTGACTTGAATCACCCACATTAATTGCTAAATGAAAAGCTAAGTTCTGAAATAAAAAACAGGAACACCCTTACAGAGAGTAGAAGAAAAAAATGACCCACCTGGAATCAAACAGTACAATAAAGAATCCATTTAAAACCATTTTAGGATAGAAATGTATAATCTGTCAAAATCAGTTTGGGTCTGGCTACTTCTTACGTGAATGAAAAAAACTTGTGGGCCCAAAATTGAAAATTAGCATCACATCAAGAACACATTACTCTATTTAGAAGGACTATGTCCATCTCATGTGATGCAGTGATATTGTAGGAAACAACAGAATTTCCAAAATTTCAAACCACGGGATGATAAAATATAATAATAGTTCCTCACATACAAACATGCACTCTAAAATATCACGTTCTGAGCAGAAACAGCATCACAGGCACCAAAGTAAAATACATTTATGTTTGTATATCCTACATATAAGCTGCTAAAAATATGCTTAAGCAAGCCAGCCGTCTTTGGGATACTTGTACACATATATCCTACCAAGTACCACTTGCCCAAATTGATTATTAGCTCACAGAGAAACCATTTAATTTTCCTCCCCAAACTCCCCTGTCAAACAGCAACACAACAGAAGGAGATCCATGAACTTTGTCTGGATACTGACCACCTCATCTCCTCCATGCTAGACAGCACTCTCCAAAAGCAAAGCAGGATGAAGAAACAAACGGCGTACAAAAGGTAAAAACCCCACTTGGTGTTCACTGCTCCCTTCTTCCCTCACACTGATTTTCCTATGAATGGTCTGAAAAACAGGACATAGAGAGTACACCTGACAGCTGATACTGCCCTGTTAAGGTCATCCTATATCCTTTGATGTAAACAACAGAACTATAATAGGTTACAAGCAGAGAATGGTGGACCTCCTCTCCAATGGCCAGTTGTGAGAATAAGTCTTTGGAAATAGAATGAACTTTGTTTGAAGAGCCACATGCTAAATGTATCTAAGATAAACTAATTGTTTTCCCTTAGGCTTTGACTCAAACTCATGTAAACAAAGCATTTCTGAATTAAATCTGACTATTGACTAGTATATGTTATGTATAACTCAAGGAGAGAGCAGAGAAGGGTAGCTCTTAGGAGGTGCTTTCAGGTGAAATTTTCAATATTTAGATAAGGATCTGAAAATGAAACTTTAAATCAACTTTAAACAAAACTAAAGTGCTTTAAAGAAAATGAAATTGGCAAGTGTAATTCCGCTGCTAAGGTTTAGCAGTGAAAAATAAACAGTGTGAAAAAACAAATTTAAAATTTATAAACAATTGTAAGCAAGCAGAGGTTGTCATAATATACTGTAATAAATCTTTCAGGAAAAATGGATAAGGGATTCCTAATCTCTGTTGTCTTAAATTACGTATTTTCCCGTTTATATACTAATTTGTCTTTGCACAGCAGAGTTTTTGAAAGAAAAGCTGACACACTTAATAGGGACAACTGGGTTAAACGGGAATTTACTGGATAAAGTGAGAACATAACAAATTCTTACTTATTCAGTGTAATTAATGAAAAATTATACTCTTTTCAACAGGGACTGCATGGTAAAAGGGATATCTGGTTTGCTTAGGAGGTGTCCCCATTAACTGGATGGGTTTTTTTTCCAAATGCTCTAAGCAATCAGCCAGTAGAGCCAGACACTGTCCTCAGGTAACCTTCCACAGCTGCCTTCAGTGCAAAATGCTGTCACTTCTCAGACTTCACACACTGTGATCCGCTTCCTCCCTTCACATAGGTTCCCCGAGGGATGACAGTCAAATGCAGCAGTCCCTCCTCTCTGCATGGCCTGGGGAGCGAGTGCTCACGTGGCATCATGTTTTAGCAGCAGGGTCGACCACAGCCCTGTGTCTTAACCTGTGTGTTTCGGTAGGAATCACTTAATCCAATTTATAGAAAAATGGGTACGCAGTCACTCTAATTTTTTGACCTCACATTTATTTTCTCCCAGCTTGCAGCACCTATTTGCTTTCACTTGCACAGGTATTTTTACTTTTGGAAGCTGAACAGGCACTCTGCAGTCTAGGAAGGAAAAATCTCTTTCAAAATGCCTCAGTGCTTCTTTTCTGTGTCACAAAGACTCCTGGTACTAATATCTCCATCCCATCTCCCAGTGAATTAACTCTCAGCATTATCTATGTAATGTGCACCAGCACAACACATTCCCTACAGCTGAGCATTTTTAGCTGCTACAAATGAAGAAAGCAAAACCCCAAACAAGAATTGTAAAGAAAATGTTACCTTTGAGAAAAAGAGAAAAACACTCAACAAATTACACCCACATTTAAGTACACTAACCAGGTAACATAAAGGATGCAACTAGCACAGAACAGGTAAAATTCAGCTGCTCAATGTTATGTCCTTATCCAGGTAAAGTCCCACTGAAATCAAAAGACCAGCTTCTGGGTCAGTAACACCGCCAGAAACCTGAGCTACTTCTACTAAAAGCAAAACAGCTGCCACAGGATTTATACAGGTGCAAGTGTGCCCCACGCCTGCCCCAAGGCAGTGATGCCTCAAGGAAGACTGAATAGGTGGTTAGCAAGAAACAGGTTACTATGGGAAGTTCTCCATTGGAAAGCTGTCTCCTGGCAGGCACCAATGTCCACTGCAGTTGAGCACTTTTTCCAGAGGCTCTTGGAAAAGATGAACACTATCACCATTTCCCATCAGCAGTGTTAGGAAGCTACTGAGGTACACAGTGACATCTCTATAAGTCTGAGTACAGCACGTGAACTTACTTTTTATTTTGCTCTCTAAGCCAAAGCAGCATTTTTCTCTAGATAAATCTTATAATCCATTTTCTGAACACATTCAACAGTACATTATCTCACAATGTGACAATATGGTATAACTTAGGCCAACCATGAAGGCATAGTTTGCACAGGCCGTTACTAAGTGACAGAGGAATTTAGGGCATCAGTGAAGAGGTTGCATTGTTTAAGCGTTCATTTCCAAACAGGGGTGGCTACAAGGGAGTTGCATTTACTTGGCTGGTTTTGATGGGGTTTTTCCTGCCTAGCACTGCTGAAAGTGGCTGAAGAAGAGCTGGTCAGGTATTTTGGTGGGAGAATCATTTGAAATGGATTTTAAGAAACAGTCCAGGTGCTATGGAGACATTACTGATGCACTGTTCCAGACTCTAATATTCTCTAATTTGTTGTTGTTGTTGTTTTATACATACACTTACACACATACACTTAACAGTTTACACAGCACATTTATTTTCCAGTTAAATTTTTAAAACCCACCAGCAAAAAAAATGTAATACCTTATCCTATCAGACTAATAACGCACAGCTGATGTGGCATTTAAATCAGAACGGCCTCCCCCCAGTGAATGGCAGGATAAAACCGTCCTAGCAGATGGAACTGGAAATTTTGTCTTCCTGTTTGTATCTGGGGCACATATGATCAGCCTGTGTGAATAAGGCTTCCATAAAACATTTGAAAAAGAAGCATATCGGGGGCACTAGCATGTGCAGATGATAAATCTAAGACAAGTCACTAAATTGCCACTATTGCTCAAAAACTCCAAAGCTGAGCAAGTTCACCCACTGCATCCTGCAAGGATGAGAGGAGCACACAGCAGCATCCACAGCCCTACTCAACAAGGGAGCGAGACATAGAAGTTTCCTGAAGCAGCTGCTGACAAGGTGTGCTCAGGAAGGAGCACAGACCCACCACAACTGCCCTGAAGGGCGGAAGATCACCAGGACCTTGTGTTAGGAGAAAACCAGGGGTGGGAACCTGACCCACACGTGTCATTTTCTGGGGCTCACTATCAGATTAAGAGAGTGGGTTTATCATCAAAGCACCTGTGCAGCAGGGAAATAGCAACTTGTTCCTTTTACATCCAGGGAATGTAGGCATATTATTGAGTTTTCCAAGGTTACCAAGCCAGAGAGGAGAAGAGAAGCCAGATATCTCTTGGTCTGCTGATCAGAGGCTTAAAAACACCAAGCAATCCTCCCGCCAGCTTCAAGGCCACAAAGTTTGTGGTTTAGAACTTTCACAGAGGTCATAATCTGGGCATAAATGAGCATATACAGAACAGAAAAAAAAGCCCTCTCGTTTGATCTTCACTGGAAACCTTAGCCCTGAAGCAACCGTGAGGTAACAGGAATAATGAAAAACGTGATTTTTACTTGCAAGTTTAACATAAGAGGTTTGAAGGTCATGAAAGTGGTTTTGTCTCTGAAGTGTCAACTGGTGTTTTTACACTACACTTGCAACATGGCTGGTTTTAAAATATCTCTGTAAAGATGGGTACAAGCAGTTTGTTTACCAGGTTAGGAATTAAGAAAAAAAACCCAACCAACCCAGATTTAAAAGTCTCTTTGGCTTAATTACGCTTAACATTTTATTCACTTAATCAGAGGAATGAAAGAAAAAATGAGCCTGACTTTTTTGACAGCGAAGTCAAACCAACCGGAAAATTCACCTCCTACAGGAAGTGTTGGAAAGGAAAACTCCGGATAGCAACATGTTAGTGAAATGCTTTCTGCTGCAGACACAATTGTATGGTAATAAAATCTTAAATTCTCTTTGACCCGCTATCTCTCCTCCCTTCCAAAAGACAGAGAAAGCTGTTGGATTTGAGTATTGGTTTTGACCAACTGCTTTCCCATAGGAAAGGGATATAGACATAAAATTACATGCCTGTGAATTTACTTCACAGACTCCTTGCACACATAAAAACATGCAAGAAGTTATATTGAGGTTAGAGAGTATGACTATTACTCTAATATTATTTTCTTTTCTTCCGTAATGCATGCTGTTAAGTCAGATAAATACTCTTAAATTCATTTCAGAAACAGGGATTACTGAGGATCACCAATATTTTTTTTCCCCTAATTGTACATGAAATCAGCAGCAATGCTGGGAATGGACTAGGGCTGTGAGATCCTCATTCCATATTTCCCTGGCTCTTCTCTGGGGCACTACTGGTCTTCTGCTGCCGCTGGAAACGGTGATTTCTATATCTAGAGATCAAAGGAGTAGAATCTGTTCTCTGAGGACATGAAGTCCTAATACAAGCTGAAACTAAACGCTCCTAAGTTGTTCACTGTAGGGAACTTGGAAAAGAGACTTTGTTTAGCACATTTTATGGTGCTTTGTAACCAAAAGTTTTTAGAAACAGCAGAAAGACTTATACTGTAGTTTAGGCTTGAGAGAACTGTTCTGGGCCTCATCCTAACGTGATATTTTATAGAAAAATAATAAAATGGTCATAGATGATCTTTCGTAACAAGTTTCCATTTTTATTTGGTTCTATTTAATTACATATTTTGCTGTGGCCAACTGCATTCTCTCTGGTCTCTTAGACACTGGATTTCATGCATTCTTGCATATATTTGAACTTTTGATTATTTTCCAAAAATTCACTGCTAGTATCCCAGACAGCCATCACTGTAGTGACACGGGTCCTTCTAGTCCAGAATAAAAAGGAGATGTGTGCGACTGATCCTTTTCCTCAAGGCCAAAACTCACAACAAATCATCTGGAGACCTGCCAATGGCTTCAATAAGACCTGAAATTGTCCCTACACATCTAAAAAACTTCATCTGCCCTATGAGAAAATCAGGGTGCAAATTTTCTAGCCAGACTACATGCATTCTCCTACAGACTAGGAAAAGAATCAGACAAAAGAGCAAAGGGAGGGACAGCAGTCTTTACTGATGCCTGTATATTAATGCTCATTGAATTCCAAAATAGGGAAGGAAAGCAAGGAAATGTGAGCAGTGTTGCATTTTTTCTGAGCAAAAGTGAAAATAGTACAATTTTAGTACAATTTAGAACAGGTTTTATAAGTAATGCATATAAAAATTATATGTCTAGCATAATATATAACTATAAATCAAGGTTGTTCCTGTCTTAATCCTTTAGAATTTGTTCCAAGCAAATAGTGAATGGAAGAAAATAAAGCTGGAATATAAACTGCTTATGAAGTTCCTTTTTGTCAGAAAATGAAAGGACAAGGGAAAAAACCCCATGCTTTTGTTTCTTATTGTGAATCTCATGCTTTGGAAAAATGTCAGTACGCCTATATGAGTATGTGTGTCAGATTTACGGGAATGGCAAGGAAGAAAATGAGTCGATCTCAAAAGAAGCCAAGAATCTGGGACTTGAATTCTCTTGACTTCAACAGCGTTGCAAGGACTTGGAATGTGAGAGATATTGGCATATTGTGCCTTGCTGTGAATGAGAGCTCGACTCAGAAGCTTTACAGAGTCTCGGTTCCTAAACAGCACAACACACTGATCACGAGGCGCATCGAAGACTCGGGATGTGTCTCACCATTCTTGACCTCTCCCTTGCCAGTGCGCAGTCCTTACCCCACCGAATGCCTGGCCTGTTACTGACCTTCAATTTCATAATAGGCTCATGTTGACAATTCACTATGAAATTATTTCAACACAGATCCATAACTTTTGCTATGATACAAACAGAAAGGTGGTTCCAGAAGCTGGTGAGCACAGGAGATAAGCAGTAGCAAGGGGAGCTACACGTTCAACTCTTCACATGTTGGCATAGCATCCTCAAGTACTGCACCGTACTACTAAAGCAACTTTTTATTTTCTAAAAGCCTATAAATGTGGGGCTGCTTTGGGGTTTTTGGGGGGGAGTTGGTAGGCTGTGGGTTGTTGGGGTTTTTGGGGGTGGTGGTGGTGGATTTTTTTAAGTAGTCCCATACTTTCACTCAGTTCTGTCCTGAAGTTCAGTTCTGGCAGCTACCTCTAAGGCGAAAGGCAAAGGCAGGTACACAAATGGAACACACCACTGAACCACTTGGGGGATGTGGGATTTTGGGTTATTCGAAGCACCACCAACCTTCCAAAGCACCACAGGTCCTTTTATAGGAAGGAAAAAAGTATCCAGGAACTCCATTTCAGGGCGAATTACATGATCATCAATTTAAGTCTCAGAGATACAGAAGATGGAAGGTAGAATGAGGTTGAGAGGAGCATCCAGAACTAAAGAATTTCAGTCTTGAGCTTCGTACCCCATAAGCAGCCCTTTGAGCAAAGTTACCTGGTTTCATTACTCTTTATGTTAAGGGGTAGATACTTAAAGTGGTAATTTAACCAGAGAACGTTTGTATTAAACAGGGCCTCCTGCTCTCTGGTTTCTACAGTTTACAACAAAGAGTTTATTAAACACAACTCTTTCTGTCTGACATTCAAATCCATCTCTGCAACACAGTCTCCTCTGGATTTGCGCCACCGAATGAAATGCTTTGGAAAAACAAAATAAACCAAAACCCTGCTGTGGAAACAGGACAAATCTAGTTTCACATCCCCTGCAGAGAGAGAAACAAGACGGAAGTAAAAAAGCACCAAATGGAGCTCATAAAGCTTCTCTCTGATCTCAGCCTCCACATTCTGGCAGAAAGCACTACCTAAGAGATGTGCTCTGCTTCAAGTGAGAACAGCCTCTGATTGCACCGCGAGCACAGAAATATATTGTCTGTGAACAATTATCCAGAACAAACTCTGAATAAGGGAAATCTGACTACAGAATAAGGGGAAAAGTGGTGGGAGGGAGGCTAATAGCCCACCTCCCTCGCCAAGGCCTTATCTTGCATGCCAGCCATCTGTAGTAGCTCTTTGTCCGTGACTCCAGCTTGTGGGCTCTGCTGAACCACCTTTCCACAGACTGCCTGCATCGCACACCTCCATGAGGTGGCAATTGTCCTGCCCATCAGAAACCATCCACCACGGGAGGGAAGTAATTTGAGTACTGCAGCAAAACCAGTTTCTTGCTTTGGGTTCATTTTATCACAGGCAGTCGCTCATATTCCTTATAACATTTCATAAAGCAATGCATAAGGAGAAAGAAACTCACCCTAACCTACAGGTGCCATGGAGAGTTAATGGGGTTGGTGTCAAAATTCACTAACTCTTTCTCTTTCAATATATCTACAAATAAAAATAATTTACGTGTTTGGAAGTCACTGCCCAAAATAGGAGTGAATTCTGAATATTTTGAACCAAACATGACATACCTAGAAAGAGGCACACCTGAGTACGCTCTTCCTCCAATCCTGGATCCTGGGCACCTCCTCTTTAGTTACATCTTTGAGGACAAACTTAGAATGTAAATACGTGGTGAGGCAGGAGACTGGGAGGTTTTGCTTTGTGTTTTACTTTTACACAGCATTCTTGTGCAGTTTGGTACATACAAACGTGGACAGTGAAGGAAAAAATGCACACAACTAGATACAGGGAGGACACCTTGTGATCAACAGATCTTTCATCTTGCTGGTAAAACCACTTTTAAATTCAGGTAGGAAACAGCTTTTTCTGCAGGAGAGCACAGCAGAATGCTTTCCCCAAACGTGGGAGAATCTGAAACACAATACATTGCTGACAGTTTTCTTGTGACCCCCAAGAAGATCACATTTACTTCTGGAACTTCTTCTTTGCTTTATTAGTGTATTGGGCAATCTGTATGTATTCCACACTGGCCTTTTAGAGCAAGAACATCTACAAATCCCATGTCATAGGATGGTCTCTGTTTTACACTGCAGTCCTTTATTGCATTAGAAAGACAATGTTCTGCTGCGGGTTTTTTTTTGTTGTAGTTAATTAATTCGAGACTATTCCTTACATTTTCATTTTAATGCATTTTTGTGTGGAAAGATTAGAAGATGCATACAACTGTCAGTGATTTAAAGTCTTTGTTAACACACATATACAAATCTGTTTGTATCATATATGCACATGTATGCACGTGCATGTGTATGAATGTGTGTATTAAAAAGAAAACAAACCACAAAACCTTTCCAACTGCATCTTCCTCCCTCCTTTCTCCATTCTGAGCAGGTTCCTGCTATCAACTGCTGGAGTGTGCTCACTCTACACCTAGAGCTATAATTATTTTGCTTTAATTTTACAAAACCTTTTGTTCCATTCCCATGAGCCCACCTGATCCTTATATTACACTTGCTCTATTAAAACACTCATGCAGAACAAAGCACAGTTGTACTGATTCATAAGTAACTCACCCCCCCACCCCCTTCTCTTTTTCTTCCTACTAGGCTTATGCATCTCACTGCAGTTTCATGACACCGTCCCTGATGCCAGTCCACGGTCCCATTTTTGCCTTTTTTTCTTCTTTGTTTTAAACCATTATTTTTATGTTCTTAGAGTCCAATTACACTATTGTGTGCTGTTGTTTTGAATTGCTGTTGTTCTCAGTCATTTTATGTTATGCTCTTTGGCACAACAACAGATATAGTGGAGAGGGTGTTATGGAATTTATTTGTCGTAATCAGACTCTATGATGGTTTTCTATTATTATTATTCATAGAGTACATCCACCAAGGGTAGCCCTATTTTTCTGAGGCAAGTAGAAGATCATTTTTAGCCCAGCCTCTGGCACTGGTATATCCTATGTGCAGTAAATGGGCCCAGCAGCAGCTTAGGTCAAGATGATTACTGTTATTTGGGCATGGCCTCCATGAACCACCAGGCTTTAAAGACCACCAAGCACACTGAGAACACTTGCAATAGGATCTTCACGGATGCACTGAGCATTTCTAATTTAGGAAAAAAAGCAAAACAAAACCAAAAAAACCCCTCTCATAAATTGTTGCTGAGAAATGGAAGGAGAGAACACAGCTCATGATGGGAACAATAGAAGGGCTGTTTCATCTCCTTGTCCTGTACAACTTCCTTGAGCTGAGACAGCCTTCATTTTCTGTCTTACAAAGCACGGAGTGTGTTGTTGGAACTAAGTAACTGATAAGCAATAATCAGAACAGTGAGGAGTGGGTGCATGTGGAGAAAGTGCTAGAATAGCTCTCTGTAGTCATCTTTCCAAGACTGGGAGCAGGACATCCTGCAGTGCCCTACTGAACACCACAGGTGGTGGGTGAGTACAGGAGAACGGAGCAGGCAAAGGTGCGACACAAGGCAAGAAGGGGAAGGAAAATGGGGTGTGCAAATGTTTTTCTGGGAGACACATGTAACAATGGCAAATACTAATGATTTCTAGCAATGAAAAGAAATAACAGGGGCAAGGGTACTGTGGCAAGGAACAGAACAAACACACCTGTAAGGGGTACAAACGAAAGTCGCAATTTACCAAAGAAAAACCGTTCTGCACATTTTATGTAGCATGTCAAATCTATCAGATTTTCTCTTATTAAATCATCATTCTACAGCAACAATCATTCTCTCAATCAATCCCCCGTGTTGTTAACTCTTAGTAATGACTAACTTGGCAGGAACTGATGTTTACATATATTTTAAAGTCCTGAGCACTGTTCTGTATTTTTTTAGATGTTAAATTTCCTTTACATTTTGTCTCTTTGTTTTTAACCTGTTTTTAAAGGCTGGATGCATTCAACTGGAAAATAAAGTTTTGTAACACACACACACTCAGATTATGTTAGCTCAGGAAATTGGCAGTGGGATAAGAACAAAACCATTCACCACCTGATTGCTGATTCAAATCTAGCCCAAGTGAGACAGTCACAGAAGCTATAAGCCTCCCATAGTGGCTTTGTGATTTGAGATTATTTTTTATGAATCTCAGTCCACTTCAGGCCAAGAACCAGGATCACAAATCCACTGCCTCAATGAGCATTAACTGGCATCACTGCACACAGTAACAGAGGAGATGCCAAAATAACAAACCGGTCCTGGAGACCAACTTCCCACCTTACCCTGGGAACTGATCATTAAAAAAACCAGAACTCGTTCATGTGGAGCACAGGGAAACATACATATATCTACCTACAAACTGAAACCAACCCAACCCACCTGTAGTCACATCAGTTATGGTGCTGCAACATTTACACAAAACATTAATTAGTTCTCCAAGACTTCTACAGTCCTAAACTTGCCCAAAACCAGATGGCGTGCCCTCATATCACTTCAGAGCTGAGAGACAAGGAGGGCAGAAGGAGAAGAGAATAAAGCAAAGGCTTTTCATGCTAACTCCTGAGGAAGAAGCAGCAAGCCTATGCAAACCTTACCCTTTAATATCAAAAAGGACACAGACAAAGCAACTGCAGGATTTGGTCATTCCTTAGTCCACTTTTCCTGCCTAATGAGGCATTTAATTTTGCAGAAGACCAAACGTGAGGAGGGCTGTGTTGCACTTCCTATTTTATTTGGGACACGACTGATTACTAAAGCTATTAGCAAAGCTATTCCACTAAAAAAACATCCCATAGCATCCAACAAATTAGTGATGCTCAGGCATACTTCCCGTGGCTCCTTCTTTTAGGGAGCATGAATCTTTAAAATCACTTGGGAATTGGCTACTCCAGCTTCCTCTCTCAGATATGTTTGCTAACCTGAGGGGGGTAAAGGTCTCAGGACCCAAGAGCAGGTATAAGCTTTTCCACCATCTGTGCTGAAGTGCAGTCAATGCAAATTCCACCTTTAGATCTGCACTTCAGTGACTCCCTGTTATGTTTCATTTCACATTTGTGATCTTTATTCCTTAGAAACAGGAAAAATGCACAGCTGATGAGCCGTGTCTGTGCAACTTGAAATCATTCCTCCAGTGGCTGTTGCTTGGACGTGCACTTGACTATTCGAAGGGAAGTGAGATGAGAAACAGAGCTGAATTACAAATGGCCAAGTATTCCTAACTTTAAAAAGGCATTTTTGGAAGCTAGTAGTTCTATTCAAAGTTTTCAGAGACATCACTCAAACTATTCATGTACATAACAAGGAAAAGTTGGTGGGAAGGTCAAACATTTTCTCCTTCCTTTGCTTTTTATTCATGGTTTCTTCTTTCCCCTTTTTGTCAGCAAGAAAAGGAAAGACACAGATGAAAAATGAATAAGTATGGGCTTGATGGTCTGTCTAAAATAAAAATTTCAGGAAGAGGTAGCCTTATAAGTTGTAAAAGATACTTGTAGGCAGATACACACATGTAACTTGTAAATGCTTCTATCACAGCAAGTTCCAGTAAAATGTAGAAAAAATTCTAAATGTAGCTAAGTAGATAAAGTACAGTTATATTCAGCTGATAAGCTGCAAGAAGCAAACAATAGCTAGTGAAACTATTAAGAATTTGGAAAATCCCATGTTTTTATATGAATTTAAACTTTGCATCTGACATAGGGGATGATGATTTAATTTAGGTGTTGTAAGGTTAACAACGCTGATCCCACTGGCAGAGACTTTAAATACACACTGCATCTTTCTAAACCTACAAAATTGTTTTAAGTATGTTTTATGGAGGCTTCAGAATGAAGCAGCTTGCCAAGGGAACCTGTATCTCTGTGGCAGCCAGCGTTCAGCACACATGACTCAAAATCATAAATTACAAGATACTCCAGCAGAGCAAGGAGCCAATATTCAGTGAAATAGGTATGGTTTCACTGAAAATAAGAAGAAATTAATTTCATAATGCCCAGCAGACAATTTCAGCTCTCATTTAACATGGATTTTTATGGACAGTGACAATACTTCAGAAAACCACTTGTGAACTTGCTCAGTATTTTGGGGAGAGCTAATAACACCAGGGATCAGAGACAACTCCACATCTAACTATGCCTCAACCTGCCTTGCTTATCACAGGGAAAAAGTTAACACATGCCAGGCTTGGAAGCAGGAGCTGCACACAGGCACACACCAATGTGCTGAGCACTGCAAGGGTGTGCTTTGCACTGGTGAGCTTCTCACATTGATGTGATGTGATTTTCACAGTTAATGAGGACTCTTACTCTCTTACGGGACTCACACAGTCAATCAGGACTGGATTCTTGGGCTCTGTGAAAGCTCAATCCTTACTTGGAGTTGGTTTAACTTACTTGACATCTGACACATTGAACAGTCGTCATCAAAGACTGCACACACATTGGAATCTGATCATTATTTTGTGTACTGAGTGACCCACAAGCTGAGAGTCTTTACCAAGAGCCAGAGGACGCAGATGTTTACCGTGACATTTCCACGACACGGTGTTCACCAGTATGGACAGCAATGCAGCAGTGAAAAAAGACCTGTTCAGGTATTTGCTACAGGAGGAAGTCTCAGATGAAGAAAGAGTATCCAAAGTGAAGATGCCATCACAAATACACAACAGATTTGCCCTGGACATAGTATCTGAACCTACAGTGGGATGTGGATTTCACAGCTAGCTTCACATGTCTTGGTTAGTTTCTCAAGCTGCACGGAAAGCAGAGGAAGTTTTCTTTAGGGATGTGAGAGGAGACAACAGTAAACTTCTGAAAAAAAAAACCTTCTAGGGAATAATTGTGCTCTGGAGGATTTATTTATTTACTAATGCAACAGTACACACTGAGATAACATCTGGCAATGTTTATTACAATGAAACCAAATCAATACCTCTGTCTACTACGATATCTGTCCACAAAATAGTCATTCCTCCTGGCACCCACAAGAAACACTCAACTATCTGTTAGAGTAGCCTTTGCCAGCAAAATGGGAGGTTGTCACCTGGATTCTTCTGTTGGAGACCCAAGAGAAGGCAAAGAACTAGATGTACCCAGACACAAGAATGATGGTGGAAAATTAGAGAGAAAGACAGAGAGATGCAGCTCGTAGCATTGCAAAGAGCATGCAATTCATCCCTACAGAATTTCAAAAAGCAGCAGATCCCAGGTCTTCTTTCTTTTGCCTCAAGGAGTTTAAACTTAGGGCAATCCATTACTTTTGCTACCAGGCCTTTTGTGACATTTTAGAGCTGCAACTGAATTCAGAAATTTTGACTTTTTATTTCCTTTTGAAGTCAGAATTCAAAAAGGAATGATACTGAACCTTCCCACGTAATTAAAAAGCCAAAAATAAATTTGTTTTGAAAGTTCTGTGTATTAGAATTTCCAAGTAAGTCCTTCCATTCTTTTCTATTTCTATATTTGCATTATTGCATATAACTGTAGAAAAACTTTGTGTTTTGTGCAATGAAAAAGTCACTAAACATTAGTTTAGTACTTACTGAACCTTCACCTTTCTTAAACTAAGTCCTTCTTGCAGTGTAACAAATAGACTGATGTACAGTAGGGCATGTATTACTACTTACATATCGTGACATTAACCAAAAAAAACCACCCCAAAACCACACAAAACAAAATCAATATTATTATAACAATTAAAAACATAAGGAGGAAAAATAATTTTGCTTTTGTTGAAACTGTCATTTCCAAAGAAAAATGATACATCTGAATAATGTGACTATATATGAAATAGATGTATATTTGCCCTTATTTAATTTCAAATTTTACCAGCTCACTGTTGAAGGCATTTCTATTTGTACAGGGCCTAGAGGTAAAATAAGGCCTTCTGTGCTACATCAAGTCCTGAGGCATAAGCTATGTTCAGAAGTTATTGTGGTGATACATTACCTTTTTCCCATAAAAACTTCTGTTTGACAAGATAATTGGGACTGCAGTTATGAAGAGGGGAGAGCAAGGAGGCAAGGAGACACAATTTGTTTTCGTCTCTACTGGTCTAGATCTACTGGGCAGAGGAGAGCACACTGCATTTTGGACTAGTGAACAGAGCAGCATCCAGCAGCAGACATCAAGGATGCCACTATATATGACAATTCCTGTAATTTGTTTTAGCTAAGATTTGCATTAGGATTTTTTGTTTAGCTTCTTAGCAGTTCTTGCCCTCCATGCCATCAAAATCTTATTACAACCTCCTAAAGGTCCTAATGATGTGGAACGAACTGGGGAAGAATTTTAACAATAATATCATATTAGCAAAGTGGTGAAACCCACAAAAACTGACCTCCCAAGCACTGAAACCGGTGAAAATCCCAGTGAAGTAAATGGAAGCCCTACTTAAAGGGCAGCAGTCCTACCCATCTTTAATATTCATCCATTACTGTCTATTTAGCAACATGAATTAGTGCTAGACTGGCAAACACACTAAATATTTGAGCTAGCTTGAAGTGAGAAGGCTAGGATTTCAAACTCTGTTAGTTTTCTTTCTCTATTTAAACAAAAACAGGCCAAATAAAGACTTAGTTTTGAAAACAACACTGAAAAAGCTCAGTGCAGGAGTTTCCATCAGTGCTGCAGAGGAGTAGAAAACCCAGAGACAGGGACTGGGAGTTTTACATCTGGTTGTAGTGCAAGCAGGAGCTCAGACCCAGCCCAGCAGAGGACCAGTTTGTCTGAACCGCATACTGAATTTGCCAGTTCCTCATCGGCTCCACAGATCAAAGAACTGTTTTGTAAGCTAGCATTAAAATGAGGCTAGATAAAATGGGAGAAGGGATTAATTTCTAACCAATATAGTCTTAAGAAATTTCACAAAAGAACTCCAAACCACTTGAAATTAGGAGACTGAAAGCAAAATAAATATTTATGGGATAAACTGGGAAAACCCATGCATATGACAGCTTTTATGTCACTTGAATATTAAAACAGGGTAAATTTAGTTGTTTCAAGGAAAAAAAGACCTCTCCAAAGAAAGCACAACTTATTTTTTTGCCCCACTGTAAATTCTTTTCCCCTACACCAGCTATGGAAAATCTTGTGTCTCCTCCTGTACCTCAAGGTTGATGTGAGAGTCAGTGTCCACCCTTCACCAGGGGCAGCACTGCTGCAGAGGTGGGAATAGGTGTATATGTGCCAATGCATCAGGCATACCATAACCCACACTGCAAAGTGGCAGCTCAAGTACATACATCTGCAACACAACACATCTGGGCTCCACTGAAAACGATGTGGAGGAATCTCATCACTTTATTTGGGCCAGGATTTTACTTTTTATCTGCAAAAGTAGTAATTAAAAAAAGGCTGCACTCAATACAGAAATGGTGTGCAGAGTTCTGGCAGAGATTGCAGCTGATATTACATTGCCATAATCTCTCCAGCTACTAGAAAAAAATTTGCTTTGTCACACTTGTTACCTGCAGCCCTGACTTCCACTAAATTCAATATCCCTGAGCTACCAGGTCTAGGAAGCTACAGGGGAGGGAGTCACAGGCAAAGCCTTACCCCATTTAGGCAGCGGGATGAAGTACTGGCAGCATCTGGAGTGAGACTCAGGAGTTTCACAATATGGATATTCAGGCTTCCTTCCATCCCAACAGAGAAAAAGCAGGAGGAAAAGTGTACCACCCTTTCCAGACTTCCATCAGCACAACCATGAGTGGCTTTAAGGATTAGTGCAGCACTAAATAAGAAACATCTATTTTGCTATACATTCTATTTCTTTTACAAGGTTTTCTAGGTATATAGAGACTTAAAGAATAACTATTGTATCATACAGATACATTCTAAACATTATGACAGAGACAGCATACGAGACTTTTAGAAATTATATGCTTTTAAATGTAATTAAATCATAATAAAGATAATCATATAGAAAGCTGTGCACCTGACAGTCTGACAATGCAGGGACATCAGAAATGTTTTCCACCAACATAAGGCACAGGAAATCTATGCCTATGTCGTGTTGCTGAAAGGTAAATTCTTTGGGGGTATAGAAAATGTATTTTAACAGGTGATAATTTCATAAAAAGTAAAATTTACCTGGCACATTTGAAATTCAGACTACAATGGCTTCAGTGAGGCAAACATCCCTTCTGTGTTTCTTAATGGTAAGAAATCCTGTCCGTGGAAGTATCACTGATCCTTTAGCCTCTAGAGCTTCCCTTTGGCTGTCTCCAGGTCGCACTCTATCGAACAGGATCCTTCCCTTTGTCCTTAAAATCCTAAGTACTGCATAAAGACCCAGACTTTGGGTTTTGAATTCCACTTGGAGTGGAGCACCGAAATATTACTGCATCTCGCTATAATTCCCTAAACCAAATTTGGATCTGGCAGCAAAGTGGCCTTTCATCACCAATTTCCATTTCTCTGCAACAGCCTGATTTCACAGACGAGAAAAGAATGAAGTTTAGAGAACCTAAGTTGTTCAGAGACAATCTGGATGCTTTGGTTCAGTATCATTCCAAAAATATAAGTATTAATATAAAATATTGCATGGGTTTTTTATGGATTATAATCACACATGCTTGCTGTGATTCCCTTCCTGCATGAAGAATTCTGTTGAACTCTTGCCAGAGGACAGTTGCCTGGAAAAGGCAGGAAAACACTTGGAGGTGACCATGACTGATATCCCAAGAAAACTAAATATTGGCCAGATATCTAGAATCATACTAATATTTGAAGACTTTCATCAGTGCAGTTCTAGACCAAGTGTAAGCCCTTAGGTGTGAGACCACCAGAACAAAACAAAAACTGGCAAAGGGAATAGGAGTTTGTGATGGCAAAAAAAAGGTCATCTTGAATGGCAAACACGATGGGGTAAGGGCAGATGTGGCTGTGCATCTACTGCAGAGCAGTATTTTCTGAGCACACACAAAGAGGCTGAGACATAGTAATGCATCAGCTTGTGAAACAGAAAGAAACAGTAAACAGTATCATTTCTGGGGTGATTTTCACATGGCCCAAAGGCACTGGAACAAATTCAATAGCGCCAAAGCCCTGACAAAAGTATAATGAAAAGCATAATCCTTTCCTTCCTGCAAGAGTGAAACAATTATGAGGAATTAAAACTGTTACATTCAGGTGCCCTCCATGAGCATCAGTACCTACAGCAACCTTGCCTGCTGACTCGGGGACTTCTCACTTCTGATTGTGCTATGTTTCCCATCAGGATGATCCACTAATGCAACTCTATATCCTCTTGGTCACCTGATTTCTGGGTCCCTTGGCATCCTCTCTCTGCATTCCTCAGGCTTTAGTGATGCCTGACCACTGGAATTTCCCTGTAGTTGTTAACTGCATTCAGGCAAAAGCTGTCATTTCCACACTAAGCCTGCTCCAAAGGGTGATCATTTTATAGATGTTTGCTTCAGGAATCCAGTATCACTTGTTCTGGAAAAGTGACAGCTGCTAAGACATAAGAAGGTTAGTTGTGTATTAAAACAGGGCAAGAAACATGACAAAACAGATTACCCTCCTCACTCAAAATCCTTATGAATGGAAAAAGGAACTGAGAAGAGAAGAAAATTCATCTGCTTCTGGCTCAGGCTCTGATGTTCAGCAGATTTTCCCACTGATGGTGTGATCTTGCAAACTCTATACTCAGGAACTGTGCCTCTATACCCTCCTGAAATTAACTGGGACCGCAGGATCATGACCTAAACCAGTTCATATTCGGAGAGGACTTGCAGTGATCTAGTGCA
Organism: Dromococcyx pavoninus; assembly: GCA_033558185.1. Classification (NCBI taxonomy): domain Eukaryota; kingdom Metazoa; phylum Chordata; class Aves; order Cuculiformes; family Neomorphidae; genus Dromococcyx; species Dromococcyx pavoninus. The sequence goes on along the minus strand of JAUMJL010000432.1, from coordinate 59,285 downwards.
CGACTGCTATCATGGCTGCTGGGAAATCCATACCTAATTCCTTAAAAAGGTTTTGTTGCTGAGTCACAGGACTTTCAATTACTTATTGCCAGTCTTGAAGGAGATGAGATAACACTCTTCCATTTTACAGAAGATTTTCATTATTCAAAATTTCCATGAGAACATTATATGAACTAGAATGAAATTCTAACTTAAAAAAAAATTCTGCCCGTGAAAGCAACGAGTTCAAAAGGTTTGTTAAGGCAGGTTCTGACTCAGAGGTGCCTTTTGTTATGACTGACACCGAAGTATTTTGCAAAGCCAAATATTTTTCCAATGGCCCTTAATGGCACAGACTTATCTGCCAAGTGCTCACTATCTTGCTGCCAGCTACTGCAGGCTCCTAAAGAAGAGAGGTATAAAAGAAGTAAGGAACAAGAACTAGGTTTTCTAAATCAAAATGCTATAGGATGATGACACACACACAGAATAAAAGATGCTGGATGAATTCTTTTGTCATGAGGAAATGCAGGACTCTTAAAATACATATTTGCAGGACAGTGTTCCCTGTCAGACTTCTGAAGGCCTTGCCACAGACATGTCAGCAATGGAGCTCTGTAGATGATTTATTTTAAAAAGTAAATAAAACAAATATTCTGATCTCTCCTTTGCCAGTGGGAACTGTTGAAAACAACAGACCAATCTGGACAGAACTGAGATTAAAGTATCTTCTAATCTATTATCTAGGTGCAGGGGCAATGACAGGAAAAAGAAAAATAAGAAGAATCAGATCCTCAATGCTAAAATTCAGAGCTAGACCACTTACTCTAATGAAGAAAACAGACCAGAAAGTTTGGGTAACTTACATTCACCAGACTGCCCTACATCAGACTCTGGAATTTGAAATGATTCAGTGAGAGTGTCCTCAGGGACTACGATGTAAATATAGAATAACCACAATGCCTTTCTGTGGAGTCCCTCCCATTATACACTGGTTTAGCTGAAGATTTTCACTTCCGGTAGGACAAAATAAGAACACCAAGGCTTGGAAAAGGCCAGGTCTACGTTGTCTTTTCTCCTTTTGCATCTTATCTGATGAACACTGTGGTCTAAGATAACTTTCCTTGCTCAATAATATTTAGTCTTTCTTTTATCTTGAAGACCAGGAAATGTTTTGGTAACTGAGTGAAAGACTTTCTGCTTTCACCATAACATCTTCAGGTGCTGAAATGCTGAAGTGGTTTACAACTTTAAAGTAGTGCTACTCAGTGAACCAATGCTAATATTCCCATGCCTTTTTAATATGACTGAATCACAACCCATACTCCTTTATATACTAAAGCAACCACACACCGGAGAGCTCTTTTCCCATCTTCATCTACTGTGGTTGTTATTCTGCAAAAACAAGAGCTGTCACCTATGAAAAAAGGCAGGTTTCTACCCATTTGTACACTACTGATTCCCTTAACATACAACACCAAACAAAGCCCCATATAACCGACTCCTCCACCTCCCAAAACCTCCAAATCTTAAAACAGAAGAAGAACAGGGGTTTTAATCAACAGTCATTTCCAACTCTTTTTTCTTTTGTGCTAAGTTGTAAATGGGACTGATTAAAACCAACCTGAGAACTAACAAAATTTTCAGGCTGGCCAACTACACTTTGAGATTTGCAGTTTCATTAGGCAAAAATATCTTTCAAGTATGTTTACAGGAAAATTCAGAAAACAGAGACAATCAGAAAGCTCCCAATCTCCTGAGAGATTTACCTTTTTGTAGCAGGCTTTACTTCAGCCCCATTACATATTTGCTCTGATCATCAATCCTATTTGCATCTTTCAACTGCCTCCACAATCTGTGTCAGAGGACTTTGTATCAGGCATTACCTGGAGTATCTCCATTCATCCACTGCCTCCACAATCTGTGTCAGAGGACTTTGTATTAGGCAATACCTGGAGTATCTCCATTCATCCAGATTTTTAAAAACCAGTAACTGAAACAAATCAGCATTAGAGCACCAACTGGAAAGAAACTATACAGACTCACAGCGACTGAAAATCTGTCCTCTAATGTCTATATGACACCCTCCCCGTCCTTCTCTAAATAAAGAAGGGTCAAAGCAAAACGCTGGCAGCCCAATGAAATCTTTGAAGAGATGGTATGGTTTCAGTTATGAGAGGATGGAAAAAATGAGAACCCTGGGGAACTTTTGGGAACATTAAGCTTTATTAATCAGGAATGTATTAGCCACATACCAACATTCTCAAACGGTACACTGAATCAGAGCAATGCCAGGGAGCAGTAGACCCATCAAGGCTGGTTTTCAGCCTTACAGCGAGTTCTAGCATGCCCTGAAAGACAGTTTTCCAACTCACATTCCTTAAAAAGAAACCTCTCCTGCTTCCACAGTACCTAGAGGTTGTGCATCCCAGTCCTTTACAACTGATACAGCCAGAACATAGTTCTTACATAACTTGTTAATTTTCACTGCTTGTTGAACTGATTTCTTTAGGTCTTTCTCCCAGTGGACATGAAGAACAATTAATTGTGCTCCTGATTATAACTTTTCACTCACTAGAATATTTTTTTTCATATTCTCCTTAATATACAACAAAAGCAATGCTTTCAGAAGGATATAATGCCATATAGGACTCCTACGTATCCTCTTGCCCCTGGGCCAGATCACAATCAACCTTCTCGAAAATTTTCACACTAGAAAAATTTCTGCCTTGCCAAACATTTTTGACTTCTGGAGATTTCCATTGGGGATCCACAGGTAGAAATCAGGGCAGAATTTATCCCTGTGAGTTTCTGGATTAATGCCTTGGTGTAGAAAGGGGAAAAGGCAAAATTAATTCTCTTTGTTAGTGATTAAACTCCTCAGTGACAGTCAGCCCCAAGACATTGATCTTTTGTTCAAAGGAAGCACACTTCCATGATCATTTCACGTCTTCTCCAGTGAAGCTTCTACAAGCCAGATTCTTCTGCATCAAAAAAAATGGCTTAACAAACTATTGAGGGTTTACATTTTGTCAGAGGAATAAGAAGCGGGAATTTGTAGGGCTTGACAAAGCTCATCTTAGACATGAAATTCTCGTTAAAACAGCAAGAAGAGAAGAACAGATCCCATATCCATCAGGAACTGCAAGGACTCCTACACTGTAAAGAACCCAGTAGGGTAGATTGTTTGTTGCTTCAAAACCCTTCCTTCATTTAAAAGCACTACTGTGATGGACGAAGCCCTTCTCAGCCCTGACATCCTGACGTTACACACGCAGCATGCACTCTGGGACGCCAGCTTACTGTGTCACATTGGCTTGGGTTCTGCCTGTTCCTTTCCTTATCCCTGCAAGCTCAATTGAACTTATGAAAATTCAAACTGTCTTCTGTCTGTTTCATACATCATCAGCAAACAATCACTAGACAAAATGAATTTGCTCTGTAATTTGGAGGCTACACAAACGGCGCTGCTGTATAATACAAAAAAGGGGAATAAAGTTTGGTATGCAAGGTTAATTCAGCGTGGAGGAAAGCAGAGAAACAGATGGAGAGAGAACACGAACAATAAAGTACTCAATAGTGGGGAGAGTGACATGAGAAATACTTCAGTAAACTGGAGTTGGGCTCGTACCTTTCAGTGACAGAATTAAAAAAGGCACCTGTGAATTGTGAAAGATCACCCCGATGAGTGGCTGTATCTCCATCCCTCATGATTCGTCTACACAATAAACTTATCAATAATAACAATGGTTACTATTTCTCCTCTAAGAGCTTTGCAAACACAAACTCAATAACGTACGTTTGAACCACACTGAAAATGTGATCCAGTGAACAAGGCACGAGGTTAAATGACTCCTTCAATGCCACTCAATAAGCCAGCATCCATCAAGATTAGAGCACTCGATCCCTTGGTCAGTAATCAGATCACAAGACTGCAATAAGGCTGAAACCTTGACAAATCTCTCATTCTAACAACAAAACCATTGTGTTATACACTCCTTATTGGCTGTAGCCAATGGCAATGTAAGTAAAAACAGTGCTTCGAAAGCGCATCCAGTGCACCTCACGTTTTCAGGTGGTTATCACAGTATCACAAGGTTGGAAAGAACCTCTGAGATCATCAAGTCCAACCTATAACCCAACACTAACACCAACCATCATCTAAACCATGGCACAAAATCTTTTTCTTTCACACACAATATGCCATCACTATCTCCTGCTAAAATGAAGCAGACACTGAAGGTGAGCAGAGGTAGCTCCTCATACTAGACTTAATCCTGTTTGGGGTTAGTTGCAAACAGCAAAGTAATTAACAACATCCTTAAAATTAAGTATTTGAGTAGTTCCACAGACCTCAATGGATCTACCTGTCTATCTATACACACAACTTCAGTACAAAAAAAGGTGACCAAAGCACCCCACCTAGACAGACCTTTCCCATACAGAACATGCCTGCACCACATTTAGAAGGCTGTACTTCTATGCAACTTTCTGCCAGATGTTCAGGTGTTGTGGATTTGTATTTCCATCTAATGCCATGTATCAAGTCGAGTATATTTTTGTTTCAGATGAAAATTTGGCCCATCTTATACTAGTCAGTTGCTTTAGAGATACCTCTACTCTAAAGCAAGCTTTCCACCCTTCAGTAAATGAAATCCAATTCAGAAAGCACCAGAAAACTAGCAGAGCATAATTTGCCTTCTCTCCCTACTGAAAGCTACACTAGGAAGATCACTTTATTAAAGATTTTGCAATTAGAGACAATGATTATAGCAAACACACATAGGAAACAACAGAAATTCTCAAAGCTGCTTTCGTCTGTAAAGAAGGTGCCTCCATTTTTGTTGTGCCAAGTTGCTAGGTACATGGACACGAGGCACAGGAAGAATTGCACCCTCATTTTACAGCCAATATGTGTGTAGGTGAAAGTTCCCCACCTTGTGCTTCTGTACTCCAGAGACAGGCTGTGTGCCAAGGCTACAGAACTTAGGGATGGGTAGAATTTTACAGGTCAAGTTTGTTGGGTTTTTAGAAAAAAACCAAATGACGCAAGGAACTCAAATCTAAATCTTGGACCTTTACTCTATGGAACAGAAAGAAGAAAAGGGGAGAACAGAACAGACTTGGGAGTCATGATCACACACTCCGTTCTCAGTCTGACCCCTGATTTACCCTGATCTCGAGCAAGCTGCTCAACATCTCTGCCTTGATGTGCTTGCCAGCCTTAAAAAAAAGAAGTAAACAATTATTCCTCTATAAAACTTTTATGCTCGTGTATTTATTTCCCCTCCAAAGCCTGGAGTCCCATACAACTCAAAAAATCTATTCCAGCACCACTCATTAGGCCCATATAATGCTACCTGGTATTTTGCCTCAGGGCTCTCCATGCAGGACTTACTGACCATCTGGATTCTAAAGATTCAAAGAACATGCCTTAATTCACTCCTCACTCTGCTGCTGCACTTTGGAAAGAGGATTACTTCTACTTCCCAACAACAATCCTCCCGGTTGTTCACACAAAATTACAGGACAACTTTGAATTTCAGTATTCACAGATTCTGAAGTGTTCCCCTGCTTTTCCCCCCAGCACCTCCCTTTAAATTGCCAGCAAATCCACGAGCGTTTTCAGTTGAGCTCACCAGTGTGACTGCAAGGTTAATCTCTGGTGGCCAGGGAAGCCGCTCATATTCAGGAATGATGAGCAGAAAATGTTAAATACCGTTCGCTGGCCACAGCCTGCAGTTAATACACAATATTTAAACAACACAATGGCATGGCCCTTGCCAGTAATGTAAAAACACGATGGAACAGAGCCAGAATGGCACAGTCTGCCTGCCTGAGTCATGCTTGGCGCTCCAAGCTGGAAGGGGCATGCATTAGCTGCCCAGAGTGTACTGTACCCTTCAGCTAGTTTAAAATAAATCATTAAAATACAATTTTTAGAAAGGGAAGGAGGCGAGGGGGGGAAGGCAGGCAAAATCCCATGTAACAGTTAAACTGTTTTAACGCTGAAGTACAAAAGTACAAGTCTGGAAGAAGGCTCTGGATTTCATTACAGATTGCACATTTTGATCTTAAACAAGAAAACAAACCGCCTTTGCTTTGTAATATTCCACTGCTTTGCACCGTCCAACTAAAATTATTTTTTTCCTACTATCTACAAGTTCCTGGATTTTTATTCAGATGTTGTTTCACTAAATTCAGAGTGTATGAATCTACTATATTTTTCAATCCTCTTTTTAGTTCTTGTTGTTCAGCCACTGAAATTCCAAATCTTATTGTCCCAAATACATTTAATAAACGGATTCTAAATAAGGGTAGATGAGACTGATGTAGAATCTGACTTGCATTTATGGAATAACTGCGCTCTTAGAAAGAAACTCCTTTCTTGCTGAGAGATGCAAGACATTATTGTGACTGTTTTGTTGTGTCACAGCACAGACCAAGTAGGCATTTCTGTCTTCATCTACACCCTAAAGCAACTGAAGCCCTCTGTGATGTCATCAGAAAGTTGTTCATTTTTGCTTGTATAAAGGAGAAAAATTTGTTAGGACATCACAAAAAGAGCACAAACTAGATATGATGCTCCAAGGAACCTTCTGCACCAAAGTGCGGAAATCCTCACTGACAAAGCAAAGGGAACTGTAAGTCAACAGAGACAGAGATACACACTAATAATTCCTAATAATATTCAAAACCAAGCAGAAAAGAATGATCTATTCAGGGGTCTGAAATTAAAGATCTGCAAGATGTAAGTTTGGTTTTAATTTTTAAATAAAACATCCTTTGAACTTCTAAATCCCATTCAAGGGGACTCTGACCTTTATCCAAGACCAGCTACTGTGCTAACACTGTGGATGCATAGAGAGGAAAAATACGGACAAAAGGTACCAGAAAAGCTTTTACTTACAGGAATGCAGTGCAGCTTAATCTTTTTGTTTTTAAGGTGCAGTGATTTCAGCATCTACAATGTAACTTCAGGCAGTCTGAAAAGAAACAGGTTAAAATCTCTTTCAGTTATAATTGGTATTTCAGATTTAATTAAAAATTAAACTTTCATAATGTTTCACCATCCAAAGCAATGCATTATCAGTCAAGCGTAGCCTTTTTTTTTTTTGGTTAAAAGAAGCTCTTCCCAGAGTAGTTTGCAATGAAAGAAAAAGGGGGAAAAGGCAATCGAGAGTAGCAAAATATATTTCTTCAGCAAAAGATGTCTGAATAACTTGGAGAGAAGCCTTCTGCTACTTAATTTTAACAATCAACCTCATACTAATTAAAAAAAAATAAATACCACAATTAAAGAAGAGAGAAAAACACCATCACATACCAACGACTGCGAGGAGAAAAATGTTAATTTCAGCAAAACAAGGACATTGCTACGACCAGAACATATGCACCAAAAGGGAAAACGTGGTTTTATATAACGCCAGCCAACAACATTTTCTTAAAATCTGATCTACAGCCGGTAGCACTTTCAGACTGTTGTGTGGAGGAGCAGAGAAAGACAGACAAGTTCAAAAAGAGGAAAGCTGGTTTTACATTCAAAAAGGTCCCCTGCACCCTTTTGTTAAAGGATACAAAATAGCTACTCTATAAAACTGCAAGGTTTCTTATCATCTAAAATAAATGTCATTTTATTGTGCAAAACAGATGATTAAGAAGTGGTGGCTGCAGACACAGCATTTGAACAGATGCAAAAAAAATACATCTTTTTTTTTGAAAATGCAGTTGGAATGACAATAAAACTCCAGGGGTTGCACCATAAATATGAGTTTAAATGTTAGACTGGAGTTTAAAACCTGTGGTTTTAATTATATCTAATTATAAAGGCTCCAAAACCAGGAGAAATGAGAAAAACAGAAAATATTAATAATAAATTAAAACAATTTTGCAATAAGTTGTCAGGATTTGGCCTCATAATAACAAACCATACAACTGTATACACAGACACATACAATGTACCAATGACTCATTAAAGGAACAAATCAAAACTTGATTAAATTTTATTTTTAAAAGGTGACAGCAGAACTTGCTTAATTTACCCCATTCAAAGGCAAAGCAATTCTCTTCACCAGCAGCACACTGACAGAGATCTGCAAATAAATCCTGGATGTGAATGTAATACTGGGTTTGAATGTTCCACAGGCTGGGGGCAATTCCTAAGTGAAATTTTTCTTTGTTCTCCCATGAGTAAAAACCCAGTTCTTCAGACTCCAGCGCTGTGTGAGCCTTCCCAATCCGTCCCCACAGATGTTTAAAAAGAAACACACTGCATCAGACACTACACTGTCACCCAAACATCTCGATACACACATGTATACCACAAATGGGAATGAGCTCAGCAATTTATTTTTAGGTTTAACTTTTCCACTCTGTCATGATCAGAGGTATTAAAAAGCAGGAGGCAAAGGAGAGAGCACAGAAGGGGACAGGACAGCAAGAATTATCAAATCATACACAGAATCAATTCTTAAGCATTTGAATGAAGGAACAAGAGTCCCCAGACAGAGTCACGAGGACGAAGCTGCCACCGGATAAACTTTATAGGCTTGGATGACGCTTTTCTTGAAGGAATAATTTGAGAAACGTATTCCCTGTCCTTTGGACAATCTTTACATCAAGCAACTATCCTTCTTTCTCCTGACTGACATCAAGTAAGACAGACAGAAGAACGGTGCATAAATACAGGCAAAAAATCACAAGTCCACCGGAAGCAGGCAACAACCCCTGAATTTCCATTTCTTTCCCTTCCTTCCCTTTCCAAACTTACTCCTTTTCTAACATTTTCAGGACTGTAATGCCAGCTTGCTGGCAGGGAAAGAAGAGGGGCAGCAGCATTTGCAATCCAAAGCTATTTCTTTTAATGAATGCAATGAAAAACTGACCTCAACTGAGAAAACAAAGAGCATTCACTGAGGGTGAAATGTATCCCCGTATAGAGAGCCAGCACACAGACTGCACCACTGAAGCCGTATCCTGATGACCTAAATAGGAATAAACTGGTGCATGGGCTTCATCACGGTGAATTTGGTCCAAATCCCCCATTTTCTTGTAGAGAACGAGGAAGCATTTAACCCTCCTCTATCAAGGCACAAAGGTACAGCATCCCCTTCTCAAGCTGGGCACCATCCTGACAACTGCTCTTCAGTGTATTTTCGTGGTACTTTTAACCTGAAGTCCTTCCTGCTTCATGCATGTTCTGATTAAAAAGGAAAAGGAAGAAATGCAACACGTTACTCTTCAAGTTAAGCACCAGGGTACAGTGCCTGCAGATAGACTGGGCCCTCTCCTCAAGGCAGGCACAACCAGCACATGCTACCACCCACCCACTAAAAGAAACAGAGCCCCAAACCAAGTCACTGTGAGAGTGTGTTCACTGCCATCTTGAAAAAATTCAATCAGATAACTGTGGCTAACAGAAAATCTGACTTAAAACACACAGGCAGAGCATTTTATAGAATCATTAAGGTAGAAAAAGACCTCTAAGGTCATCAAGTCCCACTGTCATCCCAACATCACTATGCCTGCTAAACCGTGACCTGAAGTGACACATCTACACACTTTTTGAACCCATCCAGGGACGGTGACTCCACCACTTCCTTGGGCAGATGTTCCAATGCTTCACCATTCTTTCAGTGAAGACATTTTTCCTAATATCCAGTCTAAACCTCCTCTGGCAGAACTTGAGGTCATTTATTCTTGTCCTATCACTTGTTACTAGGGAGAGAAGATAAACATACACCTTGCTACAACCCCCTTTCAGGCAGTTGTAGACAGTGATAACGTCTCCCCCTCAGCCTCCTCTTCTCCAGACTGAACAGCCCAGTTCTCTCAGCCACTCCTCATAAGACTCGTGGCTCCAGACCCTTCACCACCTTTGTTACCCTCCTCTGGACAGGCTCCAGCGACTCGATGTCCTTCTTGTAGTAAGGGGCCCAAAACTGAAAACAGCATTCAAGGTACAGCCTCACCCGTGCTGAGTACAGGGGCACAGTTACCTCCCTGCTCCTGCTGCCCACACCATTTCTGATACAAGCGAGGATGCTGTTGGTTGCCTTGGCCACTTGGGCACACTGCTGGCTCATGTTCAGCCAACAGCTCCCCCAAGTTCTTTTCCCTGGGTATCTTTCCAACCACACTTCCCCAAGCCTGCAGTGTTGCATGGGGTTGTTGTGACTCAAGTGCGGGACCTGGCACTTGACCTTGATAAACCTCATACAACTGACCTGGGCACATTGATCCAGCCTGTTCAGATCCCTCTGTAGAGTCTTCCTACCTTCAAGAATATCGACACTCCTGCCCAGTTTGGTCTCATTTGCAAACTTACTGAGGGAGCACTCAATCCTCTCATTCAGATCACTGATGAAGATATTAAATAGAACTGGCCCCAACACTGAGCCCAGGGGAATACCGCTTGTGACCAGCTGCCAGGAGCTATTTTAGCTACAAGTTGGAGTTAAAACCAGGAAAAAACCTACAGAAACCCTCTTTAAACTCAGAATACCAATTGTTGTCACTTGAGTAATATCTTCCTTTCACAAACAGAAAAAACTGTGACCTCGAGATGAAATGATTTAGACAGGTATGTACCAGACAGCTTCCTAGGCAGCCAGCCTGCATTCCTCAACACTGGTGAGCATGCTTAGCCCTGTAGAGCAGGAGACTCTTCTCTGATAGGAGCACCCTACTCCCAGTGCAGAAAGCAGGAGACATGGCTCAAGAATAGCCGGTGAACTTCTGCTTGAGAGAAGCCCAAGAGCTGGAATCGCAAGAACGAGGAGCATGGCAGATCAGGAATGACGTACGTTAGTAGAATGCTAAAAGGAGATCAAGTTTTAGCTCTCAATAAAAGCTTTAAAAACAAATATCAGAAGGTAAACATGTTTCACTTTGCCTTCTCGTGAGTTTTTATTGCCACAAAGTTTAAGCAGAGCCTGAAAACAGTGCAAGCACCGACTGTACAATGACTGAATTAGCAATATTCCACAACTTGTACGGCACATGACTCTAATGTGTTTCACTCAAGTTTATGCTCTAGTTTCCCACTTTCATAAGAACCACGTTCATTCAATCTAAAAACTAAAGAGAAGAAAAACAAGTATCAGTTGTTATTGGAAAACATTTCAGAAGATCTCAGTCCTCTGCAAACTCTTAGCAATAAGGAAGTTCCATATGTCTAAGAGTTTGATTTTCCTTGAATACCTGAAGTAAGCTGGAACAGGTTAATGAGAATCATATACAGTTGATTAGTTATGAGGAGAGGGAAAGCTAAGATAGGATACAGCACAATGCTTACAGATACCTTCTGAATTTTCTACATAGAATTTACAACATCAGTCAATTGATCTTTTTCAAAGTACTTGCTCGTACAATTGCTCTCACTTTTGGAACTGCAATTCAATGATGAAAGCAACTGTCACAAATAACTATTCACAGAAAGTAAAATACTGCTGTCTGTACGCAGGAAAACATCTCATTGATTATATTAAGAAAACCTTCTTCAACAACCAAGTAAAGGAGGAAAAAAAACCCAAAACCAACAGCAAACACCAACACAAAAATGAAGCCCATTACTTTCAAGGCAAATATTCAAATACGCTCAGGTGCCAGACAAAAGACCTCATTCCAACCTCAAAATCTAAATAATGACTTAGGATACTGCCCAGATTACTTTCTGGCATTTTAGGTTTGAAAACATAAGCAGGCCCACTAGTTTTATCACAGAAATCAGAGAGGGACGTTGATGCTGTACGGGCTCTTTATTTAACAACAAATAAGCAAATTTTGAAATTGGAACCAGTATGGACACATCAGCACAATGCTCTGGGTAGGCTCATCAGTAAGGCAGAAGAACAAATTTTATTGACATAGATACAGTATTATTACTTCTTATTATTACTACTTCTGCTTTTTTAAGGTGAATGCACTTTAGTTGGTATTAGTTCTCTATGAGTAGAGTTATTTTGTAACCATTTTCTTATCTTGAGGTAATAGAACAAAAATAATCTTAAGAAGTAACACCTGTGCTTAGAGAATCCTCTCAAAAATTAATGTTCTCCTGAATTTCAGCCCTTTGCAGTCTTTTAAAAGCACACAGGGGTTCTGGACATTTCCAATTCTGTTCCTGAACTCACAGCTATTTGTATAGTATAGAAGCACTAAGCTGGTGGTTTTCCTAACCCTAGGACTGTGGCTCAAACTGGGGTCACAGGACTGTTGATGGAACAAACCTGGGGGTCGGGGTGTCGTGACTTACAACAGGAGCAGAGGACAACCTACAGCATTGTGCTGGGATGGAGGAACAAACAACAGGAGACTGAAGGTTTCTTTGTCAAACTGGTAAACCTCCATCTGTTATGAGTTCACTGCAAAGCCGGGTGCCCACAGAGATTTTGTCTTCCTTATGGCATTCAACTTTCAAGTTTACTTTCCCAGCGAAGAGTATCCACTAAAATTTTAATTTCCAAACCATGGCTGTTTCAGTTTAAAAAGCCTTTTAATCAGGACAAAGGTGTATTTTTGGCTACTTTGCACACACCTCCCACACACCCCAATAGGGTTTGAACTATTTTCGTTCAAATATGAAAAAATACTGCCTTTGGGCAAAGCCTGACACTCCTTGAAATTTGGATTTCAGAAAGTTAGAGACACTCAACTGAATAAAAGCCACGATGTATAATCCACTCTAATGGTCACTTTCAAACAGGTACTGGATGCAATTTCACCACAAGAGCCCTCATATCTGTTAAGCACGTTGGTTCCCTTAATAGTACAGTCCACCCCCCTAATTTATTCCTACTGCTAACAGAGTAAGCAAGGAGCACTTGAGAAGCCCAGCTGTGAAAGCACATTAGAAGCCGAACTTCTCAACCTGCTGAAGAGTCAGTCTCTTTATAACTGCACTTAAGACCTGACCTAGACTACTAAAGTGCAGTTTAACTGGTAGTTCTGCTATAGCCAGGTGGGACCCGGCATCCTTCTAAATACCTCTTGCAGCTTTTCTCCTACACAAGGGCGATGATGGTAATCAAGTTGGCTGCTGAAAACCATGATATTCCCTATTCCAACTGTTTTCTTGTACAAGCTGTCCCTAGATCCTGTTTATGTTCCCAAGGAACAGGAACAGTGACAGCATGCAGTTTTCACGAGGCCTTGCCCAAACAATTCTTTCTCCAAAGATTTTTTTGTGAAGCAGCTCTGAAGCTGATATTCTCTGAGCATCTCTTGGAATACATTTTGTGGACTTTGTGTAAGCCCTTTAAAAGTTATTGTAGCATAAGCTTCTCCCACTTCTTTTCAAAGTTCATAATGCTTTGATCTTCACAGTCTCACCGCTCCTGTTGAATGGTATCATCTCCCCTGGCTCAAATTATCTTTAGTGTATAAAATGATAATACCTGTTAAGAAGCAGGCTCTATCGTATAATCACAGCAGAACACTCACATTTATTCTGGTTTAACACAGAAACTTACATCACTAAATGTTTCATTGTGATGGGTATTTCGGTGTGGTGACAAACTGGGTGGATAAAGGAAATGTGGCGGATATAATTTGTTTGGATTTTAGCAAGGCCTTTGACACAGTACCACACAGGAAGCTCATAGAGAGACTAGAGAGTTATGGCCTGGATAATAATACAATAAGGCGGATAAAAACTGTCTGACAGATAGGAAGCAATGAGTTATTAATCAATGGTATTAGATAAGAATAGAAAGAATAATCTACTCCAATGCCAAGCAATAGGTGCTAGGATTATTATCATTAAACAGATTCATTAAGGATGAGAAAAATGTAAATGTTGGTAACGTCCAAGACTGGTGACTCAGAAATAAGAAATGTATCAAATCTGAAAGGAATCAAAATTGTAATATCCAAATAACAGAGATGTGTGTGAGCCAGAACAATTTGATATATCTTAAAATGTAAAACCATTATTGATTACTGACACTGAAATCGGTTTTGAACTCTGAAATACAAGGTTTTCACTGTGTGAGCATATGACTTTGTCATGTCACTGTGCAATGGTGTGGTCTACTTGTGAAGCTTGCAAAGGAAACTAAAATCAAAATTGCAGTCACTGTAGTGATAAAGATCATCTGGCTTCTTTTCTTAGAGCAAGGGTAGAGTTCTAACGATTAAAACTTTAAACTTTGAAGTAATCACATATAGTGTCCTTAAATTCTTCTTTAGAAATAGGGTCTTCTTTCAGCTCTAGTCCTGAATTACTACACCCTGCACAGTTAAAGGCTTTTTGTTGCCAGTTTCTGGTATTGGCAATGACATTTAGTTGTTCTCTCAGAAATGCTGTGTGTACGTAATAGTGGCTGTATAATGGGTACTCCCTCTCTCTTTTCCTCACAGATCTGCCCTGAAGAACTTCAATGTGACCCTTATCTACGAAGAGGCAAGATCTTGGATGAATGGCAATATGTTCAAGTGAAATGAAAAACCACATGACAACGCACAGACTTTTCATGGGACACAGGGCAAAGAAGATCAAAGTAATGTTCGCTATATTCCGCCCCCTCCTCTCTTACCAACACTGGGGCTTCCCTTTCCTTGTACAGAGAAGCCACCCCAGCCCCACAACCACACCTTACTTACACTGCTCCACAAATAAAGACAAACTAACTTTTATTGTCCTCATTTTTGAGACAGCAAAAGACAACTCAACAACTGAGCAAAGGCTGCACGTTTTCAAGTATAAGAAACTTCGAAAAGTTTTTGCAACTCTTAGACTTGTCTTCTCTTTAATGGTTCATTGCCTCACAATCTGACCTCAGGAGACTGTAGCTAGCAATCCAGCTCCTTCTTGAGATCAGTCATCTATGTTTTAAGGGACCTTTGATCTTCTCCCTGAAGAATACTCCTACTGTCATGCAGCAGCCTAACCCCATCTCCCTGACAAGCATCTCCCACCCTTTCTGCCTGTACTGTCAGAATCCACCTTCCCTTGCTCACACACGAAGCTTCCATTCCCCCTCCTTTGCTGCACAGAGAAAGAAGGGAGTAGGATGAAAGTGTGACACCGCTGTCACTGAAGGCCAAAATCCATAGTTCTAATTGATGCCAGAGGAGTGGAAAGAACGAGGGACAGCAATACCCTCTCTGCAGCTCTCTGGAGCAGCAAGTCTGGCTTCTGTAGCCCTGGAGAACATCAGATGGACAGGAGATCCATCACCATTTTGCTACCCTAAGCAGCCGCCTACTTTGTCCACGTAAAGAAGTTTTTTAAAGGACCTTCTGCCTCCTTTTCCTTTAGAATTTATCTCTGTAGGACCATGGGAGGAACCTGGGATTTTGAAGTGTAAGAAGGGAAATGCTACCTTTTAATAGAAAGTACGATTAATAGAAAGTAAAATTGGGATTGCAGGCTAAGATTGGACATCATATAAATAGGTGCATCTCAATTGGTATCAAGACTCTCTCAGAGTATGCATGGGCTGAGTTCATCCCACCATATGCAAAAGGATAAATCAATGCACACTTTTACTTAGGCACATTATTTATTGTTTTGCCAGTAGGCCATCAAGCTGCAGTCCAAAACCAGCTTCATCTCGCACAATGTCAGGCACAAACCATGCTCAGAAGTTTCACATTATTTTAGTTTATGTAACTGCAATATTAAGCTCAAAGTCCAAGAAGGACACTGAACAATATTCTTACTGTACTGGCTACTGAGATTCAATATTACAGAGAAAATGCTACCAATCTCCCTGATTTCATTCATCTCAGAAATCTTTGGAAATTTAATACCAGACGACTTTGAGACCTTTGGACTGTATTGTAAATCTATTGCTTAAACTTTGAATATAACACCAATGTCAGCTCTCAAATATTTCCCTGTAAAGTCCATATATATAATTCTTCTTTAATTAGACATCATCCTACAAGCTGGAACTGCACAAAAGATCAGCGAAGTCCAGTTCCTGCACTACGATCTGGCAAAGCTCTGGTGAATTTTTTATTCCTCAGGAAACAATACAGAAACAGAATATATCAGCAACAACTCAAACTGATCACTGTGTCAGAACAGGAAATAATATTTGGGGGGAGCAAGGAAAAAAAATCTTCCATTTATTTTCAACATTAGTAAAAACAACAAAAAGGTTTTTGTACTGCCAGCCACAGCCTGCAAAATCTAGCTAATAAAGGAACAGCATAATTATTAGATAAGTTTAAAAAGGATTTTTAAAAAGAATGGCTACTTTTGCTGGAGGCAAAGTATATCTAAGTATGTTGCAGGACTGGATTCAGCCTCAGCATCCTGCTGGCCTGGTCCAACACAAATTGTTTTTGTAGTTATTCCAGGAAGCTTGACTGTGTACACACTTAAATCTATAGAATATTTATTTCTGCTTTAAATACGTAAGATGAAGAGTACGTGCTAGGAATGAGCTCAGGCTGGTAGGGCTTCTGCAATGACTGAATTGTTCTAAGTGCTAAGACTAAAACTCATCCTGGCCCCATTTGCACTACAAAAGAAACAAAACACCCCTAAAAAAGACAATCAAATATTATTATTATTAGCAAGTAAGGTTGGGTATTCAACCTATTCCATAATCTATCTTTCAACAAAACAGATGAGATTAAATGCAACCAAACTTCAGAACTGACACTGGTATATAATTTATTCACAGTAAAAAATTCTAACAAAAAACTGTATAGCAAAATACAAAATTGAGCTCCACTATGCTTACACTGATACTGAGAGAAGGGCTACCAGACCATACGCTAGCTGTGTTCCAGGTACAGAGGAGAAGTTCAGATATGCAATTGGTAACCAGGTTTCTAATAAAATAACAACTTCAATCTTTCTCAAGTCTTTTCCAAAATACCAGAAGTGATTAGAACACATTATGGAGTAGTTACTTGCCAAGTTTCATGTTTGAAATCAAAGCTGTTTTAAAATTTCCGGAACAAAAAAGCATTTTGAAACCGGTAACATTCAGTCATGGTGATATAAGCAAATACCAGCCAATCTGAATCTTGGAACGTCCTTGATCTAATGCCTTTGCATTGCCACTAAGCCCAGAAAAATATTTCAGGCTCACTTGCTAAGACAGTGAAAATAACAGTAACAAATAAAAAAAAAAGAGGATCATTTACATATTATACAACTAAGCTTTTTATTTCTTCAATATACCTTGATGGAATTAAAAGCAGACATCCTTCAGGACTTTTCGTAATCACAACTGAGATGCATCTACATTTACCAAAGAGGAACCTGCCTGTAATTTGCAGGGAAGATCTAAAAGCCTTCAGCTTCCCTCCTCTGCAGCTCCCTCAGAGAGAGCTCAGCACTCTTGAAGTATGTCCTCTAGAAACGCCATAAAAAGGAAGTGGGTCTGTCATGGAGGAGCTGCTGAGTTTCTTTTTGTATGCTTAGAAACCCTCTTTGAAATAATGCAGGCCAGCACCATCTCACTCTTCCACCCTGCACCAACACATAAGGAACAAAATTTCAACCTGTATCTTCCACAATACATTAAGCCTGCCAGTAAACAAAAACATCACTCTGTTTTAAGACTGAAGTCCACTTTTTAAAGACTGTTGCCTGTTTAATGTACACAAGCAGAAAAAAGAAAAATGATAAGCTGCCAAAACTTAGGACAATGGTTTACATGGAAGAGTACATGATTCTGGTAGTTATATACACCTATAAAGTCTCATTATGCATCTGTGTGTACTAATAGAGGCTATTACATAAAATACTGTATTATTTAACGTCAATTGAATGGAGGTTTGCTTTCAATTTTATGTACTCAAATGTCCCCATAACCAGTTGGTACAGTAACTGGGCAGAAATTCTGAAACATATTCAGCCTTTCCTCCTTGAATCTCAAAATTATTTTTCTTTTCTGTGAAGAGATACAGGGATGCCAACAACAGCTACATTATTCTCCCAGCAGATCTGGAGATGCTGAAGCAGAACTCAGAAGTCCAGCTGCCAGGTCGTCTGCTGCAACCATCTGAGGCAAGACACACCCTCATGCATATCTCCTTTATAGCTTAAGTTTTTACTCTTTAACAATGCCCTGCAACATTAATGGCTTTCTATTTCCAAACTGTGACTGAACTTCACTTTTGGGCAAAAAAGAAACTTTCCATGTCCCAAGCAGTAACTCAAACCAGCCTAGAATTTCACATAGTCAGCGATCTCCTTCCTGTCCTCATTGGCTGTAAGTCTGCATTAATAAAAAGTAACCAGTTCAGTAGGGCGCTGTCGATCACAGAGACAAATAAAGATTGCTCTAAAGTATTTAAAATTGCTTCTTCCACTGGTGAATAACAGGAGAAAAGTTGTTTTTCCTTTTTTCTGTGCCACATTAAGTCAGAATTGAGGACGCCCTATACAGTAAATGTATACAGAGCAGTTTCCTATCTCTGCAGGCCGCTAAAAATCCTGCTATGATGAGTAAGACAGAACCAAGGACACTTAAATGTATTAAATCTGCATTCCCTTATTGTTCTTAAAATGCCAATGAAATGTTCCAGGCCAGTGTTTGTAGGACTTCTGCAGAGTCATGCAACTACCATCGCTTCTCTTAAAGCAACATGATGGTCCATGTACCAGCGGTGAGACTTTTGCTGGTGGCCTGCAGAAGTCTCGTTAGTCCCTTTGCTCTGCCTCACCTTGTTCCTATTTGCTTAACTGCATATACATAAAGAAAAAAAAGACAGCTAAAAATACATGCTTTGTCTAACTTCACACTAGAAGTAACCACAGTTCTCAACCAGAAAACTACACATTTCCAACCTGGAGGGGAAGGAAGCCTCACAGCTATGAATAAGAGGAGGATCATCTCAGATTTCGTAAAATGCCTCCCACATTAAGATGTGTCCATATCAGGAAAAAAATTAAGAACCCTATCTTTAAGTTCCCACAAGTATAGTTCCAATTAGGAAGGGTTCTTAGCTTTAAGCTATCACTGTGCTAAAAATAGAGATGTTGAGGAAACACATTACTCTCAAAAGTGATTTCACATGCAATCTGTAAACACGTTGCCCTTTTAGGTAAAATGGCAATTGTTTGAAAGCCAGAAATATTAAAGTGAAAGGGATCTTTAAAGATAGTTTGCAACCATAATATTTGAAATCTGTGCCTTTTCAGGTTTCTGTATAAAAGAAGTTGAAAGGACAAAGTACAATAAGGACAGGAGAGGGAGGAGAGTGAAAAGAAACTTCTGCACTTCTGCTTTGGAAGTTTTTTGATTACACACACATGGATATATATACAAATATATAACAGAAATATAGGTGTTCTTTTCATAACCTTGTATGCATCTCCGAGGGGCACGATTGAACCAACCCCAAATTTTGTCATATTTTACACAAATGACATGTTTTCATTTTATTAGATATGGCTTACAAAACACAACTTAAAATTCACACAGTTCAGGTTGTAAGTGTAATGCTGTCATAGTTCATTTATTAAAAACTTCTCTTTTTTAGTTTTAGGATTATCTTTTCTGTTGTACCTTCCCTTTTGCACTTTGAATGGTACAATGCAATTTTCTTTAAAAGTGTGGTGGACTCCTAGGTTGGTGAGTGCAGAATTGGATGATTGTTTTTAATATTAAAGTTGGAGGCATTAAGCAGGAAAGTGACTTTTATTCTTCCAGGCATTCAAAATACTGTTTTTTAAGGTTCTTAATGCAAGTTTTTAAGTATTACTTAGAAAAATGTGTATCTTGCTAAAAGAAACAACAGAACATTCAATATAGAATTGAAACTGTCTGCAATCTCATCTAAGGATTTCAAGAAGTCCTCTAATAATGTAAAGAAAAATAATTTGTCATTTTCATTACTTGAAGGAAAGAGACACAGACCGATAAACCAGACTAGACAAGAATTTTGAGGAGAATGATAATCTGTTCCTTCTTTTCTGTTCATACTGAACTCTCTCAAAAGGAGATTAAAGTGCAAAGATCCAAAACCGAGCTTGTATCTATCCAAGAAGAATTAAATGAGTGCTACTGCCAGCAAAACTCCTGCAGATAACCCTGTTTGTATCACTCACGCCATTAACAGAAGATTAAAAGCTAAAACAATACACTGCTCTGTTAGAGCAAAAGGTGAAGGAAAGCAATAAAATGATGAAGTAAATGATCATTACATATCCCTTCCTGCAACCAAGTAGTGTGGTAGTTCATCATGTCATGCCATGCCAAGCGGGTTGTACACCGAGAACCAAAACACAGTCCTTTCTGCTTAGCCTAACCACAATAGTCACGCAAGGACATCAGAGAAGGTCTAGGATTCTCCCCTCCAAACTAGAATATCTGCAGTTTTTAATCACCTCTTCATAGCCAGTACTTGATTCTGTATTTAAGAAAGGCATCACGCTACGCTGACTCTGGGTAAGCAATGCCATGGGAACCACATAGCGATGAACTCATCTGTTACACAACCATCCTGCCTGGCCCTATCTACAGAGATGCCCAGAAGCAGCTTTCTATTTTCCTCTGCTATAGATAAAGGCTAGATAGATCAAGACTTCACACCTCATTTGTAGAGACATCCTAATGTGGTCTTTGTCACACACAGTTTCCCATCATCTTTTTACAAGTGGGACAAGTTGGCCCTCTGTTAATAACTGTTGGTAAAAATAAAGCAAGGTCCTGAGTCAAAAAAAAAAAATGCATTAAATATAATTTGGTACAGTCAAATGTAACTTCTGACTGATGACCCCTGAGATTTCTTGCATTATGCCTGCTGGCTGATATTCACTGAAACCTCCCCACAGAATAAAGGACGCGGAGACCAGAGAGTACAGAAAACCATATGTGGCAGAGTAACTATGGAAAATCTGATAGTGTCAGAGACTCCTGTAGAGGGAACAGTTTCATCTCAACTTTCCATGCCACAGAACAAATAAAACCCCCAAACAAAAAAAAAAAACCAACATAAAACACCCTCTCTTTTATGAAGTGCTATAACAAATTCTGAAAACACCGATCGTTTCATTACACAATCAAGAAATGCGACACTTATGACCTATTAAGAGATCAGCCTCATGCCTGACAGAGAGCTCAAACTTTGTGCACACAAAATAATCAAAATTCAAGGACCACCACAGGGATAACTCAGTTAATCAGAACCATTTTGGACTTTTGGAGGTCATACAATAACCAACCTAAGGCCAGGAACAATAAGCCATATTACACAGAGCTGTACTTGTTATTTTCACTATCCTGCCAACCTAAGGAGCATCGTAGAAGATTCCCACACCACCAGTGAAAAATGAAACAAATTCTGTGAAAGAGCTTGACTCAAGCAGAGAAATTCCTTCTTTTGGAAAAAACATGGTTTAGCTAAGGCAGAGGTTCTTCCATATCTAAAGAAGCAGCATGCAAGGCTGGATATAATTGATGTTTTCTTGCCTTGAACCCAAACATAAGCAAACTGTAATTGATCATTGACATGAGTATATAATATTTTGCAAGATCGTAATACTAACAGCAGAACTGGACAAAATGCATAACTATTTTGTAATATAGCAAAGCACCAGTGTGTAAGTAAGATATAATCACAAGAGGGATACCTGTGTTAATGCTGCAGAAAGCAGGGTACAGGAAAATATGTAAGAAGTACTAAAATCTGTAGTATAAGAAAAAAGACACAGAACAGGTAAGACAGACAACTACTGGAACCAGAATAACCCTGAAGATTTAGCTAGAAGAAATGTTTGGTAGAAATAGAGAAAGTGTTTGTCTTAAAAACAAGGTAATGTTGGGAGCAGATGTGATTAACCTCCTTTTGGTGGGGGATAAGAGGGATGAGAAGGATAAAACTCTCAAAGAATAGTAAATGAAAAAATGAGGAATGAAGAAGTCACTTCCATCATGAAAGAGCTCTTGAGTGATGACCTCACCCTCGGAGACTAAGACCACCTTGGACTGTAGAACAATCAGAGAGCATCATCTCTGCGGTACAGTGCACACACATCTAATGTAGAATGGGATTGTTATGAACCAACTCTTTGAATATGCAGTGATAACAATTAATAATGATTAAGAACTAACAGCTATATGTACTGTTAATGCCAGTCTGGTAAAGATTTGCTTTTAAGCTGGCCTGACTTATCAGTCTTCCAAACACTCATTCCTTGTAACTGATGTTGATAACCCATCTTCCCACTGCATCATATATCAAACAAGAAAAGAACAGGGTTTTGCTTTAGCATACATTACAGACAGGTGAAAGGAATTAAAAAGAAGCCTTGATGTTTACTTTTTACATATTTGCCAGTGTATGAGCAAAAAAAACCCAAGCAGGTAAACCAAAATAGTCTGTTTCTCTCAGGGCAAGTTTCAATTGGCAATAAATCATAGATAGTACGTGAAGAGTTAAATATCTCCTAATTTCTGGGAGATCTTTTTATTAACAAGAAGCTAATCTCTCAAATCCATAAATGCTCTTAGGTCTTTCTTCAGGTTGCACAGTCCATACCCAAACTGCCCTCAACTCAGAGAAACATTTTCACCTGCATTATTCAATCAGCAGAACCTGCTCAAACCTTTCAGTATGAATCATTATCAAGACACACATCAGCATAACTTAAGAAAATACTGGCAGCCTGTTTACTGTTACCTTCTGCCTTCTCAGTATTTGGCAGTAAAGAACCCCGAGATCCTCAATCAGGAGTCTGAAAATGTCCCTCATGCCACATGGAGATCGATTCAATCAATTGATATTTTCTTACTGCATAAAGAGAAAAGTGGTTTGCCAAGGGTCATAGAGCAAATTGTTGGTTAAATCTGGAATAACTAAGGATATCTTGTCTCTGGATACCAGCTTTTTCTCTTGGTCTCCTTAAGGCTAGAATTGTGCTGTTTGGACACATCCTCTCCCTAATACTCTTAATTTACCAATTTCAGACAAATTTGCTAGAAGGGTATGTATAACCCTGAATAAAAAAGCTGATTCCTACAAGGTTCATAAAAAAAAGGGAGGGTAGAGAAAGACACTATTTGTTCACCCCAGACAGAACCAACAGTACAAATTCATAACTTAAGCACCACAAACTGGATTTATAAACATCTCAAAAGACAGAAAATACTTCAGTGAGATCTCACACCTTCTTAGGCAGCAAGTAAATCAACCATAACACTAATCCATAGAAAAAGTAGATTCAGGAATTCCAGTACTCACTGAACTAATTGTTTCTTAAAGAATTCTTCTCATAAACTTCTTGAAGTGAGAGAAACACTACACATCATCAAGAAGCACCCTTCTGACAAAAAAGAAAGCTTTCTACTTTTAATTGACAGCTAAAGAAGTCCAAAGACTAGACCTGTATTCCAGATCTATGAAGCACTTAATATCTGATTTTAACTATGTTGAACAATTTGTACTCCCTATGGGATATGAGGTTTAACAAAAATTGCAAAAAAAACCCCTAGGATCTCAGACAAAACACTACAATATATTATTAGAGGAATCTGCTGATATTTTGGATGTCTGGTGTCTTCATCTTAATCTCTTAGGATTTCCAGATCATTCTTTTGAATCCAGAGTAAGTGGGGAAACTTGATTTCTACTTTATTTCAGTTTCTGCAACTTCACACCTGTCAGTTTCTGGTTTCAGAAAACAAGTAACTGTGCCAATGGCACAAGGCACATTTAGGCATGACCGTACATAAAAGACTTCAAGACTACATAAATAATCTGAAGTTGCTATACAGTCTTTCATTAGCCCACCCTTCAGTTGCTTGAGGTGGGAGAAAGATTTGGCATAATGTGAAAGCATTAATGAACTTGTTAGAAATAGGCTAAATAAGGACAAGTGGGTATTTCCATAATTTCCATTATTTTTCCCAAGGAGAAGGCAGCATAGAACAGAGATTCTCCTACAGTGCTCTTAGAACCAGCAGAGACAATCACAAATGCTGGGCTACATCTCCTGCAGTGAAGTTAACGCCGCTGAGAGGTGGAGGAGGAATGATGCAGCCACTGTAAGGGACTGGGTAAGGTACACCATCACACAGCCTGCAACACAGGAGGTGGACCTGGGATTGAAATGCAGCCCTGGTAGCTGCTGTGCTGCTGGGGGGGTCTAGAACAATACACTGGGAGTGAATCTGCAGTGTCCTTCCCATATTTTTATGAGATTTTTGCTTCTTCCTGTTGGAAAAACAGGCTACGTGAAGCAACAGTTTGACTTCTATGTTGTCCCTTTTAAGCATCATCAACCATTTCAGGGTGTTGCTATAAAACCTAAACCCAATTTTTTCATCTCTGACGAGTAGTACAATTGCTCCATAAGCCAATACCATCACTTTTCCAGAAGCTGGCAGCACAATGGCACCTGATACCTAATAGGAAATAACTGCAGTACCTCAGGTCACACAGTGTGACAGCAATAAAATGTAAATAATGGAAATGACTACTGTGCACGCCAAACTTCATTTTCAACTTGCATATTTCTTGGGGTTTTTTTCCACTTCCCAATCACATGATTTTAATGTAGCAACCCCAAACCTGACCCTCGTGTATACCTCAATCAGACCTGCAGCGTGTGTTGCAAGCTCTTTAAAGATCTGGAAAATAAAAAGAAATAGCCAGTCATTTTCATGGCTTCTGCTTTCCCCACTTATCTGGAATAGTACAGTATGGATACCTCTTATATTTGAAGTAGCTGTAGACAGTTTTCCTCTCTATTTCATTATTTAGGCCAAAATTCTGGGACCTCATTGCAGAGTTCCTGTTCACAGCTAATAATGCTGCACCAGCTTAAAGCACTACATCCACAAAGCAAACTGGTGGCCCTCCTGTGCATCCTTGAAGTCTGAAAGTCAGATGCAGGCTCGGAAGAGTAAACACAGGAAGAGCAACATATTCCAACGCTGTTCTTGAGAAGGCCTTTGCTCACCTGACAGTTCCTCTCTGCTTTTTCCAAGTTAGACTATGACCACCACCTTCAGATCAACTCTTGACAATATCTTTATGCTCTGGGAGGCAGTGTTTCTGGAAAGCATCTTGCTGTATTACAAATCTTAACAGGGTCATCCTAAAGGTGGCCATTACACACCCCTCTTACTGGAATTTTTATTTCCCGTAATTATGCTCCAGAATAATAATTCGTGTGGCAGTGGTAAGGAAATGAAGAAAAAATACAATACTACCTCCTGCACTGGCAGAATAACATAATTTAATTCTCAGGCCAAATGAAAAAACTCTGCATCTGAATACCTCCATCTAGTACACAAGTTTGGAATTTTATCTGAGCGTGAAGTTGGTGGCCCAGGTCTCTCTGTTTTCATTTTCTCCCGTGTTCTACTTTATATCCCAACTATAACTGTATTCAGCAGCACACATTAGTGATTTCCAAATCATCAGCTCATATTTAGTCCCTATTTTCAACTGCACACTAGAGACCTGCACCTATTCCACAAATAGAAAGAATCCAAATGCTTTCCCCTAGGCTGCTGCTTAGGATTTCATTATTAATTATATTTGAAGGTTATACAGTTAAAATACTAACTTTTTTATTTGAACATTTATATTAAGCTGCTGAGATTTCTAGCAGCTTAGCAGCATTATTTCTGTGTAAGAGACTAAGCCTCTTAAATTCTGCACGCAGGCCTCTCGTCTAAAATGAAAGATTTTAGAAAGACACTGAAAGGTAACACTGAGTTAATGTTGCTTTTTAAACTGAGACCTCAAAGACTGATCACGCAGAACTCTTATCAGTGACACACCCCCTGGACCTCAAGCCCTTTCACATGCTCTGCCAACAGTGCCTGAATTTGAATAAAGTTTAGCAAAAAGTTAGTTCCAGAGCATGCACCTCAGCCTCACTGCTGGTTACAACTCATTATGTGGATTTACTATTTCCAATGCAATAAAACATTTAAATATTTGGAAGCAAATCTCAGAAACCTGTATTTAACTATTTTCTCCACAGATAAACAAGGTTAGGTGTGAGAGTCATCCATCAAGAATGGTGGATATTAAGATAATGATTTTTTGCAGGCGCGGATGTTGGCGGTCAGACCAAACGACCTCAGCAAAAGGAGTTCTGTACCAACTACTACCTCCCAACACAAGGTGAAACTGCCAAATTTTAGATAGCTGGCAAAACTTTGATTTTAGATAAACGCTAGTGTAAATCCAGAACACTGGACGAAAGTGCAGGGTTGTTTCTGATTTATCACTGCATAAGAGAAGAAAATTTGTTTCATCAGGCCAATTTCATTTTTAAGAGCTGTTCTTTAATCCATAGATATAAGCCAAGAATTAGATCATTAGTGGGTCAAGTGCTGAAAAAAATATAAACAAAATTATATGTACAAAGTATGGGCATATTTTTTTCAAATACGTATTTTGTATTTATTAATGATAACAAGACAAGGAACATCTTTCCATATACATCAGAGGCTGATTTTTGACCCACTGCATTTTTTTTACCCTTCACCTCTTGACACACTTCAAATAGCCTTCTTTCTTGTGATGTTTTTTGATTTTGATGTACAGAAAGGTTCCTTTTCCCAGGTAAACTTCAGATTTCACAACTAGATCTATCTATTTATAAATCTGTATAATCACATGAAGAGTTACCACTATTCATGTCCTTTCTTTGAAGGACTCTTGTGAGGCTGCATCACTGAAAGTACTCCCTGATCACCATGACCACCTGCAAAGTCCAAAGTAACCTGATGGCATCACTTTCAAGATGACAACTTCATAAAAGCATCCAACCAGTCTGAAAAACGAATGATTCTTAAAAAAAAAAAAGCATTGATCCTCATACCTTGATGAATTACAAATATACCAAACCAGGCTCTCTTCATTACAGCATGCCTTGTACCACGTTACATTTGGTCAGAGCAAAGGTTGTATTATTATAATTACCCAGCATCTTCAACTGTATTATGGCCTTTAAATCCATCTCTTGGAAAATATTACTGGAATTATGAAACAACAATATACTTTATAACTCAAAGCATGTTATATCACCCAAACTAACTAATGGCAGCTCGGTAAATGGAAGTGTTAAATGCTGTCTAAACCTTATAGCACAGCAAACAACGATGCATTTAATTCCTATTTAAATAGATGTACACAAAGGGCTCAATGGATTTCTCTCTATGTAAAACTAAAAAGGAAGAGAACAGATAAGTTACACAACATTTAAATAAGTCTTTCCAAATTTAAGATGTGCAAGAATACCAAGAGGAATTAGAGTGCCCCTTCAAAGCAAGCCAGAATCCAACCACGGAGTTGGTTTTAATCAAAGGTACAAAATGCTGGGCCCTTGTCCTTGTTCTCTCTTGTCTTTTGAAAGGAGCCGTACATACACCTCATGTCTTTCAACACTGTCAGGAAGTTGTCTGAGGACAGCCTGAGTCTCGGCATAACTCGGAGCGACTTCACCTCATGTGCCAAGTTTCAGCCTGGAGTGAATTTTTAAATGTCAAGTTATAAACCCATGAAAATAGGGGATTACAGTTGAACTGCTGACAAACCCTTAACTATAGCGGTGCACATGGCGCCAATAACAGACAAAGCTGCCCCATTTTACAGCATGCAGGAAGGCAGGAATTCAGCTGTTATCAGGGATAATAATAAACTTCTGCGAGTGACTCAGGCTCTCAGCCTCAGATTTACATTCCCTCTGTCACTAAGAGTTTTTAAGTTAAACAATTTTACATGAAAATGCAATAAACAACATTTATATTACTGATGGTATTTGTTCCAACTGCTCTTGTGCTAAAATACCGCACAGCTTTCCTCTCACTCCCCATCTCCTCCTCCGTGCTCCGCTGGAACCCGGCACTGCCCCACTCGCTCCTTGCACTCTTGGGATGAAGCCCAGGAGGGCCTGAGGCACCCAATCAGCCCCACACCAGCAGCCAGATGGCACCAAGGGGAAAAGCTTGCACACTGAGCACTGCCTGCCTTCGCTCACCCAGTGCTGCACCACAGCTCTCTGTCCTCTGCCACCAGAATGCAAAGGAAAAGCAGTGCACAGCACCGTTACCAGACTTGTTTTATTTATATATGTATTTTTTTTTCCCTGAAGAATTTTTCTTGCAGCACTCAATACACCTCCAGGAAAAAACAAAAGCTGTAGCCTAACATTGCACCCTAGCTCTTTGGTGCTTCCTCCTGCTAAAGAGCTGAGGTCAGATATGGAAAAAATAGACAAAAATAAGTAAGATCGTTTCTCACGCAACAGACGCTTGAGGGGAAAAATACCCATCTGGTCTAGAGGATGTAAAGGGTCTTGTAAAGTTGTCATCCAAGTTGCCCCCTGCCACTGACACACAGAGACCAGCTATTCAGGGAACTTCTTATGCACAACTTAATACCCCTCTGAAGTTTCCTTTCCTCCAGAAAACTATCCTTCACTCCCCTGAGGAGCAGAATTACATCAGTGACCATGAAGTTTAAATTTATCTGCCCGATGTCTATATTTTATTTTTTAATCCATCTCTCAGGAACAGCTCTTAATGCATTTGGGGGGTTTTATCTGTCATAAAATATTCTATTTATTTCCCAGCAGCCGGTGTCAAAAAGTTGTTGTTTGCTTTAAATATTACTCTTAAATAAATAAAATCTGTTTTCATATCATGTAAAATTAGTTTTGCCTGCTGTGAGTTTGTGGCATTATGAAGTGATCATTTTTCCCATGCATTATTCAAAATGAGAATTAAAAAAGGGAAAGAGAAAGAAGATGGACAAGAGCATGGCATTCAGTTGGTACAAATTCAGCAGTCGTACCAATAGTTCGCTATGTGCGGCACAGACAAAATACTTTTTCTTCGTCAAATGTAGCCACTAACAATTTAGTATTTCAAAGAGAAGCAGTGAAAGAGATGTATTTCTTTCCTCTGTGTCTCCCTGTGACTTATCTGGTGGGACAAATAATAGATGTGCTTGCTTTCCTAGCAAGAAATCGATATTTTAGACAAGGTTTTGGTAGCTTTTCCTCAGTAGTATGGCTTCACTGGCCCTTGATGGTCTTTAAGGTTTTCTTTCTTTTTTATTTTAACCTATTCTTTGTTTAAACCTCTGGTTTGACAGTGTCTCTCTGTCTTTTATGAAAAACTATTAGAATTGTTAACATTTCCTCTGGAGTCTTCATATTACCCTGTCTTTCAGAACTGCCATAACTGCATAGTGGTAATTATTCTCACTTTGAATTCTGACTGTCGTATTTAGAAGACGATGAAGGGTGGGGATTTTAATAAATCATTCAGGCTCCCCAAGGCACATAGTATCTCACCAAATCTACCATGAACTTTTAATGTGGAGGGGCTTATGGACTGAATGGATATGGACTGATAAAGTGTTAAGACATAAATTGCCATTTTCATCAAGAAGAATGAAGAAATGCTTATAAAATTGTGAGTGAAGAAATGACAGTAAGTTAAAAAAAATGTTATTTCAAGTGGTTTATCACTAAGGATTTCCTTGTAAAGGAACCTTTTTTTTGAAAACAGAAGGTTTTCAATAAGTTTCAGATTAGAGCTACTGAGTAAAGCCTAGTGCTAAAAGAGTAGTTTGAGACTTATGTATTTTATCTGTCATTACAACAAGAAAATCACTTAAATTCTCTTTCGACTTCTCTAACCAATACATCAGGCAATTAAAATACTTGTATCACAACGTCCAGAGTGTCAGATCAGAGAAAACAATCCCTTGGACTATGCAGAAAGAGGGAGTCCCTACCCAAAATATTTTCAACAGGGATATCATCAACCTTACACACAATGTTTGTTGGAAACACTTGTCTATGTCATCCTTTGAACAGCAATAAATTTAAATGTTCAGAAAGTGGATATTTTTTTGAAGGACAAAGAGACTGTGTCTGGGTTTGGTTGGTTGGTTTGTTTGTTTTTCAGTTATTACAGTTAATTTTCCTCTGAATGCAGTGCAAATGGATTAAAATTAAAATCCTGGACCTGGACATTGGAATCCTGGACTATTTGCTCTGAGCAGCATCATAAAAAGGCTGAGTGATTCATGCAGCAAAGGTATGTTGATCACAAAGTCCTTCCGCAATAAAGCACAAACACGTCTGTTGTCAATTAAAAGCATGATTAGGATGAAGTGTAGTCACCAGTGTCCCAAATTCCATTATCCCATAGCTACAAGCCATTACTCTTTTCTCCAATTTAATTTTTTAAGTAGGTCATTCTTGTATACTCTAATTCATTTTTTTTACCATCCATGCCAGCCCAATTTTGGCCAAATCTCCATGCCCTAGAGACAAAATAAAATCCACACATTTATTTTATACAAGATTAAAATATTTTACACATACAACCCTCATTCACATCTTGCAAATTTCTATACACTAGACAGTCAAATGCAATAGTCCAGGGATCTTGCTTGCAGAGCCTTTCAACATTTTTCCTTTGGAGACTAACGGAAACGGTAAATATTTCAGACTTAGCAGCCAAAAGTGTTAGGAGGACTATGGTGCTTCAAACATCTCAAGACCTGACAGGAAAGAAATCACATCTCAAGCTATCTGAAAGGAACATCGAGATGTTTACAGGAGTCATCAGCCTCTCACCTCCACATCAGCACACCTGGCTACAACTCTATGGTGCTTTGAGGAATTCCCCACAGGATTCCCTTTGTGAACTTTAGAAAATGGAAGAGGAGACCAACTGAGGAAAACCAAGCTTTACTTTGAGCTTTAGTACAGAGAAGAGAAGATTGTGGGAGTAGTCTGGCAATCCCCACAGAGCCTATACATACAATTTACATAAGCCAAAAGAATTCAAATCCAACATTAACTTTTGTGAGAAACCCCAAAAGGATTTTGATGGATTCAAATTCCAGTCAGAGACCTTCCCCACTGTCCACTCTGCTTTCGTT
This sequence comes from Dromococcyx pavoninus, assembly GCA_033558185.1. Lineage (NCBI taxonomy): Eukaryota > Metazoa > Chordata > Aves > Cuculiformes > Neomorphidae > Dromococcyx > Dromococcyx pavoninus. The sequence goes on along the minus strand of JAUMJL010000432.1, from coordinate 28,466 downwards.
CACTGGGACTTTCCAGTGCATTCCATACATAGTTACACATAGAAGTTCCAGACAGCTCTCTTCAAATATTATTTAAATTACTCTTGCTTATCTTGCTGTATCCTTAACCTTGATTTTTGCTTTCTTCCAATATTTTTTTAGTAATAAATGCTCATTAAAAAACCTGAGTTAACAAAATGTACAAATCTACTGACACCAGTAAAGCTGCACCCTTATATGCTCAGACTGAGCTGATTGATAAAGAACTAAAGAGTATGAAAATAACTAATGCTAGCCAACATGGCTTTATGGAAAATAGGTCTTGTCAAACAAACCTGATTTCACTTTTTGGCAAGTATAGGTGTCTTCTAAGCCTAAGAGATCATACACTTTCCAGTTTGGTAAACATTTGACTTAGCACTCAGCATTCCAGTTCCGTGGATGAAAGCACGTGTTGAACAGCTAATGGAAGACCCTCAGAAAAATGTTACCTAGAGGGTCTTCAAACACAGGTGTTTTTATTGAGACACAGGGCATAATTATTAATAACCCTAACAATATTCATCATTTTGATCAATGACTACTAAGTTATAAAATCATGACTGATAAAAATTTCCAGGTGATGCAAAGACTGATAAAAGATCAGGAGAAGAGGGTTATCAACAGGTAGGAAGAGTCAAGCATTTGCATAAGCTTCTGTTCCTCTAAATAAAACTTTCTACCTGTAAGAAAAAGGAATATAAGCTGTATCCACAGGACTGGGCACGGGTGGTGTGGGTGGGTGCCACACCCTGGAAAACAGCAATCCTGAAACAGATTTAGAGGTCACAGCAAATAAACAACTGAACAGGAACACCCAGTGCAATGTGGCAAAGATGGGTAATGCAGTCATTGGAGGCATAACCAGGAGGCAGCGAGGAGGCTTGGGAAGGAAGGCGTTTTTACTTTTCTTTGTGGCATTGTTTTCTAAACTGATCTTCAGCTGAGTGAAGAAAGGCATAACAAGAAAAACAGCCTGGAACAGGAAGCCAAGAAAGAAAGAAAGAAAAGTCAAATTGAACCAGAAACCAATGTCACATTTTTAAATAGCGAGGGGATTAACCATGGGAACAAAACTATCCATGGAAGGGAGGAGCTTTAACCTCCTGATGGTCTCAAGATGGTCAGATGCTCTCTGTGCATAACCGGGTTCAAACCAGTGATGACTGCACAAATCTAACAGCTGGTGACACATCAAAGGTGTCACCTCTTGTGATGATCTAACAGTCCTTTCTGACCTCAAACAGTACAAAAGGAATTTTATGATGTTACATCTTACGTGACCTGCAGAACTAAATAGAATGGTCGTCGTTCCGAGTGACTGTTCAAGCAGTCCTCCCACAAAAATATGTGGGTACGCACAGAACAGCAGGTTTTGCTGCTTCTGAAGATGGCTGAGAAGAATTCTTAACTCTGGAGACAGCTTGGAAAGACATTACTCACATCCTCTGAACAGAAAAGGAAAACCCCAAAGCGTTGCTTTGTTCGTTAAGTGACTGTATTTCACCAGTGGAGAGCCATCACGGAGAGCTCCCATTCAAAGCCACTCTCAGTTCTGGAATATTTCTGGCCTTCCCTGAATCTGCTTCTGGACTCAACTTTGCTTTGTGCTGGAAATCAAGTCGTGTTCTACCTGGAGGAATGCTATCCACACAGTAAGGAAACCAGCTGCCTATTTCTCGCCACTGGGATTATTTCTCGCCACAGTTATTACTCCTGGAATTCACAGATCCTGAAATTTGCCTCAAGTTTTGGGTTCAAGTATACATAAGATGACTCTGAAACTGTTATGTTTTATCCTCTACTATATTTTTCACCCCCATGCTCCCCAAAGTTCAAGTGTGTATCTAAGAATATCACTACAGCTGACAAAAAGCATAAATGAGACTTCTACGGCAACACACAGCAAGATTTTCACATCTTACCTGAAAGCTACAGCCTTATAAGTCAATACCCCTAAAGATCCTGCTGGGCACAAGCATCAGAACTGGCTTCAAGTGAACAGCACCACCTATTGAATTGCTCCCACAGCTTCCTGCAGTTCTTCCTGGTGGTTCTGTTCACCAAGTACTGACCATACAACTCTTTGCTAAATAAATGACACGCAGAGATGGCACAGCTCCAGCTACTGAGAGGCACAAGACATGTTCCATTGCTAACTCTAGCTTTGAATTTTCCTCCTACCTGCTGTAAATGGTTCAGCTTATAAATGCAATAATTTTTTTGATGTCACTAAAGCTATGTTTTAGTTACATTTACAAGCAAATGTCATTCATCTACATACTCTACCCACTGCCTGAAAACAATATGAATTAAGGAGTATGTCAGCAGTAAGAAAAAACTCTTTCCACTGGATTAAAAATGTGCATTTTAAGAAAGGAAACACTTCCAGAAAGAAGAAGAGGGAGTCTTCCGTTTCTGTAGTTTATTTTTCTGCTTAATGAAACAGGGTTTCCAGCTTCTACAATAGCAGGTGCAAAGGCACTTCATTAATCTCCTGAGTGCACTGCCTCTCCCTGTGTACCTGTAGCTGCCCTGGCTCCAGCCTCCTGAAAAATACCTGTTGGCACTGGCTCAACATTCTTACAAAATACATTTAAAAAATAAAGATGTGTCAAACTATGTAAATTCTACACCTTGCAGAAGAACGTAGTAACTAAAAATCGTCTGATGCTACTCCCAAATTTTGAAGACCTTCAGAAGCACTAACTTCAGCTTTTTCCCATTAAGAATAAATCAAAGGACCATCCACAGAGGTCTTCTCAAGTAAACGACAAACAGGGGAAGAAGTCATTGTTGCAGTCTCAACACAGACCACAGCAAATGCCAGATGCTTGTTCAGGCTGAAGCCCTCAGGGATGACTGAAAAAACACACAAGAGTTTTCAGAAGTTCTCAAGGAAAACAAATGCCAGGGGAATCAAAGAGTGCTGGTCTCCTAACATCATCTAAATGCTTTGAAAATCCCATGTGATGAGATCTGGCCCAAGGATTTAGATAAACTCCAGGTTTCTCACCTTATTCTGCAGTATTTAATTTGGCTCACTTATTGAAAATGTATAGATACACATGTAATATGCAATCTATTTTAAGAGAAAACAGCATCAATAAGCCTTAGACCTCACCACCTTCTATTTCTTAGCTCAAACACTGACCACTAATTATGCATGGGTTTTAAAGAGTTCTCAGACCTGTAACAGCAAAGCTGCATAGAAGGCAGTACTAGTAGAAAAAGCCAGTGACAGGGCAGGGCTCCAGGTCTGATTATTAATTTCATTTGTTTCCTTATATTTGCACCTGCCATAATTATGGGAAAGGATGGAGTTTCAAGTAGAGTTGATTGGAAATTCTATGACAGGATTGCCCCAAGAACAGCGGGAACCACCACAATTTTTATAGTGCAATATTTGTTGAAGATATGAAGATTTTTCTTAGCATCCATGCCATGGTTAACCCACAGCTCAGGAAATTCTCCCACAAATGAGTAAAAATTGTCTACACTGTGCAAGGCTTAGTTGATTCCAAATATAAGGCTTTTTAATGGTATGGGATGGGATGAGACTTTGTTTAAAATTCATTTCATATATGGGTTTAAAAAAATACATCATTATCCCACCAAGAGAAAATTCTGGCTTGTGTTCCACTCAAGGTTTTAGAGAACAAAATGGAAATTAATGTGTACACTCCAGTCTATTCATGCAGCTACAGTTTAAGTCTGCAGTATAATCTCTTTTTCTTGATAATATCACAATATTTTTCCTAACGTATCTCTAAGCGCTTTAACGTCACTTCTGGATAAAACAGGACATACTGTTTTCCACATGTGTACAGTGCACACAGCAATAAAGAAACCAAATGAAAACTACTGAAGTGGCCAAAATGGAGATAAGAAAAGGGGTTGATTTGCTGCAGTATTTTTTTCCACACTGCTGGAGTGACTTCCATAATGGAGTCCCTTCACTCACTCACTAAAAAAAGATTGTTCTTCATTCCAATGCTCTTTCTAACCATAAACTACATGAAAAAGGCTTGGTAACACTTCTTAAGGCAATAAAACAATAGATACCACTCTGCCACCAGGAAAACAAGCCAGTTAAAAAATAAAATAGTGTTTAATTTGTTGGAAAAAAAAGAGCTAATGAAGGAGGAACCAGTCCCTCCCAGCAGCTATGCCACTCTCTCCCCCCAAAAAAAAGAAAACAAAAGGAAAAAAGGGAAAAGACCTCAAAGAACCAGCAGATGAACAGAGGAAAAAACATCCCATGCATTAGGCAAAGTCTGTAATATTATCTAGAATGACAGCACAGCCATTGTTAGTGCTGCCAAAGCACTGCATGCTTGCTATATCACTCCAGGTCCTAGGAGAATAATAACCTAAGCAGATTAGACAGAGACTGATGTCTCTGTGCTGCCTCTACCTCCACTGAACACGGGCGCTGGTCTGTGTTTCGGAGCACAGGCGGGCAGGTAAACCCAGAAAATGGGTACTCCACGTTGGCAGGGACGTGAGGGGGTGGGGGAGCTGCTGCCAACAACCAGGGCCTGTTTATTATTTAACAGTTGGTATTGCTAGAGGCCTGGCACTGCAATAGAGCAATCTCTGTTTCAGCGCAAGTAAGCCTGATTACGAGAGCAAGGGAGCCAAATCGTGTTTACCGTCATCGGTAAGAACCTCAGTGCCCCCAACAGGCATGGAAATCCTTACCACAGCATCTGTCCATCTGCAGGCTGTCTCCCTGGGGCAGGAATAAAGAAGGGGTAGCAGTAAAGAAGGGGAAGCAATCTCCATGTGGGACAGCGAAGGAAGGTTTTGGACAGGATGATTCTCAAATCCCTAGGTACCACCTGTACTGGCACTGGCCAGTCCATGCCCTCTTCTCCATTTTTACAAGTCAATACACCAGCCTCAATTCACCACCTCAAGCACCTGATATCACCCACAGCCAAAATAAATTTCCAGCTCTGGAAGGGACAGGAGGCAATGATGCTCTTGTGCACAGTCTACTTCCTCCCCGTGCAAGGAGAGTGGGCCATAGAAAAAGCACTTCCCCAGTGTAACTCCCATGATTCACAGAAAGATATGACTGACAAAGATCTTGGTTTTAAAAGTTTTTTTAGTTTCTCATCCCTGTACACAAAAAAAAATCTGGAATACCTCCTCGTCCCCCCCACCAAACTTCCACCAATCCAATTTTTAAAATTTATTTACAGGAATGTTGACAAAAAATATCAGTCACACTCTAAAACAGAATTTACAAAATATGGAATCTATTGAGTAATGCAGTTATCAAGTACCGCAAATAAACAACACTGGGCCAACACTCAACAATCTATTTCTGAAAAACCATAATAAAGGAAGACCAGACCATGAAGCCTTCAGTTTTATCTTGTTGGTTTAAAGACCAGCTCCTTTTGGTAGCAACAAGAAGCTAACCACATCCAATAGACTACTTCCCAGTCTGCAGAAAACAAGCTCAATGATCACCTTCTACTTCCTGATGAACAAGAGTCATTGTCTTTGGTGTTTCTCCAGTTCTGGTGAGGTTCAGTGCAAGGGTGGGCTGTTGGAAGACACAATAGTCTCTTGAATCTCCACCACTGGCTTGCTACACAACTCTGAGAGCTGGTCTTCCTTCTCAAAAAGAGGATAATGAACAGCAAAGTATGCAAAAAACTGATTCTTTAATATTTATGAGGAGCTTTGAAACATAAAGTTTTAGTATATTCTGCATTACTACACAGGCCCTTGATAGTGGGACAGTAAATGGAAAAGCCTGTGGAAAATGTAAGTTAAAGTCACTCCTAAGTTAAGACGGTCAGAGGCACAGCACAGCAGGATCCACTGGTTGTGGTCTCACCATGGGGAGGGCCCTGAGCATCATAAGCAAAACCATACCCAAGCAAAACTGGAGCCTGCCATATCTTCTGGGCAGTGCAGGAAAGCGTTGCTCAGACAGGTGGTTAGAAGCACAAACCACCACCTGCTCCTGGATCTCTTCTCACAGTTTTCCCCAGCTGACTAACGATTTTCAGCTGGCCAACAGCAGCTGAGGGAGATGGCTGCAGGCTGCTAGCAGGGGGAGAGGGGGAGCAGCAGCTGTGCACCCCTTCCTTGCCATCCACCACTCATAGTCCTCTCCTCCACTGGCCACTCATCCCTTAAGAGCAGGACCTGACTTGGGCTTCTGTTTAAATTCCATATTTTAGTCAAAAATCCTTTGGCTGCAGCACAGGTGACCCTCGGGAGAAGGGTCTTGCCTGCAACTAGAGAAAATATGAGAGTACAGAGTAGATCCTTCAGTGCTGGCAGAAGCAATGGCTGTGCAAGGTTCTGGGTTGCAGGGTGGGTAAAGAGTACTCAGCCACAATACCTGCACTGTGGATACATACAGCAGACTTCAGTCCCCAGGGCTGCCAGTGTGGCACTAACGTGTGATTTGTACTAAATGGCATTTCAAAAATTTAACACAAATAATGTAATAATAGCAATTAGACCCTTTACCAAGCATAGCTCTATCAGACATGTAGTCCAGTCATTTCAAAAGCACTTGATGAAGGAATCTGCACTAGATATATGCAGGTATATGTAATAATTGCATTCCTTGTGTATTAATGTTTGCATATAAGAAATGCACGCTGAGCTAGCACAACACCTCCTTCCTCAAATAATAACTAAGTTTCATACTGCTTCTGAAGTGCTCTTTATATAGTACACAGAAATGGGTTATGTAAAGATTAGAGCTGTGAGAGTTGTTCACAACGTAACTGAAAATCTAGTATCAACATCCAGTTCTAGCCTAGGTTTCTCCAACTCAAAACTCAGGCCAGCTGTAAAGGTCTGTGAATCTTGGATGGTTTTGACACAGAAACCACACCAATCTCATACCAAGAAAGGCAAGGGAGAATAAGAAAAGAATGAAATGGCACAGGAAGAGGCTGAAAAGGAAAAAGGAAAATAAAAGGCAGGAGCAGTGAGATTACTTCCCTTCTTTCTACAATACTACCCTTCTTTCTCATGGTGGAAAGCAGGGAAACAGCTCCCAGCTTTTAAGGAATATATCTTGTTAGAATAGAGCCACAATGCAATGTGTTCAGTTAGGGGTGCTCAGACGCTTTTGTATGTATGTGCATTGTTTACCAGGAGATAACTAGATTTGGTACTGGGATAATATTCCACCATTGTGTGGTGTGTTCCCATCTGATGTTGCCTTTTCCCCAGTTTAAAAAAAAAAACCTAATAAAAAAGAAAATTAAAAAAGATACAATAATTGTTACTGCACACTCTAATGAATTATTGTGTTCAAGGTTCCTACAAAAAAGTAATATTATACTCGGCTTATGTTTTAATTGATTTATTAATATTTTATCACAGGAATGTAATTTAAGCTCCTCATGATTTAGATCTCATAAACCTTTAGCATTTTGCAAATTCAAATTCCAATTTAAAGCCAGGGCGAGCAATTAACTTTTCTATCATCTTGTCAGGGGAGAAGGTTCGTGTTTAATTTGAGACAAAGTGACAGAAATATATATACACTGTATGTATTACTCCAATTTAATTTATGAGTCAGCACCATCCACCTTCCAAATGTAGATTTAATGGAAGGGGAGGAGGGAGTGGGGGGAAGACCCCACTATTGTGGCACTTGCTGCAATATCTGCCCCAAATTCACTATAAAAAAATGTCCCTGGTTATTGAGATACTGGGCTATATGGGTTACAGCTCTATTTTCAACTCTTTTGTTTTAATTTCCATTCACTCATCACTTTCTCATATAAAGCATGTTCTCTCAAATGTCAACTAGCTGTTCCCAGCCAGCAGTGGACAGTTGATACCGTGGCAGGTTCTGCCATGGTCTGTCCCAGCCTCTCCCCATCCCATCAGTCCCACTAAAAGGCAGACAGCAGGCAAAGAACGCTCCCCAAATGACTGACACGAGTCAATACCTGTGGGACAACAGCCTCAAGTCCTTACTGATGCAGTGGTCTTGCTGAAGTCTGTGTGATGCTCATTTGATTAACAGAAAACATAAAAAACCAATGGTGCTACTAAATTGTCCTTATTATTTTCCACTCAAAAGGAGATTCCAGCCTCTTTACGTGTAACGAAGGAAACCTGCAGCCTATATTTGCATGGGCAAAAATTTGAATGAACAAAAAGAAACAGTTAGTTAGTATTTGCATGTGCTGTTTTAAGAAGGGAAAGGCTACTTTACGGCTACCTGCCAGAGATTTTCCAGATCTGCTGTCCCCACAACACAGCCAAGCATTGCACATGAGTTAGCTCATGAGCTTAAAAGGAGGTCATTAAGAAGCTGCCCCTCATATTACCTATTGGTCTTTACTGTGTCCCTAAATACTAATTACATAAAGCACAATTACTGCAGCTTTCTAGAAGAGAAGAGGGTTTTTGACATTTGAGAACTTTACCAATACTGTCAATACTTCTGAATAGTACTACCACATCAGAGGGAACTGTTTCAGAAAGGGATTAAGGGCTCAATTCCAACACTTCTACACACTATCAAGCTGAATCTAAAGAATCTCAGAATATTGATGCTGCAAACTCAGGCCCAGGAGTTCCAAGACATGGGAATAATCAGATTTTTTTCTGATTTACAGAGCTGTGATACACACCACAAACATAGATCCAGCTCTACATCCAAACCTAGCTAACTATAACTCTTACTCGCAGTGTTCAACAAGCCTGTCTGTGCTGATTGGGGATAAAGCAGATCAATTTTTCTCTGATTTTTCAGTCTGATAGTTATCACCAATGTAATGAGCCACTGGTGTGCAGAGGCCATCGCTCACACCTATTCCTATGTAAATCAAGGCCATGGCAGAGTTGGTGGCAAAGAGGGGGATGCACCCGCTGAGAGGAGCTGACAGGACAGGTGTCCCAAGCCTGGCCAACAAAGTATTCCACGCCATACATGTCATGCTCAGTGTAAAAGCTTAAGAGATCATGAGGGTTTTACTCTTCTTCCTTGATGGCCAGCATTCAGGGCAGATCTTCCCATGGGTTCCCACCATGGGTTCCTGAGTTCAGTTCCTCACACCTGATCCCTCCTGCCACTGAGTCCAGTCTGGTACCTTCCCTGTGCCTGCCCTGCAGTGTCAGCAGTGATGTATTGGTCATCAGGAGAGCTTGAACTGGTTTTGTATACTTGTGTACATTTTATTATTCTCTTATTAATATCACCTTCCTTTTATTATTATTGATTCATTAAGGCCAGTTTAGTGTTAAGTTTCTAACCTGCAAGTCTCCGTCTCTCTCATTTCCCTTTACCCTTTCCTGTGGGGGGATGAAATGGGACTAAAAGCCACCCAGTTTTAGCTACTGACCTGGCTGGCCGGGGGAGCTGGGGCACTAAACCAGGACAATGTCATATGGAGCCAACTCAGAAACACTTTTCCTCCTCATGAATTCAAATTTTTGGCCTTCATCTTAAAAAAAATTGAATATAAAATCTTCTTTGATAAAAAATATCCACCAGTTTAAATATTAAATAAATTAAATATTTTGTTTCGATAATTTGAGGCTATTTCACTGGAATTCCTGGGCATTTTAATATTTTTTCCATAGAAATAAAAAAATGCTTTTTTACTGAAAAATCACAACTGCTTTAAACAAAAAATCTCTACGTGTATATATACGTAACACGGATTTTTCCAAAATTTATATTAGCCTACTGTTCAAATTCACGTAGCAGAAACCAGACTCGAGGTACAGTCGTGACACAAAACCAGGCTGTAGGTACAGTCATGACACAAAATCCAAGATGGAGATGATCTCCACTATTCAGCCATACTTCACTCTCAGTACACGCTGGTCTTGGAAATCTTGTTTCATGCCTGATTCATTTATGAAGCTGCACTCTAATTCAGAGCCTTATCACTTTCTAAACTCAGGTAAAAAACCTTTGCTGTCATGCATACTTTTAGACAAGCTATAGTAAAGTGTCTTGCAATTTCCATTACTTTGTGGTGTCTGCACTGCTGATAGACACCAGCCCACATTGGCATCGCTGCCAAGGTGTCCTAATACTTGTCTGAAAAATACTATTAGCTGCACATCACAGACATTTGAAGTGCATAAGAAAACCATAAACTTAATTACATTGGAGGACGAGTGTGATCTCACATGAAATTTGAGCTACTGTTATTAAAAATAGAGAGGCTGCATTTACTTAATGCTTCTTACAGTAAACCAGTCAATTTTAAACTTTCAAGGTTGTATAATCAGACAAAACAATATTGGGGGGGGCAGAAGCTGTCTGTGAAATTTACTAGTACAAGCATTTCACATGTCAAGCAGCAAAAATTTGTTTATTCTGCTAAAAATATTCCTTGAATTACTATGTATATGATAGGATAGCTACTCAGACTGCAGAGCAGAGAGAATTGGACTAAAATAATCTGCAGAAAAGATTGGTTGCTGTACTGAATTATTCCTTATCCCACCCCATTCTGGATTTCAACCAACTTTTAAATTCTCAGGTCTCTTCTTAATGCTGTGTAGCCACTACCTCTACTCATCACACTGGGAATGTTGCCTCTCTCTTCCGTGTTCTACTCACTCCTAGAGGGGGAAGAAAAACTTTTGTTTTCTTCATTTTCATTTTGTTACCAGATATTCGTCTGTCTGAGCCTATGGAATTTACTTGGAGAGGGAACAAAGTAAGTGAGTACCCCTTCCACCTCCAAACCCAAATCCAGGGGAAAAAATGATTGTGCTTAAAGTAGCAACATGAACCCATGGCGCTTACTGACAGCCAGGTTTTAGATACCGAGTTCAAGACATGCACCTTGGAATGAGCCACATCTAAAACCACTCACTTCCCTATGGATACCCTTGCACTTGCCAGGTCCTCATTAAGAGGGAGAGGTGTTCTCTAGTAATGACTCTGTGTGTTTGTGTCATTAAAAATCACCCAATGTCTCCCCTTGCCCTCAGAGTAGCAGATGAACGGTATTTACAAGATGCCATTAAAATATCCTTTTGCTTGGAGAAAAGTAAAACCATCGCCCTTAATTTCTCTTCCTGTGCCCACCAACCTTACCCCAGGCTCTTCAGTCTCAGGTACCCTGGTAAAGGAATGAGTGTACTGCTTCTCAAGTAAATTCTTGACTAGCATGCCTATCTCATCAAAACACAGAAAGTAAAAACCCTTTCCAAGGCAAGAGTCTTAAAACTGCTTATGACATGTACCTGTCTTGGGATCCCACCACCTGGACTCTGAAGACAGGACATTGGATAATTATTACTGAACGTTACAATTTCCTTATTTAGATACAAAAATAAGTTTACTCTTCATATGTTTTATCATCAAATGTATCTCACAAGAGCAGTGGCTTCCAAAGGAGTCTAAAATCTTATAATCCGTGTTGTCAGAGATTTTATGCAGGAATGTTTGCTGTTCATGCTGCATTATTTCAGACCTCTATGACCAACTTTGACTTGGAAAATAAAAACAAAACGTATCTTCCCCATTTTTCAGGAATTATCCATGCCTAAGGTAGCATAATAATTTGTAAAAAACCCAACTTTTCAGATTAAAGTGACCCACACCTCATTTTCAACTACAGCTCTGCCTTTCAGCATGTGATGTGCAGCTACTGCAGATAGATAAAAGCACTACAGCTTGTAAAACACAAGGTAAAATCATCTATTAATTAGTGTATTGCTGTAGTAGTTTTCTACCTGCAACCAAGTTCCCCTAAATTCTGTCCTAGTCTGTATTATGCTCATTTGAAAAGGTGAGATGAACTGTTAAGGTGAGGAAGAAATAATCCCCTTGCAGACTTCTTGAAAATCTGCCTGCAAAAATGACGGTGCCACATAATCCTGCAAAGTATTTGCCTGACAGTCAGTATGGTTTTGACTCAAAAACCAACCAAACAAAAAAAAATACACCACCACCACAAACACAAAACAGAAAAATCCCCTCCCAAAGATACCTTTCCTGAATTGGTAACTTAATAGAATGATAGAGATCAGAAGCAGCAGAATAACGCTAAAGGCAGTGCCACTCTTTCTGAAGGGGCACTTGCCAAAAGCAGCTTCAGAAGCACTCCTATACAATTCATACACCACTTTTATTTGATGTTCTTTTTCACATTTGCCCAGGTTCACATCAAGGGTACACCAATCCGAGGTGTTTCCACAGCAAACTTTCATATCCGCTGCAATTTTCCCTTTCAAATTCAATGCAGTAAAATGAGATGAAGCAAAATGAAACAATCTTTATATACCAGTTCAACTAGCATTCCCTAGCCCTCATTGTGCTGCATCTCTCATCAGCTCTCATTTACTCAGACAAGACAGAAAAGATTTGCAGATCCTATTACATTTTCCCACCCTATTTCCCATTCTGTGTGTAATTTTTTCCTTCAAATAATACTGATTGTGTCAACTGGAGGAAAAAAAAAAGAGAGAGAGAGAGAGAAAGAAACAAGCACTCTTTGTGTTCTCTTCATAGTAATAAAATATAAAATAAAAGAATTCATGAGAAAACAGCTGAATTCTCAGTGCTTAGAAAACGGACCTGGCTACAGACGAGCACATTCTACTCAGAACAGCATCTCTGAGTAAACTGTCAAAGTGTCAGGAAGAGTTGTGTGCACTTTTGTCAGTGAATAATGCAGAACATACTGCACTTCCTACCAACTGAAAGTCAAAATCCTGGAAATGACTCTCTTATGGGGTGAAAATAAAGAAGAAAAAAAGAAAGTCTTTTGTGTACCAACAAAGTGATGAGAAAGAAGGCAAGACCAGGGTAGGCTGTTACTACTGGTATTTACTTTACTTTTTCTTTAAAGGAAAATAGAGAATGTTTTAAAAGGCAGAACTAGTGAAGAGTTAAAAGGAGTTGGTAGGAGAAAGCAGAAATCGTAGCTTTCTTTGTAACCCACCTAAAGATGTCTGATTGTACAAGCAACTCAATTCAAGCACATTTTTTCTTTAAGCACATGCAGGCTCTCACCGTAATCTTGAGAATAAGAGGACCCTTTCTTTTTACACTATCTCCTGCCTCATATTTTAAACATTTTCCAGTGCTTGCTGTAAGTGAGGCAATTGATCTCAAAGAAAAGAGTCTCCTACTAAGGAACCTTCTTCAACCTCAGACCAGGTCCATTAGGTGTGCTACGAGAAGACCGGTTCCCACAGAAAACAGTATGTGATTACATAATTAAAATCTGGAAAAGTAGAGGGAAGTCAAATTCAGGCTGCTCTGCCAACTTCAATTCTAGTGCTCACAGATTCGACTTTAGATAAGAGAAAGTGTCTTTCACCTTATTTAGTATTTAATTCCCTGGATTTTCAAACAGACAAGTGAAAAAGAGAATCTGCTACACATCAACACATCAGTGCTTTCTGGTCAACAGCACTATGGCAACCTTGAGCCCCAGATAGATCTCTGCCTCTTCAGTTAATTAAGACAGTGATAATGATAGTAGGTCTTCTTTATTTTCATGGAACGGCTATTGTCAGGCTGGAGAGATGAACAAGCATCAAGAAGAAATGAAAAAAATATCTCTCTGTCATAAGCATCATTCAGGTGATACTTTTCAAAGTATCATTCCAAACCATGAAAGCAGAACTCTCAGAAGATGTTATCAGAATATTTTAGTGTGGGCAAAACCAAAATATTTTCCTCTAGCACCAGACTTGCAAACAGCACACCTATAACGGAAGCAGCTCTCCCCCAAAATTATGTTTAAAGCTAATAAAACTAATTACAAATGCATAAAGCTCAATAAAACTTATAAGCAAATGAGGGAGGTTGTAGCAGTAACTGCAGGATGGCAAAACCTGTATCTAATAAATATAGATAACTTGCATGAGACAAAACAAAAAGGAAAACACTAGGCAGGTTTTAAATAATTCGTAGCATCAGATATATGTAATTTTGACAAACACAACAGAAGCACGGGTTCAAGGAAAATTCCACTTAACAGGGGAAACAATGACTAATTAAGCTGAACTCTTCCTACACGTAACATTATGTTCAGGAAACTACGCCCATTCAGTGGACAAAGTAGTGCCTGCATCAGTTCCCAAAATCTTCTACACAGATCCATTGTCCAAGAGACCGAGATGCTGACAACAGTAAGTGAAAAAAAGGCAAGATGTTGTTCCAAACCAAGGGAGAGAACAGTGAAATAGGAACAGAGGGGCAGGAGCACTCTCCGCCATCGGGAATTCTATCCTCTGTAACAACTTCAGTCACTTCATCCCAAGAGAAAACATGCTTCATCCTCATCCTCACTGAACAAACTGAGAGTCCGACAGACTTGTTTCTTAATTAGAAGAGAAACAAAACTAACTTGCTTCCTACCAGACAAATCCTATGTGGCTTTCCTTGTGCACCTACCTGCATTAATCTGAGCACAGAAGGTCCTGCTTAACTACAGCTCCTGCCACCGCAGCCCTCTCTTTCACTGGGAGCACAAAGACTAATTCACTCTGCTGGAAGGAGAATAAAAACAACCCCATCCACTATTCATCTGGTTGTGTTCATAAAAAGTACTGTCCCTGATCATACCCCCAAAACTGCAACACTCCTGCAAATGTATACATTAAAAACATACAGGTCTAGGATTTACAGTCAACAAACAGCAACACAACCAACCACCAGAGAACGTATAAACACTCGTACAAGCAAAAATACTCAGCCTGGCTGCACCACACACAGTGTTTATTTATCTCCTTTGCAGAAGATCAATGGGAGAAGACATTCAAAACAACTTTTTAAACAAAGTGTCACTTTGTGTTAGTTTATGTCAGTGGGGCTTCTTCCAAGTACTTGTGTCACAGTAAGATATGAATGTGTTTAGATAGTTTTCTTGTTCCTTTGCTCCAGTAGTGGCAGCAGGGCATGAGTGAACACAGGGAGGAGAAGGGCTGCTAAGTCTCATCGAGTTACCGATTCAACATTTAGAGTCTTTGCAGCTCAAGAACAAATTGCTGTGTATTTGTAACCTGAATGCAGGTCAGTAACTTTAAAAGGTCAGGCTGAACATTTAAAATCTTTTTGTTATTAATTCCCCACCAGCTCCCAGTTCTGTGAATGCCAGTGAGCAGCCTCAGTTTCTACAGAGCTGAGTAGCAGTTAGCCTGCACCTCTGAAGACCAGTCTTCAAGAAGATGCAAAAAGGAGTTTGGAAGCAATGACTTTCTGCCATACAAGCAAATGAATTCTCTGTTTACTTGAGATCTGCTTCTTAAAGCACAGGAGGCACAGGTTTCTTTAGTGGGGTTTCTTCATTTGTTGCTAACCCATTACCCTAATGTCAAGGCAACTGAGTTTTCTCCACCTGCTTATTTCACTTTTTAGGAGTACACAAACCATTTTGTTGCTGTATTGCACTAATTTACACAACATCACAAGATTTGCTGATGTTTCTTAATAACACAGATAACTCTCCATAGTACACTGCCCTTCTATAACCCCTTTAATCCTCAGATATCAAAGCACTTTGTAAATAATACCTTTGCCCACCCCCCACCACTGCCTTAGGTCCATATCATCATCATCCATACTTTACCATTAAGAAAAAATAAAGCAGGGCAAGGTACTGCAATTTAAAAGGGTTACAAAGAAAGCAGAAGAAACAGGAGCAGAATGTGAGTTTTCTGACTTTCTACCTCCCCAACTCATCACAAGGCCAGCCATCTGAGACGGTAAAATTCAGCAGAGGTTATGATCGTGCCTCGGGTAGATTGACATTTCTCACATGCAAATACTACAGTGTGTGGTTTATGCTATTGGCCTTTCAAGAGTCCTCTGACTCTACAACAGCTTTTACATACTTGGGGGAAATACTCATAGGAACACATAACCACTGGGGTTGTCTTTCGAGGTGATTAAACTCACATTTGGCAAGATGGGGATGATAGCAAAGTGCACACCCGAAGCATCACAATAACTTGCAAACTAATCCCCTTCTGATATAATATGCCCAGTCCCAAAAGACAGAGAAATAATCCAGAACGTGTGTGACTGCTGCACTTCTGTCAGTACAGCAATCTAAGTAAGCACCTGCCTCCTGCAAGGCTGTGAGTTGACATGGAATCACATGAAGAAGTTGGAGGGTTCCCCCCATTTGGGTAGATGACACAAACCTTCCTATCACATCTCATCAAAGACCTGACAAGGGAGGAGTGTGGAGCACACTGAAAGAGCAAACAGGCACTGAAGCCACTGACAATAAATGAAAGCAAAATAGTACATCTATGGAAGTAGTCTGGTTGCAGAATGGACTACTTCAAGTTGAGGTCTCAGGCAAACAGACCAAGTTCATCTGGAGTAGCACCTAGAAGCAGCGGTGACCGGATTCACCGTCAGTTTATGGGAAGCTGTACATTAACTTCAGAGGATTATGATCGTACAGGAAAGCATCCAAAACCTCAGGATGCTGGTGGCTGGTATATCTCCCTCTTGCTTAGAATATTTGCATCACATACTCCCTTCCTCCAGATCTAAGGCACTAGACTTGATCCTGGATCATTGGTATGTCTAGACTTTTAACACCAGAATGAAGTTATAAGAATTGATGAGAATTTGTGACCGCAGATGTGGCACTAAACTTGTTTTGAGGATCAGTGTCTTGTGGAGTAATCACAAGGCCAAGAAGGAAATACTATTCATTTTCAGGCTCTGGCTTAAGCCATACATCACTAATGCTTTGCTTTACTTCCTACCTGAAATATACTTGAAAATTAGTCATGAATGCCCATAGGTAAGCACCTTCAATGATTAATTTTTCAAGGAATATTTCTCTTGCGTTGTTGACGCGGTAACCTTCTACCACCGACGGCCTTATACAGGAGAAGTCTTTTGTTTTAATGACTTCAAAATTGTCTTAAGATTCTTTACCCAAGATTTTTACGAGCAAGTAGCTCTCTGCTCTGGGAATATTATCTCCAATACTAACTGAAAAAAGTAATGGTTATGTATCCCACATCAACACTGAAACATAATCAGATAAGGAACACTGGTTAGATATTAGACACTAGCACAGTAAGAGAGAGACACTGACTCTTCAGTAACTGTCAGAAGAACATAGTTTACTGAAAACAGATCCTGTTTCACAGGAACACAAAATTCTAGTTTATAATTTAGCACTAAAGAGGAAGAGGAAACACATCCTAATGTACCTTCCACAGATAAGGCACCCTATGTTCTTACAGCTTGTAAAGGCATTATACTGAAAGAAACACATTTGGCATGCTCAGGCAGTACCTTCGACCATCCCAACATATGATCAACTGCCATTCATGTTACATCATCTGTATCCTACTTACCAGTGCTTAAAAGGTGGCTCTATGTCAGCCTGAGCAAACTCCCTTGTGATGCTTTAGCTACGCATTCCAACTTACCAAGTTGGAGAAACTCACACCCCACCCTTTACAAGACTCCTCTGCAATACATTTGCCCAAATCAGCGCTCTCAAAACCCCTACAGAAATTATCCAACAGCATGAGCTGCCTTGGAAAAAAGCCTGTCTTGCTGTGAAAGAAGACATTATCCCACCAGAACCATCACCTTCATGGCTTGCTTTTTTTTTTTTTATTTACTTTTTAATGGAAGCAAAAGCCCCTGTCATCTCACCTACTCCTCTTTTAACAAGGAATGACTGCCGTGACTACCCCCATCTAGAACCACCATTCACTGCCAGCACCTCTGCTCTCCTCGTGCGCTTAGAGAACAACTGATTAGCACTTTGCATAATTAACCTGATTAGCACTGTGCATAATCAAACTGATTAGCACTTTGCATAATTAAAAAGAAATAATAATAATAACAATAATAAGCAGTAGGTAATAGCAAAAGCTGCTAGTCCCAATGCCTCTTCGTTAGCTGTAAGATTAGTTTAGTGTGGCATATTTTATTTCTTAAAACTATTTTTTAAAGATGCACAAGCTCCTGAGAAACACAAGTTAAAAAAAAAATCTCATTTACTTTCAAGATCACTAGTGAAAACACTGTTTGTTCCACTACTATGACTTTGGATTTCTTGCACCTCCCACTGCTGTAGCTGAAGATGTTTAACAGCATGATGCTTGACCAGATGGACCAGTGGTCTGATTCCCACATCTGCCTACAGTACTGCTTTTGGAATCATTATCACAGGATGTAGAAGCCTCAGCTCTTTAATGTATATATCCTCACAATGTACTTCAAGGGTAGGAAAGCTGGATTATCATCATTGCCAAGTTGGGCAAGGCTGTAAGATGCGTATCCTCAAATGTACATAGGCAATGAATTCTCTCCTGCCCTAAACAATTACTCCAGACCACAGGAAGTCTGGAGAGGAACATGGAATTAATCAGGTTCCTGTCTCTAAGCCTGCATCACTCTTCCCCCATTTGAGCATCATTCTCTGTATGTATGTTCTGCGTGTTCAACAGCATGAGAAACAGGAGGAACTTTATTGGACTGCTGCTATGGCCCATCTCCACTGTAAATCTTCCAATCAGGGTTTCAGGTTTCACAGCCACCTCCCCAAAACCATGGAACTCATGTAGCTATGTGTAGCTGGATTGCAAACTGTGCGAAAGCATCAATGTTAAATGTCTAGATCACTAGTGACTCAGTTCTCCTAGGACATTCCATTCCAGACAGCCTAGAAGAGCAGTGCTCCAAGCAAACCACTAGCATTTTCTGTTTACTAATGCAGCTCCATCCCTCCTAGTCACCATTATACCCTGTGTATCTCCTCACTTTATTAACCTCATCTCTCTCTACTGTCCTTATATGGTAGCTCAGATTTTCCTTACATTCCCCACAGAGAAATCTTCACTTTATCTCTCCTATTGTAACTTCAAGAGCATCCGAAAAATTCACTGCCAGCCTCATCCTCTCCTTACAAAATGACACTGTCTACGTTTCCTGCTGGACAGTACACAAATGTCATGGTTTCTCTGCTGACTGTTCAGTCAGTATGGTTTGGACACTGGGCAGCTGGTTTGTTCTGAGTGATGAGTTCACCTGCCTTCAAGGAATTGCTGCCTCTGTACCGCACGTGGCCCGGATGCAACACATTGCATGGACCCGTCCCAGAACAATGACAAAAATATTCCCACTGTGCTAGAGTTTCTCTCATAAAATAAGCTAATGAGAAATTGTGGGGGAAGTAGCAATAAAAGAGAACCTTATCGTAATTAACTGGACACGTGTTACCCACGCACAGAGGCCTCTCCATCACCCCAAGCAGAAGAACCCGTACGAACAGCAAAGGGTGCAGAGCCAGTCACTCATTTCACAAGCCATTTAGTTTCAGAAGAAAAGTGTTGCTGTAGAGATTTTTCAAGTCCAAATGTTCCTGGGGAAGGTAGTTCCAGTAATTCTGGGAAGGAAGCCAATCCCTTGGCTTTATATGTAAATATTTAAACAACATTATTTTTATATACATATCTTTATACACATATACATATACGTCTTTAGACTTCCAGACTTGCCAAACTGCAATGGAAAAATGATGCCAGTCTACATGCAGCTGTTGGCTCTCCTACCCAAACCATAACTGACCATCAGAAACAAAATACAACAGTGACTTCAAAATAGTCCAGCAGTGTCATCTCTGCGTGCTAATCCACCGAAACAGAAGAGCTGAAAGAGTGGGACTAGAAACTCTAAAGCAGAGAGATTAAAGTCTTAAATTTCATCTCCTTAGAAGTGGCAAGAACATAAGGTTCATCAATTTTAAATCTTTCAGAGCCTAGATGGATGCTGAGTGTTCCACACTTTGTCCAGCTTTGGATAACACAAATCTTCACGCACGTAGCATCTTAGAGCTCTGACACCTGACAGTAAAGCTGTGACTTCATCGTGTTTGGAAAAGTCTCTGCTGCTTCAGGCTTCAATCAGGTCCATACCTCTAAAGGCATTATTTGATAGAAAATGCAAGTGAAAGAATGGAAACATATCTGGCACTGAGATTTAGTGAATAAATAAAATGAGAAGGAAAAAAAAAAAGCCCAAGCTTTAAAATTGTTGAGGAGGTGGTTGATAAAACTGAAGAAGATGATTTAGTGAGCAAAAGGTATCTAGACAGAGGGTATGATGAATAAATCAATCCATGAAAAGAAAATTTACCACATGGATTCCACCTGTATATACTCGGTAAGCAAAAATACAAGGTATGTGTGTAAATTCAAGGCTGTATGATTTAAAGAAATCAAATATTTATGAACACAATATTTACATGTCTGTTCAAGTGAATATATATAGCACAGCCAGTGTGAGTTTTAAGTAAAGACCACATAAGTGTACACACATATGCAATAAAGAAAAGTGCAGGAAAAAGGACCAAGAGTAGCACAAGTCTATTAGAAAATATTTTAATGGCCTTATATAAAGCCCTTACCCAAAGTTTGAGGGGGTTTTGCAATCTTATATTTTTCTATTGCAAAGTACACCTGCTTTATTTTCTTTCTCCCCCTCCCAAACTAAATATTTCTTCCATCTAATGACTCTCTTTATTAGACAGCATCTAATTTGCATACATTTACATACAATTTAACCGCTAGCTTGTGAGAACAAAGAAATGGCTCTGTATTGTACTGAAGGACAATACTCTGAAAAGGAAGGTATAAAACCAGCTAGCTCGGTGGCTGTGTATTCTCTTTGTTTCAGAAATACCAGGATTTTTAAACACACCACTTAAAGGGTGAAAAAGATTATTTCATCAAACAATGAAAAAAGATACAGTGCAGCTCCTTTTTAACACATTCTCTCTCTGGCCTGGTTAATGGGATTTAAGGGTCCGAGATTTCTTCGCTTTCTTCTTTTTCCTTTATTAGAACTGATGGATTTAATTCTGTCACATATTTTACTTCATATTTTATTCCTATAACAATCTATGCTGAAGTTCAGCTCCAATGCTAATTCAGTACTATCTCCCTTTCCTTACAGTCAGCCTGGAATACAACAGAACGATCTCTGATGGGCACGGAGTACTCTGCCCTCAATGCCCACTGCTAATGGATTTTAGAGAGAGTTTGCCAGAATTTTACCTTGTGGCAACAAGTCTAGAGATAATGAAAACTTACCATGTAGCTGACTGGGAATCAACAGGAAGAGAAGCAGGGCTAAGCTCCACTTGTGAAAACAGGGAGGGACTGTGGTCAGAGTAAACGCAGGATGTAAAGGATGCACTGAGCCCTCTAGTTCCCTAGAAGAACAGGAGAAAAGGATCTTAAAGATATTTTACGAAGCAAAAACATTTAGAAACAGTTGACAGGAACTCCAACACCGGCATTGCCAAATGCCTGATACATCAGCAAAGGGGTTTTCTCCAATGGCTTTACAAGTGGAGCACCAATTGCAGAGGACAGCTGCAAATCTAACCCATGAGGACTTGGAAGTAAACAACTTGCAGGAAAAAGAAAGCACGCTTTCAGGCTGCATGCTGCACGTCCCCATGTCACCTCAAACGTGCAAAACCCAGCAAAATGGAATGGTCTGCTAATTCTTACTGCCAGCATAGCAGAGCTCCTAGCTTTACTTCTAATATCCCCACCAATGATGTGTGCTCAGTGGGGCAGACTAAGCAATTCCTACTTCAGAAAAATTAATGTACCAATATTTGGTCACGTGGGGATGAGGGAAAGAAGATTCAGTCATTCTGGCAGCATATTATAAGCATATTGTTATGTTTCCTACAGAAACATAACAAATAAAACCTTTTATAGGCCTATTGCAATTTAATGGAATGGGACTATATATGATAAAGATCATATGGCCAAGTTAGCTTGCACAGAAAGCAGGTGTAGTATTATCTGGCAGTCATCTGCCCCGGGCAGCCACATGTTATGGCTTCATATGATCAGCAGAAGGCCAAGAGTTAATTTGATAGGCATTCTCACCCCTCTGTGCGTGGCACAGTGATGCTGGGACCCAAGATAAAGGATCCAGATCACAAGCTGTACATAGAAGAAACTCGTGCTGATACTGGCCTGACGTGCCTCGCTAGCACCCAAAATACATTATAGATTATTCTCAGACACAAGTTTTAATTTAAAGCTGGCTGAAATGTTAATGAAGTTTTAGCTCTTTTCAAAGGGGAAAATTCCCTACTGCTTACAGAAATGTGTTTTTTTTTCCTTGCCTGATCTCCTTCTAATGATACATAGCAACCAAACCTCATAAAAGAAATTAATCAAGCCTTCATATTATTTTCCCTTTTCAAGGACGCAAAAGGTTGAGATGTGTGATCTTCAGAGCTTCTGATGTGTCCCAAAACGCAGGTTTTAGCAAACAGTAAAGAAAGTAAATTCCAAAGCCAAAGTTCCTTTAACTATCAGGTCCTATGCTAACAGCTGTATTTTGCTGAAACCACTGGGTTATTATTTCCAGAACCTTAAAAGTATGGCTGCACTATAATAAAAGATTATTTTAATTGGAGCTGCTACGATCCCACCCTTCCCTCAACTCTTTTTTTTTTTTGTGGCCACATGTCCCCGAGTCCATCCTTGAGCCAGGACAGGATAACTGTTTGGGTCGTGGAGCTTTCAGTTGAACAAAAATCACTGTGCCAACATGAATTGTGTTTTCAGACACATCAACCTCCATTTGCAGCTCAACATCCAGTCTTCAAACTTGGGAATTAGAGCTAAGGATGCAGCAGAGCTGTATAAATGAAGGGAGAGCAACCGAGTGGCCTTAATGTTGATCACGTTAAGCTGCTGTGGACCTACATCTTGAGATGTCTAGGGCTGCTTTGGTATATGGTGTGGAAGAAAGGTTCCTATCACATAGCTGGAAGCCAAATCTGTCATGGTTTTAAAGGTAGAAAAGCCACCACCTCACATGGCAACCTAAAATAAACTGGTGGTATATTCAGATCATACAGAACAGATGCAGTCTTGCTTCTGATGAAAAATAGCTTGAGATAATGGAGCAGTGCTACATTCTGCACCAGGGGCAACTTCCAAGTGGCAGGTTGAATTAGCCTCAAGTGACATGCACTACAGTAATGCTTCCCTGAGGCGATAAGGAAAGGTCCCACATTCAAAAGGAAAGAATTGAGTTTTCTTGCCAAAGGCAAACGATAAAGCACATGATTAAGAACCACTGTTACCAGGACATCCAGAAGCTCTTGAAAGAAATCTTGCAAGGACTTCAGAAAACACGTTTAGAAATAAAGAGCAGGATTTTTCTTTTATATCTTTACAGTTATAGTACTAAACATCTTTTTTGCTAATTACCTGGAGCACAAGCATTAATTCTGTACTGACTGGAAACTAACCTTTTTAGCTATCAGCATTTCTAAAGTCACTCTGCCCAAACAGTTGTGCAGGAGGTTGCAAGATGTGTACCTGGACAGAACACACTGCAGTTCATGTCTCTTCTTTAGCTTGCTTGCTCCAGGGTTAACAAAAATGGGAACCTTTTAAACCCTATATGAAAGAGATCCTTTGGCAGTAAGGAATAACTCAACAGCTTTGTCTGCATTTTCTTCATGAGGAGTCACTCAGGACAGCTTCACTAGCCAGTTAGCATCCACAGGTGATCCATCAGCTTTGGAAAGTAACAGTATCTGAGAGAACTAAAAGAACCAGTGTAGACACCTGATCTTCATACATTTCCATCAGTTCAACAACCAATATCTGCCTTTTCAGTATTGCAGTCAGAATTTTTAAACCCAAGTTAGAACTAGGCCTCAAGGGCAGAATGCTGCATCAGACATAAGAGTTGGTGGCTTGCTTTCTTCCTTCAATAATAACGATAATGATTTCATATGTAGCATTACATACCAGCATAAGTGGTTCGGAAGGAACGGCCTACACACAACCACTTGTTTTCATTCCAGTCTCATATATACTCCAAAGATGGCTACAGGTATTCTATCAACCATGGCACTGCACAGGTTGTTTCTCAGAACTACACTTGATCGAGATAGGTGACCCTTATACAATAGACTTGGTTGGTTTCCCCAAAAGGAGACTCCAATTTTCCTTCAAATGCCTTTAAGATACAGACATTATCAACGCAACCCACTCAGGTTTATATTTTTGCTGTAACGTCACTAAATACTTCTCTCTATAAAATAACTGTCTATGGGAAAACATGCACATACACATATAAAATACCTGTTATGAATATTTAATTATGACAGCATCATTGTCTTGTCATCACAATTTATTACTGCAGGTGCCTATATCAATTTTGATGGTCTTTAAAACAATGAGGACAATCTAAGAATTTTCAATTATGCCAATACATGAATACTTTCTATTCAAGTGCTCTTGATCGGTTCAAAAGTGTATTATCACAACACTAACCTCAAATTGTATCTTCACTTTAAGAATTCTTCTTGGAGCTAAAAGCAAGTTAATCAAATCATTCATCAGCTTTCCACCTTTTCTTTTTTGTTGTTATATACTCCATTGAAGCCAAGATAAAAGTTGGTGAAAACAGAAACTTAATTTGGAGGAAAGCAGCTCCTCTTGCACCTAACTAAATTTTGGCATTTATGAAGTTCCACTTTTCGTACATAGCTGTCTCATTACATTCTGTATTAGACATTACGAATGGGATTATCCAACGGTACAATGGTGTGATTCTCTTTTCACTCAAATCATGGTGAAGTAGTTCAAGTTGAATTCACCAGCAGCACATTCAGGACAGCTTCAAATGCCTTCTAAAATCCTATCCCTTCCAACCTGTCCAGAAAGTGACAAGGAACAAAATTCCACCACCTTGCATCTGAAAAGCAACATCTTCAAGTCGTAGTTTTTGTAGTTCTGTCAAGTTAAAGAGTTTCTTTTTAAACACAAACAATATTTCTGAAGCCAGTAAATTCTTTCAAACACTTGCTTTGATTTGATAAGTTATATTAAACACAATTTGCCTCGACAGCATTTCAAAGCATGACAGCTAGATCACGAGGAGGTCATTTATACACACAAAAGTAAAATCTATCCAGTTGTGTATACAGCCAAGATTATGTATGCAGGCCCACGCTCCCCGAGATAACAAAATTACCCAGCTCACACTCCAAGCCAGTCACAAACTGTGTAGTCACAGATAGCAAAGTCAAGCCCAAGCCAATGAGTCCTGCTAAGCAGCTGGTATCTCAGTTGCTTATTAGTTCCCCAGTACACTAGCCATGACCAAATGCTTCAGATGGGTTTGCGGAGTGCAGGGCACAAAATTGTCTCTTCTGTCAAAGTACCACTGAAACTCAACCCTGAATGGATACTGTCAAAGGGTATAGGTAGAAAGAATATGTTTTATATTTTCCCAATACATTATTTTTTAATGGTGAAGAGAAAACCCTTACTGTTGAATATTGTATAATAATAGAATCATGCTGTTTGTTGGCAGAACTCAAAGTTTAATTTTCAGCTGAGGAAAAATCGTATAATAATTCTTCCTGATTTAGATGGGTTTTAGGTCAACCTTAGCTACATACAAATGAATGTTTTGTTCAAATTACAGGGTAATTTTAATTAGGACACCGTGTTAGACTTCCTGTTGTTCTATTTAATGGACTTTCTCAATTATGAGCAGAAACACCTCCCCACCCGCCTGTGACTTAAAAGTTAAAGTAAAAATTATGCCGAATAAATATACAAAGATAAAAATTACTTATTCTGCATTAGATCTTTTTATTTCTGTTAATCTTTATTTGGCAACCTCTGTATCAAAAGGGCAGAGTTCAGAATTCCATATCCATTAAACACCTGTTTAAAAACCACTTGAAGCACTGGAACCAGCCAAATATGTCCCAATTAAGCTGAAACATTGGCACTGCTGTCCTGAGTAAGGAACACCCATTGCCATTTGCTCTCATTAGGTTAAACAGGTTTCTTGGGACATAGTTGAATTCCTGATTATGTGCATTGCAAATGGATGGAGAACACCAGAACAATAAAATTTAATTCAGCATAGCCTTCTGTCCAGTTGTCAAGCATGGAATTTTGGGAAAAGTGAGAACTGAAGCTTTGGGAAGTGGCCACATACTATGTAAGACAAGTTACATTTCTCTCAAGAAACTGCCTGGCTGACCTAATAAAAAGAAGCAGGCAGGAATTTCTTCTTGAAAACATTCTGAGACTAAGAGCCAATTCCCTTTTTCATAGCATCCCCTCCTCTGTGCTTTGTATTAGTTTGATTCCTTTATACAGTTTTATTTGTTAGTTATAAACACGATACGGTATATTTTATATTCACTTTAATGTTAAATTGGTCACCGATTTCTTGATTTTGTATGCTTACAAATTCAGGGATGGAATGAAAAGCCCAGAAAATAAAAGCTTTGTTCATGGAAGTTTTCCAAATATTTTTGTTAACTTATTTAACGGTTTTTCTAGAGAGCCCAATTGCATGGTAAATAGAAGAATCTCTACCATTCATTTAACCTCTTGACCTCTGTCAAGGACGCAGATGCTTGCCAATAAGGGACAAGTCAAGTGGTCTTTTTCCAAATACCCAACAATACATTTCAAGGTGAAATCCATTAGACAGAATCAGAGCAGAGTGCTAGTGATTAAAAAGTATGTCTAAAATGGTTCTAATATCCATGCTCAATCCTCTATAATCCCACTTCATTATCAATTTATTAACTCCCTCTGTTGTCCTTTCCATCACCCTCCTGTTCTAGTCACTAATATATCTTAGTTAGGAATGTGCTCTACTTCATGAGCACAAAAAGCTACCATATTTCACATCAAATTGATCAGTTTTCTGTATCCCAGTAAACGATGTACACAATCTCCAAACTGATACATTAAAATTAAATATATAAAAACAATGGTTCAGCACTGTAAACACTATTTAATTCACAACTCAGGGCGTTAGCGGACTGCAAAGAACATCTCTATATTTTTCTCTTCACTTATGCCACATAAACTTCTTAAGAACGTAAATCCTATTGGTTTTCTACTGCCTCTTGTACTTAGTGTAGAATTCACAATTATTTAGTGTCTACATTTCTGAAGTAAACCTTAGTACAAAAAAAAAGCATTCCAAGAATAAAATATGCCAGCTAGCAGTTGCTGCTGACCTACAACTGTGCTTAGTTTCAAGGCAACCATAAGAGAGGCAGATGTCTTCTTCTTCTGGCTGGCTACAAATGGCACCAAGAAATGCTAAGAGAGACACTTGATTAGGTACTCTTTGCTTGTTCCACCCCTCTCCCCCCAAAATATTTTTGCATACAAACATCAGTTTGATTTGTTAATGCTCTTTGTTTCGCTATACACGGGTGCTCTATTCACCATGGTCTCAACAAGAGTTTTCCTTCCATGTTCCTGCAGATCTCAACAAGAATGCTGGGTACTCAAAGCATATGAATACAGATAAATATTCCATATTCATTCTCCATTATTTAATTTGCAAGTGGTGCTGCTTGTAGCAAAAAAGCTTTGCAACAACATCCCTTAAAATTGAGAGCCACAGTCCTTAGCCACTTCTTAATTTAAGCCTTAGTAACATCCCCTCTCAAAACTGGTGGCTGACATTTTATTCAGTAGGTGATATCTGTGGCTGCAGCACTTCCAGACTAGAAGGGGCTGTAAAAGCTATCATTACTGGTGGATGTTTTTATTGGTGGATGTTTTTATTGGTGGATGTTTTTATTGGTGGATGTTTTGTGAGACTAAATAGAAAAGAGTAGGAAAGCAGGAGCATGGGTGGAAAGAAAACAAAACAAGTCCACAAACAAACAAAACACTACAAATCACAACAGGACAAGAGAAAAATCAAGTGGTGACATCACCTTACTGGATTAGTAAAAACAATTCTGGCTTGATTAGAATTCCAGGGTTTTTTCCTTTGTGTTTCCATTAGACAAATATAAAAATGTTCAGCTGCATCACTTTCACAGACAACTTTTCATAGACTACTTTGTATTACTTGTGTCTAGGCACAATTAATCAACATAAAGGCAAAAAACAGTAGCCTTCTGTACTGTAAAAATAAATAAATAAAAAGAATCATCTGTTCTACGCTGCACTCCTTGAAAAAGCAGAAACAACTCATTCCATACATTTCAACGGGCATTTCACTTCCGCTGAATCAAGAGTGTATTCTGGACCCTAGAGAAGTTGCCCTCAACAACATCCTTCAAATGCCTGAGCTCAACAAAATGCAGAGAGCTGCAGAGTGGCACGTTGGATGGAAAAGTGATGGAATATTCCACAGGATGAGAGACTTTGCTTACATCACATATATCCACAGTCAAATCACATCATCTTTTTATATGCGATATAAATAAGAGATATAGGTTAAAAGGAGAATAAGCAACAGCTTCAGAGTCGCCTGGAACACTTTGAGGAACTGACTTTTAATTGCCTACAACAGCAGTTTACAAAGCTTTAGCAGGAGGCAAGTAAGTCCCTGTGCATCAGCTGAGGACAAGGCCCTCTCAGCCCTAGGAACATGTACTACCACCCAATAAGGAGGGGGGGGGGAAGAAAGAAGAAAGGGG